>CM076679.1:30101962-30701962 GCA_038501925.1 Xenopus petersii | reverse complement strand
CTGCAGCCGCAATGCAGCCGCAGGGTCTATTTTCGCTAGAGTTACGCCCCTGCTTCTGGTACATTTATTGTAACATGTCAGGTAGGTGTGGCCTGCCCCGTTATTGCTCTCACCTTAGACAGGAAGAGGGAAACAGAAACAGGAATGACAATGGCAAAACAGCAGGAATGCCCTTAACCAAAATGCCCACACACGCAGGTTACTACAATAAGAATAACCATATCACCTGAAATTATCATATTTATGTTTTGAATACTTTTCTTTCTCTGCAATCATTATCAGTGCAACATTATATTTCTCAGCCATATGTAAGAACTTACAATTATGAATCTGTAATGTTTAACAGCAACACTTTTAAGAAATGTTTGTTCATGATTATTACTATGCAGCAGAGGGGACATTAGACGGCGCCCTCTATAGCAGGCCAGATACTATGCCTTAGGGAAGATGCAGCCATGTGGAGCAGAGCTGGCAACTTTCATCTTGTTTGTTATATTGCAATAAGCTTTGTCCTGGTTCAGGAATATGACTGACAGTATTACTTCACAGAATAGATATTTTATCTGTTTTGTGAAACTGAGCTTTCATTTTGTGGAAAGTATGAATACTGTACTATAAAATCTTGCTTTCTGTCACAAATATACATTTTGTCATTCAAATCTAGCTTGACATGCACTAGTTACACTATTATATATTCTGTCCAAGTTTTTTTTTACATAATTCATTCTGTAAGTAACTTTGCACATAAGTGCAACCGTATGTAGGTTATACATTTGTGAGACAGATTGCTTGTAAAAATGGAATGTAATAGAATAGAGTTTGTAATATAATGACATCCTTTGGTTCACTAATCAGATTTCGTTCTTATTCTTTAATAGAAATGTCTTTTGTATATTTTTTTATCTGTGTATGGTCACAAATACTTATATACCATGAGAAACATTAATTCTGTGTATTAGGGTAGTTTTGTATACAGAATGTATTTGGGACAAACAGCACCCCATAGTTAAACACTTTCATGTCAGGTATATTTTCCTGACAGTCAGGAAAGCTTTAATAAATGCTAAAAACTATTAGACTGCTGAGAATATGCCTGAATTCTGAAATGTAATCTTTTATAATCATTTATAAATCTGCTTCTTGGTTTGAGAAATATAAGGTGTAATTTATTGATTTATAACATTTGCAGTAGTAATAAAGAGGTTGTTTCACCTGAATTCCAACAACAGAAAATATGTAAATATTACAAAACTATGTTGCAGATGCCTTTTGTTACTTCATTCCAGCCAGGAGAAATGGCAGAGTAATGTCTTTGTTATGATCATAGAATGTTTACAAAACATCCTTTTACATGTCACTAGAATACCAACACCAAATAGCAATACTATGAAGTATACTTGTTATGCCTCCAGCACTGTTTTATTGTTTGTATTGCATCACCTTGTCATTTACTTGTATACGTAGTTATGCTTTGTTATAGAAATGTTCTTTCTTTCTTTATGTTTACATTCTTTACATTACTGCATGATCTAGCATAAAACCCCTTTCAGTTTTGATAGTAACAGGGACAGCACTAATGTGCAGTTGCCATTTTGCACTATGGTCTTAGAATAGCTTTCAAAACTCTTAAAGGAACAGGTCACTGTAAAAATAAAACTGGTTTAATAGATATGCTGTGCAAAATAAAACATGTTTATAATATAGCTAGTTAGCCAAAAATTTAATCTGTAAAGGCAGGTGTGAACAGCTGCAGCTTGCTTTTCAGTCTCGTCTGCATGCTAAGGATCAAAAGCAAACTAAATGAAAAGTTATGTCCCATGTGCCCCCCCCCCTTCAAGTCACAGACTAACTAAGGGGTTAGCGAGCTGCAATGGAGGAAGCATTGTTCTGGCTATTATGTTAGACATCGTTCACACCAACCGTTATAGATTCATTTTTTTTTATTTTACAGATCTCCAGTATTTTTACAGTGAACTGTTCCTCTAAGCAGTCTATTGAACCTCACCCCTAATAAAAGGCAGAATAATACATTCACGCTAAGTTCAAGAAAATAAAGGTGCAAGTATTTATTTGGTAATGATAGGTGCATAGCTTCTGTGCCTAGCACTTTGTCCTGTAAAACTAAATCAGTGTCCCTGGGCATTTTTTAAAATGAAAAATAGAAACAGGGTTGCTTCCAATATGTATATTTTATGCCATTTACACATAAGCTCTTACAATAACAATGTGTAGTGCTGGCTATAAAACATGTACAGATTTGTGCACAGTTGTAACAAACTTGTTTAAACCAAAACCTGGTTTAGATCTCACTCTTCCATATAGCAAGAGAGCCCAGCTAGTCCCAGTTTTTACAGACGCTCTTTTGGGGCCCAGGAACTTTCTGCTGCGATTCTAGCTGGGAACCTACCAACTTCGCAGTGCAGAAATCCCAAAAGCAAGGGTTAAGCGAAGAGGAGTCAAAAACAGGCAGAGGTCTGGACAGGCGGCAAGTGTTACGACCGGCACCCAATACCAGAACAAGTGCCAAGTACCCTGGTTTTTTTTTATTACGGGTTGAATTCTCCTTTACTAATAACAGTGTCCACAAAATGTCTCCTGCCTGCTTGCTATAATTAAGAGTTCCCAGACTGAAGGATTAACATGATAAAATAGGATTTGGAATAATTTTCAGATGAATCTGCTGTTACTTTTCCATTGAGAGAAATAACTGTGGGATCATTAAGATTAGAGGTGGCAGCAGCCCCCAAGTTACCAGGGGCAGCAAAAAGCTGCTCTTTAAGAGTCAAATTTTTGGTTATTAAATCGGAAATTTGGCTTTTCTAGTGCAAAGAGCACAATTGCACTAGCGATGGGGTCCCCCTGGACCCACTCCTGAGCAAGAACTGTAAGCGTTGGGGAGTGAGGGGGGACGGCATTGCAGGACCCGCCTCAGGCAGCAAGGGGCACAGAATAATCCCTGTCACCCTTTAGAAAGAATAAATGATAACCCATTTGTATTTTTTACACATCTACACAAACAGTTTTACCACTCCTTTGCAAACGGCTTGAGTTCACCCAGATTTGAATGATGCCTTCTAATAACTGCAGCTTTCAGATCTCTGTGATACCAAAACATCTTGGTAATAGCCTGATTTCATGATGCTATGTAGACACTTAAGACATCCAGCTTCAGGTATAAAAAAACAACCATAGAATGTCAGCAAATCTACTCTACATTTGACTGTAGGGATGATGTTTTTGAAGACTTCCTGTTTGTCCTTTGAAGAAATATTTGCTTTACCAAAAATCACTAATTTCATCACATTTTTGTCTTATTTTCTCAGTGTCAACAAAGGAGTTATCTTTCTTTTCTCCATGGTCATTGCAGTGCACACTGACAAACTAGTTGAATGTGTGCTTCATATCCTGCAAGGTCCCACAGCTCAACACAGTTTGAGTTTACTTACAGTCAAATAATCACCTACTTAAAATTCAAATCATTTTAACATTGAAAAAGTGCTGCTAATTTTGTCCAGTCATTGTAGGATTATTGTTTGAAACAAGATGGGATTTTGTAATCTTTTCAGCTTTATTGTGTTCCAATGCAAACAAAAGAATTTATACAAGGATACCAATATTTCTAGCCATAACTGCATATAGTTATGGCTAAAAATATTGGTATCCTTGCATAAATTCTTTTAACGTCTTGAATAGGTTACCTTGGCTCAGGAAGAAAAATTAAATGCATTACATTTTAAGGCCAGGGGCACATGGGGTGTTTTCTATACTGGCTTATCTAAGGCTAAGGCTATCTAAAAACTTTATCCACTGTTACATCAAAGCAAACCAGGTCAAAGAAACAATACAACTCTCACCCTAACCTCCAGAATATGCAAATGTTCACCAGTGGTCCTACAGAAAAGTAGAGAAAAAAATAACAGCATAATGTCATACTAAATGAAAAAGGTTAAAATGATGTAAATATGTACCCTGTTGCTGCTTTAATTATATTTACATTTTATATATATATATATATATATATATATATATATATATATATATATATATATGTATATATATATATATATATATATATATATATAGATATATATAATACGAAATAGAGGATCAGCCAGGGCCGGAACTAGGGGTAGGCAGAGTAGGCACGTGCCTAGGGCGCAAAGCTTGGAGGGCGCCAGGCACTTACCTTTCTCCGCTTCCTACCCCTAGTCCGGCTGAGTGCGCTCCTCTTCAGTCCTGCGTACTGTTTGTGCGCCTGTGCATGCGTACAGGAGGAGAGCTTACCAGAAAGGGGTGCCGGTCAGTCAGCGCACATGCGCACGTACTTCCAGCACGCATGGTGGAAGGGGCGCCACGGCTGGCTGGGTTGCCTGGGGATCAGCACTCACAGGACTTAAAAAATAATACGTTTATTGAAAAATTATGGACTAACGTTTGGCCCTCCCTAGAGCCTTTCTCAAAGTATCATACTAACAGTACAAATTGTCTTAAATACACTTACTGGCGGGAAAAGCAGCTAGAGTGACGTAAATAACTCGTCACTAAATCAGCGACCTATTCAAACAAACCCACATTAGTAGTATTAGATAATCCATAAGATTTAAAACCATCCCCATCTGACTATATTAAAAAACTTCATGTCATCTTGTAACATATTAACAAATAAAGTTAAAACTAAAGCAACATGTAACACTATCTACTCTGTAGCAACCTTATAACATTCCCATGTAATTTTTGATGATTTTTACACTAACGACTTGTTTTAACTTTATTTGTTAATATGTTACAAGATGACATGATGAAGTTTTTTAATATAGTCAGATGGCTGCTTTTCCCGCCAGTAAGTGTAATTAAGACAATTTGTACTGTTAGTATGATACTTTGAGAAAGGCTCTAGGGAGGGCCGAAACGTTAGTCCATAATTTTTCAATAAACGTATTATTTTTTAAGTCCTGTGAGTGCTGATCCTCTTTTTCGTATTGTAAGCTGAATATATTGATCGAGCACCCAGGCATCCTAACAGTTTTTTACCTGAGTGCTTGCATCTCTTCTATTATATATATATTATTATAAAATCAGCACATGCAGCTGCAGTATTTTAGAGATAGTGGTACAGTGAACAAAAAAAGTCTTCTGGTTTGGTCAGACAGTTCCTACATTTCAGATGGCAGAATGGCAAACTTCAGCAGTGATGAAGGTCCTTACACAAATACTTTGCATACTCCCTGGCTGCAGTGCTGCCTGTGTTTGGCAGAGTGTTTGGCAGAGCTGTATTATGAGGGGACAGCTGGGTGACCCATTCCCACTCTCTTTCACATCATGAAGATTTTTATAATTAGGAGCAAACTGTATAGCACAGCTCTGCCCTGCACTCGTGCTCATTGAACAAGCACCAACAGGTGCTATTTTGCACCCTTTATTGTTCAAATACTTGCATCCAGGGCATTGTTAAATAACCCCTGTAGTGTAAGACAATATGTTCATCCAACTGCCTTTCAAAGTATGTAGTATAAGCAGGCGTATTAAGTCAAGGAAAAAAATTAGATGCCAAGCACACAAAAAATCCATTGGAAGAAGAATGGCTGTAAAATATTTTTAAAACATTAATCAATTTAATTTTTAAATATGATTAAAATGTATTTAAACCATGTTGCTTTACAATTTTAGTCATAAATAGATTTTATTTGTTGTAAATTATTTAATGTTACAGCTTATGTGGCTGTTCCCACTTTTATGTAGGAATTCATGTTCAGCAAAGCAACACAGTTACTTAAATGAAGAACAGATTTCAAAGAGTAAATGGAACGTTTTCTAATTGTGCCAAAGTTGTTAGTGGTGCACCACAAAGTGTCTGTCCTTTGGTCCCTTTGTTCTAATTAATTTGTTTATTAATCACTTTGAGGTTGGTATTGTAAGTGCTGTTTCTCTTTTTGCTTATGATAATAAACTGTGCAAAACTTCTATGCAGGCCTTGGCGCTTGGCTGACTAAATTGGAGATATGGACAGCAAAATCACTGTTGATAAATAATAGGTTATGCACTTCAGTAGAAATAACATAAATAGTTGGGGGCAGTGCAGTGATGTTTTGGGCGGGGTCAGCGCTAACAGGGAGCGGTGCCAGTTTGGAGTGGGAGTGAGCCCATGACTAAGCACCCCAAAGGGTGTGAAACGCGTAGGGTGGATGGAGATGAAGCTACATTTTTAACTTTTCTACTATTAAATTTATTCTTTTTTAACTGAATATCTCTGGTCTTGTGGATCCGTTTGAGTGCCGGTCAGCCCTGCTTCCTTACCTTAGCCTGTTTGGAGTGGGCCAATGACATTAAGGGAGGCTATGGTGTGGTGGTCATTCTTGGCCAGTCCTTCCAAAAACCCACACTGACCAGGTGAAAACCAAACAGGTGTCAACCATAGAACCACCCTTCTATTAATGAGCTGAAAAGAGAGACAAGAGACTAAACTAGTAAAAAGAATGGAACAATTATGGAATTTCTATAAGGAAAAGGGGTTGATTACTTTTAACTTCACATTATAGCTAGAAAGCAGGTGTCTTTTTTCCATAGAAAAGATCAAAGAACCCTTTGAATAGTACTTGAAGACCCCTTTAGACATGAAGAACTGAACTTTTATTTGAAGCAGCTCAAATGGTTCTTCATTGTGAGTGCAGAGGTTGTGGAATGCACTGCATTGTGTAATGTTCTGATTTAAATTCCATTAATAATGGATGACTTGTTATACAAGTGTAGCGCTATAGTAAATTGTGTGTTCTGTTACACTACTATTGAGCTCCACTCCCAATAAATGTGCTCCGGATGAGAATTATAATCTTAGGGAGTAAGCCCTCGCAACGATGTGGAGGCAGGGTGTAATGCAACTGTAACTGGATTGCAGGGTATAATAATTGGGTGCCAGTGGTTCTTATAACTTAACCATAACATATTTATTGAACATATACAATCCTCAGTGGAGTATACAATAGAGCAGACAGGATTTCGCATCAACATTGGATAGGCAATACTCACAGCACCATTTGGTCAGTATTAGTCCCTACAGGCAAGAGAACGTGCTCAGCAGCAATAAAGGTACACCCAGCTTTCAGCCTTTTCCCTAAGTGGGACCTGAGGGGAATCTATCTACCCTGTTTCTATACACTTAGTCCCTACTTCTGGGCTATTAGTAGCTGGGATCTTAATCCCTCTGAATCTCCTCGTCGGAGCCTTGAGTTACTCAGCTAAATAACCTGTCTATCTGTCACTCCTAGAGTGACCTATAAAGGTGAGTAGACTATCCTTACTAGACCTGACCTGTCTAGGTTCCACAGAGCTCTACCTGCCTGTTCAGGTTAGTGCCAGCACAAAATGGACCCTGAAAACATGGCTTCAGAGCCTTTTTTAATCTAGTACAGTGCCATCTGCTGGTCACTGTGAGAAACAACAAGGGGCACAGCTTAAAGCAGGAATAGGAAACAGTACCCCATCCAACTGTATTTTAGGACCCAGTTAGGTGTCCATAACACTGAGGGACTGCCTGCTAATAACACTGGGGATGGCTATTTTACACATTAGCAGCAGTTCCATGGAGTATTTACATGTGAGAGATGTCGTGGGTTTTCATCTTGGAATCTGAACTGCAGACTTTAAGGGGGGAACTTGCAGCACTGGGAGCAGCGGCGAATGAGGGGGAGGAAAGGAGGCTCGCAGAGCAACCACTGGCAGGGGCTAGTGGAGTGGGGGGAGGACCCAGTGGTCTTGGTACACATAGGTACCAATGACAAAGTTAGAGGAGGTGGTGAAGTCCTCAAGAATGATTTTAAAAAACTAGGTGTAAAGTTAAGGGGGAGAGCTTCCAAGGTAATTTTTTCAGAGATATTACCTGAGCCACAAGCAATGCTAAGTAGACAGCGGGAGCGTAGGTAGATTAATGCGTGGCTGAGAGATTGGTGTAGGGAGGAGAGTTTTGGGTTTTTGGAGAACTGGGCTGATTTCTCAGTCGGCTACAGGCTCTTTGCTAGGGATGGGCTGCACCTCAATGATGATGGTGCAGCTGTTTTGGGAGAGAAGATGGCTAGAGGGTTGAAGGAGATTTTAAACTAGGCATGGGGGGGAGGGTTCAGTAAAAGATTCAGTGGAAAACAGGTTAGATGAGATAGTGGGCAAAGAAAGGGGAAATGGGGGAGGAGATTTGGCTGGGAGTACTGTTAAGGATAGGGAGGACCACATGTCATATGTTCAATATGGTACCAGTATTAAATGTATGTTTGCAAATGCAAGGAGTCTGACTGGTAAAATGGGAGAGCTGGGGGTGCTGGTGCTGGAGGGAAAATATGATGTGACTGGTGTGGCCGAAACATGGCTGAATGAGTCACATGACTGGGCAGTAAATATCAGTGGCTATACAGATGAAGCCAGAATGGATTGTACATCTGGCGCGCTGTAACGTTAGATAATTGCCAGCAAGTCGCATTTATCGCAGTTACCTGCATGCAGTTCCAGCTATGTATTTCTTTAGCAAGGTATTTCTTTAGCTACCGACTGGCTTTAGTGAGTCACAGTGCAGAACGATCGTGGCATGCTCTCAATGTAAGCTAGAGAAAGGGGGCTCTTCAGGTGCTCACAAACAGAATATAAATAATTTGAATAGAAGTGTGATTATGTGCACATTACTAGGAAAGAAGATCTGCAGAGTATAAGTGCTGAGGAAGTAAAAAAATTTTTTTTAATCAATTAAAAAAGAATTAAAAAATATATAAATAAATAATCAAAAGTAAGTCCCAATGCCTCTTCCATCCACCCCTGAGCTTAATTTTCCCCATTACTATGCCCTGATTATTTTTTTAATGTGTGAATTACATCACAGATAAAGTAAAGTCCTGAACTTATCAGTAACATTTGTGGTGGTGCATTTGGTTAAGTGTTTGCTTTTGCTGCCAAAGGTACTGGGTTCAATACCCATCTATACCCGAAGTCCAACAATTTTCTGTAATTGATATTTAAAATTATACTGTACATTTTACAACATATTAAGCTCAATCATGTATATTAAAGAAAATAAGGAATGAAAAGACACAGTGCCACCATCAATTTGGCTCAAGCAATTTCATGACATTTAGCCCCACCAAAAAAAGTCAATTCCTGGATAATCAATAATTTAATGCTTAATGTGTCATAAAATTAACATTTTACATGTCAAAACTAATTAGAGAAATTAATAAAATTAAAGGCAGAAAAGGGAATTGAACTCATGACCTCTTACTTTAAAAGCAAACATCTAAACCATTTGGCCACCAGTAATTTAGCTGATTTTCAGCAGTCAAAACTATCCCTTATCTGTGATGTACCGAAAAGCAAAAGCTGCAGCATCAACTAAAAATCAATATACATATAAAGGGCAAAATTGCCACAATACCTGGAAAAACTTAATCCACACGTAAATGAAGAGAAGCTTAATGTGCTGCTAATACCTGGCCAACTACAGTGTGTATGTGGAAATGCTGCTGCTGACATTTTAAAAATTACTGCTGCTACTGTTGGTGTTTTATTCCTCAATAGGGACAGGTGACTCTGCCTTTTTTTACCGAAAATTCGCAAAACAGTGGCTAAAGCATTGCATTCTTGCTAGTGACGTTTTCCAAACTGCATGACTTTATTTACTGTATATTACAGTTTATGAACATTTTTTCATGGCAAAATATTTCACCCATCGTTTTTCTCAACTACTGTATCATAAAATGTTTAATACACTCCACTGCGTCTGTCAGTAAACAGCGGAGCGTAGGTAGACCAAGAAATATAACAAGAGGGGGGTGAGTCCTAGTGCAGCCGGGTTGCCACCTGGCCAGTATTTTACAGGCCTGGCCGGTAAAAATTATGGTTGATCCCAATGGTATTAATAGGGAAAAAAGATAAATATATAGGAAGGTCGGTATTTTTTTCTGGAAAAGATGGCAACCCTATCCCCACCCCCTCTCTGTACGATATTTTCTGCCCGGAAATCAGCGGTGCACGAGCCGCCGGGGGGCCCTGAGGGGGTGATGGCCCTGGCCAGGCCCGGACTGGCAAACTGTGGGTTTTGGCAAATGCCAGAGGGGCTGCTATAAGATCCCATATAAAGTCAGTATTTAGTGGGCTGGTGGGGGCTGTTTGGGCCTCTATGTGGGCTGATTGGGCCTCTGTGTACCTGAAATGCCAGGAACAATTTTAATTCTCAGTCCGCTCCTGGCCCTGGCCCAATTGCACCCCCTGCTCCCCCGGTAGTTGCACCACTAGGTTGACCCAAAAACATGTAAGCAGTTATTTTTAGGCTGACGTCCACTCTGCTGTATGTTTCTCTACACAAGCACAAGTTGTGCAGATGAAAAGAGCTGGGACAGGGAGCTCCATTGCTTCTCTTAGCTTGCAAACTGCAAAAAATATGCAGCCAGGAAGCAGCAGAGCTAACGCTCCATGTGCGATCCATAACTGATTAGTGCCCTAGAGGACCACACTGAGAGATAAGTGGCAGCCGTGCATACTGATCATGAAACCCTTAAATCTTTTATGCCTTTTCAAAGACATACTGTATAAAATAGGTCCAGAAGAGTCAACATTCACCTCAGTCCCGGAGACTGAGACAGACTTAGAACAAATTTTCACTCAATCTTTACGAAACTCGCAAAAGTACCACTGGAGCCTTCCATCTTACCTGTAAACATATTATTCCCCTATCAGCTGACATATTTGCCCCCACTACACTGAAAAAAGTAGTAGGCTAATGACAGATGTCACCCAGCAGGCCAACCAGTGCAATTAGCATCAGAATTGAATAATCAGCAAACCTGTAGCATCAGCTTATATTACAGGGGAAGCTCATTTTCTGCTGGATAATTAGTGATGATAGACAATTTGTGTTGTTAAGGAATTTAGTAGAAAATGAGTAAAAATGTGTGGCAGGTAATGAAAGTGTGAGACCATTCAAATGAAAATCTAGAAGGCCTCTACACAAATCAGGGGTCTGTGTTCCCTTGCTCTTAGTGTGTTACCATTGGCACAAAGCAGAGCAGCAGGAATGGGACTGTTGATACTACCTGCCCACCCCCTCTCCACTGTGTCTCAGTGTCCTGCTAGGAAGTGTAAAGTGTAATTAACATTTGTTAGGGCTGGGACACACTGGGCGATTTGGGGAGATTTAATCGCCTGGCGACTAATCCACGACTTTCCACGACCAATCTTCCCCGAATGCCTCGCCCTCGCTCTGCGCCTGGCTAAAATGAAAAATCGCCTGCGCTAATCACATGCGGCGATTCATTTTCCGAAGACGCCCGAGTCTCCCCAAAATCTCGCCCAGTGTGTCCCAGCCCTTAAGGGGGAAACATATAGTAGCTGCTGGCTTTCTGATTGTTGGGATTACCTGTGAGAGGAGTGGGGGATGGTTTAGAGCTAAGTGATCTCGTTACAGTTTCAGACAAGTATGTGAGGAGTCTCAGCAATGGAGTTCCTGTCATTTAAAGTACACAGAGGCCCAAGCAGCCCACTAAATAATAACCGTCTATGGGAAATTACAGCAGCCCCTCTGGCATTTGGCAAAACTCATAGATCGCCATTCGAGGCATGCTGGGTGACATCTGTCATTAGCCTACTACTTTTTTCAGTGTAGTGGGGGCAAATATATCAGCTGATAGGGGAATAATATGTTTACAGGTAAGGTGGAAGGCTCCAGTGGTACTTTTGCGAGTTTCGTAAAGATTGAGTGAAAATTTGTTCTAAGTCTGTCTCAGTCTCCGGGACTCCTTGGAGGTGAATTTTGACTCTTCTGGACATATTTTATAAGTCTTTGAAAAGGCATAAAAGATTTAAGGGTTTCATGATCAGTATGCACGGCTGCCACTTATCTCTCAGTGTGGTCCTCTAGGCACTCATCAGTTATGGATCGCACATGGAGCGTTAGCTCTGCTGCTTCCTGGCTGCATATTTTTTGCAGTTTGCAAGCTAAGAGAAGCAATGGAGCTCCCTGCCCCAGCTCTTTTCATCTGCACAGCTTGTGCTTGTGTAGAGAAACATACAGCAGAGTGGACGTCAGCCTGAAAATAACTGCTTTCATGTTTTTGGGTCAACCTAGTGGTGCAACTACCGGGGGAGCAGGGGGTGCAATTGGGCCAGGGCCAGGTGCGGACTGAGAATTAAAATAGGTCCTGGCATTTCAGGTACATAGAGGCCCAATCAGCCCACATAGAGGCCAAAACAGCCCCCACCAGCCCACTAAATACTGACTTTATATGGGATCATATAGCAGCCCCTCATTTATTTGATTATGAAAACTAGGGGAAAATTTATGCGAGTTTATAGATCATTTTTTACAACCTTTAGTATATAGACTACCTAGTTATTTAAAAGATAGTGGTCACGTTATACATGCTCTAAAGAATTTTCAGTGGGATGCCTCCTATAGATGGGCTTCCATAGATGTAGTGTCCTTATACTCATGTATTCCACACAATTTGGGTTTAATCGCAATTGAATATCATCTTAAACATTACAGTACATATGATACAAATTTGATTTCCTTTATATTACAAGCTATCCATTTTTTACTTACATAAATTTTTTCTTTTTAATAATGAATACTACTTATGTTGTGGAACGGCTATGGCTGCGAAGTTCGCACCATCATATGCTAATTTTTTTTTAGGATGGTGGGAAGATATGTATATTTTTCAAGATGAAAATCCATATTCAGAATATATACAGTATTATGGTTGCTTTATAGACGATAGTCTGATTATATGGTCGGGTACACATGAAGTCTTCACGGATTTTCTTTCTTATCTTAATCACAACAATTTGAATTTACAGTTCACAAATGAGATTAATACACAGTCCATAAATTTTTTGGATGGTTGATCCCAATGGTATTAATAGGGAAAAAAGATAAATATATAGGAAGGTTGGTATTTCTTTCTGGAAAAGATTGCAACCCTATCCTATATATAGTGGTAACTATAGAATTGTTCTCAGTGTAAAGAGTAATCTTTACACCGAGAACAATTCTATAGTTACCACTATATATAGGAAACCCTGTTCAGTTAATACCATTCTTAATGCTAAGTCATGTCATCCAAAGCATCTTACTAAGAACATACCATATAGTCAATTTCTACGTTTACGTCGTATATGCACTAAAGATGATGAATTTATTGCTAAATCTGAGGATCTTTATTTTAGATTAATACAAAGAGGTTAACAATAGAAATACTTTGGATCTTGCTTATGATAGAGCCTCTAAGATAAAAAGAGAAGATTTGTTTAGGAGATATGATTATTTCGAAAAATTGGAATACTAATAAGGAAGAGAAAGGTAATACAGGGACTATATTGTGTATTCTAACATACAGCCCACAGTTTAATCAGATTAGAAATATTATTCAAAAGAATTTGGTGATCCTTGAAACAGATCCTATCCTAAAACAAATACTAAAAAAAGGACATACGTTCATTCCTAGGAGATCTGATACCATAAGAAATAAATTGACCCCTAGTTTCATTAAATTTCAAGAACAAAATAATACATGGTTACAAACAAAGGTAAGTTTTCGATGCGGTGCAAGTAGATGCATTACGTGCAAAATTTTTTCACCTCTTCTATAACAAATAAAACTTATAACATATGGTATTACATTAATTGTAACACCAGAAATGTTATTTATCTCTTAATGTGTACTAAATGTCAAAAACAATATGTAGGTCAAACTGGATGTAAATTAAAAGACAGGATTAGAGAGCATATACTTAATATTTCAAAAGATACGTGTGTTACTCCTATAGCTAAACATTTTGCGGATTGCAATAATAGAAATTTATCCTGTTTAAGTGTGACAGGAATAGATAAAATTATTCCTAATAGTCAAGGTGGTAGTGTCACTTCAGATCTCCTAAAAAAAGAAGCTAAATTGATCTTTTATCTAGCCACGAGACAACCTAATGGGTTAAACTCAGAATTTGATATCTCTTGCTTTATCTAAACGAAGCCCTATGTATTTATTTATTATGTATTTATTGATGTATTGTTTATATTTATTGATTCTATCTATTTATAATACTATATTAAGCATATTTAAACATTTTTACATCATGTATCTAAATAATTGAAGATATTTGTGAATTTTATATTTTTGTAATCTAATATTCTTCTTATTCAAATATATAGTGTGTATTCTACAAAGGGGCCACTAGAGATCACTGTGCCTTAGGCCATTTGTTGTTAACTCTGCCTAAGTGTTTTTCTATTGGCTCATTTTCCTTTAAATATTGTGACTGTATCCTAAAGATTTAGCCTTAAGTGTCCTTGTGACACGAAACGCGTCAGTTACTCTTCTTTTATAGATGTGATGTAAAATAAAGTATTATATTTTATATATAATTTTCTGGCTCTTGGAATCTACTTTCGTTGGATGTTCCGGATTGGTGCCTGCCTAATGTGATGGTTTTGAGTACTCCCCTATGCTGAAGGTCTGGGGCATGTGCACCCGGACCCAACTGGGAAAGCGGTAAGCTTATCCTAATGACACATTAGGCCTATGCCTCTAGTGAAAAAATTTTTGGACCCTCTGGCATTTGCCAAAACCCACAGTTTGCCAGTCCGGGCCTGGCCAGGGCCATCACCCCCTCAGGGCCCCCCAGCGGCTCGTGCACCACTGATTGCCGGGCAGAAAATATTGTACGGAGGGGGGTGGGGATAGGGTTGCAATCTTTTCCAGAAAAAAATACCGACCTTCCTATATATTTATCTTTTTTCCCTATTAATACCATTGTGATCAACCATCATTTTTAACGGCCAGGCCTGTAAAATACTGGCCAGGTGGCAACCCCGACCCGGCTGCACTAGGACTCACCCCCCTCTAGTTATGTTTCTTGGTCTACCTACACTCCGATGTTTACTGACAGACGCAGTGGAGTGTATTAAACATTTTATGATACAGTAGTTGAGAAAAACGATGGGTGAAATATTTTGCCATGAAAATATGTTCATAAACTGTAATATACAGTAAATAAAGTCATGCAGTTTGGAAAACGTCACTTGCAAGAATGCAATGCTTTAGCCACTGTTTTGCGAATTTTCGGTAAAAAAAGGCAGAGTCACCTGTCCCTATTGAGGAATAAAACACCAACAGTAGCAGCAGTAATTTTTAAAATGTCAGCAGCAGCATTTCCACATACACGCTGTAGTTGGCCAGGTATTAGCAGCACATTAAGCTTCTCTTCATTTACGTGTGGATTAAGTTTTTCCAGGTATTGTTGCAATTTTGCCCTTCATATGTATATTGATATTTAGTTGATGCTGCAGCTTTTGCTTTTTGGTACATCACAGATAAGGGATAGTTTTAACAGATGAAAACCAGCCAAATTACTGGTGGCCAAATGGTTTAGGTGTTTGCTTTTAAAGTAAGAGGTCATGAGTTCAATTACCTTTTCTGCCTTTAATTTAATTTGTTTCTCTAATTAGTTTTGACATGTAAAATGTTAATTTTATGACACATTAAACATTGAATTATTGATTATCCAGGAATTGACTTTTTTTGGTGGGGCTAAATGTCATGAAATTGCTTGAGCCAAATTGATGGTGGCACTGTGTCTTTTCATTCCTTATTTTCTTTAATATACATGATTGAGCTTAATATGTTGTAAAATGTACAGTATAATTTTAAATATCAATTACAGAAAATTGTTGGACTTCGGGTATAGATGGGTATTGAACTCAGTACATTTGGCAGCAAAAGCAAACACCTAACCAAATGCACCACCACGTTTCTAATAAGTGACTGTTTAGGACTTTACTTTATCTGTGATGTAATTCACACATTAAAAAAATAATCAGGGCATAGTAATGGGGAAAATTAAGCTCAGGGGTGGATGGAAGAGGCATTGGGACTTACTTTTGATTATTTATTTATATATTTTTTAATTCTTTACAACTTTTTTTTTTAACTTCCTCAGCACTTATACTCTGCAGATCTTCTTTCCTAGTAATGTGCACATAATCACACTTCTATTCAAATTATTTTTATTCTGTTTGTGAACACCTGAAGAGCCCCCTTTCTCTAGCTTAAATTGAGAGCATGCCACGATCGTTCTGCACTGTGACTCACTAAAGCTGGTCGGTAGCTAAAGAAATACCTTGCGCTTAGAATGGAAAAGTTGTTCAGGTGCCACCTGGTGTTCATTACTGGAATTGCGCCTATTTTCATTTTCACTCTAATGATTTCTAAACGTCGGCAGAGCGTGTTTCCCTGCACTTAACGCGACCAGCGCGTTTATCTTGATGAGCTACAGCGCGTTAGATGTACAATCCGTTCTGGCTTCATCTGTACTTTTTTTCGGAGGGACAGAGGCAATAGAAAAGGAGGAGGGGTGTGTTTGTTTGTTTGTTAGATAGGATTTAAAAGCTTATATAAAGGATGAGGTTATGTTAGAAAATGAGGGGGCAGAAGTCTTTTGAGTGGAGTTCTTCACCAATTGTAAAGAGTCCAGCAAATTAATTGTAGGTGTATGCTATAGACCCCCTAATGCAGTGATCCCCAACCAGTAGCTCGCGAGCAACATGTTGCTCCCCAACCCCTTGGATGTTGCTCCCAGTGGCCTCAAAGCCGGAGCTGATTTTTGAATTCCAGGCTTGGAGGCAAGTTTTGGTTGTATAAAAACCAGCTGTACTGCCAAAAAGAACCTCAAGTAGGCGGCCAGTCCACATAGTGGCTACCGATAGCCAATCACAGCCCTTATTTGGCAGTGCACCCCCAGGAACTTATGCTTGTGTTGCTCCCCAATTATTTTTACATCTGAATGTTGCTCACGGGTGAAAAAAGTTGGGGATCCCTGCCCTAATGTAAGTGACGAGGAGGAGGCTAAGTTCCTGATGCAAATAGAAAAGGCTGCTAGTTTGGGTAAAGTAATGGGGGATTTTAATTACCCATATATTGACTGGAGTAACAGTACTGCCAGATCAGTTAATGGGAACAAATTTATAAACTTGTTGCATGACAATTTTATGGCACAAGTTGTTGAGGAAAATACCAGAAAAAATGCTATTCTGGATCTAGTGATCTCAAATGACCCAGAACTTATAGCAAATGTGCAAGTCATTGAACCCCTGGGTAATAGTGACCATACTGTTATATCATTTAATGTCTGGTGCAAAAAACAAATATATACTGGGGCAACAAAAACCATGAATTTTGCAAAAGTTAATTTTAGTGTCTTGAGGGCTACCCTACAGAGCATTGATTGGGGCATTAAGTTTTCAGCTAAAAACAAAGAACAGAAATGGTTGTCATTTAAAATTATATTAAATCATTACTGTTCTCAAGGAGTAAATGTAAAAGATCTAAGAATCATCCTATGTGGCTTAATACAGAAGAAAGAAGTTAATAGGAAAGAAGAGAAAGGCATTTAAAAACTACAAATCTTTTGGGACAGAATCTGCATTTAATGAATATAAACACTGTAATAAACATTGTAAATCTGCAATCCAGAAGGCAAAGAAAGGAAATGAAGAGTTAATTGTGGTGGAGGTGAAAACTAATAGTAAAAAAGATGCAGGTTGAGAGTGTCGCTCAATTAAATAACGGTACCAGTATGGTTGTAACAGATACAGAAAAGGCAAATGTGCTAAATCAGTTCTTTTCATCGGTGTATACAATAGAGGAGTCTGAGTTCCCAGGCTCACTTTATAGCTGCACTAATGGCTCAGCTCAATCTAATCAGTGGCTGATTCAGGATATGATTCATAAAGCTTTAATAAAAATGAATGTAAACAAGGCTCCGGGGCCTGATGGCATACACCCCCGGGTTCTAAGAGAGCTTAGTTCAGTTTTAGACCAGCCCCTATTTCTGATTTTCTCAGATTCACTTTCATCTGGTATGGCGCCTATGGATTGGAGAAAAGCTGATGTTATTCCAATATTTAAAAAGGGATTACGATCTCAGCCTGGCAATTATAGGCCAGTAAATTTGAGATCTGTGGTGGGCAAATTATTTGAAGGCTTGTTAAGGGATCACATTCAAAAAATTTTCCTAGTCAATGGCATGATGAGCAGTAATCAGCATGGCTTTATGAAGAAAATGTCATGTCAAACAAATTTGATTGCTTTTTATGATGGGGTAAGTAAGTAAGTGGGGTCCCTCAGGGCTCGGTATTGGGTACACTTTTATTTAACTTGTTCATTAATGACTTAGGGGAGGGTATTGTAAGTAATGTATCAGTGTTTGCAGATGACACAAAACTATCCAGCCCAATTATTTCCATCCAGGATGAGGCATCCTTGCAACACGATCATCTTCAAAACTGGCAATCTGGGCAGCTAAGTGGCAAATGAGATTCAATGTTGATAAATGTAAATGCATGCACCTTGTATGTAAGAATATCCAAGCCACTTATACCCTTAATGGAAGTGCACTAGGCAAATCCATTATGGAAAAGGACCTTGGAGTTCTTGTAGATGATAAACTTGGCTGTAGCAAGCAATGCCAGTCAGCAGCATCAAGGACAAATAAGGTCTTGAGCTGTATTAAAAGGGGCATAGAGTCACAGGAGGAGGGGGTCATTCTTCCACTGTATAGAGCATTTGCAAGGCCCCATCTAGAATATGCCGCACAGTTTTTGTCTCCATCACTCAAAAAGGACATTATTGTATTAGAGAGGGTACAGAGAAGGGCAACTAAGCTGGTAAAAGGTATGGAAAATCTTAGCTATGAGGAAAGACTGGCCAAATTGAGGATGTTCACGCTGGAGAAGAGGCACTTAATGGGAGATATGATAACTATGTACAAATATTTAAGGGGATCATATAATAATCTCTCTAATGTTTTATTTACCAGTAGATCTTTCCAGCTGACACGAGGTCCATTCCGTTTAGAAGAAAATAGGTTCCACCTAAATATTCGCAAGGGTTTTTTTTACAGTGAGAGCTGTGAAGATGTGGAATTCTCTCCCTGAATCTGTTGTACAGGCGGATACATTAGATAGCTTTAAGAAGGGGTTGGATTGCTTTTTAGCAAGTGAGGGAATACAGGGTTATGGGAGATAGCTCATAGTACAAGTTGATCCAGGGACTAGTCCAATTGCCATTTAGGAGTCAGGAAGGAATTTTTCCCCATTTGAAGCAAATTGGAGAGGCTTCAGATGGGTTTTTTGCCTTCCTCTGGATCAACTAGCAGTTAGGCAGATAAAAAAAAACTGAAAGGTTGAACTTGAAGGACGTGTGTCTTTTTTCAACCTTACTTACTTACTTAGAACATTAAATATTGAAGCTTAGAAGATGTAAAAGATGCGCAAGTCTAGGAGAGCAGCACTTTTCACACAGTAGTTGGAACATTAGTGCTGAGAGAAGTATTGCAAACTATGAACCAAGTAACCACAAATTCTGAAGAGAACTGTTTTCTCCTAATGGCATTTTCATTAATTTGGCAGAGATCAAATTAACCTATTGATAGCTGGATGTTAATACTGATAAGCTGAGCAATGCACATGTGTCTTCCTGTAAAACACAATACATGGCCAGCAGCTGAAATGTTATGGTCCATGTCAAGAAACATTATTAGGATAATTATGGGTACTTTTACTGGAGCTATTTGTCTGGGCATCATATATTTGCATTTAATGAATGTTTGCTTAATTCTTAATCCCAATTTGTAGGGGACGGCCACCTCAGAAATAATGCCAAATCCTATGTATTCATGTTAGTTAATAAATAAACTTTACTTACACTATGATCAAAATCACACAGGCAGGACACTGTATTAAGGCAAACTTTGCATCATGGCAGAATCTTGTTTATGCACCAGAATGGGGAACCTAATGCCCATGCCCAAGCACTGGCAACACAATTAGATGGAGGATGTGTGGAGGGCAGTGACATCTGGGAAGTGCAGAACAAATTACCTGCTTTCTCTGTGAAAGGAGAACAAACAGTTCCAAGGGGGCTAATATTTAAAGCTGAATGGTCGATTATCACATACTTATTGCTATTTCCTGAGACCAAGACATGAGGTTTCCTAGACCAAACTCGATATTGATTATGCAGGTACGGGTTGAGCAACAACTGTGTTTATCTGCATAAATTATGCCCATATACATATGAGTGGTATTCTGAGACAATGTGAAATTGGTTTTTATTTTTTATTATTTGTGGTTTTTGAGTTTTTTAATAAATTCAGCAGCTCTCCAGTATGCAGTTTCAGCAATCTGGTTGCTAGTGTCCAAATTACCCTAGCAACCATGCACTGATTTAAATAAAAGACTGATTATTAATAAGAGAGGCCCTGGATAGAAAGATGAGTAAAAAAAAAAGTAGCAGTAACAATACATTAGCAGCCTTACAGTGCATTTGTTTTTTAGATGGGGTCAGTAACCCCCCAATTGAAAGTTGGAAAGAGTCAGAAGGGGAAGGCAAATAATTAAAAAACTATAAAAAACAAAAAGACTGTCAACTAAAAAGTTGCGTAAATTGGCCATTCCATTGCATACCAAAAGTGAAAGGGTGTAATGGAAATGGAAGTTACTCACCTCCAAGATGGCGACGGCGTCCAAAATGGCGACCCTTTGCCTCTCCATGTGGATCCCGTGGGTCGCAGCGATATGACGCCAGCGTCTTCCCACCTGCCGATTGGTCGCCGGCGCCTGAATGTGCGCCGGCGCACAAACGCCAACGTCAGAACGTGCGCCGGCGTCTGGATGCCAGCGTCATGACGCCAGCATCATGACGCCATTGCGCCCAATCTTTGGCGCCAATTCTACCCTATTTAAAGCCTTCTGGACACTGCAGACATTGCCCAAGTATAGGTTTATCTTCGTGAATTCCTGGGTGTGTTATTTGATTGATTCCTGTGTATCAACCTTGCCTGTTATTTCGGATTGACCCTTCGCTGCCTGGATTGAACTTTTGCCTGGACTTTGACTATTCTCTTGCCTCATCCTTCTGTTACCACAAACTTGGTTACTACCTGCCTCCTCCTTGGTCTGCACTCCAACTGTGCCTTCGGGCCCTTACATTATACTTGGGCCATGGACCCTTCTGAGGAGGCCTCAGCCCAGCCTGACTTCGGAAGAGCTTTCCGTGGAATTGCCTCACGCATGGAGGCCTATGAAGCTCGGCAGACTCACGTTGGCCAAGCGCTTGAAGCTATCCTGGAGAAATTGTCTGCCCTCACACCTACGGTCCAGGTTCCTGCCTCTGCTTCAGCCACTATTCCTGTGGCGCCGCTTCATGTCTCCGAACCTCGTATCCCTTCACCTCCACTCTTCAGTGGTGATTCTGAGGCTTGTAGAGGGTTCATTAATCAATGTGAGATCCAGTTCACACTGCTACCCCATCAATATGTCTCGGAACGTGCCAAGGTGGGATACATTATTACTCGCCTGACTGGTAAAGCCTTGGAATGGGCATCACCGCTGTGGGAGAAAGAGGATCCCTTAATCCCTCCAAGGCCTTTATCCGTGATCTGCGCACTGTGTTTGATGCTCCCGGCCGGGCAGCGTCCGCCTCCTCACGCATGTTCCAGATTCGTCAGGGAACACGTTCAGTGCCCGAATATGCAATTGAATTCCGCACATTGGTTGCCGAGACTAGCTGGAACAATGACAGTTACCATGCCGCTTGTCTATGTGCCTCAAGGACGATCTGGTCTCTCGTGAGTTGCCTACACGCTGGGAGGATCTTATTGCCCTGGCAGTCAAGGTGGATACTCGACAAAGAGAACACCAAGCTGTTAAAGAACGAGTAAGGAAGTTTCAACCTCCCCTGGCTCCTCGCTTCCAGAGACCCATCCTCCCCGGCACTGCTACATCTTCTTCCTCTGCTCCCGTTTCCTCTCCCACTGAAGAGCCTATGCAGATTGGTCGTGCTCGTCTTTCCGAACAGGAAAAATTGCGGAGAAGGGCTGCAGGACTTTGCTTGTATTGTGGGGGCAAATCACACTTTGCCCATGAGTGCCCTGTGAAGTTGGGAAACGCCAATGCCTAGGTAAGTTTGGGGAAACTTACCTGGGCGGAATTGATCATCTTCCCCAATCCTCTGCTCATCGTTTTCTTCTTCCGGTACGCTTCAGTTTGCTTCCAAAACCATTTCTACTCAAGCCTTCCTTGATTCCGGCGCTGCTGGAAATTTCTTGGACAAAGCATTTGCAGAATGTCATTCCATTCCTCTTCAAAGCCTGGCTGTTCCACTCCGAGTCCTAGCCATTGATGACCGGCCACTTTCTTCTGCCTTCATCTTCAAGTCTTCGCAGGAGTTATCTTTCAAAGTGGGCACCTTGCATACTGAAAGACTTTCGTTTCTGCTAATTGATTGCCCATCAACTCCAGTAGTCCTAGGACTTCCTTGGTTGCGCATCCATAATCCTGTCATTGACTGGTTTGCAACTCAAATTTCTCGCTGGAGCTTCTTTTGTCAACGGAACTGTCTTCCGGCCCAGTCCCTTGCCAAGGTATCTTCTGTTGTTCCTAATCCCTCAATCCCTTCTGCCTATCAAGACTTCTCTGATGTCTTCAACAAGAAATCTGCTGAAACTCTTCCTCCTCATCAGTCTTACGACTGCCCTATCGAGCTTCTTCCTGGTACTATGCCTCCTCGAGGACGTACTTATCCACTCTCTCCATCTGAAACTGCAGCAATGAAAGAGTACATCCAGGAAAATCTCCTAAGAGGCTTCATTCGTCCATCTTCTTCTCATGCTGGTGCGGGGTTCTTCTTCGTTGAAAAGAAAGATGGCAGTCTACGACCGTGCATCGATTACCGTGGCTTGAACAAAATAACTGTGAAAAACCGCTACCCTCTACCCCTCATTTCCGAGTTATTTGATCAGCTCAAGGGTGCCAGCATTTTCACCAAGCTAGATCTCCGTGGGGCCTATAATCTCATCCGGATCAGAGAGGGGGATGAATTGAAAACTGCGTTTAATACTCGTGATGGGCACTACGAGTATCTCGTGATGCCCTTTGGACTTTGTAATGCTCCTGCGGTTTTTCAAGAGCTGGTAAACGACGTCTTCTGGGACTTGCTAGGCCTAAGTGTAGTCGACGACATTCTAATTTTTCCTCAAACCTCATAGAACATCGGATCCAGGTGCGGGAAGTCTTATCTCGTCTGAGGAAGAATAATCTTTTCGCCAAGCTGGAAAAGTGCTCCTTCGAAGTTTCTTCTATTCCCTTTTTGGGGTACATTATTTCCCAACAAGGCTTCAAGATGGACCCAGCAAAAGTTTTGGCGATCCAGGATTGGCCCCTCCCCACCAGCACCAAAGTTATCCAGAGGTTTATTGGTTTTGCCAATTATTACAGACAGTTCATCAAAGGCTTCTTGTCTAAGATTTCTCCTATCCTGTCCCTCATACGGAAAGGTGGGAGACCTCAATGGTGGCCCCCTCAAGCTTTAGAAGTCTTCAAAATCCTCAAAGATTTGTTTTCTTCGGCTCCAATCCTTAGACACCCTGATCCTCTTCTACCATTCTTCATTGAGGTGGATGCCTCTGATGTCGGGGCTGGAGCTGTATTGTCCCAAAGGTCTTCTAATGATGGGAAATTGCATCCTTGTGCTTTCTTTTCTAAAAAGTTCTCCTGAGCAGAACTATGACGTGGGAAACCGTGAGCTGTTGGCTGTCAAACTAGCGCTAGAAGAGTGGAGACATCTGTTGGAAGGTTCCTCTGTGCCTGTGTCTATCTTCACTGATCACAAAAACCTCGAATACATCCAGTCTCTTAAACGCCTTAATCCCAGGCAAGCTAGGTGGGCACTCTTCTTCTCAAAATTCAACTTTATTATCACGTTCCGTCCTGGGTCCAGAAACAAGAAGGCAGACGCTCTTTCTAGAAGCTTCATTCCTGAAGATACTTGTTCTGAGGATCCTGAACCCATTGTGCCTCCTATCAAGATTATTGCTGCCTTATTTCCCAACATGGCCTCCCAATTGTTATCTGCACAATCTTCTGCTCCTGGCGATACTCCTTTGGGAGTCGCATTCGTTCCTCCAGATCTTCGTCACTCCATCCTTTCTCAGTCCCATAACTCCAGACAGGCCGGCCATCCTGGAATTAAGGAGACTACCGAACTTCTGTCTCGCCTGGTGTGGTGGCCTTCTCTCCGAAAGGACGTCAAAAACTTTGTTTCTTCTTGTTCCATTTGTGCTGCCTCTAAGTCTAGTCACTCCCCTCCTAAGGGACTGCTTCTGCCTTTACCCATTCCCTCCAGACCATGGACTCATTTGGCGATGGATTTCATTGTGGATTTACTTGTCTCCCTTGGACATACGGTCATCTGGGTCGTGATTGACAGGTTCAGCAAGATGGCCCATTTCATTCCTCTGCGCAAGTTGCCTTCTGCTCAAGAACTTTCTAAATTGTTTATTCAGCATATCTTTCGCCTTCATGGATTCCCGGCTGAAGTGGTGTCCAACAGAGGTTCCCAATTCGTTTCCAAATTTTGGAGATCCTTATGTAAAGCACTTCATATCTCTCTTCAGTTTTCCTCTACCTACCACCCTCAATCCAATGGAGCTGCAGAGAGAGTCAACCAAGCATTAGAGCAATTTCTTCGTTGCCATGTATCTTTATGCCAGGATGACTGGGCAGATCTACTCCCCTGGGCTGAATTCGCTCACAACAATGCTATGCACGCTTCTTCCGAGAAGTCTCCATTCTTTTGTGTCTACGGGCAGAATCCTCTAGCATTTCCGCAAGATCTTCTTCTCACAAACGTTCCAGCTGCCAATGATCAAGCCGCTCACATGCTCGCTATCTGGCTCGCCACTAAAGCCAATTTGGAAAAGAGTTCGCTTTCTCAAAAGAAATTTGCTGATAAGAAAAGAATTTCTTCTCCTCAATATAATCTTGGTGACAAAGTCTGGCTATCTACACGTAACATCCTACTCCCAAACTCGGTCCCAAGTTCATCGGCCCTTTTCCAGTTGTTGAGATTATTAATCCTGTGGCAGTTCGTCTTCAGCTTCCCCCAGAGATGCGGGTCCCCAATGTCTTCCATGTGTCTCTTCTCAAGCCTGCAATAAATTCTTCTTCTTCATCCTCTCCTACTCCTGTTCTTGTTGATGGGCACCAGGAGTTTGAAGTCAAGAGAATTCTGGACTCCCGGATTTCCAGGGGTGTGTTGCAGTACCTGATTGAGTGGAAGGGGTTCGGTCCCGAGGAGTGCTCCTGGGTGAGAGATTCCGACGTCCATGCTCCCCTTCTTATCTGAAGATTCCACAAACAGTTTCCTTCCAGTCCCAGTCATGGTGGTCCGGAGGCCCCCCCTAAGGAAGGGGGTACTGTAATGGAAATGGAAGTTACTCACATCCAAGATGGCGACGGCGTCCAAAATGGCGACCCTTTGCCTCTCCATGTGGATCCCGTGGGTCGCAGCGATATGACGCCAGCGTCTTCCCACCTGCCGATTGGTCGCCGGCGCCTGAATGTGCGCCGGCGCACAAACGCCAACGTCAGAACGTGCGCCGGCGTCTGGATGCCAGCGTCATGACGCCAGCATCATGACGCCATTGCGCCCAATCTTTGGCGCCAATTCTACCCTATTTAAAGCCTTCTGGACACTGCAGACATTGCCCAAGTATAGGTTTATCTTCGTGAATTCCTGGGTGTGTTATTTGATTGAATCCTGTGTATCAAACTTGCCTGTTATTTCGGATTTACCCTTCGCTGCCTGGATTGAACTTTTGCCTGGACTTTGTCTATTCTCTTGCCTCATCCTTCTGTTACCACGAACTTGGTTACTACCTGCCTCCTCCTTGGTCCGCACTCCAACTGTGCCTTCGGGCCCTTACAAAGGGATACTGTCATGGGAAAAACTTTTTGTTTTCAAAATGAATCAGTTAATAGTGATGCTCCAGCAGAATTTTGCGCTGAAATCCATTTCTCAAAAGAGCAAACAGATTTTTTTATATTCAATTTTGAAATCTGACATGGGGCTAGACATATTGTCAATTTCCCAGCTGCCCCAAGTCATGTGAGTTGTGCCTGCACTTTCGGAGAGAAATGCCAGAACTGCTGGAGTAGCACTATTAACTGATGCGTGTTGAAAAAACATGTTTTCCGATGACAGGATCCCTTTAACTTAAAGGTGAACCACCCCTTTAAACTGGACTGTTTTGATTTCATGAGAAAAGCAATTTGTATAAGCAAGTAAACATTGTTGCCTTTGCATTTTTCTATTTTACATTCTACCTACAGTATGCACCACTGGCACAAACGTGTAGTGTACAAAGTTTCCATAATTTAACAAAGGAAAACAACATTTCTCCAGATGCTTCAGGGTGGCAGTACAGAAAGGCATGGTAATCAGCTTATGGTGATCCTGGAAATGTAACTACTAATACTGAATAATGAATTATTATGCCCTAACTCAATCCAGTGATATAGTATATGCTATACAATACTTCAAAAATAAACATTAAAAACATACAATATATATATATGTAATAATATGACATCCAACACAACATGCCTGTTGGACAGGAACTCTGCATGCTGCGTCTACATTCAACAAGATAAAATCTTATGGTGTCTGACAGACTTTTTTTCTCTTTGAAATACAGTCACCGTGGGATGCAGATGCATGAACAAAACTTGCTTTATCTGATCTGCCGGCACATCCTCCTTCCTTCTCGGCAGCCCTTCTGACCGCCCTCTCGACTACCCTACAGTCCTTCCAACTGGCTTGTCTACCCATCCTCCCTCTCGGGTCCTCAGCTGTGAGCAGTGATTTCTTTAAATCTCTTATGTAGCTCACACAAGGAAGTTCCTATGGAATGACCCTTAAGGTGTTTAAACTTGAAAGGGGAATACAATTCTTTATTTTACCTTTTCATAGTTCATTCATAACATTGCAGTTCTATAATCTGAAGGTTCTAAATCCAACCATGGCCACATACATGTTAGCTACAAAAAAAAATATATGCATATGTCATTGCCATGTGGAAGCTTGGGACTGCTTTGGCAACTAGAAGAGACAGCTTTTACCACAAACAAATTAAGTACTACCATAATAACTAAACTTGTTTTTGTGTTTGAAGAAATTATAATAGAAGGGGATTATGAATATTTATTAGGACTCATGCCCTGCAATTCTCCACTGCCTTGATCCAAATAGCTATTCACATATTCTTTTTTTTTAAGCCATACATCTAGATAGAACCTCTGATAAGTGTCTGTAAAAATAGATGGTTAGAAAACCTGTGAGGTTAAGCAATGTGTACAGAAGATCAATGCTGATAACACACATTAAGTAACAATCAAAAAGGTATATTAGCATCCAGGTATTTGATTCTTCTGCAATAATTTCTAGAGAACCCAGCTAGTGTAGAACTTAATAACTATATGTTGCTCTGAGTCTTTGGCTTGGAATAACTAGAAAGTCAGGATTTTGGCAACCAGGCAAGCAATCTGCATTTGTGCATTATTTATTTATTTCTAACATTACCAATATATTCTTAGCTTACTGCAATATATTCTTAGCTTACTTATTTACACAAAAACACTGCCCGAGGTTTGGTTGCACCTTGTGCTGGATAAAAAATTTGGTGACAAAGCAGTGTCATGATCCCTTTGAGGCCTTGTACTTACTGCCCGCCAACACATGAATACATCACTGTAGGTGCAGGCAGTTCTGTATTCATTGGCGGGGCATGCAGGTTTCTGTGCTCTGATTTGGAGAGCAGAGACCTGCAAGCAATTCCTGTATGTGTAGGGGAGGGCACAAAGTGCCAAAAACATTATGGATTTTGACGGTTCTTCACAATTTTTCTTAAACGTACTATTATTATTAATAATGATAAAAAAATTACAAAAAAACACCCTATTCCAGAGCACTGTACAATAAATGGGTGTATGCATTAAACACATGCAAGGACACTGCCCAAAAGAATAATAATACAATAATAATAAATAATAATAATAATAATAAATAACCCCTTAAGCATGGACCACTATTTTAATTATCCCTTTGATTCCTTACAGTAAAAACTAAATTGAGATGGGGTCTTTGTGTAGTACTTAGTAGAATTAACTTTAAGGCACATTTCTGTACCTGCTTCACTGATCTTCACTGATCTCATAATAAACATAGTTGTGATAGTGAAGT
Organism: Xenopus petersii; assembly: GCA_038501925.1. Lineage (NCBI taxonomy): Eukaryota > Metazoa > Chordata > Amphibia > Anura > Pipidae > Xenopus > Xenopus petersii. The sequence goes on along the minus strand of CM076679.1, from coordinate 30,673,856 downwards.
AATCCTATGCATTTACAAAGCTGCCCACATTGATCATTGCAAAAGATTGTTTGTTTTACTATCATTGCGCCATATTGACTGTGCTCAGTAGTCCATAATACTGAATACTAAAAATGTTTTTTAAAGAGAAATCTCTTATATAGCCTTTCAAGAGATGATACCTGCAATGTAAACTGACTAAATCAAGATAATGCATCCTATGATATTCACACATCTCAAACCTTGACTGACATTCTTTCATACTGCATATTACTTTTACCTACATGTCACTTTAAGCTATTGCCTTCAGTTTGAGCTTGAAGCTTGATATGCAAAAGAAACTATGGAAAAAAGGAAAATGGTTGTATCTACACATCTATAGAACTTATATATAACTGATATTAGTTCACGGTAATGCATATTTTACTAACATCTGTTTTTTACAAGGACGTTTGAAATTTAAATTGAGCATTTTTTCAAGTAGTGTAGTATGAAATACTATTTTTAACAGCTGTATTTACAAATATTTTTTTTGCAGTGACTGCTATTTTTATCTGACCTGACTTTTTGACAAAATTTTCAACAGATCACCCTAAAACACTACTTTTTTAAGCAATATGACTATGAAGATTTTCATTCATCCAGGCCATAGTATATCTAATATAAGTAATTATAAAACAACCGGACTTGTTGAGTAATTATTGAAGACGTTTCACTACTCATCCGAGCTGCTTCTTCAGTTCAACTGACTGGAGTTCAACTGACTGGTGTCGGAAGTTTTTTAAGCACTGTCCTTTTATACTTAAATAAGTGTAATAAAAGCACATTCTTGTTTTTCAAGCAAGATAGCTCCATTAGCACAAAGTTTCCCCATCTCTATGCACTTTTGGTTGTTGTTGAGAAAGATGCTGTATGGAGAATTTACAGTTCTCAAACAAGGTAAGGACCTGAAATTATTAATAGCTGAGGAATATGCCTAAGCCTTTCATGATGTGTAGTACGTATATATATACCCCAGAGCCCAAAAAGTCTACATTATGGGGCAGATTTATCATACAGATGCAGCCACTTTGGTTTGTCTGTTTGACACAGAATAACTAAACACAGATATCCCATTTATCTCATTTAACACAGAAAACTGTGTCACAACATCCCATCTAATTAAAGCATTCACCATTGTGAACAATGGAGCTTTGGTATGCTAATGAAAAGGTTAAATGCATTAAATGAGTTAAGATGACTTAAGATAACACAGTTTCTTCAATTACCCCTGAGTCATGACGCATTTAACTCACAAATCCAAGTGGCTTCATCTGTAGGTCGAGATAAATTTTCAAATGAAAAAAATTAAAATTTTGAGCTATTTTTTGTTTACTTTGGCTAAGGAATAGCCCAAATTTGATTTGAATTTGAAAAAAATTAAAACATTTGAATATGGAAATTTATCATGTACTGTTACTTTAAAAATTCGATGATTTTTTTTTGTATGATTTTTGGGATGCAATTGAAAAAAGGGCAAAGTTGGCAGTCTTTTGATTCTGGCAAGTGCCAATATTGGGCCTGTGGGGGCTCTTTGGGCATTGTATACTTGAAATGCCAGGGTCTATTTTACATCTCTTGTATATAGTATGCTGGTAAAATGGATACCACCGTTGTTTGCTCCATCAGGCATTTATGGTTACAGTCTGGTTTTGCTAAACAAATGGGTTGCCAGATCAAGAGACCAGATGTAAAACCAGTACCATTTCCTGATTCAGCATGGGAAAAACTTGCTATTGATATTGGTATTGATCAGATGCTACTATAGACTGCAGATTTGCTATAACCTTGATGGACTATTACAGTAAATGGACAGAAATTGCATTTGTTTCTCATATAACATCAGCTACAGTGATAACATTTCTGTCTACAGTTTTCAGCAGAGAAGGTAATCCAAAGGAGTTAATATAAGACAACGGAACACAGTTTGTCTCATCTAAGTTTGAATCCTTTCTGAGAGAGAGGAATATTGTGCACAGGAAATCTACAGTGTATTACCCACAAGCAAATAGAGAAATCGAGCAATTCAACAGAAGTCTGAAAGTAGCACTACAGACAGCAAATCTTACTGGGAAATCTTGGAAAGTATTTACAACAGAGTTCCTAGATAAATACAGAGCAACACACCAGGCAACAACCCAATCATCTCCAGCTGAATTCTTGCATGGCAGACAGATGCGTACTAAGTTACATGTTGCAGACGTCAAACTTGTAAATACTGTGCCTACAAAATCATCTACTGCTGTAAAACGTCAACAAGCCAAATGCAAGACTTATACTGACAGAAAACATGGGGCCAGAGAAGTACACTTTCTAAATTGATAGCGAATTAGCCATACAGGATGTGGATTCAATTTGTGGCCGGTGTCTAAATTGATAGCTAATTAGCCATACAGGATGTGGATTCAATATGTGGCCGGTAGAGGAATGATGTGGAAACGTTACAACTTCCTTGATTGTGTGAGGAAAAGTCACAAGATTTGGATTTGGTCTGGTCAGGCACTTGGATTCAACCAAATCCGCATGGAGCTAAAAAAAAAAAAAGGCAAATCACAAACTAAATCATGAATTCAATATTTAAATGGTATCTGCATCCTACATGTCTTACAATACTGATTTACATCACAGTAAGAGATACAAGGTATTCTCAGGGTTGCTGCGCCAATGATGTGAGTTTAGAAACTCATCTCAGACGGCAGCGCCCCACTAGGTACCGGGGGCGGCAAAAATGCTGCTCCTGGTACTTTCTAGCGCACAATTATGCTCTCTGCGCTAGTGCTCTGGCCCTCTCCACCACCCTTATGAACCTCCCCCGCCGCGAAAAAAGGTGAGTGCAAGGAGGAGGGTGGGTGGCAGCAACAGAAAGCTGCCTCAGGCGGCAGAGGGGCCAAGATTCTACCACTTTATAATATGATTTATTTCACTTTTAAAAAAATTAAAGAAATGTGGATAGCAATGGACTGAAAGCAGGGCTGCTCAAGGCAACCGTATACAAATAAGGGGGGTTGTGGGAGCACTCAAAGTAGGGTTGCCACCTTTTGCAACGGTGGAGACCGGGCAGGGGGTCGGGCTGTGACATCAGGGGGCTGGCTGTGACATAGGTGGTAGCGTCTATGATGTCAGGAGGCATGGCTATGACAAAGCGGTCGTCGCTTGGCCGATCGCCATGTCAATCAATGGAATCCTGCCTGGTTTTCCTTATTTGGAAAACCGGGCACAAAATTTTGACAGGTGGCAATCCTAACTCAAAGCCTAAAATATGTTTAAGTGCAATGGAAGTGCTACTGATTTGGCCAATTGATCAATTCATCCCTGCCAAATTTACCAAAATATTGACACACAGGACTGATTTACTCCTAACAGGAGTAAAGGGATTTTAAAGTACAGGTATGGGATGCGTTATCTGGAAACCCATTATCCAGAAAGCTCTGAATTAGGAAAGGCCGTCTCCCATAGACTCCTTTTTATCCAAATAACAAAGTATTAAATATGTATCATTTTTTCTCTGTAATAACAAAACACTACCTTGTACTTGTTCCAAACTAAGATATAATGAATCCTTTTTGGAAGTAAAACAGTATATTGGGTTTATTTAATGTTTACATGATTTTATAGTAAACTTTAAGTATGAAGATCCAAATTACAGAAATATCCATTATCCAGAAAACCCCAGGTCTCAAGCATTCTGGATAACAGGTCCCATACCTGTACAAAATTGGATGATTGTTACCTCTCATAACCTGATCATAACAGGAAAATATGTTGAATCATTATACTGGATCAATTAGGCAGGTTACAAAAAGTTAAAATGTTGAACTTGATGGATTTGTGTTTTTTTAAACCTAACTTTCTATTTTACTATGTTACTGAGCAATAAAAAGATAAAGGCAGCACATATTAAAGGACAAGCAAAAGCTAATTCACAAAGGGGTTTAAAAATGTTAGGAAAGAACCCAAGGGAATTAAATCATTAAGTTTTTTCCCCAGGCTGGTACACCAAAAGGAAATGGGCTGACCCTGGGAAAAACCAAACAGAGCAGAACCACTGCACTCATCCCTCAAGCAATCCTTATTACTCTACTGCACATGTTGAATATAAACACTATAATAAATGTTGTTGCGGCGGAGGCTAAGACAAACACCATTTTTTTTTTAAATAGATTTTTGATAGCAAAAAGATGCAGGTTGAGAGTGTTGCTCCATTAAATAATGGTAACAGTGTGGTTGTAACAGATACAGAAAAGGCAAATGTGCTAAATCAGTTATTTTCCTCAGTGTATACAATAGAGGAGTCTGAGCTCTCAGGCTCACGTCATAGCTGCACTAATGGCTCAGCTCAATCTAGTCAGTGGCTGACTCAGAATATGATTCATAAAACATACATAGATGGGAAACTGGCTACAGGATCGGGTACAGAGGGTGGTTGTTAATGGTACATTCTGTACTTGGAGTAAGTTTCTTAGTGGGGTTCCTCAGGGCTCGGTATTGGGTCCACTTTTATTTAACTTGTTCATTAATGGGGAGGGTATTTTAAGTAATGTATCAGTGTTTATAGATGACACAAAACTACCAAGCCCAATAAATTCCATCCAGGATGTGGTATCCTTGCAACAGGATCTTGACAAACTGGCAATCTTGGCAGCTAAGTGGCAAATGAGATTCAATGTTGATAAAGGTAAAGTCATGCACCTGGGATGTAAAAATATCCAAGCCACTTATACCCTTAATGGGACTGCACTAGGCAAATCCATTATAGAAAAGGACCTTGGAGTCCTTGTAGTTGATAAACTTGGTTATAGCTAGCAATGCCAGTTAGCAGCATCAAGGGCAAATAAGATATTGAGCTGTAGGGTTGCCACCTGGCCGGTATTTTACTGGCCTGGCCAGTAAAAATGATGACTGATCCCAATATTATTAATAGGGAAAAAAGATAACTACATAGGAAGGCCGGTATTTTCTCTCCAGAAAAGGAGGCAACACTATACACATAGTAAGTAAGGTTGAAAAAAGACACATGTCCATCGAGTTCAACCTTTTTTTTTTATTAACTACCTATCTGCCAGTTGATCCAAAGGAAGGCAAAAAAAACCCATCTGAAGCCTCTCCAATTTGCCTTAGAGGGGAAAAAAATCCTTCCTGACTCCAAAATGGCAATCGGACTAGTCCCTGGATCAACTTGGACTATGAGCTATTTCCCATAATCCTGTATTCCCTTACTTGCTAAAAAGCTATCCAACCCCTTCTTAAAGCTATCTAATGTATCAGCCTGTACAACTGATTCAGGGAGAGAATTCCACATCTTCTCAGCTCTCACTGTAAAAAACCCCTTCCGAATATTTAGGCGGAACCTCTTTTCTTCTAATCGGAATGGGTGATCTCGTGTCAGCTGGAAAGACCTACTGGTAAATAAAGCATTAGAGAGATTATTATATGATCCCCTTATATATTTATACATAGTCATCATATCACCCCTTAAGCGCCTCTTCTCCACTGTGAACATCCCCAATTTGGCCAGTCTTTTCTCATAGCTAAGATTTTCAATACCTTTTACCAGCTTAGTGAGTGTGCTAGGCAGAAGTGCTACCCACTTGTCTCAGGGCCCACAAGGACCCCAGTGCTGCTAGGCAGAAGTGCTACCCAAATGGATGTGCAGTGCTACATTAAATTTTTCCCTGTGCAATGTTTTTTTTCTCCTAAAAGCATCAGGGAACAGCCTGGAGATTGGATTCTGTGGGGTGTGCCTAACATATTGGCACACCCTAGTGAATGCAGCTTTCCTGGTTCTTTAAGCAACAACCAAGGATTGTAGTCCAGTACCTTATTATGCCTTAGAAACAACAGATTATTTTATTTACTGCAATTCTATTTAATCACTTGCCAACCTCCAACCTTGCCAACCTCCAGAAAATGCTTTGCAGGGTTCTCAAGTCAAATATGCAGGCCCAGATTTGTGGCGAGGCCACAAAGGCCTGGGCCTAGGGCGGCAACATTTTAGGGGCCGCCCAGCCGCATCCTAAAGTGCATGGGGAATACACAGTGATGCTCATGCATGCTCGCGCAGGGGGGAAGGTGAACGTGGGAAGCAGGCGCTAGTGAAAGCGGGAGCGAGGGGTGGGCCCACAGATTCAGAGGGTACGCGATGCCACACAGACACACGGTACACAGACAACGATTCTTACCCAGCAGTGAAGTTTACTGAACAATAATAAACAATAAATAGCTGGGCATGTATAAACAGTCAGATAACAAGGTATAAATCACATAGTAACAGTAATACTGCCTAACCTAAAACTAGCTCCTGCTAAATATTCCCCCACAGTCCGCGAAGCAGCCTGGCTGCCCCTAAATGTTCCTTCCTGGTCTTTGTCTTCGGGGTGCACCCTTAAGTATTGTGCAATACTATTTGTAATCCACAGGTAATGTGTCCTTCTCTTTACACAAGGCTTCCCTATATGCAGTTCCAAGCCCAGCGAAGTATGTCTCTAGCAATGTACTGTAATATACAAAATGTCACTGGTATGCACTATGATGCAGCAAGGCTGCGCTTACAGTTTCTTGGGTGCTTTAAGCAATCTTTCCATGCTTCCTTCTGGATCCACAGGTCTTTCCACAGCCAAAACCACACAGACAGGAAACCCTGGATCGTTCACTGCAAAACTGTCCTTAGGTGCTGTAGAAGGGAGCCACACATCACTTCCTGTCCCTCTCAGGACCCCGCCTTCTTATATAATCTGTGATGCATTAATCGAACTTGTTCATACAACCACAAACCTGTAATTACAGTTCACTAGCACACTTGTGGGGTTCAGATCACTCCCCTAAATTAGCCTTATTCACGTTTTGAGAGGTTAATGAATATAAACTTTCATTACTATACACGGCATTGTACTTATTCCATTTCCTTTGCTGCCACCTACTGACTGAAGTGACTAGTACAGGTAATTAAATACAAATATATTGTAGAACATGGCTTACACTTACATGCAACCCCACTAAAACATTGGCGTCCCGACAGCTTCACCAAATAAACTCATCTGCTGCATAGCGATGAGGGGGAACACTTGACGTGGAGCGTTCCGACCTGCGTAAGCCTGTTTTCTGTACTTGGTGTAGGAATAAGGCCTGGCTCCTCCCGGGGTGGTAGAGCATTCTCAGGGGTAGCCTCCGCTGCCGCCCCATTGGGAGCGGGTGATTCACTAGTTTCTGAAGGAAATCTAGTAATTATACACCATCCTACATCTCTTGGACTCAGAGGTTTCAAAGGTCGCTGCTGAACATCTCCAGAATTGTCTGTCGTGGGGCAACTCTCTGAGAGACAGGGCCTGAGCATGTTGCGATGTAATCTTCGAATCGGTCCAGTAGAGTTTTCCTTTTGCAAGTAGTAGACAGGGCCTTCCGGATACACCTGCCTCTTTACAATATATGGTTGTGGTTCCCAGCGGTCATCCAATTTATCTGTGGGTCATTTAGCACGCACCAATACTCGGTCACCCGGCGTCAAGGGTGCAGTTTGCACCGGTTGGTGATCCTTAGTGGTTAGTTGTTGCAACTTCTCATTGACCAGCCGATATACAGTTCTCAGTTTGTCCTGGTGTTCCTGCATCCATGAGTCAACTGTCCTAGGGGACTCTTCCGACAGTGGACCCAGATTCATTTCGGCAACTTCCTGTCCTGGGCGACCAAACAGTAGCATATGTGGAGTATAGCCGGTAGTGTTATGAACACGATTATTGTATGCCCATAGTAATTCAGGCAAATACTCGGGCCAGCACAGCTTCTTTTCTTTCTTTTCACAGGCTCCATTTCCCTGTGGGTGATATGGCGTCGTCCTTGACTTCTCCATCCCATACAACCAACATAGCTGCTCCATTAACTTCCCTTGGAAGCAAGCTCCTTGGTCAGAATGAATCCGCTTCGGACATCCATACACCTGTATGAAGTGTTGACACACTGCACGGGCAGCTGACCCTGCCGTCTGGTCAAGGGTGGGTACCGCCACAGCAAACTTTGTAAAGTGATCAGTCATCACAAGGCAATATTGGTGTCCACTCACTGACTGACCAATCAAGATATAATCAATCATTAAGATTTCCAGTGGCGCCGATGTCTTAATAACTTGACTTGGTGCCCTCTGTTCAGGAGGTTTCACCAGCTCACATGCTCGACACTTCTGACATACTTCACGGACAATCTGCTCCAACTGCAGACAGTACACTAATCTCTGTACCCACTTGTATGTCTTCTCCACGCCAAAGTGGGCACCCTTCTCATGTCCCTCAAAGGGCCACTTTACGAGCCAGGTTACTGGGTATCACCATCTGCCACCTTTCCTCAAGATCAGTAGGTAGAAACACCCTCCGGTACATTATTCTATTTCGGATTTGCAGCCGATCCCACTGTTGCAACAGCTTCCATCCAACTGAGGATTTCGCTCTTCCATTTTGGGCCATATCCCTGTCTTCACCCAATGTTTGATCTTCTTTAATTCAAGATCATCATCTTGCACCTGAGCCCATTCTTCCTCTGTCTTTCCCAGCAACACCGTGTTATGGGTAGCCACCCCACTTGAGCTTGCTAAGGGTGGCTGCCGTGGCACTCGGCCCAGATCGGGTGTCTCAGTCCCTTCATCTTCTTCATCCACCTCATCTGTTGGGGCTTCCCAGGTGACTCTGGACAGGGCATCTGCATTTGCGTTCTCCTTACCGGCACGGTACTTGATGGTATAATCAAACTTCGCCAGCCTTGCCACCCATCTCTGTTCTAAGGCGCCCAGCTTTGCATTCTGCAGGTGAGCCAAGGGGTTATTGTCTGTCCTTACTAGGACCTTTGCTCCAGTGAGATATCCCGAGAACTTTTCAGTCATTGCCCAGACCAACGCCAACAGCTCGAGTTTGAAGGAGCTGTAATTTTCTGGATTGTGCTCAGAGTCCCGTAGGGAGCGACTAGCATATGCAATGACTCGTTCTTGCCCGTCTTGTTCTTGGGCCAGCACCGCTCCTAATCCATGCAGACTTCCATCTGTGTAAAGCATAAATGGTTTGTCATACTGAGCATATGCCAGGATGGGGCACTGATCAGGGCTCTCTTCAACTCATCAAAAGCCTGCTGCTGCGACAACCCCCATGATATGGGTCGTGTCTTCGGACCCTGGGCGGTCCCTCTCAAGAGCTCGTGTAGTGGTCCGGCGATCTTTGCGAAGCCTTTTATAAATCTTCGATAATATCCAGCCAGTCCAAGAAACGCCTTCACTTCTCGAAGTGTCTTAGGCTGTGGCCACTTACTCACTGCCTCTATCTTACTCTTTGCAGGACGAACTCCCTCAGCTGATACAACGTGTCCCAGATACTCTAAGCTTGTTTGAAAGAGATGACACTTCCTCGGTTTGATCTTGAGACCATGGGCACGGAGTCTACTTAACACTTGCCGCAATCTTCTCAAATGTTCTTCAAACGTTGGAGCATGGACGATTATGTCATCCAGGTAGATCAGAATTGACTCAAAGTTCAGTTCACCCAGGCAGTGTTCCATTAGGCATTGAAATGTACCCGGAGCATTTGTTAGTCCGAAAGGCATTCTGTTGAACTCATACAACCCCATAGGTAAGATAAAGGCTGTCTTCTGTCTATGCTTTTCTGCCATAGGTACTTGCCAGTAGCCGCTTGCCAAGTCCAAGGTTGAGAAATACTTGGCCCTCTATAGTGCCGTCAGGGACTCTTCAATCTTTGGCAGGGGAAAAGCGTCCTTTACTGTGGCAGCGTTTAACTTTCTATAGTCCACCCAAAACCTCAAGGACCCATCCTTCTTCCGCACCAAGACCACTGGCGCCGCCCATGGACTCTGACTCTCTTTCACTACTGCACTACCTAACATCTGAGACAGCATTGTCTTCACCTCTTGGTAGAGAGTGGGCGGAATCTGCCGGTACCTTTCTCGAATTGAAGGAGTATCCCTAGTCGGTATTTCATGTTCTATAACTGTGGTACAGCCAAAGTCCTCTGCACACCAGGAAAAAGTGGATTGAAACTCCCATACTACTGCTTCGATCTTCTCCAACTGGTCGGCGGTGAATTGGTCGGCGTCGATCTTCATTTGCTCCAAGATCCGCCTGCCATTCCATTCAGGCGTGGGCTCTTCCACTGAGTTCTGGTCCACTGCCAGGGTCCAGATATCATTTTCAACTGACTGTAGGGCGAATTGTCTACCTGTGAGTGGTACTCCTTGCAGAACATGTAGCTCAGCCACTTTCTCTCCAGCATGAAAGGTAACTTCATGGTCGTGTATGTTGACACACCAGACTACCACATGACCGTCCATTACTGTCACAATGGTTCCGGCAATCACTGGGCTCCGTCCAGCTTCTGACACACCCAGTGGCTCTACTAGCACTCCTATCCCATTCAATTTCCGCCAGCCTCCAACAGGCATTCATATAATCTTTTCCTGTCGCGGGGGTACGATACAGGCTCTTCCATATGGGGCATACACTGCTCCCACTGGCTTATCTTCAGGGGTGCTTTTGCAGATACCGCAGGTCCAGATCAGCCTCTGGAATACCCTCTGGGTAGGCTTGTGGGAAGTCGTTTTCTTCCAGTAGCCCGGTCCCTCCTTTGTAAACAGGAGCTGATGTAGCCCTCTCAGGACATTCATCCCCAATACCATGGGAGCTCCACACCGAGCCGGATTCTCTACCAGTACCACTCCCTTCCTGCCGACGTCCTGTCCACATAGCTTCATCCGCATCCAAGCCACTCCGAACAATGGTATAGCAGTCTGATTTACCGCCGTCAGCTTAATCACAGTACCCTTGTCAGGTTTCAACAGGTGCTTTTCAAAGACACCTCCACTGGCATTGTGGTAACTTCTGACCCTGTGTCTATAAGACATCCCACCATCTGTTCTTCAATTTGCACTGTTAGGTAGGGGCTTTCGGCCACCAGGTCCCGGGGGTCGTTAGAAATACAGATGCAGCCACTTTGGTTTGTCTGTTTGACACAGAATAACTAAACACAGATATCCCATTTATCTCAATTAACACAGAAAACTGTGTCACAACATCCCATCTAATTAAAGCATTCACCATTGTGAACAATGGAGCTTTGGTATGCTAATGAAAAGGTTAAATGCATTAAATGAGTTAAGATGACTTTAGATAACACAGTTTCTTCAATTACCCCTGAGTCACGACGCATTTAACTCACAAATCAAAGTGGCTTCATCTGTAGCTTGGCACCTGGCTTCCCCCGCGGTGTGCCCCACTACCGCGAGGGATTCCCGTTTAACGCCGGCTGTTCTGGATGAAGGCCCCTTTGCGGTCATTGACGGAAGATATGTGAGCTTTCTTGACAGACCCAAAACTGTGGGCCCATAGTTCTCCGGTTCCTGGGAGGGCCCCACGACTGCACCTCTTCAGGTGGTGTCCAGTCAGCCCAGTGCCTGGGGGAACTGGGCTGACAGCGCCACATCAGATTGCAGATCAGGAGTCAAATTGTACAACCTAAGGGTACTTTTAAGGTAAGTGGCCCGAGCCTTCTAGCAGCATGTTCTAGCCATCAAACCGTAGTAGCTGGTTCAGTATTGCTCCTGCGGGCAAACACATGGTCGGAGCTACTCCCACGGCAGGAGGGGCAATGGGGGCTATGGCAGGAGCGGCCTCATGACCGGCTGGGTTCTGCATGACAATCAATGTACCCTGCTCGCAGCGCCAACTGAAAGTGGGAGCGAGGGGTGGGCCCACAAATTCAGAGGGTACACGATGCCACACAGACACAGACAATGGTTCTTACCCAGCAGTGAAGTTTACTGAACAATAATAAACGATAAATAGCTGGGCATGTATAAACAGTCAGATAACAAGGTATAAATCACACAGTAACAGTTATACTGTCTAACCTAAAACTAGCTCCTGCTAAATATTCCCCCACAGTCCGCGAAGCAGCCTGGCTGCCCCTAAATGTTCCTTCCCGGTCTTTGTCTTCGGGGTGCACCCTTAAGTATTGCGCAATACTATTTGTAATCCACAGGTAATGTGTCATTTTCTTTACACGAGGCTTCCCTATATGCAGTTCCAAGCCCAGCGAAGTATGTCTCTAGCAATGTACTGTAATATACAAAATGTCACTGGCATGCACTATGATGCAGCAAGGCCGCGCTTACAGTTCCTTGGGTGCTTTAAGCAATCTTTCCATGCTTCCTTCTGGATCCACAGGTCTTTCCACAGCCACAACCACACAGACAGGAAACCCTGGATCGTTCACTGCAAAACTGTCCTTAGGTGCTGTAGAAGGGAGCCACACATCACTTCCTGTCCCTCTCAGGACCCCGCCTCCTTAGATAATCTGTGATGCATTAATCGAACTTGTTCATACAACCACAAACCTGTAATTACAGTTCACTAGCACACTTGTGGGGTTCAGATCACTCCCCTAAATTAGCCTTATTCATGTTTTGAGAGGTGAATGAATATAAACTTTCATTACTATACACGGCATTGTACTTATTCCATTTCATTTGCTGCCATCTACTGACTGAAGTGACTAGTACAGGTAATTAAATACAAATATATTGTAGAACATGGCTTCATACCCTTACACTAGGACCCTGAGGCCCTCGGGGTGCCTCTGGGAGAAATCCGGCCCTGCAAATACTGCATGGTCTGCAGTAATAGGCACACAATATTCAAACTGACTTAAAGTGATACTGACACTAAAAAAATTATTTTCAAAATATCAATCTACATTAAAAGTTACCTATAGGTCATGTTGATCGTTTTTCGCTGATAGCTCTGCTTGTTGACGTTCCTAAACCTGACTGTTTTGCCAACCTGACTGTCCCTTCTTAACCTTTCAGTTAGAGTTTCTAATGCGTTAGCATAAAATACCATAAAAGTATTTGCCTGATGCTTTTACATTGCCTTTGTTAGCATCGTGTTTCTCCTTTCTTAGCATCGTGTTTCTCTCTGTTAAGATTACTGCTGCACAAATATGGCAGCCTCCTCATAGAGAAACATGAGACTAAGAAAGGCAATGTAAACACATCAGGCAAATACTTTTATGCTAAAATTATAAATAGCATTCAAAGACAATGTTATGATAGATAATAAAACATTTTATTTTTTGATGTCAGTATCTCTTTAAGGCTCTCTATGTGCCGTATTCAGATCATAAAATGCTTTATTTGACACCTCTTATTTTCTCACTCAGGTGCCATTATCACAGTATTTTTGTGCCACTACATAAACTTTCAATTCAAATTATAAAGCTCAAAACCTGAAATAATTATACCTTGACATTTCAAAAATTATGTTTAAAAGCAAAGCACCTGCCATTCTTTACAACACAATCCCCCTGCACAACATGCACCATGTTCTATATACCTAGTTTTTATTTTTATGCTGAACAATTCCTTTAATGTTTTTGGTTTCCATGGCCAGATTAATCAATAGACTCTACTGACTTACGCCAAGTGATTTGGACACTAATGCCATTATTGAGGACACGCATTGTTGTGCTGTAAGTATCTGTACCTAAAATGTTTGTCACTAATTGTGGCAAAAAATGCAAAGAATGGGGGACCTAATGTCCATGTCCATGCACTGGTTAAACAATTAAATGGTTAAGAGAACTGGGGGAATGTGGGGAGAGCAGGGACATCTAGGAAGTGCTGAATGAAAAGTGAAAGTAATTGTCTGCAAGTTTAAATATGTTTTAAAGGGTTGTTCACCTTTCAATCACATTTTTTCAGATTCTTCACCAGAAATATAGCCTTTTTCAGTTGCTTTTGTTGTTTACTGTTTTCCCAAAATCTAGCAAAAAAAATCTATGGGTGACAATTTTTTTTTATGTGTGACAATTTTTTCACCCATTGGAGAAGTATGAGTGTCTTTTTAGTGGCAAAACCAGTGTTGGAAGTTAAACGACCTCTAATATTATGCAATCGGCTTTCCAGTTCTTTGCTATTTTATAATTGCATTAGATGATATTGGTAACCCAACTAGAAAAACATTAATAAAATACTATTCCACAAATATAATAAAATACACTAAATTTGCCTGGGGAGCAGTAACTCATAGCATGTTTGCTTTTAAACAGGTGACCAGAAAATTAAATCTGCTGACTATCACCTGGGTAAATTTAGTGCCTTTTATTACAAATCACGTTTTATTATAGATCAGGGGAAACAGAAAGACTTACACAAAAACATATACAGTAACTCTACATTTTAATCTGATGGGTGCTTGTATCCAGTCCACAGATCAACATGAACTGTAATTGAAAGTGAATCACCATGACTTATGACGATTCACCATACAGTCATATGAAAAAGTTTGGGAACCCCTCTCAGCCTGCATAATAATTTACTCCACTTTCAACAAAAAAGATAACAATGTTATGTCTTTCATTTACCTATCTGAGTGCTGGGGTGTTTTCTGAACAAATATTTTTAGTGAAGCAGTATTCAGTTGTATGTAATTAAATCAAATGTAAAAAACTGGCTGTGCAAAAATTTGGGTACCGTTGTAATTTTGCTAATTTGAATGCATGTCACTGCTCAATACTGATTACTGGCAACACCAAATTGGTTGGATTAACTCGTTAGGCCTTGAACTTCATAGGCAGGTGTGTCCAATCATGAGAAAGGGTATTTAAGGTGGCCAATTGCAAGTTGTGCTTCCGTTTGACTCTCCTCCGAAGGGTGACAGCATGGGATCCTCAAAGCAACTCTCAAAAGATCTGAAAACAAAGATTGTTCAGTATCATGGTTTAGGGAAAGGGTACAAAAAGCTACCTCAGATGTTTAAACTGTCAGTTTCAACTGTAAGGGATGTAATCAGGAAATGGAAGGCAACAGGCACAGTTGCTGTAAAACCCAGGTCTGGAAGGCCAAGGAAAATACAGGAGCGGCATATGTGGATGATTGGGAGAATGCTTACAGACAACCCAAAGATCACCTCCAAAGACCTGCAGGAACATCTTGCTGCAGATGTCCTAATGTGGCTACCTCTGTCTACTATAGTACTCTCACCACTGCCCTAAATGAGCTTGCTCCTATAAAAACTAAATGTTCTAGACCCAAACCACTTCAACCTTGGCATACTGCTCATACAAAAGCGCTCCAAAGACACTCACGTGCACTTGAGCGTCGCTGGCGCAAATCCTGTTCAGAATCAGACTTTTGGAGCTACAAATCTGCCCTGCGCTCTTTTAACACCAGCCTCTTCCAAGCCAAACAAGCATACTTTACTTCACTCATTAACTCCCTTTCTAAAAAAAACAGCACAACTGTTCTCCACCTTTAACACTCTCCTTTCCCCTTCTCCACCCCTTCCATGCACATCTGTCTCTGCTCAAGATATTGCTGAGCACTTCAAAAACAAAATTGACACTATCAGAAGGGACATTACACTACTCAACCCCCCTAGACTTCCACCACCCTCCCTCCACACTCCCCAGTCTCTCCTGTGCTCCTTCACCCCTGTCACTGATGAGGAAGTCTCAAAGCTTCTGGCCTCCTCTCACCTTACCACTTGCCCGCTTGATCCAATTCCCTCATAACTTCTCCGCAATACCAATCCTTGTCTAAAGCCTTAACTCACCTATTTAATCTTTCGCTCTGGACTGTTTCCTTCTCAACTAAAACATGTTCTTGTCACCCCCATTCTGAAAAAACCCTCTCTTGATCCCTCCAATCTTGACAACCTCCGACCTATCTCTCTGCTACCTTTCATCTCTAAACTACTTGAGCGCCTAGTCTACAAACGACTAACCTCATTCCTCTCTGACAATAACCTGCTGGACCCCCTACAATCTGGTTTTAAGCCACAACACTCCACAGAAACTGCCCTGACTCGGCTAACTAATGACCTTTTAACCGCTAAAGCTAACAATCATTTCTCACTACTAATACTGCTTGATCTCTCAGCCGCATTTGACACTGTAGATCACCCTCTCCTCCTCCAGTCCCTCCAGTCGCTTGGCCTTCGTGACACAGCCCTGTCCTGGTTCTCTTCTTACATCACCAATCGTTCCTTCAGTGTCTCCTACAATGGAGTATCATCTTCTCCCCTACCTCTTTCTGTTGGAGTTCCTCAAGGCTCTGTCCTGGGACCATTACTATTCTCCCTCTATACTTCCTCCCTTGGCAAATTAATAAATTCGTATGGTTTCCACTACCACCTCTATGCTGACGATACTCAGATCTATCTCTCATCTCCTGATCTCAACCCAGAACTCCTAACTCGCGTCTCCTCCTGCCTGTCCGCTATCTCTACCTGGATGTCGCAACACTACCTTAAATTAAACCAACTGAAATGGTTCTCTTTCCTCCAACTAACACCAGTAGCATCCACGAAGTATCCATCATAGTTAACAATTCCACTATCACCCCCTCTCCCCAGGCCCCGTGCCTTGGGGTTATCCTAGATTCTGCCCTGTCATTCACTCCTCATATACAGTCACTTATTAAATCATGTCACTTCCACCTAAGGAACATTTCTAAAATACGATCATTTATCACCCAAGACGCTGCCAAAATTCTTATTCACTCTCTCATCATATCGCGTCTAGACTACTGTAAATCTCTTTTAATTGGCCTCCCCCTCCAGAGACTGTCACCTCTCCAGTCCATAATGAACACTGCTGCGAGGCTCATACACCTCAGCAACCGCTCCTCCTATGCCTCGCCATTCTGTCAATCCCTGCATTGGCTTCCGTTACCTTTCAGAATGAAATTCAAATTAATGACACTGACTTTCAAAGCACTTCATAACTCTGCCCCACCCTACATCTCTGAACTCATCTCTATATACTCACCCACTCGCTTACTACGGTCCTCTACTGACCTGCTACTCAACTCTTCTCTCATTAAATCCTCACATGCTCGCATTCAAGACTTTGCAAGGGCTGCACCCCTCCTCTGGAACGCTCTCCCACGGTCTGTCCGACTTTCTCCCAACCTTTCTGCTTTCAAAAAATATCTGAAAACTCAGTTCTTTCGAGAAGCCTACCCTCACTCTGCTTAACTACCAAACGCAACACCACATACAATACCACATTTGTCACCCACTTAATTCGATCTTGCCCACTCCCACACCTTGTGTATTACTCCCTTCCCTTTAGACTGTATGCCTATGCATAGGGCCTTCCTCACCTTTTTGTACCTGTATTGACTGTGATGTTTGTTACTCCATATATTCTATATATGTAATTCATGTGATGTAGTTGTATAATCACATTTACTTTACAGTGCTACGCAATATGTTGGCGCTATATAAATACATGTTGATGATGATGTTGATGAGATGGTGTATCTGTACATCGTTCTACCATTCAGCCCAATTTGCACAAAGAACATCTGTATGGCAGGGTGATGAGAAAAAGCCCTTTCTGTGCTCATGCCACAAACAGAGTCGCTTGTTGTATGCAAAAGTTAATTTATACAAGCAGGCCCGGATATGTGGTAAGGCCACCTAGGCCCTGGCCTAGGGTGGCAGGATTTTAGGGGGCGGCATTCTGCCTAACCACACCCACATTGGTTAAAAAACTCTGGGGATACGCAGGGATGTTCCGGTCACAATGATGAAAATTTGCATGAAAAAGGGGAGGGGACAGGGGCGACGAACGGCAGTTGGCCTAGGGGCTCCAGCTATGTAAATCCAGCCCTGTAGACAAGCCACAGTCATTTTGGAACAAAGTGCTTTGGACTGATGAGACAAAAATGTTGTTATTTGGTCATAACAAAAAGCACTTTGCATGGCGGAAGAAGAATACCGCATTCCAAGAAAAACACCTGCTACCTACTGAGAGGTTCCATCATGCTGTGGGGCTGTGTGGTTAGTTCAGGGACTGAGGCCCTTGTTAAAATCGAGGGTCGGGTGAATTTAACCCAAAATCTATGGGATGATTTGAAGCAGGCTGTCCATGCTCGGCAGCCATCAAATTTAACTGAACTGGAAAGATTGGTTAAAAATGCTGCCATCCAAAATCCAGACACTAATCAAAGGCTATAGGAGGCGTCTAGAGGCTGTTACATTTGCAAAATGAGGCTCAACTAAGTATTGCTGCTCAAACTGCTGAAATACTACTGTTTCCATAAGGCATGTTATATGTATCAAAACTCCAAAGAATTAAGAGGGGTTCCCAAACTTTTTCAAATGAATGTATGTGCAGTCTATATGCTTTTTTAATATTATGCAATCGGCTTTTCTTTAATACTTTTCTAGTATATATAACACTGCATTTATGCCTGCTAATTGCTCAAATAAAGTCAATTGATCACCATGAACTGATTGGCAAATGCCTAATAGGCCGCTCTATTTAATGTTAAATGAGGCCACTTGGGAAGCCACCGAAGGGAGCCAAAGGGACTCAAAACAAAAGCCACCGAAGGGAGCTAAAGCCACTTAAAGGAAGCAAAGAAGCCAATGAAGTTCCACTGGACACCAATGTTTTTTTACTTTAATGGGGGGGTGACAGTATCTCTTTAAGACAATCACCAGAAACTGTAATTAAAAGTTCTTTAAGACAATACTTTTATTAGTTTATTATAAGGTTACTAAAAAGATCACAAAAAACACTGCATACATGAGCAGAGATGTAAACCTGGATCTAAAAGTGGTCCAATGTAAACTTAGCTATACCTGTCATGCCCCTACTCCACTGCTTTGGATGATATCAGAGGACTTCAGTTAGCGATTCTATGCATTTCAATAGAATAGTTATTGTGTGAAAGTGGGGGAGATGGGCTTAAATAATGAAGACTCGCAACTAAAACAGGGTAGTTGCCATGTTTCCACCCCTCATGTATGCAGCATTTAGACAGTCATTCCCTAACCTGCTATACATTGCTGCCTCCGAGGACCAGCAAGACATTGCATCCCTATCTTAGTCTATGTTTCACAAGTTCAGCCCTCCTCTTTCAGGCCCTAGACATAGCACATGCACAGATAGGTGCCCCAGGGTACACAGAACTTGATGTGTGTGTGCGCACACCTATATTCAGCTTTAAAATCAACTTCTGATTCAGAAGATTGTACTCTCCTTAAAATCAACCGGTATTAAGAGATGTATTAAAGTCTACCTGATAATATGTTACATTTACACATTTTTATTGACCATATATTTTTTTGTCTTTAATTCCCAGTTTATTTCCTTAAGAAGTAAATGTAGAAGCACAAAGAATCACCTTATGCGCTTTAAATAGAAGTAAAGCAGTTAACAGGAAAAAAGAGAAAGGCATTTAAAAACTCCACATCTGTGGGGACAGAAGCAGCATTTAATGAATATAAACACTAATAAATGTTGTAAAGCCGCAATTCGTAAGGAAAAGATAGGAGATGAGGAGCACACTGTGACAGAAGCTAATACTAACCCCAAAAAGTTTTTTAAGTGTATTAATAGTAAAAAGATACAAGTTGAGTATGTCGCTCCTTTAAATAATGGTACCAGGCAAATGTGCTAAATCAGTTCTTTTCTACAGTGTACACAATAGAGGATTCAGAGTTCCCTGGCCCACCTAATGGCTGCACTGTTGGCTCAGCACAATCTAGTCAGGATATGGTTCATAAAGCTTTAGTGAAAACTAATGTGAACAAGGCACTAGGGCCAGATGGCATACAGCACTGGGTTCTAGAAGAGCTTAGTTCAGTTTTAGATCAGCCTCTATTTCTAATTTTCTCAGATTAGCTTTCATCTGGTATGCTTCTTATGGATTGGAGGAAAGCTGATGTCATTCCAATATTTAAAAAGGGATTAAGAGACCTGCACATAATCCTAGATGAGGAGAATCAGGAAGCGCTGGAATCCTCCAAGTTGGTATCCCCCAATTACAGGCTACGCCTAATTCAACTATAAATTCTCCATAGGGCTTATTACACCCATGTCAGACTCCACTGCATTAACGCCAATAACCTTGATGTTTGCACCATATGTGCAAGACAACCTTGTTACACGTGATGTGGAGCAATTCCCAGAACACCCAAAACTTGTATGTTGGCCATAATACAAGACCTTAAATTGAACCATTACCAGTCACTCTTTCTCCATGAGGCACTATTACTAGCTAAGAGAGTAATTAACCAGAATTGGAGAAACTACACTCCCTCCACCTTCTCCACCTGGTAAAAGGCAATGCAGTACTGGGCAACTAATATATATAAAAAGGGGGGTCCCTACAAAATTACATAAAATCTGGGGCCCCTGGATGGATATTTACTCCCTCCACACACAACAACCCACAGCAGATTAAGACAAGAGTGGATAGAAGGTAGAAAAGGTAGTAGGGTCTACAACTTTAATTGTACCACAGGCCCTCTTTAGGTGGGATGCCCCAGGCTTACTAAGGCTTACTAAGGCTTACTAAGGAATACTATTGTAGTAGGACATATGCCTATGCTTTATTAAATGTATATAACATGCCTATTATTGGTGTTGACAATGTGAAATGTAATATGTTGTTCTGACTGTCCTTTTTTTTATTCAATAAACTACCCAAATTAAAAAAAAATAATGGGATTAAGATCTCAACCTGGCATTTAAAGGCCAGTAAGTTTGACATCTGTGGTGGGCAAATTATTTGAAGGCTTGTTAAAGGATCACATTCAGAATATTGTCCTAGTTAATGGCATTATAAGCCGCAATCAGCAGAGCTTTATGAAGGATAGATCATATCAGACAAATTTGATTGCTTTTTATGATGAGGTATATAAGATTCTGGGCAGCGGGGGAGCAGTACATGAGATCTATTTGGATTTTGCCAAAGAGTTTTATACTGTGCCCCACAAAGGACTACTTTCTATACTAAGGGCTGTTTGGCTTAAAGGTCTGTCAGACAAACTGGCCATCCCGGCAGCTAAGTGGCAGATGAGATTCAATGTTGATAAATGTAAAGTCATGCACCTGGGATGTAAAAATATCAAAGCCACTTATACCCTTAATGGGACTGAACTATGCAAATCCATAATGAAAAAGCACCTTGGAGTCCTTGTAGATAATAAACTTGGCTGTAGCAAGCAATGCCAGTCAACAGCATCAAGGGCAAATAAGGCCTTGAGCTGTATTAAAAGGAGCATAGATTCACAGGAGGAAGGGGTAATTCTTCGACTGTACAGAGCACTGGTAAGGCCCCATCTAGAATATGCCGTACAGTTTTGGCAACTAAACTGGTAAAAGATATGGAAAATCTTAGCTAAATGAGCAAAGACTGGCCAAGTTGGACTTGTTCAGGCTGGAGAAGAGGAGCTTCAGGGGTGATATGATAACAATGATTAAATATATAAGGGGATCATTTAATAATCTCTCTAATACTTTATTTACCAGTAGGTCTTTCCAACTGACACAAGGTCACACAAGAAAAGAAGTTCCGGACAAATATTCGGAAGGGTTTTTTTTACAGTGAGAGCTGTGAAGATGTGGAATTCTTTCCCTGAAGCAGTTGTGAAGGCTGATACTAAAAAAACTACTTTTTAAAATATCAATGTACATTAAAAGGTACCTATAGGTCATGCTGATTGTTTTTATAAGAGGTTTCTTTTTGTAAGTAATTGTTAGTTGAAGTTCCTAAACCTAACTGTTTTGCCAACCTGAATGTCCTATCTCAGCCTGACAGTTGAAAGTTAAAGTTTCTAATGCTAATGGACTCCCGCTACACAAATATGGCAGCCTCCTCATAGGCGATCACAGGGAGTCAGTTAGGTAATATAAAATGTAAAACTGTAAAAAACCCCTTCTGAATGTTTAGGTTTTTAGATTTTCTTCTAATCGGAATCGGTGACCTCATGTCAGCTGGAAAGACCTACTGGTAAATAAAGCATTATAGAGATTATTATATGATCCCCTTATATATTTATACATAGTTATCATATCACCCCTTAAAGGGGGCCCGTCACCAAAAAAAAATATTCAAAATCCTATTTTATCACATTAGTCAAGCAAAATGAACTTTAATTACACTATATAAATTATTTGAATCTTGTTTCCTTCAGTCTGGGATTTCAAAATTATAGCAAGCAGGCAGCAGTGTTATTAAGGCAACCTTGCATCATCTCAGAATCGTGTTTGTGAAAGTAATTGTTTGCCTCGCCTCTATGCCCGTGGCATAGAGGAGTGGCAGACAGTATTTGATTGACAGCTGAGATTTTTAAATGAGCTTACAACAGCTATGAATGCTTAAATAAAAAATAGAAATTGGATTTCATGTTTAATTTGAAAAGGACTTTTATTATACAGATTTTTGTGGCTGGGTGACAGGTCCACTTTAAATGCCTCTTCTCCAGCATGAACATCCCCAATTTGGCAAGTCTTTCTTCATAGCTAAGATTTTCCATACCTTTTACCAGCTTAGTTGCCCTTCTCTGGACCTTCTCTAATACAATAATTCTAGATGGGGCCTTACCAGTGCTCTATAAAGTGGAAGAAGGACCGCTTCCTGCCGTGAATCAATGCCCCTTTTAATACAGCTCAAGACATTATTTGCCCTTGATGCCACTGACTTGCATTGCTTGCTACAAGCCAAGTTTATCATCTACAAGGACTCCAAGGTCCTTTTCCATAATGGATTTGCCTAGTGCAATCCCATTAAGGGTATAAGTGGCTTGGATATTTTTATATCACAGGTGCATGACTTTACATTTATCAACATTGAATATCATGTGCCACTTAGCTGCCCAGATTGCCAGTTTGTCAAGATCCTGTTGCAAGTATGCCACATCCTAGATTTAATTTATTGGGCTGGATAGTTTTGTGTCATCTGCAAACACTGATACAATACCCTCTCCTAAGTCATTAATAAACAAGTTAAATAAAAGTGGACCCAATACCGAGCCCTGAGGGACCCCACTAAGAATCTTACTCCAAGTAGAGAATGTACCATTAACAACCACCCTCTGTACCCGATCCTGTAGCAAGTTTCCTATCCATGTGCAAACTACTTCATTATGCCCAACAGACCTTAGTTTAGGAAATAGTCATTTGTGGGGCACGGCATCAAACGCTTTGGCAAAATCCAAATAGATCACATCTACTGCCCCCCCCCCCACTGTCCAGCATCTTACTTACCTCAGTCTGAAATGACCTATCCTTCATAAAGTCATGCTGATTGCTGCTCATAATGTCATTTACTAGGACAAAATTTTGAATGTGATCCCTTAACAAGCTTAACTTTTTGGATGTTTCAGAATGCCACTCACCAGTTAATGCTTTGAGTTTTTTTATACATATTATAAAATGACTCATTTATTTAATTAGGCATAATAGTAATTAAGGTGCCACTTGACAATGCCGATCCCCTGGGTCTCTATCACCAGTATACATAATAAGCAGTTGTTGCTTTGGTACAGAGAGCATTGTTAGACAGAGAGATGTAGTATCAAGTAGGCCTGTACTGTCAACACATGCAAAACAAAAACTAACATTGAACAGCTGAAGGGGGGCAGGGCCCAGGTCACAGGTTATGGGTCAGGTGTTCCATCTTCCTTCTACCTTTAAATGACATAAATTATGTATTTAAAATGACATTACATTAAAATGAGATTTCTAATTCTGATACATAATGGCCAAAACGTCCAGGGTGCTTTAATCCTAAAAAACTAGAAGTGGATAAGTGTACAAATAATAATGTAACACTTAGTAGATAACAAGACACAGTATTTTGCAGCTAAATAGGAGAATTAGCAGCACACCATGCAAGCTGTATAGGGTATTGAAAAGTACACAGTATAGAATGGAAAAAGGCAGAAAAAAATACCTTGGCTTTGCAGATGAAGGGACTTTCTGTAGCCAAACCAGCTGAATAGCATAATAACCCATGAATGCAAATGAAGGTATTGTCACTCAATTAGTTATATAGTAAAATTGGGTTAAAAAAAAAGTCCAATCTCAACCCTTTCAAAAGAAGCCCAGCATCCATCCATACATACATACATTCACTCACACTGACCCCTCCGTACATTCACATAACTAAATACAGTATACCCATATCTATACTAGCTGTAGATTTTAGTATCACAATAGCCTCGGATATTATGCTTGTCCAAGAAATCATCCAAGCCCCCTTAAAAGCATTAACAGAATCAGTAATCACAACAATATCTGGTAGTGCATTCCACAACCTCACTGCCCGCACTGTGAAGAACCACCTACGCTGCTTCAAATAAAAGTTATTTTCTTCTAGTCTAAAGGGGTTGCCTCTGGTGCGGTGATCTTGTTTATGGGTAAAAAGGTCCCCTGCTATTGGTCTATAATGTCCTCTAATGTACTTGTAAAGTGTAATCATATCCCTGGCAAATGCCTTTTTTTCCAGAGAAAGCAACCCCAAGCATGACAGTCTACCCTCATAATTTTTCTTCCATCCCTCTAACCAGTTTAGTTGCACTCCTCTGCACTTCCCTTAAAGACTGAAGCCAAAACTGCACTGGATACTCCAGATTAAATTAAGTTTTCATCCCTTGAGTTTTTGCCATTTTTTTATGCAAGACAGTACTTTTTTTTTTAAAAAAAAATAATTGTATTTGCTTTAGTAGCCACAGAATGACACTGCCTGCAATTAGACAACTATATTATTTTTGCCAAAGTGCATAACCTTGCATTTATCAACGTTGAACCTCATTTTCCAAGTTGCTGTCCAGTTTTCCAATTTAGTCAAATCACTTTGGAAAGTAGCAGCATCCTGCATGGAACCAATAGTTCTGCACAATTTAGTATCATTGGCAAAAATAGAAACAGTACTTTCAATGCCCACCAGGTCATTAATAAACAAGATGAAAAGCAAAGGACCAAGTACAGAGCCCTGCAGTACTCCACTAAGAACATTGGTGAATTAATGATTCAACTGGTTTCACAAAACACTCTGTTTGACATGTATGTATGGCCCTCCTGCAGGCCCACACAAGCAATATCTTGCTAACACTTGGCAAGATGGCTAATGGGCAGGTATGCTTTATCCGTAGGATCGATGTCCACATCTTCTCATTGATGGCATAGCAGGTGGGCATTTAGGTGAAAGATCTTCTTGTTTGGCAACCTTGACAAATGAGCAGATCTTATAACGTATGGCCACCTTACATCTGGGTGGGAAAAATATAATCTTTTGGGCAGTGGGTGAGTACTATTGGGTACCAAATTCTGTGTGTGTAGACATTTTCTGTGCACTCCATAATCTGCTGGTGATGTCTTATGTGCATGAGCACAAGTCCACAGCCTAAAGGTAACACTGGAACAAAGTGCAGCTGAAATAAAGAACAGGAACCAGTGTTGTTATGTATAGCTAGATAAGGAAAACTAGAATCTGTAGTGTAAAGCTGAATGAGAAACGTAAAAGAAAAACTAACAGGTTTATCATAGGGCTCATTTATTAAAGCTCAAAATACAGTCCTTACAGCTGCTGCCTGGAATTGCTTGTTACAGCCAATTATATTATTAACACTAAGGGGCAAATTTATCATGGGTCGAATTTAGAAGTTAAAAATACTTCCAAATTCAACCATCGAATTGAAATACTTTGACTTCAAATATCGAAGTTGAAGTTTTTTTCATCGAATTTGGGTATCCTTCGGTCGAAGTAAAATCGTTAGATCGAACGATTAAATCCTTTGAATCAAACGATTCGAAGGATTTCAGCGATCCATCTAACGATTTTACTTCAACTTCCAAAAACTTAGAAAAATATTCTAGAAGGTCCCCATAGGCTAACATAGCGCTTCAGCAGGTTTAATTTGGCGACGTATTGAAGTCGAAGTTTTTTTAAAGAGACAGTACTTTGATTATTGAATGGTCGAATATTCAAACGATTTTACTTCTAATCTCGAATTCGAAGTCAAAGTCATAGTATCCTATTCGATGGTCTAAGTATCCAAAAAAATCACTTCAAAAATTCCCTTGAATTCACTTTGACCCTTGATAAATCTGCCCCTAAATCTCAGCGGACACTTACCTGCACAGATTGCTAATTTGTCAAGATCCTGCTGCAAGGATACCACATCCTTAAAGGGGTTGTTCACCTTTGTAACAAAATGACAAATCTAACAGTTCACATGAATAGAACAAACTTTTCCATAGAAATAGTTAACAGAAAAAGTACAGTTCAAGAGATATTCACCTCAGAAGTGTCCCTGTACTAATCCTTCAGTTCCACACAGACCCTGTGCTGGGAGGGGGTCACTGACCCCCAAAAACACTACAGTGTTCAATTCCTCTTCCTTATATGACATCACACATTGTACTGGCAGCTAACTTAACTCCTATTGGCTATGTCTGCTGTCAATCTGCCACTGCTTCCTGTGCTGGGCTGTGCTGGGGAATTTGAGCAGCATTCAGGTACTGAAGAGAAACTGTTACAAGTTTTGGAGAGGGAAGGGGAGTGTGGGCTGTGTACTGCAGAGACTTCAACTGTGCAGATGGGGGGATCAAGGTGCTTGGGACCTGGAGTTTTCTGGATAATGGATCTTTCCATAATTTGGATCTTCATACCTTAAGTCTACTAGAAAATCATGTAAACATTAAATAAACCCAATAGGCTGGTTTTGCTTCCAATAAGGATTAATTATATCTTAGTTGGGATCAAGTACGAGGTACAGGTATGGCATCTGTTATACAGAATGCTTGCGACCTGGGGTCTTCCGGATAGCAGATCTTTCTGTAATTTGGATCTTAGTACTAGAAAATGGTGTAAACACTAAATAAAGCCAATAGGCTGGTTTTGCTTCCAATAAGGATTAATTATATCTTAGTTGGGATCAAGTACAAGCTACTGTTTTATTATTACACAGGAAAAAGAAATCATTTTTAAAAATTTGAATTATTGGATTATAATGGCTACTATGGGAGATGACACTTGTACTTTCCAGAAATATATTATTTTTTTTGGGGGGGGGGGGTCCATGTATTATTTTGTGTATTTACCTCATAAAAAAGGTAAAATATTTTTCTGGTATAGATCCCTATATCATGAAAAATATAACTTTTTCATTTTTTGGTATTTAGAGCACTAAATCTTGTTCCAGAAGTGGAACACTTAAAAAAGGTATCGTTTTCCTAGGTAAATTACCGCCCCCTCCCCCCCCCGGGAGAGCGCACAAAATGTTCAAAAAACCTACTTGCCCTCATCACTGCTCTGCCTGTCACTTAGGGCTGCCACCTCACCCTTTTAAAACCAAACACATATGAAATCCACAGCCTGCATGGCTAATTAGCAATTCATTTAGATGCATGATACATGGCTGCACAGAAATCAGTTCAGTCTGCAGCATCTAAATGAGTTGATAATTAGCCATGCAGGCTGTGGATTTCATATTTGTTTGGTTTTAAAAGGGTGAGGCGGCAACCCTACTCTCCCTGCTAGACGTGTAAGTTACATACGTTTCTAAGCAAGTCAGTGCTGGTTTTGTTGCAATTTTGTAAATAACTGACATTATGCTTAATGCCAAAGTTTGCCAAACAATGTTGCTCATTCCTTTTCTGCAGTATTTGTCTGCATGGCTGTGTGATTGTTTGTTGCAAGGCAGGTTTGTTTATATGCTGCATCTGTTAACCTCTGCCATTACAATTGAGTAATCAACCAATGACCATTCAAATTATGTGACTGGTTACAGTTCACAAGCACCTAATAAATTACTAGGAGGAGGGCAGTATCAACATCCAATAGGAAACAAGTAAGGGCAAAGCCTGGGCATGGTGATGTCATCATATAGGAAGTTCTTGGTGTGTCAGGTTCAAAATAGGCCACTCCCATCACTTCAGAAAACTGGTCAGAGAGACAGAAGAAGGACTGAGTTAATAGGTATAGAAATTAGCTTTTACAATGGCATTTTTACATTTTGTTATGGAAAATGGTTTTTCTAATACATTGAGAGCATTGTTAGTGGTTTCATAAGATTTGTACATTGAAGGTGAACAACCCCTTTAATAGAATAGAATGGATTTGGCCGACCCCCAATCAATCATCCTACTAAAGGTACTCCCATAAAGTTAAAAGATTTTTTCATCTGTGATACCAAATATGTTGTGTACATGTTGAAATGTCCATGCGGCATGGCATATACTGTATACAGTGGCGGACCTACGGGGGAAGCAGGGGGTGTGAGTGGGCCAGGGCCTCAGGGCCCCCCGGCAGCTCACGCGCCATGAAATGGGGGCCAAAAATTGCGTACGGAGGGGCGCGGGGGGGAGGGCCTGCGCGTCATGCACCAGGGCCCGCCCCCCTCTAGTTACGTTACTGCATATATAGGACAAACTATCAGGCCGGTGAAGGTGCAAAGAACGCAGGAATAATATTTAGAATTTTAAAACTGATACAGCCACTGATACAACTGTCTCTAGACATTTTTACAATCAAGGCCATAATTTAGTTCATGCCAAAAGAGGTGGAGATATGAAAAAAATTCTTGGACAACGGCAGGCATATTGTATTAAAAGAATGAATACTTTGGCCCCTTCAGGTTGAAAGATTATTGGAGCTTATCTCCCTTCTTGTAGCTAAATGACTGATACATGTATCCTTTTCTTTCACAGATATTGAGTACTGCCCTAAATAGAATACATAGTTGCGAGCTGCGACTTTAGAAAATGTCTAAGGATAAGATTTACTGATAAATGTGAACAATTTGTAACAATGTACATTGATTGGGCAGTCACAACAAGGTAATCTGTAGGTAGGCTTTTTTATGAGCAGTTCCTTTATGTGTTCATTTTATTGTTTTTATCTGTATGTGTAGTTTGAATTTACCTCACCGTTGGGAATTCTCTGGAACAAGCACACAATTATTGATACACAATTTTGGCATAATGGATGGACTTGGAGGATACCACATTCCATGATCACAATATTATGAACTTTTAAAGTTTTTTATGGACTTTTTTGTCATTTAACTTTATATATACCTTAAAGGGTTAACAGTGATTTTGTTAAGAGTCAACTGCGATAACCCATGATAATGTGATTCACAACATTAATTAAGAGGTGGGACTTCCTGTGTGGCAATTTCTCACTGTGATTTGTACACATTTGAAAAAGGGCCCTTGCTGCCTGAAACATGTCATGTGGATGCACAATAAAACACAAATTAGCAGGTAATCTGCTCTTTGCCTAATTCCCATATTTTACAATTAAACTTATTCCAGTGGTTGCCTGATAGAGCACCAGAGTGAATCAAGGCTTTTCAACAGTGCTTGGCTTCCTGTGTGTTACCCTGAGAGTACTTTTATTTATATAAATAAGCTGCTGTATAGCAATGGGGGGGGCATTCAAATAAGAAAAGGCTCAGGTTACACATCAGATATCAGATAAGCTCTGTAGAACATAATGGTGTTATCTGTTATCCATTATTTATCCTGTGCCATATAGCCTTTTTTTAATTTCCACCTTTGCCACACAGCAGCTTGTTTATATGAACTATAGTAGTGTTTTTTCTAATATTAATGGTTTACATTGTATCAAATAATAAAGTCAACATGTATACAGCTGGGAGCGTGTCAATTACTGGTAGCTTTATAGCGTTATATAAAGATCATCCTGTAAATCTAGTCACTTCTCGTGACCTCTTGGATTTTTCTATATCAGTTCTGCTGTCTTGCAGCTGGAGGGAAGAAAAAAAGGGAGGACAGCAGGAGGAAGGGGGTAGAAGACAGAAAGACAAAAGGAAGAAAAATAAATTATTCTAGAGTCAGTGTGTTGTTACCAGGAGGCACCTTGTCTGCAGTGAAGCTTAAGTAATTCCAGAAGTGTTATGGGTATTCCCGGAGTCAATTTCTTCCATGTATTGGGCCCCCGGATACCACTCCAGCTCCCCTTCGTAACTTCTATCCTTTGCTATGGTCCAATTCACCTTGGTTACCAGTGTTTGCCGACCAGGTAGTTGTGGTCTTTTCCAGTTTGCTAAAAGGGATCTTGCTGCTGTCAGGATATGTGTATCTAGTTTACGGGATTGTTTGGAGTTTATGGCCCTAATTTTCATGCCTAACCGAAATTTGTGTGGAGATACCTGAATAGTGCAGTGCAGAATTTCGAAGAGCAGAGAGGCTTCCATCTTCCAGAATTCTTGGGCCACTGTACAAGACCACCAAGTGTGACCCCTGTTCCCCACATCCTCTAAAGCAAGAAGAATTATCTGGGTTACCATTTAATTTACTGATGAGTGTTGGCCGAATCGCATATATATTTGGCCAGGTCTTTTCGGAAATTGTCTAAGTCTGTCTCCCATTTTGTCATGTAGGGCTGGTGTATGTCAGTGGTATCTGATGAAAGTTGGCTATATAACAGTGATATAAGGTGTGATGGGTAAGAGCGTTTGAAACAGTAGGTCATAGACTGGGCTTTCTACGTTTTAATTGCAGTTTCCACATAGTATCTGACTTGTAGGTAATGGAACAATTGTGAGTGCAGAATGTCATGTTTCTCCTTACATTGAAGAAATAGTAAAGTGATTTGGTCTGGGTGGAAAGCTATGAGAGTGAGCAAGTTTGCATCCATCCATGGTTGAAATACTATTGGGTTACAACCTGGTGGGACCTTGTTGCAAAGGTTTGTTCTATATCAGGTATTGCGTGTACTTAACTTCATCTTAATAGCTATGGAGTCCCACAAATCCAGAGCTTGTTGTGGGAGTTCTCTGGGAGTGGTTCTCATTGCCTTAGGTATCCAAAATAAGTGTGCTAACTGTATGGGTGCTGTAAAGTGATTCTCAATTGCTTTCCATGGCTCCTCTGTAGGGGTGTGTATGTGAATCATGACCTCTAATCTACTGGCTTTGTAATATCTGTATATGTGTGGGACTCCCAGTCCTCCCAGTGACTTTGTCTTGGTCATGATTGTCGCTTTAATTCTGGGTCTCTTCCCTCTCCATATGAAATTGGAGATAGCTCTTTGTAGTGCGAGAGCTATTTTTTCAGGGAGATGTAGCGGCAGTGTCCTGAATAGATATAGGAGTCTAGGCAATAGTGTCATCTTGATGGCCAATATTCTGCCAAACCAGGAAAGGTGGTATGTGTGCCATGTGGATATGTCTTTTTTAAGTTTGTCAATCAGTTTGGGGTAATTTGCTTTATATAAGGTGTCATAAGATGTGGTGAGATTGATTCCAAGGTATTCAAAGGGTTTTTTTCCAATTTATAGTCAAAGTTATGTTGAAGTAATTTTAATTCTGGCTTGGGCATTTTTAATGGGAGTGCATGTGTCTTTGTGGAATTGGTTTTATATCCTGAAAACCATTGAAATGCAGTAAGTTAGGTAAGGTAGTTTGGGGAGTTGTCAGCGTCAGGAGAATGTCATCTGCAAAGAGATTAATTTTATGTTCTTTGTCTCCTACTCGGAATCCTCTTATATAAGAATTGTGCCTAATGACATGGGTCAAGAGTTCTAGGGATAAGGCGAAAATTAATGGTGACAGGGGGCAGCCTTGGCGTGTCCCTCCCTTTATCTCAATATGTTTGGATTGGAGTCCCATGCTAAGTACCCTCACTGGGAGTGTGTCATATAATTGTCTGAGCCCTGTGAGGATTGGTTGTGGTATTCTGTTTTTCCTGGACCGCAAATATATATTTATAATCCAACATATAAAATGCTTTTTGTGCATCAAAGGACAAAAGGAGGGAGAAAGCAGGTAACTTTGGTGCTAGGCTTATCAAGTCAATAGCCTTGTGAATGCCATCTGCCGCTTGGCATCCTGGTACAAATCCCACCTGATCCTTATGAATTATCTTGGGGAGCAGTGTAGCGAGTCTGTTGGCAAGCATTTTTGCAAACAACTTGACTTCTGTATTTATAAATGAGATTGGCCTGTAGCTGTCACAGTTGTGAGGGTCCTTTCCTGGTTTTAGTATCATTATTATGGTCGCCAATTGCATGTGGCATGTTAAGGGTGAACCTGTTAAGAGAAATTGAAAGAGGTCTTTCAAGTGTGGGGTTAAGAGTTTGTCAAAGGTTTTGTAATATTTTGCAATATAGCCATACTTGATTTAGAGTTTTTAAGCACAGTATCTATTTCCTCAATTTCTATGGATGAGGCTAGTAGTTCTTGGTCCTCCTTAGTAAGTTGAGGTGGTGAAGTCTGATTCCCTAGCACGATTGACCTCAGGGGCTTTATCTGCTGAGTACAGTTCTTTGTAAAAATTACTAAACATGTTGAGAATTTGTTTTGTTTCTCTTGTTACGATCCCTGTTTGGGTCCTTATAGCATGGATGGTTTGTGTGGTGTGTATGGCTCTCAATTTGCACGTTAACATTGTGTGGGGCTTATTCACGTATTCGTAGTACTGATATTTCGTTTTACGCATAGCGTAGGCTGCTTTATCTGAGAGAGTTTGGATAAGCTGTGCTCTTCTGTTTTGTATTTCTCAGTACTTCTCTGAAGTAGGTTAATTTTATATTTGATTGCTGCATGTAGCTTTGTTTGATTTTCTCTTCTGTAATCCTTTTTATTCAGGAAGCATATTTGATCAGGATTCCTCTAATGACTGTTTTATGGGTGTCCCATCTGAGGT
Organism: Xenopus petersii; assembly: GCA_038501925.1. Taxonomy (NCBI): domain Eukaryota; kingdom Metazoa; phylum Chordata; class Amphibia; order Anura; family Pipidae; genus Xenopus; species Xenopus petersii. The sequence goes on along the minus strand of CM076679.1, from coordinate 30,641,376 downwards.
ATCTGCCAGAGTGTTAGTTTTGAAATATTCTCCGCACAGATATCCTTGTCTAGCAGTAGAGATTCGCTCAGTCTCCAGCTACCTCCCCCTCTCACCTAGTCCCATCTGGTGGAGGTCATTTCCACTATAGCATGATTGGACCAAGTGATGTTGTGGATTTTAGCGGAGTGTATGTAATTTAAGAGTGTGGGCTTGGTAAGGATAAAATCAATGCATGAGTAAGTGGCGTGAATGCTGGAATAGTATGTGTAATCTCTATCTATTGGATGTTTCTATCTCCATACATCTACTAATTAGTGATGGGCGAATTTGCACTGTTGAAAAAATTGTGAAAAATTTGCGAACTGGCGCCGGCGTCTCGTTTTTGACGCCGGCGCCCGTTTTTTTACGCCGGCAGCCGTTTTTGATGCTGGCATCCGTTTTTTTGGCACGGCGAAAATTTTTTTGACGCCGATGAATTTTTTGGGCGAATTTTCGCTGGCGGCAAATCAAGCAAATTCACCGCGAATTCGCGCCTGGCGAATAAATTCATCCATCAATACTACTAATGCCTCAGTTGTCAAGTGTTTGACAAGATGCTTCGTGTCTCTGTCACTGTTGGTGGTTATTGGTCTGTCTAATATGTCACGTTACCTGTCTACATTATTGTTTTATAGTAGTGTTTTTGAAGCAAACAGATACATTTTACATGTGCAGGGCAATAGTACATTATATTTTCATTACTTTAAAAAACTTTTATTATTTGGTGTTACTATTCCTTTAAGTCACTTGTCCCATGACTACTAAGCTTAGTGCCTCAAAAGCAGGTCAAAGAACACTAAACATGTGCAGTGTCACTGACACTCAAAAGATTGAACATAGGGAGTTGCTATCCAAAAGCTGCTAAATCATTGGCCTGGTACAGTAAGTTCAAATGTACAAAATACACCATTCAGCGGATATCCTTTTCTAAGCTTTAGTTCTCCTTCATAGCTACCAATTAAGGCCAATTACAGTACATGAATTTCAAAGAACATTATAACATTTGATTTTCAAAGAGATATGTATTTGTGGCCAGATATGTAAAATCTGGCCACAAACTTTGCAACTCAGCCTTAAGGGTAAAACTACTGTGGAGATTTTGATCAGATTTAGTCAGGTTTTATCTGATCTTATCATGCAATAGCATGCAACACCATGCTACACCACACGACAGTGCAATATTTACGAAATATGAAAGCTAGAATGTAAAGCCGGATCAGATAAAGTCGGATGGTGTGGTTTGTTCATGCATCTTCATACAACATTCAATGTATTACAATGGGGAAAAAAAAGTTGGTCAGACACCATCAATTTTATTTTGTTGGATGAAGGCACAGCAGTGTTCGAATCCGACAGGTTGGGTCAGATGGAAAATTTTCCATATACTTTACACTTCGGGTTTTTGTATCAGTCCCATTATATTTTGACCCATGAAACTACATCAGATTTGTAAAATTGGTTTTGTGGATCCAACACCATCCTGACTTATTTTTTGTTTAAAGTTGAACAGGATTGCTTCCTACAAAAAGATATAAACATAATCGGTCAAAAACAAATCATGTCCCCTTTCAAGTGTCTTTTTTCCAGAGAAAGCAACCCTAACCTTGACAGTTTACCCATAATTTAAAGGAATTGTTCAGTATAAAAATGAATGTAAAAAATAATGTTCTGTTATTTTTGCCAAACTAACTCTATTAGTAACATTTTATATTTTGCACAGCCTATCTATTTACACAGTTTTTATTTTCACACTGAACTGTTCCTTTAAAGGAGAATTCAACCCATAACTAAAAAAAAAAAACCCTACCCCCCTACCCTACAAAGACCCCCCCCCAGCCTAACTGCCCTCCCCAGGGAAATGCACCTAATTTTTTACTTCGGTACAGATTCATGGATTACAGTTCACCGCAGCCATCTTCCGGGTCTTCATACCTTCTTCCGACGATTTTGCAATTTCTGTCCATTTCAGCGCATGCACAGTTGAACTCCAACTGTGCATGTGCCGCTTCACCGTTCTCAGTAACAGCTTACCGAAGACCCGGAAGATGGCTGCGGTGAACTGTGACCCCTTAATCTGCACCGACGGGTAAGTAAAAAGTTAGGGGCATTTCCACTGGAGGGCAGCTAGGCTGGGAGGGAGGAGGGTCTACGTAGGGTAGGGGTGTAGGGTTTTTTTTAGTAACGGGTTGAATTCTCCTTTAAGACTGAAGCCCAAAACTGCACTGCATACTCCAGGTAAGGCCTAACCAGGGACCTATAAAGAGGTAAAATTAGGTTTTCATCCCTTGGGTTTATGGCCTTTTTAAGCAAGACATTAGCTTACTTGCTTTAGTAGCTGCATGTGGTGGAACAAGTGGACAGATTATTGGGAGGGGCTGGGGAAGACCCAGCGGTCTTGGTACACATAGGTACCAATGACAACGTTAGAGGAGGTGGTGAAGTCCTCAAAAATGATTTTAAAAAACTAGGTGCAAAGCTGAGGGCGAGGACTTCCAAGGTAATTTTCTCATATTACCTGAGCCACGAGCAACACTTAGGAGACAGCGGGAGCATAGGGAGATTAATGCGTGGCTGTAAGATTGGTGTAGGGAGGAGGGTTTTGGGTTTTTGGAGAACTGGGCTGATTTCTCAGTCGGCTACAGGCCCTTTGCTAGGGATGGGCTGAACGTCAATGAGATTGGGGCAGCTGTTTTGGGAGAGAAGATGGCTAGACAGTTGGAGGAGATTTTAAACTAGATGTGGGGGGAGAGGGTTCAGTAAAAGATTCAGTGGAAGACAGGTTAGATGAGATAGTGGGCAAAGAAAGGGAAAATGAGGGAGGAGATTTGGCTGGGGGTACTGTTAAGGATAGGGGGGACCACATGTCATATGTTCAATATGGTACCAGTATTAAATGTATGTTTACAAATGCAAGAAGTCTGACTGATAAAATGAGAGAGCTGGAGCTGCTGGTGTTGGAAGGAAAATATGATGTGATTGGTGTGGCCGAAACATGGCTGAATGAGTCGCATGACTGGGTAGTAAATATCAGTGGCTACACTTTGTTTCGGAGGGACAGAGGCAATAGAAAAGGAGGAGGGGTATGTCTGTATGTTAGGCAGGATTTAAAAGCTTATATAAAGCAGGAGGTTATGTTAGAAAATAAGGGGGCAGAAGTCGTATGGGTGGAGTTCTTCACCAATTGTAAAGAATCCAGCAAATTAATTTATAGACCCCCTAATGTAAGTGAGGAGGAAGAGACAAAGCTCCTAATGCAAATAGAAAAGGCTGCTAGTTTAGGTAAAGTAATGATAATGGGGGATTTTAATTACCCAGATATTGACTGGAGCAACAGTACTGTTAGATCAGTTAATGGGAACAAGTTTATAAACTTATTGCACAACAATTTTTTAGAACAGGTTGTTGAGGAGCCTACCAGAAGAAATGCTATTCTTGATCTTGTGATCTCAAATGACCCAGCAAATGTGCAAGTCATTGAACCCATGGGTAATAGTGACCATAATGTTATATCTTTTAATGTCTGGTGCAAAAAAACAAAAAGATACTGGGGCAACAAAAACCATGAATTTTGGAAAAGCTAATTTTAGTGCCTTGAGGGCTGCCCTACAGAGCATTGATTGGAGCAATTAATTTTCAGCTAAAAACACAGAAAATAAATGGTTGTCCTTTAAAATGATATTAAACCATTACTGTTCTCAATTTATTCCCTTAAGGACTAAACGTAGAAGCGCTAAGAATCATCCTGTGTGGCTTAATACATAAGTAAAGAAGTTAATGGGAAAGAAGAGAAAGGCATTTAAAAACTACAAATCTTTAGGGACAGAAGCTGCATTTAATGAATATAAACACTGTAATAAATGTTGTAAATCAGCAATCCGGAAGGCTAAGAAAAGAAATGAAGAGTTAATTGCGGTGGAGGTGAAAACTAACCCTAAAAAGTTTTTTAAATATATTAATAGTAAAAAGATGCCGGTTGAGAGTGTTGCTCCATTAAATAATTGTACCAGTATGGTTGTAACAGATACAGAAAAGGCAAATGTGTTAAATCAGTTATTTTCTTCAGTGTATACAATAGAGGAGTCTGGGTTCACAGGCTCACTTTATAACTGCACGAATGATTCAGCTCAATCTAGTCAGTAGCTGACTCAGGATATGATTCAAAAAGCTTTAATACAAATTAATGTAAACAAGGCTCCAGGGCCAGATGGCATACACCCCCGGGTTCTAAGAGAGCTTAGTTCAGTTTTAGACCAGCCCTTATTTCTGATTTTCTCAGATTCACTGTCATCTGGTATGGTGCCTATGGATTGGAGAAAAGCTGATGTCATTCCAATATTTAAAAAGGTATTACGATCTCAGCCTGGCAATTATAGGCCAGTAAATTGACATCTGTGGTGGGCAAATTATTTGAAGGCTTATTAAGGGATCACATTCAAAATTTTGTCCTAATGAATGGCATTATGAGCAACAATCAGCATGGCTTTATGAAGGATAGGTCATGTCAGACGAATTTGATTGCATTTTATGATGTGGTAAGTAAGATTCTGGACAGTGGGGGGGGGCAGTAGATGTGATCTATTTGGATTTTGCTAAAGCATTTGATACTGTGCCCCACCAATGACTGCTTTCTAAACTAAGGTCTGTTGGGCTAAATGAAGTCGTTTGCATGTGGATAGGAAACTGGCTACAGGATCGGGTACAGAGGGTGGATGTTAATGGGACATTCTCTACTTGGAGTAAGGTTCTTAGTGGGGTCCCCCAGGGCTCAGTATTGGGTCCACTTTTATTTAACTTGTTCATTAATGACTATGGGGAGGGTAATGTATCAGTGTTTGCAGATGACACAAAATTATCCAGCCCAAGTAATTCCATCCAGGATGTGGCATCCTTGCAACATGATCTTGATAAACTGGCAATCTGGGCAGCTACGTGGCAAATGAAATTCAATGTTGATAAATGTAAAGTCATGCACCTGGGATGTAAAAATATCCAAGCCACTTATACCCTTAATGGGACTGCACTAGGCAAATCTATTATGGAAAAGGACCTTGGAGTCCTTGTAGATGATAAACTTGTCTGTAGCAAGCAATGCCAGTCAGCAGCATCAAGAGCAAATAAGGTCTTGAGCTGTATTAAAAGGGGCATAGAGTCACTGTATAGAGCACTTCTAAGGCCCCATCTAGAATATGCCGTACAGTTTTGGTCTCCATCACTCAAACAGGACATTATTGTATTAGAGAGGGTACAGAGAAGGGCAACTAAGCTGGTAAAAGGTATTGAAAATCTTAGCTATGAGGAAAGACTGGCCAAATTGGGAATGTTCACGCTGGAGAAGAGGCGCTTAAGGGGTGATATGATAACTATGTATAAATATATAAGGGGATCATATCATAATCTCTCTAATGCTTTATTTACCAGTAGGTCTTTCCAGCTGACACGAGGTCACCCATTCCGATTAGAAGAAAAGAGGTTCCACCTAAATATTCGTAAGGGTTTTTTTTACAGTGAGAGCTGTGAAGATGTGGAATTCTCTTCCTGAATAAGTTGTACAGGCTGATACATTAGATAGCTTTAAGAACAGGTTGGATAGCTTTTTAGCAAGTGAGGGAATACAGGGTTATGGGAAATAGCTCATAGTACAGCTGATCCAGGGACTAGTCCGATTGCCATTCGGGAGCCAGGAAGGAATTTTTCCCCCTCTGAGGCAAATTGGAGAGGCTTCAGATGGTTTTTTTTTTGCCTTCCTCTGGATCAACTGGCATATAGGTAGTTAATAAAAAGAAAAAAAAAAGTTGAACTCTATGGACATGTGTCTTTTTTCAACCTTACTTACAATGTTACTATGTAGCCACAGAATGACAATAGTCTGTCCTTCTTAAAAAAGTCAATGAATTAGCAATTTAAAAACTATAAATTCTGTAACTTATTAATGAAATTTTTATGAATTGATATATCCACTATTTATATTTTTAAGATCACGTAATCATAAAGTTAAGGTGTAATCACTTTCAATTATATGTATTAAGCAAGTTGATGAATTTGATTTTTAGAAATGAACCATAGGATTATTGGATAGAAGAGGGGTTCTTTCCTTTCCTTTTTGTTATTACAAAGCTGTACTGATTGAATCAGACCTCTCTGTCTATCAAAGCGATAAACTGGTATTAAGGGCATCTTCTTTTTCAATTAAGTTTGGTATTTCGGGGGTTGTTCCTCTGTTCTTGATCTCTTATATTATTATGGCAACCTGTATTGACTTGACCAATGATTTTAATCAACTAACCACTAACAGACTTATAGATTTGTACTCTATATTTGAAATACATACTCTCATGAATCAAAGGGAAAATGGGGAAATAAGGGAGACATTGGATACCTTTGAATGGTTAATGACCAAACAACGTCGCTCTTAGTGGAACTTACAATTTTTTATGAAATATAAAATTGGGGCAAATTCACTAAGCGCTGAAGCGCCGAACGCTAGCATTACTTCACTAGCGTTTGGCATTTTCGTTACTGCGCAAATTCACTAACGAACGCTGGCGTAGTTTCGCTAGTGTTACTTCGCACCCTTACGCCTGGCGAAGTTTCGCTAGCGACGTAACTACGCAACTTCACTAACGCGCGCAGTGTACTGAACACTACCTTTTATGCTAGACTTCCTTCGCCACCTCAGACCAGGCGGAGCGCAATAGAGTAGATAGGGATTGCTTCAAAAAAAGTCAAAATTTTTTCCCAAAAAACACTGGAGTGTTTTCTACATTATGGGTGATAGGCTGAAAAAGATCGAAAATTTTTTTGGGGCTCCCCTCCTTCCCCCCTACATCTCCTGACTCATGGCAACTTACATAGACAGTGGGCACATGTGTAGGGCAAAATAAAATTTTTATTTGATGTTTTGAAACTTTTCTAGCCATTTGTAGTGCTGATACGTATTCCTCCATTAAAATTTGAATTTGGCGCCGTATGCAAATTAGCCTTCGCTAGCATAACTGCGCTTTACTTAGCGATTCAACGCTAGCGCAACTTCGCAACCTTACGCTATCCCTGAGCGCAACTTCGGATTTTAGTGAATTTGCGAAGCGCTGGCGAAACTACGCCTGGCGAAGTGTGGTGAAGTGCGGCGAAGTTACGCCTGGCACAACTATGAATCTTAGTGAATTTGCCCCTTAAAGGGTTTAATACCAAGGGGACTTAGAGTACAAATATTTCCAAACTTTGATTCCCCATGTCCTAGTTTTAAGGAAAACTGAGAAACCATTCTGAGTGAATATTCCTTCAAATTAATGGATATACTCATATCAGAAGAGGAAAAGAAACTCACCCAGATAGACAAACAGATTCGGGAGATACATACTAGGTTGGATAAAATCCAACATGAGGATACATTAGCTCACAAATATGAATCAATTTCGAAGGGTGTACTATCTTCTTGAAACCTCCCTATTAAAATCAAAAAAGAACAAATTAGCGAGAGATATTCAAGATTTCTCTAGTAACCAGGAGTATAGGTGGTCACACAGAAGGGGGAACCAACGCAATAGAAATTCTCCTAATAATGGTCAACCAGGTGGGAGGGAAGTGGCTTATACCCGAATGGTTAATACGAAATCTAATAGTCGAAGGTGAACTATGCACCCACAGGGAAATACAAGAAGAAAAACAATCGTTAAACATCATTATTTTGTCGAGTCACCCCCTCACCAATACACACATCAGTATTTTAAGTAAGGGGCTATCCTTTTCACCTACATATCAGTTGGATATTTTCGAAACAGTTAAAGACTTGAACTTGTTCGCAAGAAAACTACTTTTAAAGAAATATTTTGGTCGTAGCGGAATTGATGACAGGGAAACCCTAACTGTTATAGAAAAACGTGCCCTAGTGGATCTTGAAGAATTACTTCAAGAAAATGGAATTTTGGAGGAGGAGGGGGATGACAATAAAGATATAACATCTCAGATGGACAATTGGTTAAAGAAATTAAAGATCCAATCACATTTCACCCCAGCGGCCAATATATGCCCGAATGTTGACATATTCCTAAACCTGGTGATTGGGGATATTCTGGCCCTACATCCACGGGTTTACAACAACAACAACAACACATCGAAAGATTAATGGAGAGCCATTAGAGACATACAAATTTGGCACAATGTTCAGATTAAGTCATCAGACAAAGGGGGAAACATATTTATTTGGCCCAATACAATGTACTTAGAGGAGGCTAACAAACAACTATCCTCAATAAGTTACAAGGAGATTTTGGGTAACCCGACTGAGGATTTCAAATCGATTTATGATAAACTAATAGATGAGGCTTTCAAGGATGAGCTTATTTCCAAGAAGGAAAAACAATTTTTAACTGTGAAAAGTCCAAGAATTGCCACTTTTTATTTATTACCCAAAATCCATAAAAACATATCCAAACCACCGGGGAGACCCATAGTATCTGGCAATTGTCATTTGAAGGAAAAAGCCAGTCAATATCTTGAATGGTGGAAAGAATGGAGTCATATGCTAGGGACACATTAGATGTCTTAGTTAAACTTGAGAATGTAGAAATTACTGATCAGACTCTATTAATGACACTAGTCCCTCTATACTTCCATCCGACATGAACTGGGTTTAAAAGTGTTTAAATACTTTATAAGTGCCTTCTTAGTAAACGAGGAGGAAATGATAGAATTCCTCTGTAAACTGATGAAGTTTGTTCTGAATTTTAACTACTTTACCTTCAACAATAAATTCTACCTACAAACACAGGGAACTGCGATGGGAACTTCATGCGCACCCTCACACGCCAACCTTTTTTGGGGGTTTGGGAAAACACTATCGTAAAGAGTGAAGGGTTGTTAAAATATCAATCTAAAATTCAGAAATGGATTCGCTACATCGATGACATCCTGATGGTGTGGGAGGGTACTGAAGATGAAGCTAGGGAATTTGTAACCAGGTTAAATGAAATGAGTTGAACATTAAGCTAACTATGGAGCTCTCAAATAAATGTATCTACTTTTTAGATTTGAAAATTGAGATTAATGACAAGGGAGAACTCCAAACAAAAAACTTTAGAAAAACTACAGCTACTAACTCATTACTGACCTACTCAAGCTTTCATCCTCACTCAGTAAAGAAATGAGTCCCCACAGGCGAATTTGTAAGGCTTAAATGTAACTGTTCCTCAAGAGATATATTTAAGGAACAGGCCACTGAACTCAAAACTAGATTGAAACAGAGAGGGTACTCAGGAAAAGTGGTAAAAAAAAAGCCTATCACAGAGCCATATATACGGAACGATCTGAATTATTGGTAATATAAGACAAACAACAAGATATCTATAATACCGTACGATTCATCACCACCTATAATATGAATAGCAGCCAAATACAAGCTATCCTCTATAAGCATTGGCCTATACTCCTAGAGGATAACACTCTAGTATCTAATTTGAAAGACAACGTGGATATTAGTTGTAGGAGAAGTCCTAACCTAAAGGACATGCTGACTAAAAGTCCTCACATCACATCGAAGGCCTCAAAACTAAGCCTTACTTGCGAAACGTGCGTTGGTGAACTCTGCTATTCAGAAGCTTTTTAAAAACACTTTTTAAAAGATCTTAGCTTCAAGCCTTCTTTATCTAATTATTAGAATTATTCAAAGGGGGGAGGTTGTTTGGTTGAATTCGGCACTCAAACCCCATTCTTTCTTCTTTCCTTCCTATTGTATCCCGCACTGGGATTCTCAAGGGGGCCAGGATTTGTGGTTTTGTGAGGTCTAAACAGTTCTTCAATAGATAGGGCCTTGAACTATGATATTCTGTTTCTTATTAAAATCATGTGAGCAGGGAATTGGGGTTTGGAGGATGCAGGCTAAGGACAGGTGACTGTTGATACAAAGTAACAGTAGTCAGCCAGCTCAGCAAAGTAGTCAGACAGATCAGCAGGAGAGCAGGGGGCTAGGCTTAGGGAACTGTCAGAAACCTGACATATATTTGCATATTTTTTAATTGATGCATATTGCAAAGTTGCTTGAACTTGTGTTTATTTTTCAAAAAGCTTAAGTTATGTTTTTGTGGAGTTCCCCTTTAATGACATCCCATTAAACAGACCACTTATTCCCCAGTGAGTTGGCATATTAATACATCTGCCAATCTCTCCCTCATTCCACCTGGCCCTTTCCTTTTCCCCCTGCTACCCATGATCCCCTCCCTTTGCACACTCTTGCTGGTTGCCCAGCAACACTAGAGGCTGCTTTATATTTTATCACAGTAACATTCTGGCTCAAATGCTGGTTGAAGGGAGAACTGGAGTTTAGAATCATATAACTAAGAGGGTCTTAATAAGCATTTTTGAACAAATTGTTGGCAGGAGCTACTAACCAAATTGATGTCGGTCTCTCTAGTAGTGACACAGCATTTAAAATATCTAAATTGAAAGCAACATTTAATGACCAGGCAATTGCACAGGTAGGACGATTCTAAATTTACAAGACAATATACAAGAACTACCTTAATGGGTTAAATTGAGCTGCACAGATATTAAAATTTCTTTTAAAAGTTCTGAAGGCTAATAAAAGCCATTATCTAATGCATTTTGGCAATAAGACAATTTTCTTGTAGTACAAAATGGTTTTCTCAGTGGTCCTCCAGTCGTTTTCAGGTTATCAGACTCTTCCACAGACCAATGGAGTAGCCATCTCCAACTCAGTAACATAAGCAAACAAGGAAGTCTGGAGAGTCTTTGAAAAGTGTGTCGTTTTTATTATCGCACTACATGTTTCGGACCCAATAGGTCCTTCCTCTGGTGCATGTTACATACAGTGAACAAACAGCTTTTAAGCCCTTCATTACCCACAAGCCCCACGTGACTCTACATCTTGTGGCCAGTAGACAGTATTGCAACAGTATTTTTTACACATGAATACTATGTAACCATCTATTCATATTGAAACACCAATGACAATTCAAGTAGTTCAACGATACAGTTACATTTTTGTTTCAACTTTGTTTCAACAGCTTTTTAGAAAGTAGTAAATTATTCTCACCAAAGTGGTGTCGTTTTAGTGTCCATTGTATCAGTGCCATCTTGTTCGAGACAACTGTAAAAAATATACATTTCTTTGTTAGGAAATTGGAGATTTAGAACAAAGCATTAATTCTCATTACAGCATTTTATACAGACTCAATCAAATCATTTTCACAGAAAGCATTTAAGGCTCCATGCTTCATTTATCCCGAATGGTTCAATACAATTCAATTTGTCCATCCATCTAGCCTCACATTGTAACAGTAATCTCTTTCCATCTCCTCCTCTTGGAGGGCGATCTATCTGTTAAAGAACCATCCACCTGAGGCTAGCTGCATTATGTTTAGCTTCAAAAAAATGTTTTCCAACTGGTGTTTGCGTTCTCTTTTCAGTTTGGTTGTAGTTAGTGATGGATCTTTTATGCTCTCCTATCCGAATCTTAACATTTCGGGAGGTCTGTCCCACATAAACCATACCACAGGGGCATTTTAGTGCATATATGACCCAGTCTGTGTTACAAGTGGAGTAGTGTTTTATGGGAATTTTTCTGCCATTATGTGGGTGGGTGATGAAGTCCCCTTTTATTATGGAGTTACAACAACTACAATTAAGGCAAGGGAAAGTGCCATTTTTTGGGGTGCTGAGGAACCTTGTGTTTTGTTTTTTCACACAAATATCAGCTTTCACCAAATGGTTAGAGAGGTTCCTCCCTCTTTTATAAGAGAAGATTTATGATCTTTACTTAGAAGTGACCAATGTTTCTTAACTATACATTCAATTGGTTTACTTAGTGCTACATATTCTGTTACAAATGGGATCCTTTTGTCCCTTTTAGGTATACTTTTTTTCTGTAACAGCATTGCCCTTGGAACCTTTAGCACTTCATCCCTTGTTGTACATAATATGTCATAGTCATAACCTCTTTCAGTGAATTTCTTTATCAATTTGTTTGATGCTTCCACATATTTTTTGTCATCAGAAGCAATTCGCCTGATGCGTAGGAACTGTCCTTTTGGTATGCCTTTTATTGTGTTTGGGGCATGAAAGCTATCAGGCCTAAGTATATTGTTCCTTTCCAAAGGTTTGTTGTATAATTCTGTTGTGATTTCCCCTTGTATGTTGCTGACATTCACATCTAGATAGTGTATACTGTCCTTACTGTACTCAGCTGTGAATTTAACTGTAGGATGTTGTTCATTCAGGTATGCCAGGAACTCAAGTAGGTGGAGTTCACTGGAGTTCCACACTATGAACACATCGTCCACAAATCTGAAGTAACATACTATGTGATCCCTGTATTTAGTGTTTTCCAAAATCAGCCGTTTTTCAAGTATACACATGAAAATGTTCGCATAACTCGGAGCCAAATTACTTCCCATAGCTGTGCCTTGGGTCTGTAGATAATAGGTCTCGTCAAACCTAAAATAATTCTTCCTCAATACTAGGGACATAAGCTCAAGGAGGAAGTAGACCTGGTGGTGGGAAAGTTTTTCTGTTAGTAACATTTGTTCAGTGCAATACATCCCCTCCTCATGTGGGATTGAGGTGTACAGGGATTGTACATCTATGCTGCACAATATCCAATCGGGGCTAATTCTACCCAATGTTTCTAACCGATTCAGGAAATCTGTAGTATCTTTTAAGCACTGTGGTATTTTATCAACTATGCTTTGGAGAAAAGTATCTACATATTGTGATAGCGGTTGGAGCACTGATCCCATACCTGATACTATTGGGCGTCCCGGTGGTTTCTCGAGTTTTTTGTGTACCTTAGGCAATATGTAAAATACAGGGATCCGGGGGTGTGTAGTGATTAGAAAATTTTTCGTTTGTTCATTAATCAAGCCTGATTCAAGGGCCCCAAGCACTGTATCATCTACACATTTTTTGATCTCCCATGTGGGATCATGATTAATACAGGTATAGTGGCCCGGGGTATTAAGCAATCTTAATGCCTCTTCAATATAGTCAGTCTTATTCATCACGACTATGCTTCCCCCTTTGTCTGCTTTTTTAATAATAATCTGTGTATTCAATCCCAGTTTTTTAAGAGCCTCTCTTTCCTCTCGATTTATATTACACCTAGTGCTTTGCATTTTCTTACTCCTCTTGTCCCACATATTACCCACCTCATGCAATACAACATTCTCAAATATTTCAAGATTTTGTGAGGTAATGTCAGGCAAAAAATCACTTTTATTTCTAAGGGTTTCGCTCTTATGGGACAATTCCCTAGAGGGTTCAGTGTCTTTATGCATAAAACACATTTTAAGCTTTAGGCGTCTTATAAATTTGTGGAAGTCAACTTTCCAGCCAAACAAGTCAGTCTTGTGTGTGGGTATAAACCCCAGTCCCTTGTTTAGGATAGCTAGTTCAGTGGCAGTTAGGGTATAATCAGAAAGATTAATTACCAGGTTCTTTACCTCATTTAGTGGGACTGGTAGAACTGCCTCTGTGCTGGTCTCCGTTTGGATTTCCTGGGTAGATATCCGCCTGCGACCCCTTCCTCGTGAACCCCTCTTGTTCCTCGCCAGTCCGGTTCTCTCCTGTTCTGCTGTCTCTGTTCGCCTAAAAAAGGCCTTTGCGATCCTCTGTAGGGCTGTGTGCCACGTTCAGGCTCTGAGCTGAACCACTCGTCTGAGTCACTCTCAGTGCTGCGAGGAGGAGGCGGGGTCCGACGTGTGTAGAGCTGCTGGGGAGCGCCGGCTTCTGGACGGTGTCTCGGCAGACCAAAATTGCTGAAACGCGTTTGCTGCCTTGGAGATCCGCCTTGCTAGCTATACACGATTCCAGATGTGTAATCTCTGGTATCCCGCTCAAACTTCTTCAGCTTCCTGGCGACCGTCTCTCTTTTCAGTCTTTCTATGCTGGTATGGATATCTTTTAGTATTTTTTCGTATTCTAGTTGATTCTGTATACTTTGTTGGAATGAATCTTTTAGTGTAGCGATCTCCTGCTTGGTTTTAGCAATCTCTGGCTGTAGGTATTCAACAGTTAGTACCATCGCATCCAGACTCGCTTTATTCCAAATTCCTTCCCATTTTGAAAGGAAGTCTTTGTTGTTTATGCAGCCCAATGGGGTAAAATTCACTCTTAGGCCCCTTGGAATTCTTTTTGCTTTGATGTATTCCACCAATGTGGAACTGTGAGAGGTTAAGTTCAACTCTCTTCGGGATAAGTTGTGGAGTTGATTGTAGAACTCTTTATCAGAACTTGTTCCAAAAAATGATAATGTTGTATCCGCTTACGCAATCACATCAGCGATTTCTCGAAGAGAGTTGAACTAAACCTCTGGCACATAGCCCTACAGAGGATCGCAAAGGCCTTTTTTAGGCGAACAGAGACAGCAGAACAGGAGAGAACCGGACTGGCGAGGAACAAGAGGGGTTCACGAGGAAGGGGTCGCAGGCGGATATCTACCCAGGAAATCCAAACGGAGACCAGCACAGAGGCAGTTCTACCAGTCCCACTAAATGAGGTAAAGAACCTGGTAATTAATCTTTCTGATTATACCCTAACTGCCACTGAACTTGCTATCCTAAACAAGGGACTGGGGTTTATACCCACACACAAGACTGACTTGTTTGGCTGGAAAGTTGACTTCCACAAATTTATAAGACGCCTAAAGCTTAAAATGTGTTTTATGCATAAAGACACTGAACCCTCTAGGGAATTGTCCCATAAGAGCGAAACCCTTAGAAATAAAAGTGATTTTTTGCCTGACATTACTTCACAAAATCTTGAAATATTTGAGAATGTTGTATTGCATGAGGTGGGTAATATGTGGGACAAGAGGAGTAAGAAAATGCAAAGCACTAGGGGTAATATAAATCGAGAGGAAAGAGAGGCTCTTAAAAAACTGGGATTGAATACACAGATTATTATTAAAAAAGCAGACAAAGGGGGAAGCATAGTCGTGATGAATAAGACTAACTATATTGAAGAGGCATTAAGATTGCTTAATACCCCGGGCCACTATACCTGTATTAATCATGATCCCACATGGGAGATCAAAAAATGTGTAGATGATACAGTGCTTGGGGCCCTTGAATCAGGCTTGATTAATGAACAAACAAAAAAATTTCTAATCACTACACACCCCCGGATCCCTGTATTTTACATATTGCCTAAGGTACACAAAAAACTCGAGAAACCACCGGGACGCCCAATACTATCAGGTATGGGATCAGTGCTCCAACCGCTATCACAATATGTAGATACTTTTCTCCAAAGCATAGTTGATAAAATACCACAGTGCTTAAAAGATACTACAGATTTCCTGAATCGGTTAGAAACATTGGGTAGAATTAACCCCGATTGGATATTGTGCAGCATAGATGTACAATCCCTGTACACCTCAATCCCACATGAGGAGGGGATGTATTGCACTGAACAAATGTTACTAACAGAAAAACTTTCCCACCACCAGGTCTACTTCCTCCTTGAGCTTATGTCCCTAGTATTGAGGAAGAATTATTTTAGGTTTGACGAGACCTATTATCTACAGACCCAAGGCACAGCTATGGGAAGTAATTTGGCTCCGAGTTATGCGAACATTTTCATGTGTATACTTGAAAAACGGCTGATTTTGGAAAACACTAAATACAGGGATCACATAGTATGTTACTTCAGATTTGTGGACGATGTGTTCATAGTGTGGAACTCCAGTGAACTCCACCTACTTGAGTTCCTGGCATACCTGAATGAACAACATCCTACAGTTAAATTCACAGCTGAGTACAGTAAGGACAGTATACACTATCTAGATGTGAATGTCAGCAACATACAAGGGGAAATCACAACAGAATTATACAACAAACCTTTGGAAAGGAACAATATACTTAGGCCTGATAGCTTTCATGCCCCAAACACAATAAAAGGCATACCAAAAGGACAGTTCCTACGCATCAGGCGAATTGCTTCTGATGACAAAAAATATGTGGAAGCATCAAACAAATTGATAAAGAAATTCACTGAAAAAGGTTATGACTATGACATATTATGTACAACAAGGGATGAAGTGCTAAAGGTTCCAAGGGCAATGCTGTTACAGAAAAAAAGTATACCTAAAAGGGACAAAAGGTTCCCATTTGTAACAGAATATGGAGCACTAAGTAAACCAATTGAATGTATAGTTAAGAAACATTGGTCACTTCTAAGTAAAGATCATAAATTTGGAAAATTGTTTCGTGAGAAACCACTCTTCTCTTATAAAAGAGGGAGGAACCTCTCTAACCATTTGGTGAAAGCTGATATTTGTGTGAAAAAACAAAACACAAGGTTCCTCAGCACCCCAAAAAATGGCACTTTCCCTTGCCTTAATTGTAGTTGTTGTAACTCCATAATAAAAGGGGACTTCATCACCCACCCACATAATGGCAGAAAAATTCCCATAAAACACTACTCCACTTGTAACACCGACTGGGTCATATATGCACTAAAATGCCCCTGTGGTATGGTTTATGTGGGACAGACCTCCCGAAATGTTAAGATTCAGATAGGAGAGCATAAAAGATCCATCACTAACTACAACCAAACTGAAAAGAGAACGCAAACACCAGTTGGAAAACATTTTTTTGAAGCTAAACATAATGCAGCTAGCCTCAGGTGGATGGTTCTTGAACAGATAGATCGCCCTCCAAGAGGAGGAGATAGAAAGAGATTACTGTTACAATGTGAGGCTAGATGGATGGACAAATTGAATTGTATTGAACCATTCGGGATAAATGAAGCATGGAGCCTTAAATGCTTTCTGTGAAAATGATTTGATTGAGTCTGTATAAAATGCTGTAATGAGAATTAATGCCAAATTCCTAACAAAGAAATGTATATTTTTTACAGTTGTCTCGAACAAGATGGCACTGATACAATGGACACTAAAACGACACCACTTTGGTGAGAATAATTTACTACTTTCTAAAAAGCTGTTGAAACAAAGTTGAAACAAAAATGTAACTGTATCGTTGAACTACTTGAATTGTCATTGGTGTTTCAATATGAATAGATGGTTACATAGTATTCATGTGTAAAAAATACTGTTGCAATACTGTCTACTGGCCACAAGATTGAGCTGTAGAGTCACGTGGGGCTTGTGGGTAATGAAGGGCTTAAAAGCTGTTTGTTCACTGTATGTAACATGCACCAGAGGAAGGACCTATTGGGTCCGAAACATGTAGTGCGATAATAAAAACTACACACTTTTCAAAGACTCTCCAGACTTCCTTGTTTGACAATTTTCTTGTCTCAAAGCTACAGGTCAGCTCTATCCTTTTTAAATATGCATAATTGCATACTGAGTTACAGCCAAAGGATTATATTTTAATCAATATATTACATATGCCTCATTTACCAGCCCAATCTGCTGTGTTCCAAATTTTAATACTGTTTTCAATGATACATCCAGGTTTTGTCCTGTGCACGAGAGTGCTCGCTGCAGCTGATATAAAATGTAGATTAATACATGTTTTTTTAATGTGCAGTACAGCGGTAAACAAACATATTCAACTTCAGAAAGACAAGGTATTCGTGTTATACACAATATGATGCTGAAACAAACATTTTAAATTTTTTTCAATATACTGTGCATGTATATATATATATATATATATATATATATATATATATATATATATATATATATATATATATATATATATATATATATGTAATGCTTTCTTGGGCTATTCAGCACATAGATAGTTAAAGGTGTCCAGTTAGTGTATGAGCATGGGTTACACCTCCAAAAGGTGAGGGTGTTACACTTAACCAGTTGCAAGAGCTTTGCCCAATAACAAGGTATATGAGAAACTAGATAGAAAGGTAGGGGATTAACTCTATAGGGATAGGATATCCTATAGGTCCCTACATACACCCGGGGGAAAAATCCATTTCGTCCCGACAATGGTGAAATTATATAAACGCAATAGTAACAAAGTGAATATAGTAGTGCAAAAAGACAGTCCTTTTCTCATGAACCCAACTTATGTACAAAGGTCCTGTACAATGTCCATAAGTCCAGCAACTGGGAAAACTGAAAAAATGAAGAAGTGAAGAAGGCCCAAACTTGGGGCATCAATCTAGAAGCAATTTCTTTGAAGAAGGCCCAAATAAAGGGGCATCAATCTAGACGAACAAGGGCTGGAAGTAAATTAAACATCATTTACCTCAGGACAAGGCAGGCACTCAGGCTCTCGGGCAGGAGTCCTTTGAAGACCTTGGATCCCTTGTGAAATTGAACAAGTCCTGACATACACCCGGGGGAAAACTGGAAATCACGCCTTCCCTTTTAGGATGCTGGATGGATCTCCCTCCCTAGGCAGGACTTGGTGTCCTCATAGGACAGATAATAGTTGGGATGTGCAGCCGCAGTGTAGAATTGACAAGTTTAAATGCGAGTCCGCACAGGATCCAGTCCACAGCCGTGGATCAGCAGAATTGCGGTGCTGGAAACCTGGATAATATGTGTATAGTAAATCCAGAGATCCGCAGTGAAAAGCGGTATGCTTATAGCTAATATCGCTTTGTTGTGAAAGGCAAGGCAAAGCTCCCTTAGCAGCCGCTAAGGGTGTAGGCCTGTGAAGAGTCAGGAGCTCAAAGAGATGCGTACGTCTTCTAAGAAGTCTTCCACAAAATGGCGGCGGTGACATGTACATCCGGGAACCACCTAATCCAAGCGCGCCAACTGGTATCTGCGCAGGGACAAAATGGCGCCTGCGAAATCTCGTAATGGCAGGTTGGCGCCAGCGAAAAGTCACAGGGGCAAATTCACTAAGATTACGCCAGGCGTAACTTCGCCGCACTTCGCCACACTTTGCCAGGCGTAGTTTCGCCAGCGCATCGCAAATTCACTAAAATCTGAAGTTGCACTCAGGGGTAACGTAAGGTTACGAAGTTGCACTAGCGTTGATTCGCTAAGTGAAGCGTAGTTACACTAGCGAAGGCTAATTTGCATACGGCGCCAAATTCAAATTTCAATGGAGGAATACGTATCAGCACTACAAATGCCTAGAAAACCTTCAAAACATCAAATAAAAATTTTATTTTGCCCTACACATGTGCCCACTGTATAGGTAAGTTGCCATGAGTCAGGAAATGTAGGGGGAAGGAGGGGAGCCCCAAAAAATTTTTCGATCTTTTTCAGCCTATCACCCATAATGTAGAAAACATGCCAGCGTTTTTTTTGGGACTTAGAAACAAATTTGACTTTTTTTTGAAGCAATCCCTATCTACTCTATTGCGCTTCGCCTGGTCTGAGGTGGCGAAGGAAGTCTAGCGTAAAAGGTAGCGTTCAGTACACTGTGCGCATTAGTGAATTTGTGTAGTTACGTCCGTAGCGAAACTTCACCAGGCATAAGGGTGCGAAGTAACACTAGCGAATCTACGCCAGCGTTCGATAGTGAATTTGCGCAGTAACGAAAATGCCAAACGCTAGTGAAGTAACGCTAGCGTTCGGCGCTTAGTGAATTTGCCCCTTAGTTCACTAAAACAAAAAACACCAGCGAATATGTGCCTGGCGAAAACAATAGTGGCGCAGGCGAATCAGGGTAATATGGGTAAAACCACTGAGCCCGAACCCACGGCCTTACTATGCGCACACTAGAAATAGAAACTGCGTGCAGGACTGCCTTTTGCCTATTGGGTCCGGCAGCCTGTCAGCAAAATTTAAAGAGACAGTGTACAATCTCATTGAGAATACAAAAACACAAATATAGCCTGGATTTAGGGCGGGGCCCCATGTTGGGCGCCAAAAATGTAACGCTTTTTGGGCTATTCAGCACATAGATAGTTAAAGGTGTCCAGCTAGTGTATGAGCATGGGTTACACTGCGAAACTACACTCAGGGCAGAGCCTTCGCTAAATGGAAGTTTCCCCTTTAAGATGTTGTAGAACTACAACACACAGACTAATTAGTGTAAACATAGACGAGTTGGATGCCAGGAGGTTCTTAGTGAAACAAAAGAGTGGTATTTATTATACAAATATGCAAATGAAATGGACCACAGGTTTACTCACGCAGGAGCTGTAGCAGGTATAGCATATCACAGAGGAGGAAGGATAGCAGGATGATGATGCAGCATGATAGAGACTGTCACTCCCATAGTCAAATAGTCAAGGAGAATACCTCTGTCCCAAAGACTGATGTACCAGTGAGGGGATCGGGATCAATCAGGTAGGGTACAGGCAGTCCTTTTCTAACCTAGATTCCCTATCACTGAGTTCCCTGCTCTAAAGGCAAACAAGAAGCCTTTGGGAAGCTACTCCCTGCTATTGTCCGTGATGGAGCACACAGCTGCTCATTCTACACAACACTGACTATCTCTCTCTCCCAGAGAGACTATTACAGGTCTGCCCTAATGATATCTAACCTCATTCACGGGATTGCCTGGTTCGCGACTTCAGCACCAAAGGTACAGGTCCCTTTGGGGTAAATGGCTTTACTGGGGCCCTGTTGATCCCAGGCTCAATGGGAAACACCTAGCAGCACAGACACCAGGAGCCAAAGAGGAAGAGGCCACTCAGTGCACAACACTATATAGCAGTGTGGCAGGGGAGTGTCATTACACTCTTTGTCCAATAGGTGAGGGTGTTACACTTAACCAGTTGCAAGGGCTTTGCCCAATAACAAGGGATAAGAGAAACTAGATAGAAAGGTAGGGGATTAACTCTATAGGGATAGGATATCCTATAGGTCACTACATATATATATATATATATATATTATATATATATTATATATATATAATATCAAAACAGGGAGGTTGTGGGAGCACTCTAAAGGCTTTAAAGTATATATATAAGTATAATAAATGCTATTGCATATGTACCCAAATAGGGGTTATTTTGTTACAAAATTATGATCATAAAATTGATAAGCCACCATACCACGTCAAGGTAAACCCCGAATGGCGGTCCCTAACTTGTTTT
This sequence comes from Xenopus petersii, assembly GCA_038501925.1. NCBI lineage: Eukaryota > Metazoa > Chordata > Amphibia > Anura > Pipidae > Xenopus > Xenopus petersii. Next base: position 30,620,403 of record CM076679.1, on the reverse strand, counting down.
ATTTTTTATGTGCATTCTAGCATTACCTGTAATCAATGTCCATTGAACGCTGTTTTTTCACTGAGGGCTAAATCCTCCCCAGCCAGCAATCAGGCTTTTAAAGGAGAGATATTCCCAAAACAAACGCCCAATTTTAAAAGCATAGGATCACCACTAGTTTAAAGGGGGGGTATGGGGTGCTACAACCACTGAAGCTATGCCACAGCTTCCGGCTAAATATACAATATCAAAACAGGGGGGTTGTGGGAGCACTCTAAAGGCTTTAAAGTATATATATAAGTATAATAAATGCTATTGCATATGTACCCAAATAGGGGTTATTTTGTTACAAAATTATGATCATAAAATTGATAAGCCACCATACCACGTCAAGGTAAACCCCGAATGGCGGTCCCTAACTTGTTTTATTTTTTATGTGCATTCTAGCATTACCTGTAATCAATGTCCATTGAACGCTGTTTTTTCACTGAGGGCTAAATCCTCCCCAGCCAGCAATCAGGCTTTTAAAGGAGAGATATTCCCAAAACAAACGCCCAATTTTAAAAGCCCCATACCCCCCCTTTAAACTAGTGGTGATCCTATGCTTTTAAAATTGGGCGTTTGTTTTGGGAATATCTCTCCTTTAAAAGCCTGATTGCTGGCTGGGGAGGATTTAGCCCTCAGTGAAAAAACAGCGTTCAATGGACATTGATTACAGGTAATGCTAAAATGCACATAAAATATAAAATAAGTTAGGGACCGCCATTCGGGGTTTACCTTGACGTGGTATGGTGGCTTATCAATTTTATGATCATAACTTTGTAACAAAATAACTCCTGTTTTGGGTACATATGCAATAGCATTTATTATACATATATATATATATATACTTTAAAGCCTTTAGAGTGCTCCCACAACCCCCCTGTTTTGATATTGTATATTTAGCCAGGAGCTGTGGCATAGCTTCAGTGGTTGTAGCACCCCATACCCCCCCTTTAAACTAGTGGTGATCCTATGCTTTTAAAATTGGGCGTTTGTTTTGGGAATATCTCTCCTTTAAAAGCCTGATTGCTGGCTGGGGAGGATTTAGCCCTCAGTGAAAAAACAGCGTTCAATGGACATTGATTACAGGTAATGCTAAAATGCACATAAAATATAAAATAAGTTGGGGACCGCCATTCGGGGTTTACCTTGACGTGGTATGGTGGCTTATCAATTTTATGATCATAACTTTGTAACAAAATAACTCCTGTTTTGGGTACATATGCAATAGCATTTATTATACATATATATATATATATATATATATATATATATATATATATATATACTTTAAAGCCTTTAGAGTGCTCCCACAACCCCCCTGTTTTGATATTGTATATTTAGCCAGGAGCTGTGGCATAGCTTCAGTGGTTGTAGCACCCCATACCCCCCCTTTAAACTAGTGGTGATCCTATGCTTTTAAAATTGGGCGTTTTTTTGGGAATATCTCTCCTTTAAAAGCCTGATTGCTGGCTGGGGAGGATTTAGCCCTCAGTGAAAAAACAGCGTTCAATGGACATTGATTACAGGTAATGCTAAAATGCACATAAAATATAAAATAAGTTAGGGACCGCCATTCGGGGTTTACCTTGACGTGGTATGGTGGCTTATCAATTTTATGATCATAACTTTGTAACAAAATAACTCCTGTTTTGGGTACATATGCAATAGCATTTATTATACTTATATATATATATATATATATATATATATATATATATATATATATATATATATATATATATATATATACCGTATATACTCGCGTATAAGCCGAGTTTTTCAGCACCCAAAATGTGCTGAAAAACTCGACCTCGGCTTATACGCGGGTCATACAGTAGCCAATCCCTCACCTGCCGCAGATACGCTCCTTCCGCGGCCCCTCTCCCATAGCGCAGGACTGTTAGTGTGATCGCCGCCCAGAGCAGGTCCAGGAGCTCCGGGCGGCGCGTTCTTCCCTGCCGGCGTTCGCTCTCAAAATGGCGGCGCCCATGGCCGCCACGTGGGTAGCGGCGCCGGCCGCTACCCACGTGGCGGCCATGGGCGCCGCCATTTTGAGAGCGAACGCCGGCAGGGAAGGACGCGCCGCCCGGAGCTCCTGGACCTGCTCCGGGCGGCGATCGTTACAGTGTTAGAGTTTACAAGGTAATGAATGGAGCCTGTGACATCAGCAATACAGTCACTCTTGTTAAGGCTGCAGAAGATTCTGCATTGTGTCAGTTGTGCGTTGCATGGTGTCGGGCCATCCATTCTTTAATAGCTTAATGAAAAACTCAACATCAGAAAATGTTTATGGATCAGCATGGAACAAGAGGGACGGAAGACTTAAATTATGAGGGTAGACTGTCAAGGTTGGGGTTGGGGACATGATTACACTTTACAAGTACATTAGAGGACATTATAGACAAATGGCAGGGGACCTTTTTACCCATAAAGTGGATCACCGTACCAGAGGCCACCCCTTTAGACTAGAAGAAAAGAACTTTCATTTGAAGCAACGTAGAGGGTTCTTCACAGTCAGGACAGTGAGGTTGTGGAATGCACTGCCGGGTGATGTTGTGATGGCTGATTCAGTTAATGCCTTTAAGAATGGCTTGGATGATTTTTTGGACAGACATAATATCCAAGGCTATTGTGATACTAAACTCTATAGTTAGTATAGGTATGGGTATAAAGAATTTTAATTAAAAGTAGGGAGGGGTGTGTGTATGGATGATGGGTTTTCATTTGGAGGGGTTGAACTTGATGGACTTTGTCTTTTTTCAACCCAATTTAACTATGTAACTATGTAACTATGATGGAAGGAGCGTATCTGCTCCTGGACCTGCACTGGACCTGCACAGACAGTCCTGCGCTATGGGAGAGGCACAGACAGTCCTGCGCTATGGGAGAGGGAGGTGTGTTGGGGCCGCGGAAGGAGCGTACGGTACCTTTTTTCTGCTTTCCTAGGTGCAGCACCTCATTGATCTTCTGAGCAGCCATGACAGGTGGGAGGTCACAGGGAAAACAAGTGGCAATTGTCCAGCTAATAGTTCTGACTCTTTTAAATCGTTTTAGATAGATTTCTATGCCATAAAACATGATTACACATTTACACATTCACATTTTGAAATCTGACATGGGGCCCCTAGGCTTATACACGAGTCAATACATTTTTCCAGTTTTCTTAGGTAAATTAGGTACCTCGGCTTATACACGGGTCGGCTTATACACGAGTATATACGGTACTTTAAAGCCTTTAGAGTGCTCCCACAACCCCCCTGTTTTGATATTATATATATATATATATATATATATATATATATATATATATATATACACACACACACACACACACATATACACACACAGTATATACCTGCATGGTTATCAGAAAAGCTTGTTTATTCTGGCTACTGTATATATACTGTATGTCTATAGTGAAACCACTGTGGTGTAATCCAATGCACTGGTGTGAGAATCTAAATATATTAAGAACTTCATGAGATACATTGCTCTACTGTTCTGAAGGAACACTATAACAACAATGTAATGATTCCATTAGTTTAATTTAGTACACAAAGCTGTATGCACCTGTAACACACCAGTTTGCACAAAGCAGAGAAGATTACAAATAAAGTAACTGAGTACTAGAAGAATGTTGGAATGCTTTATTATGATTCATTTTACCCTAGCAGAACTTTGGATGCAATACTTTTCTGAACACTTTGGGGCATATTTATCATGCAGTGTAAAGTTAATTATGTCAGAAAAATGGTGTAAAAAAGCTGTGTAAAACAAATGGTGAATTTATAAAGCTGTGTGTATTCTTTTATGCCACCAAATTGCCATATTTAACAGCATTATTTACACTGTTATATTAATGTTGATGTCCATTCCAGCAAATGGGAACATAATACCTCCCAGCTGTCCTGTTTTTGACGCGACAGTCCCGATTTTGACAGTTTAACATGCAGTCGCAGATTACGCCGGTCCATTTTTAGGAACCCGAACCTGACCCGTACCTGCAACCTGCAATCCACAACCCGGACCTGCAACCTGCATTTTTACCTGCTTGGACCCGCTACTCGACCCTCAAATATCTTATCCGCAACCCGGACCCGCGACCCACTGACCATCAAGAATTAGGACGTGCCGTCATTGTTAACCGGAAGTGATATCATCAGAAGTAGGCGTGATCAGAAAAAAAAGGAGTAAAACAGGAAGTGCTGTCATTGTAAACCAGAAGTGACATCATCTGAAGTAGGCTTGATCAGAAAAATGGAGTAAATCACTACTGAGAAGACCCGCGGCCCAACCCGCAAACGCGCAGAACCGCCGATCCGCATCTATACCTGCAGCTGGAACTTCTACCTGCAACCCGCAGAGTACCACAGTTTTTTACGGGTAACCTGCGGGTACCCGACCCGCTGCTGGATTTTAACTGAAATGTCCTGACTTTCTCTTTGATCTCCTGCACTGAACAGCCAGAAAAAAATACGTTTTCAACCCTTTCCCTGACAAGAACCTAGCTCCTACGTTATTTTAAAAAAAAGGCTGCAAGTTCTTTCTTTAAACGGCTGCCTCTCTGCACTCCTGCAAGAATCGAAGTGTAGAGAGGTTCTTCTGGCCCCTCCACCCCCTAAACAACTAGCCTAGGGGGCTGCCACTCCGGTCCTGTGCTGCGAATGTCGCAGGACCCGACTTCTTACATGATCCTGGCTGCTGTATGCTGCTCCCCCTGTGCTGCTTCTTCCTGGATCCGACCTCGTGTGAAGCTCTGCCCACGCACTTCCTGCTGTTGATCTCTGCGATCCTGGAGCCTGCAGATCTGCTTCTGATCCCTTCTTCTCCAAAAAAATGGTAATTGCCCTTCTATTTACACAGTTACACACACACACATACATGCAATCACACATACATACATGCATTTACACATACACAGCATACATATAACTAAAGGTATATTTTTTAAAATTTTCTGGCTTTTTTTGTATTTTACAGAGTCACATACAGATGTACACACACTTATACACTTGTCAGAGCTGTACACACATGTATACACACACATGTATACACAAACACACACTTATGGGTTCTTTTTTACTTTTTTTTTTTAGTTCTTAATTTTATCAGTTTCCCTCTTGTTATTCCCTAAAAAACTGTTGCTTTCCTAGTGTGAATAGTGGATCAAGCATTCTGACCACTAATCACGCTGTTGGATCAGTTATTTTGTTATTTTATTGATTTGCCTAATTGTATTTGATTTTTGTGATTTTTATGCTTTCATTGTTGTTCCTTACTTTTTTTTAGCGTCATTTGCTCGTTGATCACATTTGCTCTTTGAACACATTTTTAGCAATTTTGGGTTTGTCAGAATGTGTACTTTACAAAAATATATGGTTTTGTGGGGTCTTTGTGCTGTTAGGAGGGTTTTGTGGCACATAATAAGCAGTCTGGGTCTATATTCACAAAAGGAAAATTGGCAGCCGAGAAAATTCATATGCACTATTTTTTTTGGGGTCTGCACATGCCAGCTGCTTTAGTATATTTTAGCATATTGGGCATCAGACTGTTCAGCAGACCCTTGCTGTCATTATTTATGGTGTTTTACAATTGTATGTAAGACTTTGGGTGAGATAAATGCGCCAATTGCAATGTTTTTAGGCAATTTTGAGAAATGTCATAAAAACTGCTGCCTTTAGCTTAGCTTTGCAGTATGATAGTTTGGAGTAGAAAGACATAATTACCTATTTTGGGTTCGTCAGAATGTGTATTTTCCAAAAATATATGGTTTTTGGCGTCCTTGTGCCGTTAGGAGGGTCTTGTGGCACACAATGCGCAGTCAAAGGTCTTTGTTCACAGAAGGCGAATCGGCAGCCGAGAAAATTCATATGCACTATTTGTATTTGGGGTCCGCACATGCCAGCTGCTTTGGTATATCTATGCATATTGGGCATCAAACTATTCACTAGACCCATGGCATCAATATTTAGGGTGTTTTACAATTATATGTAAGAAATTGGGTGAGAAAAATGCAGCCAATTGCAATATTTTTAAGTGATTTTTAGAAATGTAATAAAAACCACAGCTTTTAGCGTAGCTTTGCAGTATGGTGCTTTGGAGTAGAAAGACATGCATACCCAATTTGTATTCAGGGGAATGTGTACTTTCCGAAAATATATGGTGTTCTGGGGTGAAATTACTCTTTTCTAACTTTGCACCCCTCAAAATGATGTAAATGTGTTGCTTTTGCGGTACCTGAAATGACAGACCATATGGGGGGGTCTTCGTTCTGGGGCCCCTATATGCCACGTGCTTGGGTACACCTATACATATTGGGCATCAAACTGTTCAGAGGACCCCAGGCTTTCATATTTGGGGTGATTTCTCTTGATACCTAAAAGTATGTGGGTTATACGATGCTGCAGGGTAGAAATTTTGAGGTGATTTTTGGAAATGTCACCAAAATCACCAAATTTTGGAATGGTTTGCGGCTTGGTACTTTGGAGTAGAAACACATGCATACCTAATTTGGATTCAGCGGAATGTGTACTTTCCAAAAATATATGGTTTTCTGGGGTGAACTTACTTTTTTCTACCTTTGCCTCCCCCAAAACTAGGTAAATGTGTTGATTTTGCAGTACCTGAAATGACAGACCATACGGGGGGGGGTGTCTTAATTTTAGGGCTCCTATATGCCACATGCTTAGGTACACCCAGGCCCGGACTGACAATATGTTTGGGGCCGCTTCATATTTTCTTTAAGTGGGCCGCTCCAATAAAACTTCCTTTCACTGCATACACAGCGGGCTCTACGACCGCTCCTCCGGTCTATGTCCCACTGTGGCTCCGCCCCTCCCACTGCTCTCGTGCTGCTGCTGCGCTGTGTGTGTGTGTGTCCCAGCACAGTCAGCATGGAGTTTGTGTGAGTAGACTTCCTCTATGGAGTGGGAAAGCAATAGTGATGGTGCAGTGTGCTGGGTGGGTGTCAGATGAGTTGGGGACAGAGTCATTTGGTCCCATTGTACAGTGGGGTGGGGCTAAACTGTGCTGTTGAGAACATGGGGCTGCTGGAATGTACAGAGGAGATTCACTACACGTGAGCTTTCTACCTGTCCTGATTGAGCTACATCCCTGTGATACAAATGTGACATGGCAGGCCATATATGAATGTGAGTGTGATCAAGTGCATTCAATATGGCTCCTTAGTTGTAAAATGGATGTACTGATATTAGCAGGAGACCAAGGAACAACTGGAGTTGAGTTATTCAGTCATTAGCAGGAGAACAGGGAATAGTAGGAGTTAAGGTGATAGACTCTCATATCTTATTCACATAGTTATAATCAACATACACAGCAATTATACACAGCAATTATTTTCATTCACATGGTTATTTCCATTTTCATGGTCATTCTCATGGCCATGTACTGGGCATGTAGCCATTATTATTATTTTATATGTCTATGTGTAATGATCTATTACTTTGTTATTGTACCAATATAAAAAGGAGCTCAGCTGGGGGGGGCTTCGGGACTTCATCTACAAGCAGACGTGTTGTGTAGAATAATTGGTCTTGTAAGGACCATTGGCCGATTGATGTGCTCTGGGAGTTGCTGTATTTGATTTGGGCCCGGGGTCCCCCAGCTGATGTTCCTCTCAGAAGTCTACCAAGGGAAGCTCGGCTAGACGTTGCGTTGTCTTCAATCGGTATTGTATTACTTTTCTTACAATATATTATTCTTCTCTAATGATGATCAATGTGTGTGTGTGTTTTATTTCCACCCCTATATTTGATGTCTGCTGGGGGAAGTGCTCAGTTAGACATTTAGTTTGTGATAAGTCTGCCAAGGGAACTTGTAGCAAGACAATCCCTTTGGTGCCTCTACACTCCCCACACACAGACTCTTCCAGTAGATAAAGTGTAGCATCTCCCTGATATTTCAGTATAGAGATCCAGAACTCTGGCAATGAAATAGTATCAGGTACTAGAGTTTCCCAACTTCAATCTATTGATAATCTTTTAGACACACAATGTACCTATATTTACTTTAATTGTGTGATCATTTGTGAAAGGTTGTTTCATTTATCTATTATGCTTAACCATTTGTATATGTTTTGGAAAAAGATAAGCACATATTGGGCATCAAACTGTTTAGAGAACTCTAGGCTTTCATATTTGGGGTGATTTCTCTTGATAACTAAAAGTTTGTGGGTAATACAATGCTACAGGTTAGAAATTTTGAGGTGATTTTTGGAAATGTTACCAAAATCACCAAATTTAGGAATGGTTTGCGGCTTGGTACTTTGGAGTAGAAAGACATGCATACCCAATTTGGATTCAGCGGAATGTGTACTTTTCGAAAATATAGGTTTTCTGGGGTGAATGTACTTTTTTCTACCTTTGCTGCCCCCCAAAACTATGTAAATGTGTTGATTTTGCAGTATCTGAAATGACAGACCATATGGGGGTCTACCTTTTGGGGCCCCTATATGCCACGTGCTTGGGTACACCTATACATATTGGGCATCAAACTGTTCAGCGGACCCTAAGCTTTCATATTTGGGGTGATTTATTTTGATACCTAAAAGTATGTGAGTAATAGGAATGGTTTGCTGCTTGGTACTTTGGAGTACAAAGACATGCATACCCAATTTAGATTTGTGGGAATGTGTACTTTCAGAAAATATATGGTTTTCTGGTGAGAACTTACTTTTTTCTACTTTTGCCCATCCCCCCAAAACGATGTAAATGTGTTGATTTTGCAGTATCTGAAATGACAGACCATATAGGGTGTCTTCATTTTGCGGCCCCTATATGTCACGTGATTGGGTACACCTATACATATTGGGCATCGAACTGTTCAGGGGACCCCAGGCTTTCATATTTGGGTTGATTTATATCGATACATAATAGTATGTTGGAAATACAATGTTGCAGGTTGGAAGTTTTGAGGTGATTTTAGAAAATGGCAACAAAATTGTCAAATTTAGGAAGGGATTGCGGCTTAGTGCTTTGGAGTAGCAAAACTATGTAAATGTGTTGATTTTGCAGTATATGGAATTACAGAACTGATAGCTCAAATGAGGTGTCTACATTTTAGGGCCCCTATATGCCACATGCTTGGGTACACCTATACATATTTGGCATCAAACTGTTCAGTGGACCCCAGGCTTTCATATTTGGGGTGTTTTACATTTGATGTGTGGGAGATATGATTCTGTAGATTGGAAGCTTTGAGGTCATTTTTCAAAAAATTCACCAATTTCTATGAAACATTTTAATGTTTGGCCTTGAAATCAGAAGTATGCCGTTTGGGGAGCGGTGCTTTCGAAATTTGGTAGTGTACTGCTTGGTGATTTTAATCTATACAAGTGAGAAATCTCCATAAAACTATATATATTTGGTATTGCCACGTTCAAGAGACATAGACCTTTCCAAATCGGCTGTGTTCTCGTACATAAAATAAATGATGTTTCTGGTATATGTGATTGTTCTTTGTGAAACATGATTTTTTTCATTTTATTGGACACTTAGAAGCCTATATTTTTTTACAGAAGTTGCATATTTTAAAAGTTCAGGTTGTCCTGAAAAAAACAATATATTGTTTTCCTGGGTAAACTAAAAGACCGCCCCAGGAAAGGCCCTTAAAGTGAAAGAGTGCAAAATATCTAAAAAGTGCTTGGCAGCAGATGTTCGCATCTAGGACAAAACGGTTGGCAGGGAAAGGGTTAAAACATAATTGGATTTTGGCAGAGAGCCCAGATTATGTGGTGGGTGCACTGATACATTTGTAACAATTTAAGAAACAAGCGGAACTTATTGTGTATGGCCACCTTAAGAGGTAGTAAGAGTTTAGAAGTAGTGCAGGTGAAAGTATGCGATGGGGCATATTTTATTTATCCACCTGTTTCACAGAGAACCCCGTTAATTTCAAAGGAGAAAATATGTGTGGCAGGTGCTCAAATTAAACATAACACCAGGAAGCAGTAACACCAAAAAATAATTGTTTCATATGTATTTAAATATAACTTGTTTTTAAAGGAGAACCAAACCCATAATTTTAAAAAAGCCTACCCCCATAACCTACATAGTCCCCCCTCCCTGCTCCCCCCAGGTGTTACACCCGGTAAATGCCCCTACCTCTTTACTTACCTCTCGGTGCAAATTCTGTGCAGCGGAGTTCACGGTATCTCTTCGTGAAGAGAGCAGCGTATCGGTGCATGCAGAGTTGGAGCAATCTTCCGAAGAAGATGTCGCCTGTGAACTCTGCTTCATAGAGGGGTAGGTAAAAAGGTAAGGGCATTTACCAGGAGTAACACCTAGGCTTGGGGGGGAGCAGGGAGGGGGGGTCTATATAGGGGTAGGCAGGGGCGCTTTGCCAATGAGGCGAACTGAGAATTTCGACTCAGGTGGCAGCGCCCCACTAGATACCAGGGGTGGCAAAATGCTAATCCTGGTACTTCAGGAGCCAAATTTACGGTTTTCAAACCAAAAATTCGGGCTCTTCTATTGCAGAGAGCACAATTATGCTTTCTGCGCTAGCATCCTGGCCGCAGTCATGGACCCCCCCAGACCAACTCCGGTGCAAAAAGGGGAGCGCACGGGGGAGGGGGGCGGCAGCAGCAACTGCAAGCTGCCTCAGGCAACTGAGGGGCCAGGATCGCCCGTGGGGGTAGGAATGTTTATATTTAAAGGGTTGGTTCTCCTTTAACCTGCACTCGTAAAAAAAGAAAGTTGTATGTGCTTTAGAAACAGTAGAGGGCTCATTTACTTAGACCCCAGACAAGATTTCAAGGGGCATATTTATTATGCTATGTAAGAAACGTCAGCATAATACACCATCCTCGCCACACTTACTGTGTAAAAACAGAGTAAAATATGTGTTTTTTTCTTATATGAATTCCACCGGACACAATGTAAAATCTGGCATTCACATAAAATTACAAATAGCTTGATAAATCCGGCCATTTATTTTACACAGCTTTTTAAGTAGTTTATTTTGGGGGTAATTTCATTTTACACAGCATAACAATTATGCCCACAAGAGTATTAAATTGCTAAAATTATGATGTGCAAGTTAGAAGATGGTAGGGATTAAGAGGTTGAACACCAATGTGCCACCCCCCCAGCCCCTCGTTAATACAGTGCTGTTGAATGAAGGTAGTGCTGTATTCATATATTGGCCACAAGTAATTAGCATAGAAAGCAAAGTGTGATTGTGCCTGTTTCTTAGAATTTGAACCCTTCCTCCAGCATCATCAACCCTGAACCAGAAAGCATATGGGGACATGGGAAAAGCTGCCTTAGGGAAGCCTGGAGTGCAAAATTGCCACTGACAGGTAGATGAAAATAATATAGTAACATAGTAAGTTAGGTTGAAAAAAGACACACATCAATCAATTTTAAACTTTTAACTTTTTTTAACCTGCCTAATTGCCAGTTGATCCAGAGGAAGGCAAAAATCCCATCTGAAGCCTCTCCAATTTGCCTCAGAGGGGGAAAAATTCCTTCCTGACTCAAAAATGGCAATCGGACTAGTCCCTGGATCAACTTGTACTATGAGCTATTTTCTAGGGATGCACCGAATCCACTTTTTTGGATTCGGCCGAACCCCCGAATACTTCACGAAGGATTCGGCCGAATACCGAACCGGATCCGAACCCTAATTTGCATATGCAATTAGGGGTGGGAAGGGGAAAATTTTTTTACTTCCTTGTTTTCTGACAAAAAGTCACGCAATTTCCCTCCCCGGCCCGATTCGGATTCGGTTTGGCCGGACAGAAGGATTCGGCCGAATCCTGCTGAAAAAGGCCGAATCCTGGCCGAATCCCGAACCGAATCCTGGATTCGGTGCATCCCTACTATCTTCCATAACCCTGTATTCCCTCCCTTGCTAAAAAGCCATCCAACCCCTTCTTAAAGCTATATTATGTATCAGCCAGTACAACTGATTCAGGGAGAGAATTCCACATCTTCACAGCTCTCACTGTAAAAAAACCCTTTTTCCCATTAACTGATCTGGCAGTACTGTTGCTCCAGTCAAAATCTGGGTAATTAAAATCCCCCATAATCATTACTTTACCCAGACTAGCAGCCTTTTCTATTTGCATCAGGAGCTTAGCCTTCTCCTCCTCCTCACTTATATTCAGCCATGTTCCGGCCACACCAATCACATCATATTTTCCCTCCAGCAACAGCACCTCCAGCTCTCCCATTTTACCATTTAGACTCCTTGCAAACATACATTTAATACTGGTACCATATTGAACAAATAACATGTGGTCCTCCTTATCCTTAACAGTACCCCCAATCAAATCTCCAACCCCCATTTTCCCTTCCTTTGCCCACTATATCATCTAACCTGTCTTTTACTGAACCCTCCCACCCAGGCCTAGTTTGATAGAATGATAGATTTTAAAACATTTTTTGATTGAAAAAAACGCAAAGCAGGTGGCTTTTAATTGCTTGTCACTGAATATATATTTGTCACATTTAATTAAGTCTCATATATAAGAGAGTTAATTGCTAAACACTGCAATTTTTAAAAATAAATATTCATGCCTACCTTAAATTCTAAATCATCTGTCTCACACCTGCTTTAATTGTTCTGTCAAGAACTGAACACTTTATCAGTATAGGCCTATACTTATAATTGTCTTCCTTCCTAAAATATTTGCAATGCAGTGGTACAAGTATGGGGCCTATAATCCAGAATGCTTGGAACCTGGGGCTTTCCAGATAAGGAAGCTTTTTGCAATGTGGGTCTCCCTACCTTGAATGTATTCAAAAATAATGTGAACATTAAATAACCAATAACTGTGCTAACTTTGCAGTTATCCAATGATTGCCAGCATGTTTTGGAGTCCTGGTTAATCAGTGTTATAAGGCCACTAGACACTAAACAAATCCTTGATATAGCATACTGAGTTTTATATACAGCACATCAATGCAATATGGCACAACTGGCTTGATAAAACAGATGAGTAAATGCAGTATCTATGTAAAGCTGGCAGGGCCAGGTTTACATTGCAGGCGCCCCTTGGCCCACTGTTGTTCGTCACCCCCCCCCCCCCCCTTTATTCAATCAAATTTTCATCATCAGGACCAGAGAAATGGGGATTGGCCTACAGGATATTTTAAAAACTATCGTATCTCCTGCGCCTCCCCAGTGTTTCTGAACCAATGTTGGTGTGGTTGGGGAGCATGCCAACCCTTAAAATCCTGCCGCCCTAAGCCTGGGCCTTGGTGGCCTCTCAACAAATCGGGGCCTGAATGCTGGGTATCTATATATAATAATATACTATAATACAGTATCTATGTAAGGCTGGGGGAGTCCTAAAAATCCTATTAGTAGCATTGATAAACTACCGTATTACATTTTTGTCTGTGTCAAAATATATATATATATATATATATATATATATATTTATTTATTTTTTTTTTTCTTTTTTTTTTTCTTTTTTTTTTTCTTGATCCCGAGCACTAGAGAATAAAGATTCATATAAAACAGAGTAAGTCATTTATTTCCTTCTGAACTAGAGCAGTGTTAACATACAGCAAGTTCCAAGCCACCCTTTTATTAAGAGACAGTACCACAATAGTTCCAATATATAATACAAAACATATATATAAACCGATCTTTAACTCTTGATTGTCTACATACAGGGGTGCTTTGCCAATGAAGCAAGTTGAGGCTGTCGCCTGAGGCAGCAGCGCCCCACTAGGTACCAGGGGCAGCAAAAATTCTGCTCCTGGTACTCTAAGAGTGAATTTTTAGAGGAGGGGGGGCAGCAGAGGGGCCAGGATCACCCCTGTCTACATAATAAGTACTGCAGGTATGACAGTTTGGAAGTGTTGGCTTTCTGTACATAACTTTTGTTTAAAGGGAATATAAACACAAAAACTAAATTGATATAAACTTGCCCAAGGTAAACTGAGAACATTTGTGATTTGCATTAATTTTATTTTTAACATGTAACGGGGCAGATTCACTAACTTCGAGTGAAGGATTCGAAGTAAAAAAACTTCAAATTTCGTGTTTTTTGGGCTACTTCGACCATCGAATTGGCTACTACGACCTTCGACTACGACTATGACTTCGAATCGAGCTATTCAAACTAAAAATCGTTCGACCATTACACCATTCGATAGTTGAAGTACTGTCTCTTTTAAGAAAAAACTTCGACCCCCTAGTTCGCCATCTAAAAGCTACCGAACTCAATATTAGCCTATGGGGAAGGTCCCCATAGGCTTGGCTAACTTTTTTTGTTCTAAGGATATTCCTTCGATCGTTGGATTAAAATCCTTCGAATCGTTCGATTTGAAGGATTTTATTGTTCGATCAAAGGAATAATCATTCGATCGCACTATTTGCGCTAAAATCCTTCGACTTCTATATTCGAAGTCGAAGGATTTTAATTCCCAGTCGAATTTTAACCCTCGATATTGACGCTTTGTGAATCGGCCCCTAATGGTTTCAGAGATAGTAGTTTTAGACTAATAATGTTAAACTTTTGTTTCTCAAAAAGTCATGGAGCCAGTACCCTTGGGTTAACGGACTATACATAAAGGTGTATAGATAAGTGCAAGACATTTAGGATCACTGATGCTATCTAAGAGCAGTTAAGTCAAAAACATGGCATTAGCTTTATAATATTGTCCAAGTGGCAATGTCTTAGAATTCAGAAAAAAAAATTAAAAAAATACTATATTAATTTTTGATTTTGTACAAAGCAGTGCATTGTTTCACAATAACGCTAAAGAGAAATATGTTTAGTCATTCTATTATTCAGAACATATTCAGAAATATGTTTAGTCTGTCTCATTTGAAAAATCCCATTCTAAAAATAGGGGGACTTAAAAAAAAGATTCCTGAAATAAGAAGAAAACATGAGGGAAAAAGCATTGAAGATTCTTTAGGTCTTTTGATTCTCACGGATATATTTTTTCAAAAAGTAGTATTTTAATAAAAGTCTGTTAAGGTTTGGATTCAAAACAAAAGGACATGAACACCTCTGAGGAGACCCATCTCTGGTATAAGCACAGTAAAGGCTCAAATAACAAATACCAAGTAATGGGTTAAACCATCAAACCTCACACCCACAGGAGAAGTGCTCCACATCAAGCAGCCATGTGAAGCCAGCCTACTCTCATCCTGCTAACAAGGATGTGGAAGGATTACTTCCAAAAGCACAAGGTGGAGACATGGCTGATTTATATCAGCAATAAGCAGATATAGGAACCTTTACATGAAGTTGGAAGAGGTGAAATCAAATATTGAAAACATCAGCCTGGTATCAAATTAACTAATAGCAAGCTGGAAATGATTCTTGGCAGCCTGGATGGCTTACTTGACTGGATCTATATTAACCTGATCTAAAAGTAGCCTTGCATTTATCTGTAGTTCAAGAAAAGCTATTATTGTGGTGTAATTATGAGTTTAAATTAAATACTGTTATGCAAATTTGTAATCACCCTGTTAATTACTCATTGGACTGCAAAATCCTGTAACCCATTTCATGGGTTTCCCATCTTTATATGCTTTATGTTAAACTATACAGTGGAATATACTGATGCTTTATAAATTGGAAATAATAGCAGGGGACAAAGTATTATATAGAGAAACAAATTATATGCAATTACAGACAAGAATTATTTGTCTCATTAAATTTGCTAACCCAATATTTTCTGACCTTTTCACTTTACTCTACCCATCTCCCAATAGCAAACTTAAATTTTCAACAACCAAACTGCAGCAAAACTGTGACTGTAATATTTTTGATTTTATCGTATTGACGGTTTTGTACTTTGTACAGTACATTGCTGTATGGTTCTTTAGAGGTTCCCGAAAATGGCCATATATGAATAAATTAAACGTGGGAAGTCAGCACATCTATTTATCTGTATTCAGTCAGAAAGAAGTATGGAAGATTAATGGTTTAATTGTGCTAATATCTTCTGGAGTGAATTATAATTCCTTTCTTATTGTAAATGTGTCTCTTCTTTCTAAAGGATGGCTCGCCTTTAGCCTCCAGATGAAAGCCTGAAAGTAGTAAACTGTATTTTTTCTAGAAAATCGCAATCTTGATGGAGTCATCCTAATGCTTTTGCTATTACAAAATTGTTCAAAGAGGAACCACAAAACAGCGTCAAGAATATGATACTTAAGTCCACCAAGACTCAACAAAGGAATCTTGTAGTCTGGTTGACAGAGTATTCTTTATACATAGTACGGTATGCAGCCACTCCCATATTTTGGAGGCAAGAGTTCCAACTCAGAAATCCCAGCAATATGGAGAGTGAGTTTGTACAAAACCCACACACATAAAAATGACAACATCTTTGAAATAAATAAACAAATATATATATATATATATATATATATATATATATATATATATATATATGTATACACACACAAAAGCCATGAATAGCTTGTAAATGATATCCGTTAATTATAAACGGCGAGTAGTGGTCATTTCTGTCACATGACTCACTGAAACTTGTGTATTATAATACATAAAGTACCCCCTGTTGCAAAATATGAGGATATTAGAAGTTGCCTCGTATTTCCATGACCTATATAAAAACACAAGGCCGAACTCTTGGGTAACTTATAATATCCTTATAATTTACAAGAGGGGGTTTATTCACTATAGCCAAAATGTGAGGAACACTGCAGAGGATACACTTTTTGGTCCATTTCTACATGGTAATATATCACAAGGCTTGTTTATTATAGACTATCAGTGTTTCAGAGGCTGTACATTGCACATACGTTCTTGTATTTTTATTTCATCATGCAAGCACTTTTGTTCCATATGCACAGTTTTTTGTGTAAACATAATATACAAACAACTGACTATGATCTGCAGTGCAAATGCCGTTTGTGGGGCAATGATTATTACTATATCCATGTTCCTAGGCAGGTCCTTCCCTCACCATCTGTCTGTCTCTCCCCAAATCAGATCCTGGAGTAGATCAAGCATGGAACCTGAAGCAGTGCCATTGTCTAGCCATATAGGGATATCTGCTTTCCAACTGCTTTGGTGAGAGTAACGTAGGTCCTCCGGGAGCAAAATGTCTAATAACTCGACATTGTGTGCAAACCCGTTGTTGATTATGTATGACAAATAATTGGCTTCATAGATAGCAGATTCACATAGGAACAAGATGTGCTTAAAAAAGAAGGTTCTCTTCACGCTCTTAGCGTTGACAGGGAATCACTTCTTGCCCTCACCAATGATGGGTACAGGTAACTCGCACGCTTTTTACCTGGTGGAAATAAAAATAAATAGCAGAAAGCAAAAATAAAAAACAAAAAAAAACACATACCTGCTGTTGCTTTGCTTAGCGGAGCTCCAGTATCCAGTAGTATCAGCAGGAACTGCTGTTAAAGGAGCTCTCCCTCCTATACTCTCTCTCACCGCTTCGCTCTCTCTTTTTCTCCCTGCCCCCCCCCCCCGCCTCCTTCTCCAGACTCACACTCCCTTTCTCTCTCCTCAGCACCTGCCGCTGAGAACAGCTCCTCTCCTGATATCTAGTACGCGCCCCCGATGAGCGTGCACACAAGCTAAGCTGCGCGCCTCTACCCCCAGCCAATAAAGGGGCTGGGTCCTGACTTACATGTGCGAGAACGGGCAGGAATCACATGTTGCAATCTGAAGTTGATAAACCAGCCTCCAAAGCCGGGTAGCCAATGATACTGTGGGGTGGTATTAATGAGTGTGCTTCTATACCAGACAGCGCAGGACGAGATCCTGAACGCGCTAAAATGGCTGAGAATGAATGCTTGTTGCTTTCTGGTTTAGGTCGTTTTCTAAAAAATGTGGTTCGTAGGGTGCTATAAGATTCTTATACCAGTCAAAATATAGTGCCAGTTTGTTATTAGACATGGTGCATGTATGTTTTAAAGCACCGTACTAAAAAGTAATCTCGTTCTGGTTTGGTTGGCCTGACACAAATATCGCACAGGAACCACAAGGGTCAAACCCAGTGCTGTTTTCAACCTTTACAAATAGATATAACCAGGACTGGAACTAGGGGCAGCAGAAGAGGCACACACCTAGGGCACAAAGCTGGGAGGCAGGAGGGTGTAGGTTTGCCACCTGTCTGGTTTTGACCTGGACAGCCTGTTTTTTTTCTTTTGGAAAACAGGGCAGTATTCCCTATGATTGACAAGTCGATCGGCCGATCCCCATGTCATAGCCCTGCCCTGATATCATGACCCACCCCTGAAGTGACCCATCCCCTGCCTGAATTCAACCGAACTCACAGATGGCAAACCTAGTAGGGTGCCAGCAGGGCCGGAACTAGGGGTAGGCAGAGTGGCAAGTGCCTAGGGCGCAAAGCTTGAGGGGCGCCAGGCACGTACCTTTCACTACCTACCCCTAGTCCAGCTGATTGAGTGCCGCTCTTCTCCAGTACATGCGCCTGTTTGTGCGCATGCGCGCATACATGAGGGGGAGAGCGTACCTGGAGGTCAACCGCTTAGTGCGCATCTCCTATGTGTGCGATCAGTGCGCATGTGCGCGCACTTCCTATATGTGCGGTCAGGCCCGGACTGGCAATCTGTGGGTTCTGGCAAATGCCAGAAGGGCTGCTGTATGGTTCCATAGAAAGTTACCATATAGTGGGCTGGTTAAGGACTGTTTGGGCTGGTAGGGGGTTGTTTGGGCCTTTAAGTACTTGGAATGGCAGGGCCTCTTTTGACTCCCAGTCCAGGCCTTTGTGCGGTGGAAGGGGCGTCACGGCTGGCTGGGTTGCCTGGGGCACCCGGCCAGCATGGCCCGGCACTGGGTGCCAGGCACATACCTACATTGTTGCCAACCCCTTGTCCCCAGGGCCACCTTAAGATATTACAGGGCCCTGTACGGCAACATTTTCTGGGCCCCCTGGTCCCCGGCTGGCCCCACCCCATCTCATCCACCCCACCATAAAAAAGGCCAAACAGACATCGGGGCTAAAACAGTAACCCCCCCTAAGTTGTAAAAAGCCATTGGTGGCCAGCCCTCCCCCATGTTGTAAAAAGCCATTGGAGATCCGGGCCCCCTGCAAGTAGGGTTGCCACCTTTTCTGGAAAAAAATACCGGCCTTCCTATATTTTTATCTTTTTTGCCTATTAATAACATTGAGATGAACCATCATTTTTACCGGCCAGGCCAGGTGGCAACCTTACCTGCAAGTAAAAAAAAAAAATATTGATGGCCTGGGCCATCCCCCACAAGTTATAAAAAGCCATTGGTGATCTGGCCAGGACCCTCCTTTAAGTTAAAAAAAAATATTGGTAACCAGCCCACCCAAAAATATAAAAGAATTGCTTGCCAGGGTCCCCCTTAGGTTTGGCTCTTAAGGGGGGGGGCATGCTTCACTTACCGATGCTGGCACCGGAGCTCCTTTAAACTTTGCAGCAGGCTGACAGCAAGGGGGGGGCAGCTAATCAAGTAACTAAAGCACGGCCGGGCCCCCCAAAGACACTAAAAAAGGGAACACATGAAGTTTATGACTTCACCATTGTGTTTTTATTGAAGGAATCTCAGGTATGCCCTGTTTGAAGGTTAAAAAATCAAGATGCATCTTTTTCCACTACTAGACAATTTTTCTCTTATATGGTGTAACGCAAGATGTACAATGTTGTTTTACCCCCATATTGTGCTCTGTGGAAAGTTTTGAGTGCATCACATGTGTTAACCCCTTCTGGTTACACCACAACCACCATCAAAAAAGAAGAAAGGTTGACTTTCCTTATATAAAATCTTGTTTTTATAAAGGTGGGTACTCACAAACATTCTCTTTTACAACGTGCACATAGAGCACGAGGAGGTTATGTTAGAAAATGAGGGGGCAGAAGTCGTATGGGTGGAGTTCTTCACCAATTGTAAAGAATCCAGCAAATTAATTGTAGGCGTATGCTATAGACCCCCTAATGTAAGTGAGGAGGAAGAGGCAAAGCTCCTAATGCAAATAGAAAAGGCTACTAGTTTAGGTAAAGTAATGATAATGGGGGATTTTAATTACCCAGATATTGACTGGAGCAACGGTACTGCTAGATCAGTTAATGGGAACAAGTTTATAAACTTATTGCACGACAATTTTTTAGCACAGGTTGTTGAGGAGCCTACCAGAAAAAATGCTATTCTTGATTTAGTGATCTCAAATGACCCAGAACTTATAGCAAATGTGCAAGTCATTGAACCCCTGGGTAATAGTGACCATAAGGTTATATCTTTTAATGTCTGGTGCAAAAAACAAAAATATACTGGGGCAACAAAAACCATGAATTTTGCAAAAGCTAATTTTAGTGCCTTGAGGGCTGCCCTACAGAGCATTGATTGGGGCATTAGGTTTTCAGCTAAAAACACAGAACAGAAATGGTTGTCCTTTAAAATGATTTTAAATCATTACTGTTCTCAATTTATTCCCTTAAGGACTAAACGTAGAAGCTCTAAGAATCATCCTGTGTGGCTTAATACAGAAGTAAAGAAGTTAATGGGACAGAAGAGAAAGGCATTTAAAAACTACAAATCTGTAGGGACAGAAGCTGCATTTAATGAATATAAACACTGTAATAAATGTTGTAAATCAGCAATCCGGAAGGCTAAGAAAAGAAATGAAGAGTTAATTGCGGTGGAGGTGAAAACTAACCCTAAAAAGTTTTTTAAATATATTAATAGTAAAAAGATGCAGGTTGAGAGTGTTGCTCCATTAAATAATGGTACCAGTATGGTTGTAACAGATACAGATAAGGCAAATGTGTTAAATCAGTTCTTTTCTTCAGTGTATACAATAGAGGAGTCTGGGTTCACAGGCTCACTTAATAACTGCACGAATGGTTCAGCTCAATCTAGTCAGTGGCTGACTCAGGATATGATTCAAAAAGCTTTAATACAAATTAATGTAAATAAGGCTCCAGGGCCTGATGGCATACACCCCCGGGTTCTAAGAGAGCTTAGTTCAGTTTTAGACCAGCCCTTATTTCTGATTTTCTCAGATTCACTGTCATCTGGTATGGTGCCTATGGATTGGAGAAAAGCTGATGTTATTCCAATATTTAAAAAGGGATTACGATCTCAGCCTGGCAATTATAGGCCAGTAAGCTTAACATCTGTGGTGGGCAAATTATTTGAAGGCTTGTTAAGGGATCACATTCAAAATTTTGTCCTAATGAATGGCATTATGAGCAACAATCAGCATGGCTTTATGAAGGATAGGTCATGTCAGACGAATTTGATTGCATTTTATGATGTGGTAAGTAAGATTCTGGATAGTGGGGGGGCAGTTGATGTGATCTATTTGGATTTCGCCAAAGCGTTTGATACTGTGCCCCACAAACGACTGCTTTCTAAACTAAGGTCTGTTGGGCTTAATGAAGTCGTTTGCACGTGGATAGGAAACTGGCTACAGGATCGGGTACAGAGGGTAGTTGTTAATGGGACATTCTCTAGTTGGAGTAAGGTTCTTAGTGGGGTCCCCCAGGGCTCAGTATTGGGTCCACTTTTATTTAACTTGTTCATTAATGACTTAGGGGAGGGTGTTGTAAGTAATGTATCAGTGTTTGCAGATGACACAAAATTATCCAGCCCAATTAATTCCATCCAGGATGTAGCATCCTTGCAACATGATCTTGACAAACTGGCAATCTGGGCAGCTAAGTGGCAAATGAGATTCAATGTTGATAAATGTAAGGTCATGCACCTGGGATGTAAAAATATCCAAGCCACTTATACCCTTAATGGGACTGCACTAGGCAAATCCGTTATGGAAAAGGACCTTGGAGTCCTTGTAGATGATAAACTTGGCTGTAGCAAGCAATGCCAGTCAGCAGCATCAAGGGCAAATAAGGTCTTGAGCTGTATTAAAAGGGGCATAGAGTCAAGGGAGGAGGGGGTCATTCTTCCACTGTATAGAGCACTTGTAAGGCCCCATCTAGAATATGCCGTACAGTTTTGGTCTCCATCACTCAAACAGGACATTATTGTATTAGAGAGGGTACAGAGAAGGGCAACTAAGCTGGTAAAAGGTATTGAAAATCTTAGCTATGAGGAAAGACTGGCCAAATTGGGGATGTTCACGCTGGAGAAGAGGCGCTTAAGGGGTGATATGATGACTATGTATAAATATATAAGGGGATCATATAATAATATAATATGGATCATATAAAAAAGTATAGCCATGGTATTAAAGAAGGTTTCTAGGGAAAAGCGGAACATGCCTCATCTGCAGATTCCTCGATTCGTAAATTACGCATGGGGAAACGGAACGCGGAGATGTATTGCATTGAGTTCCGCAGGTGGGCAGAAGAAACTGGGTGGAACGGCATTGCTCTTTGTAGCCAGTTCTGGATAGGGCTCTCAGATTCTGTCAAAGACGGCCTAGTAAACTATCCTCTATCTACTAACCTGGATGAACTCATGTCTCTTGCCATCCAAGTAGATAGAAGACAGAGGGAGAGAAGGGGTGAAAAAGGTACTTCCTTTCATTCTGGTGTTACCAATGTTACGTCTTTCTTTCCGAATGTGGTTACCAATATCAAACCCCCTAATCCCTCTGTGCCTTTACCTCTGGAGGAACCCATGCAACTGGTCATATACGGTCTAACTCCTGAGGAAAAGGCCCCACGGTGATCTTTGTATTTACTGTGGGGAAAAGAGTCATTTTCTAAATCTACTGTATGTCCTAAGAGGCCGGGAAACTCCCAAGCCTAAATGGAGAAGGGGAGCTCCATTCGGGTAAAGAAGTTTCCTTTCCCCATTCTTCCTCTAGGATTTTGTTACCGGTTAAGTTAACCTAGACTGGGCCCAGCCTCTTTCTTTGCGGGCGACCCAAAGGTTTTTAGGGTTCGCCAACTATTACCGCCAATTTATTAAAAACTTCTCCCTGATAGTAGCCCCTATCACTGATTTAACCAAGAAAGGTGCAGATCCGAGTATGTGGCTCCCCAATGCTATTCAGGCCTTCGAAACCCTATAAAAAGAATTTGTGTCAGCCCCCATTCTTCGTCATCCTGACACCTCTCTTCCATTCATTATTAAGGTTGATGCCTCAGAGGTTGGGGCCAGGGCAGTCCTTTCCCAAAGGCATCCAACAAAAGGCATAGAGAAAAACTTTTTCTCTAAAATTTTTTCGCCTGCTGAGGCTTATTACGACATTGGGAATAGAGAATTGTTGGCTGTTAAATGGGCCTTTGAAGAATGGCGTCATCAGTTGGAAGGAGCTAAGCATATGGTAACGGTCTTTACTGATCATACGAATTTGTTATATATTGAGTCTGCTAGACGACTGAATCCTAGACAGGCAAGATGGGCTTTGTTCTTCACCCGATTTAATTTTTCTCTTACTTTTAGACCTGGTACTAAAAACACAAAGGCTGATGCACTCTCCAGAAGTTTCTAATCAAATGCATCCGAAACTAGTGAGTGCATTCCCATTATTCCTGGTGAGTTAATTGTTGCAGCTCTGGGTTCAGACCTTGCAACACTTTTATCTTCTGTTCAGTCCTCTGCCACTGTTGAAACTCCCTCTGGGAGATTATTTGTTCCTGAAGATTTGAGGGAACAGGTTTTTGGCGACAATTCTAAAATGGCGGGACACCCTGGCATCGCTAAAACTGTGTCCCTTTTGTCCCGAAATGTATGGTGGCCTTCCTTTAAGCAGGATGTCAGAAGATTCGCTGATTCCTGTCCTGTTTGTCAGAGGTCAAAATCCTCTAGAAATTTGTCTCAGGGATTATTCAGACCATGGTCCCATCTCTCGATGGATTTTATGGTCGATGTTCCTCCTTCTCAGGGGAAGACTGTGATTTGGGCGGTGGTGGATAGGTTTAGCAAAATTAACCACTTCATTTCCCTCCCACGCCTCCCTTCTGCCCGAGTTTTTCATCTAATTTTTCAAATTACATGTTTTCCCGGTTAATATTGTTTCTGACAGAGGGGTACAATTTGTTTCAAAGTTTTGGCAAGCATTCTGCTCTTTGGTTGGAATTGAATTATCATTTTCTACCGCATATCATCCTCAAACAAATGGTCAAACTGAAAGGGTAAATCAATCCCTTGAGCAATTTTTAAGGTGTTATGTGTCTGACAACCAGTCTTCTTGGGTTGAACTTTTACCCTGGGCAGAATTTGCTTACAATTATGCAACTCATTCTTCAAATAGTGAATCTCCATTCTTTATTGTTTCTGGTTTATATCCCAAAGCATTTTCTTTTTCTGTTTTTTTTGTCCCCTGTACCCTCCGTCAATTCTTCTGTCAAACAGTTTGCAAAAATTTGGTCTGGGTGCAGGACTCTCTTTCGGCAGCTACGGCTGCTCAGAAAAAAGCAGCCGATATCAGGTAGGAGACTCTGTATGGTTATCTTCAAAAAAACATTTGGTTCCCTCTCAAGTTGGGGCCCAGGTTTATTGGTCCATATCCCATCATTGAAATAATTAATCCTTCTTCTGCTCGTCTCAAACTGCCTGACAATTTCAAAATCTCTAACTCTTTTCCTGTGTCTCTTTCAAAACCAGCTTCACAGCTACGTCAATTATCTGTTCCTCCCCCAGTGTTGGTTGAAGGTCAGTCTGAGTTTGAAGTCCAAGAGCTCCTCGCCTAGTACGAAGTAAGCTTCAGTGTTTGGTTAAATGGAAGGGGAGAATTCATGGATTCCAGTTAGTGACATCAGAGCTGACCGTCTCAGGAAACTGTTCAATCTGAAGTTTCCTGAGAAACCTGGGAGTCCATTGCCCCCCCCCTAGAGGGGGGTAATGTAACAAATTCTCACCCGGTGCGGCGGGGACACCCACCACGCCACGTTGACTCCACTTTAACGCCGGAGCCAGATTTCTAGGGCGCACTCGGCACGCTTCGGCGTCAATTAAAGGTGCATTGCGCAATGTCGCAAATTTTGAAAGGTTTAAAAGCTCATTCCGAATACTGTTCATTGCCTGTTATAGGTTTATCCTGTGGTGCTCTTGAGCTTTTGCTATCTGTCCTGATCTGTTTTGATTCTTATTGATTCCTGTTGTGACCCCTGCCTGGCTTTGACAATTCTACATTCTGTATCCTGACCCCTGCCTGATTACCAACTCTCATTCTGTTTTACCCTCTGATTGACTTGGTTTGACCCTTACCTGCCTGACTATGTCAACTCTCTGCTTGCCTCTACCCGGCCTGATTTGACTACTCTCTTCCCGAGGCCAAAGGTGGCTGCTACAGGCAGAAGCACGAGCCGAGACCAAGGTGCTTGGAATCCATTCTGGATTTTGGGTGACGACCATGACAATAGCGTTTCCTCCCAGCAGCATGTTGATGCAAGGTACAATAATTCCAGATAAGAGATATCATACCTGTACACACTAGCTGTATGTATATCTTATGGGGTTGTGATTTTGGTTTTATATATGACAGTGGTTTGTCAGCTGTTCCAAGATACCCCAATATAAAGTAGATCCTATACTATTCCTATACTATATCCTATAACTATTATTTCCCAGCTGACCAATGAAATAGGTCACCAGCTGCCTTTCATATAAAGAAGTATTTGAAAGCATGATCCAGTATCCCAAAGCAGCTCCAGCACCCAAGACATGGCCTGTAATGAGTTTGCTTGTGGTCTCGTACCCTTTCATTAAAAAGCTAAAAATTCTTTACTGTGGAAACAATATTTGCACTTTCCTTTCCAGTGGAAAAATACAAAGTTGATGTGAGAAAAGTTTGTTGCTGAGGATTTAAAATGATTATAGTCATAGTCAGCTGGATTATAGGTCAAGAAACTTATTTGGTGATGAAGCTAAAATAGTGTTTTTGTCTTAAAGGATAATTAAAACACAGTTCATATAAGTTTATGTTTCACAACCCCTTAAAGTAAAGCATAAAGTAGGGATTAGCCAACTTTATGGGTAAATTGCATACAAATACATATCGGTGGGAAGGATTGACAAAAAGTATATAATGCAGCAAGTCCTAAGTAAGTAGATTTTGTTTAAATAGTATGCAGGTGACGGTGTGCTGCTAGATGTTTATTACCTAAATCACCTAAAGAAAAAAGGAGATATCCCGATAGTGTTAACCTTATAATAAGGGTAATTTGCACTTCAAGAACTACTCACAGGTAATTGTCGGGATTTTCACACTTAATTACTAGCGGTTGTGTCCTGTCCTGGTCTGTTGGAACTCAGTAGCAATGTGCCTAATGGGAAAAAGTACAATAGTGCAGTAAATCTTTTCGGTTTAAAGACAAATTGCATCATTTCTTGTTTAAAATCAGAAATTTTAAAAAACAGATTAATCACTTAAAAAACATTTAAGATCTATTTCTATATTTAATCCTCTCGGATATTAAATTAATCATGTCACTTCCATGCCAGTGGGCCTTTTTTTGCGTTATTTGCAAAAAAAGGCCCACTGGCGTGGAAGTGACACGATTAATTTAATATCCAAGGAAGAAACTTTTTGGATTCACAAATTGAAAACACTCACATCGAGAGGATTAAACATAGAAATAGATATTAAATGTTTTTTAAACGATTAATCTGTTTTTAAAATGACTATTTCTGATTTTAAACAAGAAATGATGCAATTTGTCTTTAAACCGAAAAGATATACTTTGTATCTGTATTTGGAAGTAATTGCTTCCCACGTAATTGTCTTGATCACATCAATAATGCAAATTGTTACAACCACCTACCAACCTGATAAATTGTTCTGAAAGGTTGTGTGGGTAACTGCCCCTGAGGAAGTATTTTTAGATACGAAACGTGTTGGGCTACAATTCAGTCCGTTCTTAAATTTAATTTAAAAAATGTTTAAACTCATCTCACGGAACCTTTGTCAGATTCCTAAAATTGCCTAAGAAACTTCAAGCAGAATAAACGCTAAATCTCCTAGCGTTTGACACGAGGAAAGAGCTGCTTTCCCGAAGCATCAGTCACTAGCAACAATTACAACCGCCATCTGTAACCTCCCCCTCTGGATCAAACAACCAAGACCGGGGAATCTCCGGCTGCCTGACCGGCATATTGCTAAAGGAGGACTGCATCACTGAACCGCATTTACCCGGTTTTAAGACGCTTGCAAATTAAATCTTCCGGTAAGCAGAACCTATCACCCTCCCTCATCCACACACCGGCAATTCTGCACTATTTTTTCCCGTTAGGCACATCGCTACTGAGATCCAACAGACCAGGATGAGGACACAACCCCTAGTTATTAAGTGTGAAAAACCTGATAATTACCTGTGAGTAGTTCTTGAAGCGCAAATTACCCTTATTATAAGGTTAATACACTATCGGGGTATCTTCTTTTTTCTTTAGGTGATTTAGGTAATAAACATCCAGCAGCAATTTCAAAGAATAAGGAGAGCACTCATAAATAGCAATTTATGCTGTGATTATATTTATTCAAGGCTACTGTGGTGGCAATTCCAAATTACCAGGACTCTGAGGATTAAAATCAGTAGAAGTTTATTTCGCTATAGCGGACAGTTCATCAATTAAGAAGAACTGCCCAGAACAGTGGCAAACATTAGCTTTTTATGGCTTTAACAGAAAGGAAAAGCTTAACACGTCACAAGCGTAACATCAGTAATAATCAATATATCCTTGACCATGTAAGGTAATTTATTCAACCTGTCTGTCCATCTCCTACGATGGAACTTTGCAAGATGTGCAGTTTCCACTATTGTTGGTCCTTTTCTATTCTGAGCTTATCTCCACCAACATACCTTTCCTGCCCATTGTGTGTGATGTGGTTTTATTGCTGTCTAGAAAGTGGTAGACATGTGGGCGTTGCACAAGTTCAGGGAGAGGGTTAGAAAGGTTAGCTACAGGTCATCAGTATCAGATCTAACATAACAACTTTCTTTAAGCATAACGCAAGAAGAAATTAGAAATTGTAGAAATTGCCTTTACAGCTACTACACGACATGTTTCGATCCATGTTGATCCTTTATCAAGTTTATATCGGGATATCGGTGTACCTGTGGAGGATTGGATGCATTCTACTATACAGCTGTGGCAGTGTGGGGAACGTTCCTATTAACTCAAACATCCAGCAGCACCCTGTCCCCTTCATACAAGTATTCATATACAAGTGGGCACATGGATCAACTAATTTTATCGGTGCAGCTCGAACCCCCTGTCACTCACAACCCCTGCCCTTCACCTATTCATCCTATTAGTAGATTTTGTTTGCCACACCCGTACTCTTGCCCCTAGCCAGGCAGATTTATCTCATTCCCAACATATGTTTGTTGGAGAGGGACTGCTAATGTGCAAAAAGAAGTTGCTACTTTAAAGGAGGTATTCACCTTGCAAACACTTGGGGCAGTTAAAAAGTTCGAAATTCGAAGTAATTTCTTGGATACTTCGACCATCAAATAGGATACTATTCAATGTAATTGACCACTAAATTGACCACTAAAATCTCCAAATTTGCAGACGGCTTATTGATACTGGGAGGAGACCTAAATATGGCCCTAAATCCAAGTTTAGATACTTCAAGAGGCCAGTTCTTGTTAACACCTAAAAAATTAAATCAAGCATCCAAATTACTCCAAAAACTATGAGTAACAGAGACATGGAGGTTCCTCAACCCCACCACTAAACAATTTACATACTTCTCATTTCCTCAAAACTGTTACTCATACTTAGACTATATCTTTATTTCACAACACCTCTTACATTGGCTTAACAAAGCAGATGGACCATATAGTCTGGTCAGACCATACAGCGGTAGTGATCTCTATTTCTATAAGAAAATAAACCAAAACCCATCTGGAATTGGAGACTAAATGGTAGTTTATTAAATGACTCTGAATGCAAACAGGAAATCATAATATGATAGAGGAATACTTACTTACCCCGGTGGTCTAGTGGGCCAGCGGGGATGCCAGCTAAGCCTTCGACTGGGACACCCGCCACGCTGCTCTTCTCTTGTCTGGTGCCGATTTTACTAGGATGTGCACTCTTTATAGGCGCATTGGCGCTGGCATGATGACGTCAGCACGCAATGGCACCAAATTCAAACAGTATTTAAAGGGACACCTGCATTGTGATCATTGCCCGTTGTTAGATTCATCTTTTGAGAGTTCCTGGGTGCTATCCTCATTTATTCTGTATTTCGATTCCTGTTTTGACCCTGCCTGCCTGACTTTCCTCATTTCTGTGATCCCAACCTCTGCCTGGTAAACCGACTATTCTGATATCAGTATTCCGACCCGTGCCTGTCTTGACTATACTTTACGTCTGTTCCTTGAACTGTGACCAGAACCCTTAGCTTGGCTCCTCTCTTTATAAGACCTGGCGGCATCCAATTAGCCGAGGGCTCCTCCCAAGGTGAAAGGTGGCTGTAAAGGCAGAGGTAAGAGCAGAGACCAGGGAGCCTAGCATTGGTTCTGGATTCTGGGTGTCGATCGTGACAAATACAAGCTCAGAGTAGCAAAAGACCCCACTTCTTACCAAACAGAGGGGCAAGCTCTAAAGTGTGTGATCAGGGGACTATTGATTAAACACGGAACCCGCCTTAAAAAAACAAAGGCAGAGTACAATCGAGAACCTCCTTGGCCAAATTCAACAATTGGAACTTCAACACACTAGAAATCTAGCACTAGACACCCTAAAACCCTCAACGGAGAAGAGAGCAGAACTTATATACTATACTAAACACCCAAAGTAAATATGCAATGACCAAACAAAGTACTACGAATTTGGGAATATATCGGGGAGAATGCTAGCCAATGCATTAAGAACTAGACAAAACCTCTCATATATCCATAAAATTAAAAATCAACAAGGAAATATGCAGATCTTACCTATGAAAATTGCAGAAACCATCAAACAATACTATCAGGATCTGTATAATATTCCTCAAACTATGAAACAGGATATACTAGAAACGAAAATCAGAGCCTATATATCAAAATATCCCCTACCAGGCATAGAGGATAGTCAACTCAAAGAACTAAGTTCACCCTTCCGGGACCAAAAAGTCCTTGAAGCTATTAAAAACTTAAAAATACAACAATCTCCCGGCCCAGACAGGTACACAGGAAGATTCTGTAAAGGCTTCTCCACCTAACTAACCCCTCTGTTCCTAAATGAAATTGATGCAATCACAGTTATACCAAAACCAGGCAAATATGGCACTATATGTGGAAATTATAGACCCATCTCCCTATTAAACATTGACCTGAAACTATACACAAAAATAATAGCACAAAGAATGAACCCATTCCTCCTCAGGTAGAGGGAGAGAAGGCAAAGAAAATACAATGAAAGTCCTCCACCTAGTTAATTGGGCCAGACATAAGGAGAGGAGAGGGTTTGGAAAAATCATTCTGAGATAGGATCATGGTGGTATACACAACCGCTTCAGCTAAGATAAGGCTGCATGGCATTATCTCAGACACATTTGACATAAGAAATGGGACACGCAACCCTATCTCCGCTCTTATTTTTCTTATGTATGGAACACTTACTAACAGCACTTTGAAACAACGCAGATATTTCAGGAATGTCTATAGACTTACAGGAGTATACGATTGCAGCCTTTGCAGATGATCTCATGTTATTCATAACCAACCCACATATTTCAATGGCCAAAGCTATAAAAGATCTAAGGATTTATGGAGATTTCTCAAATTATAAAATAAATATGACCAAATCCGAAGCCCTCCCAAATAAATAAATATATATATATATATATATATATATATATATATATATATATATATATATATATATATATATATATATATAAACTGGTGGGTATGAGCCGCACACAGAGCCTAAATAAATCAGTATACTAATATTTATACTAATAATCAGTATACTGATTTATTTAGGCTCGACTGCCTACCAGGCAGATAGGGATCCACAATGCCTCCCGTTGCACGAGGAATGAGCATATGCATGATGCCTGAGTCTTCTGTTTCCGTTATGGTAAACTCGTCCACCTCTGCTGTACTACAAAGGGGTATTGTATCTTATTACCCCTCTCCATATGCTCCTCCATTTTCCCACAACAAGTGTGGATGGTCTATTTGAGTTGATCCAAGTAGGGGTTATACATACAGGAGCCCACTGTTACAACCAGAGGGGCATTTTATTGTTACAGGTGTGTGTTTAATGACGATGAGGTCATCATGGTAGGCGGGCTCTATCAGCACCCAGCCTCTCTCTGGCTATATATTTTGAACACTCATAGTGCACTGTGTTTCCTTGACAAAGGTTCCTGTGTGGAACCGAAACGTTGGACAAATAAACCTTTTCTTTTTCTAGACTCTTGTTTTCCTTTTGTCGAAAATCCTGTGAGTGCCATCATTTTGTATCCTGTATATATATATATATATATATATATATATATATATATATATATATATATATATATATATATATATATATACATACATACATACATACATACATACATACACTATAAACCAATGCTAACCACAATAATCAACCTACATGGATTGGAACAAGACACACTTTACATGGACAGTGAGAATTTCTATTATAAAAATGTCAATCCAGCCCAAAATCCTATACTTGTTTCAAACCCTACCGATCCTGATACCTAAAGGTTTTTTGCAGACTCTAAATACTATAATAAGCAAATTTGTATGGACTAACAAACATCCCAGAATGCGGAAGACCATACTATGCCAATCCCAAAGCAAAAGGAGGACTAAAGGTGCCCATATACTGAGAGATCCGCTCGTTTGGCGATGTTGTCAAACGAGCGGATCTCTCCCCGATATGCCCACCTTGAGGTGGGCAATATCAGGCTGATCTGATCGTGGGCCCTAGGGCCCAAGGATCGGATCATAACGAATACCAATGGGCGTTCGGATCGCGGGACCGCATCAATGGATAGATGCGGCCACGATCCGACGGGATTTTTTGTCCCATCCGATCGAGATCTGCCCGACTTTCGGCCAGATCTCGATTGGTGAAGCTCGGTCTGTTGGCAGCTTTTATCGGCCCGTGTATGGCCACATTTAGTCTACCAGATTGCTGCTCCTATTACCAAGCAAGCCTACTAGCTAAACTAACACTCTAATGTACACTCAACAAAACAATGGAAGCGACTGGAGGAACAATGAACAAAATACCCCATCAGAAAAGTTCTATGGAATAAAATGACATACAGACCTTAATCTGAAGGACAACCCCCAGACCACAGCTCTGGAAAGAATCTGGTATACATTTAGCCAAAAATACCAAGTTATACCAAACCCATCACCTATAATGGCCTTGAGCCAAAACTTGGAGTTAACACCATTGAACACTAGACAAAGGGATATCAACAGCCTTTGGAATACAAAATCTACAACTGAAACATGTTCTTACCACAGACTCCACACCAGCCACAATCGAAGAAACAAGACCACGGGAAGCCTGCGATTTTGCGCAGCGCATCGGATCGCGGCTGAATCGGCCATGTATATTCAGGTTAAGCTACTCAGGTATGCATACAGTTAGGGAACCTTATGCATACCTGAGTAGCTTCACCTGAATATAATCATGTGATCAGCTACACACTACCTGAGCTTTCCAGAGAATTGCTCCAGTCCTGTGTTATGGCTTCTACATCTACACTGGGTAATGCACTGAATCCTCTTATTCTAATGTCTAATGTTATAGCAGCTAGTGCAGAGTTATATGATAACCTCTCAGAACTGGCTAATTAAAACGCATAGCACAGATTAGACCGCACTTACGTTTTTCTGCCCACTTTAGTAATTGGGTGCACGTCTTGTAGCCTGTTCACAAGGGCCACCTCAGAGTATACAATTTTTCATCCAATAGACAGCACTTCTCTTCATTTAAAACCTTTATTACTTTAAGGACAGCAGCATCATGCAACGTTTCGAGTGGTACTCCACTCTTTGTCAAGCATTAAAAATTCCAAAATCACCTGATATTAAATATCATGGAGCACAGTGCCCCCTGGTGTCATCACACATTATAACAAAGTACATGGAAACAACATCTGTAAGTGTCCAATTATTGTTACATTAGTATCCATTTACATTTTACATGCCCACCTGTGATTATCACATCTAACTGTATCCATATAATATCAAACAGGTCAACTTACATAAGTATCCATTTACATTTTACATGCCTTTCTGTAGTTATCAAATTTAACTATATTCATGTAGTATCAAAAGGACAACTTATCTCTAATGTGTCCAATAAAAGCTCAGATCCCGAGACAGGAAATAAAACTGTCCATGTAACCACCTATAAAAAATAATAAACAATGTTTATGGAGGGGGCGTGGCTAGCCAAGCAGCGGCGTGGACACGTTTTGGGGAGCTCCTGGACTCTAAACAGAATTCCTCTGGTTTCCTCTTGCCCCACTCTAAATAAACTGTCACGGGGTTGCCTGGGCAGCAGGGAGGCAGACCGCCGACGGATTTCAGCTGAACACGGTCTATTATCAGTGAAATAGAGGCTCAGAGATGCCAAGATTCCATACAGTATGATCTATCCGGCAAAGTTACGGGTGCAGGATGGGGACCGAGTCCAAATCTTTAACTCCTCTGCAGAAGCCGATGAATGGCCACCACCACGCAACTAAGAGGAAGGAGATTTTTACAGACCGGAATCTTTGCATTCATTAAGTCCTATCTTTGTGACCTGAGCTCACTACAGTGTTGTAATGTTGGTGGATTGCCACTTTATCGATTCCCAGTCAGTCATATTATTCTCCATACTCGCTTTGGTGGCTCATTCGAGGTGGCTGATAACGGACCAGCGAGGAGCTGCCTCTCAACTAATCACTTTAGTAATAGGCTACAGCTCTCACCCAAGAACTACAGCCATGGTAAGGCTCATCCCATATTTAACTTTAGTAGTACCTAAGAACACAAACAAACCCCCTTACTGCCATATAACCATGATAATTTGGGCTGGAACTATTGCACGGCTCCTGGGTAAGGGACCACTCATTTCTTAAGTTTATGTCTGGACTTAGCACTCGTCACAAACTATACCGGTCTACAATATGGGTGCATAGGAAACCACAGTTTACAGTAATCCATTCAAATTATTTGGATAGTTTTCTTGATTGTATTTCTTGTTGCCTTTTTCTTTTGTTGTATGCTATAATTGTGTAACAAGGTTATATGCTGACAAGGAGTGATGCTTAGGCCGCCACAGTAACACTCCCCATGTCAAGTAATAGTTATGGGTACAGGCTCACCCAGGTTTGGG
Organism: Xenopus petersii; assembly: GCA_038501925.1. NCBI lineage: Eukaryota > Metazoa > Chordata > Amphibia > Anura > Pipidae > Xenopus > Xenopus petersii. The sequence goes on along the minus strand of CM076679.1, from coordinate 30,586,196 downwards.
GGGTGGGCAGGGGGTCAGGGTGGGGTTTTTATTTCAGTTATCATACTGGTATTTGCTTTATCGTACTTCCCTGAATTGTCTAGACTACTGGGATGACTCCCTTGGAGTCACATATTATGAATCTGCTGTGGTTGTCCTACTACTATACAATGTAATCACCAATGGGGATAGTTAAATTATTGTCCTGGAATGTTAGGGGACTTAACTCCAAGTTTAAGAGGGCTCTAATTCTCAACCATGTCCATAAATTTAAACCTGATATTGTACTGCTTCAGGAGACCCACTTAACGGGACAGAAGCTATTAGCCTTAAAGAAATTCTGGGTTGGTCATGTATATCATGCACTGTTCTCATGCTACTCCAGAGGGGTGTCTGTTTTGGTTAAGAAATCATTGATATTTGAATTGATACAGGTCCATATTGACTTTTATGGCCGCTATGTAATACTGCATTGCCTCATCAATAATCAAGCAATAATTTTGGTCAATGTCTATATCCCACCTCCATTCTCCATAGAAGTTTTACACACCATATTTCAAAAGATAGCTGCACTCCCCCCTGATCCATTGTGCATGATGGGGGACTTTAACGCCACTACCAATCCTACAATGGATAGAACCTCATCAGTAGATCCAGCAGCCCCTCAGAGGCACCCCCAGGAGAAACAATTCTTTTGCTATTCTTCCGGTCATGCCACACTGTCCAGAATTGACCTAGCATTAGGCTCAGCTGACCTGGCTCATTTGGTTCAAAATATTTCCTATCTCCCCAGGACACACTCTGATCACTCCCCAATGTGGGTGGAACTTCAGTTAGGTTTACCCCCTGGCCGGAGGCTCTGGCGCCTCTCTCTCCGTTATGCCTTACAGACCAAGCAGTAGCAGAAGCCTGTGTGAAGGAATTTGAGAATTACTGGGAAATTAATCAAAATACAGCCTCACCATTAGTAGTTTGGGATGCAGCCAAGGCAGTGTCTAGGGGTACATTAATTGCTACCATCCATACAACAAGGGAGGCAAAAAAAGGCAGATATCAAAGCAGCAGAAAGAACACTACATGAGGCAGAACAAACTTATGGTCATACCAAATCAAAAGAAAATCATGATACCCTCTCCAGGGCCCAAAGAGAATTAGATCTCCTGGTATCAGATAAAACAAGGAAAAAATTGTTATATTATAGGCAACGGGGGTTTGACCTTGGGGACAAAAACAGTAAAACTCTGGCATATATGGCAAAGATAACGGACCAGATTACAGTTATACCTGGGATTAGGAACCATAGGGGGGGACCTAGTTACGGAACCGTTGGCTATGGCCAACATGTTTGCGGAATACTTTAAACAGATTTATTCTCCCCAACCCAGTAACCAAGACATAAATGTTGAACAGTTCTGGAAGGGTATCGATCTACCGAAACTTTCACCAGATGAAAGACAATTTCTTGATAACCCACTAACAAAGACAGATATTGCCTCAGCAATCTCAGATCTCCCAGTGAATAAAACGCCAGACCCAGATGGCCTACCGGCTGCCTGGTATAGACTACTTCACAACCAAATATCCCCCCGGCTATTAGATACATTCACCCATGCAACTCTGAAAGGGGAACTTCCCTCCTCGTGTTATGGGGCAATAATAGCTCTGATACTTAAGGAGGGAAAGGACCCATATTCCTGCGAATCATACCGGCCAATATCGTTGATCAATACCGACGCCAAAATACTGGTAAAAATACTGGCTAACAGACTAGTAAAAGTCATTACGTACCTTATACATTCTGACCAGACAGGCTTTATGCCCAACAAAACAACTTCCATTAACCTGAGACGCCTGCACACACACATTCAACTGGCTAGGCCGTATCAAAGCACTGGAGTAGTGGCATCATTGGATATAACCAAAGCTTTTGATTCAGTCAACTGGTCCTATCTGTGGCAGATCCTAGAGAAATTTGTTTGTGGTCCCAACTGCATTGCCTGGATCAAACTTCTGTATAAGAAACCTACTGCTCAAGTCCGGGTTAATAATATTCTCTGTAGCCTTAGCACTGGGGAAGGGGACCAGACAGGGCTGCCCTTTATCACCCTTCCTATTTGCTTTGACAATCGAGCCACTGGCAGCAACCATTAGACACCATTAGTCCAAGGAATCACACTGGGCAATATTGAAGAGAAGGTAGCATTGTATGCGGATGATGTTCTACTTTTCTTAGAAGATGCAGGTCCATCACTCCGTGCCGCATTAGATATACTGGAGAAATTCGGAAGGCATAGCGGTCTCATGATCAATACAACTAAATCGGTATTATTTCCTTTAGGAATTACGAACCTAGCGGAAAGGGCCCTCACTCTTACTCCGGTGACCAGATTTCGCTACCTTGGCATAATAATTGGTACAGAGCCAACAACATTTGTAGCTGAGAATCTAGACCCAATCCTTGTAAAGTTTAAAAATGCAACCTCACATTGGGTTAAACTCCCTCTGACACTATGGGGTAGAGTCAACCTCTTTAAAATGCTATAGCTCCCGAAGTTTCTTTATCCGCTCTGGAATGCAACGGTTTACATAACCATCCCATTCTTCAAGTAAGTAAACAGTGAGTTGCTTTCATTTGTCTGGGCCAACAAAGCACCTAGACTGTCGTGGCTCACTCTTACTGCATCTATGGATAAGAGGGGGCTCGCCCTCCCTCATCTACAAAATGATTATTATGCTTCCCAGCTATCTTATATACATAATTGGTTTAACCCAGAGGATCAAAAAGAGTGAGCCAGGTCAGTCAAAAGACACTATATACACCCACAGGTTTGAAATATATATTACAAACTAACAAAAAATTGAGAAGCTTGAGGTAATAGAACCTTTGAGTGTGGGGCACTAAACCTCAAACTACCATGCAAACCAGTTTGGGTGTAATAGTAAAGTGACTACAAAATAATGGACAACTAAAACGTAGCCTTTAATATATATCATTAAAACCACAGAACCAAAAAATATAGGGCCATGCCCTCAGTGACACAACACCACTACAAAACGTATGGACCCACTGCCTCAAAGCAGTGTAGTGCTGCATCAGGTGGTATACGGTGGAGTGACAACACGCCACTCAATAAGGCGATCAGTTAAAGTTTAAGGCAGCCTAGTAGCAAGCATTTCGCCCTCCCCTCAGTTTTTCCATTCCCCAGAAGACAATTCTGCCTGCCTACGTTGGGAACGGATGGGAGCTTCTCCCCCACCGTCCACCTATGCTGCCCGACGCGTTTTGCTGTGAAAACGGCTTCTTCAAGGGCATAGGTGCTGGACTGGTGTCTGTGAACGGTTTAAATACGTTTCCGGTAAACTCTCGGCATTCGCGCATCATAATGACGTCACTTCCAGTCGCGACGTGAACCGGAAGTTGTCATCCGCGTCTGCCCATAGTTGCGCCTCACGTGAACTGCGCATGCGTCAGCCGAGTTTTGCCAGTGCTCGGATGAAATGGGCGGAAAGTGAAAATCTATCCCCAGCCATTGAAGCCTGTCATGCTGGATGCGCATGTGTCACAGTGACATTGCCAGTACTTGGGCTGTCCATGTCACTGGCTTCTTTCATGTTAGATAATAGTTTGATTGCCTGCCTAGATTACCCGAAGAATATAAAAGAAGGCGCGGTTACGTATATTTGGGTAGTAATCTCTAAGCCAAGAGTAAATGTAATAGTAACTGGTCAAATTAACCTGTTATTTAATTAAGCTACCAATATAATTAATATTATACCATGGAATTTAAAGTTCAGGGTTAATTATATCAGAGGAAGGGTAAGAACGTAAATCCTTCATTTAATCCCAACGGGGCCCTGCTTTTCATAGAGTAAATCCATTCTGCTTCCTTACATAGCAGTTTCTTGTCAAGATCACCTACTCGTGTGGTATGATCAATTTTTTCAATGCCCATGAACTGCATGACCTTAGTATCGCCTGCGTGAATTTCATTTATATGGTTGGTTACTGATGTGTTCCTTTTATTTCTAACATCCCCAACATGTTCCATAACTCTCCGTTTCAGTTGTCTGGTCGTTTTGCCTATATAGTCCATGCCACATTCGCATCGCATCATATATATGACACCTTCTGTATTACAGTTTATGAAGTCCTTAATATGATGCTCACAGTTGTCCGTTTTTCTGATCAATGAATATGTTCTTTTTTTTTTTTTTATTAGTTTTTTATTTTCAAATATGCAGTCGACATCACATATATATATGCCCACCGGGTGCAACCCGGGTGCGGTTATTATCAATGTAGACAGAATCATAACGTACATAAAATATGCATAAACTGGTGTCAATCTTATTTGTCAACCAATGAATATGTTCTTTTAATGAATGGACATGCAACACATTTGCCGCATTTATGACAGCCTTTAGTTCTATTGGCCAGCCAAGTACTTGATGCTGGGGGTACATAGTGACTATGAGTAAGACTGTCACAAAGATTTCTGCTTCATCTAAAGGTTATAAGTGGTTGATCTCCTATTGCTTGGTTCAGTGTGGTATCTTGTTGGAGTATGTGCCAATGTTTGCTCACTATATGTCTTATTTCACTGTGCTCTTTACTGTAGTCTCCAATGAGTCTAACGCATCCTAAACTGTGATCGTTTGACTGGATAGTCTTCCTTTGACTTGTTAGGAGTGAATTGCGGTCTGATTCAAGAGCTCTCTTATATGCCTTTTTTAGGGCATTATGGCTATACCCTCGTTCTTTAAACTGTGCATATAGTTTTTTGGCCTCTATTTTATATTCCTCTATTGTACTGCATAATTGTCTTATCCTCAAGTACTGTCCAACCGGTATTCCTGAAATTGTATTTTTTGGGTGTTGGCTGTTCGCATGGAGCAAACTGTTAGTGGCTGTCTCTTTCCTATATACTGAGGTCACTAAATTATTGTTATGGATCTTATCACGAAATATTTGGATATCCAAAAAAATTACCGTATTCGCATCAATTTGAGCAGTTACTTTTAAATTAATGTGGTTGATGTTAAGCTTCGCTACAAATTCATAAAATTTATGACTGGTACTTGTCCATATTAGTACTATGTCATCTATGTAGCGAAGCCAGAGGGGGATATGCTGTGTGTATTCCAATAGATCCTCACTAAACACCAGATTGTTCTCCCACCAGCCTAAAAAGATGTTAGCATAAGAAGGAGTGCACGTGCTTCCCATTGCGGTCCCCCTTTGCTGGTGGAAGTGTTTACTATTAAAGGTGAAATAATTATGTTTTAATACAAATTCAAGGAGTTCTACAACAAAATCATTATGTGCAGTGAATTGATGTCTGCGCTGTATTAGGGTATCTTGAACTGCTTTCAAACCAAATTCGTGTGGTATGCTGGTGTATAATGATTCAACATCTGGACATGCTAAATGATGCTTGGAATCTAGGCTGATGCCATCCAGACGTCTGATTGCGTCTGTGGTGTCTTGTATAAACGATGGAAGGCAGCCGACGAATGGTTTTAGAATCTCGTCAACATATTTGCTGGCAGGTTCTGTCAGGCTGCCTATCCCTGAGACTATGGGGCATCCTGGCGGATTTGAGGGATTTTTATGTATCTTGGGGATGGTATAAAAAGTTGGAATGACTGGAGATTTGACTGTCATGTATTCAAATTCATCTTTATTGATTATCCTTTTTTCTAAACCTGTCTTCAAAATCCGTGATAACATTACTTGGAATTCTCTGGTGGGATCTTTAGATAGCTGCGTGTAACAGTTCTTATCACCAAGTTGACTCATGCATTCTTTCACATATGTACTTCTATTTTGAATAACGATGTTTCCACCTTTGTCACCAAGTTTGATTATGATTTCAGTATTAGCCTGTAAATGTTTCAACCCTTGTTTTTCTTTCCAGGACAAATTATTTTTAGAGTGTATCTTCATGTTATTTTTATTTTTGAGGTTTCTGAGGTCCTGTATACAGGCCTCAATAAAAACTTCAACCTTTGGACATAATGAACCTGGAGGTGTAAAGGTACTTTTAGGTTTAAAAGTGGCCTTTGATATAATCTGTATCCATGTCATTTTCTTCTAATAGTTGGCGCAAGTCCTCCACGGCTCTGCGTTCTTCACTGGACCATTCTGATTGTTTAGAGGTTTTGGCAAAATGTTTAAATAACAGAAGTTTTCTACCAAATAGGTGAAGATCCTTAATACAGCTAAAAATTCTTAATGTATCTGTAGGTGAAAAGGACAATCCTTTCTGAAGTGCTTGTTGCTGATATTTATCCAGTGTGAATGAGGACAAGTTTAAAATGTGTAATGCATCAGTTTGTGCTATTTCTTTGCACGGTAACCCCACCTTTGTCTGTCTCTTAGACTTGATTTGGTTGCGGGTCCCTGATGGGGTGTCCCTAAAAAAGTCATAGGGCCAGAAGAATTGTTATATTGATGTATCTGTTTCTAACTCCGACCCACTCAAAGTGGTGTATTTTCTATTATTATTTGAGTTTTTATTGGAATAGTTAAGTTCCTCATATACTTTCCCTGATGCATAGTCTGTCTTATCCCTACAGAATTTTTTCTATTTCCTGGATTTAAGATCAGACGCTAGTTTGTCAATGTTGGTTTGAAGCTCTTCCTCTAATTTTTTAAAAATAACATCTTCCCTAAACCCCTTGACAATCTTAAGGTAGTTATCCACTTCAATGTTGGTTTTTTCCAACATGACCACTTCTGTGTCTCTAATTAGACTCATTAGTTCTGAAGAGCATTTGGTCAGAATATCATGCCATTTATCGTTAAATTCGGTGCAGCTAAGATGACCAGCTGGGCTGAGTTTAATTCTCACCCCTTGGAATGATAGACTGTGCAACATATTTCTCAATAGAAGTAATTTCCCACCAAAAACTGAGGGGAGGGTGAAATGCTTGCTACTAGGCTGCCTTGAACTTTAACTGATCGCCTTATTGAGTGGCGTGTTGTCACTCCACTGTATACCACCTGATGCAGCTTTTAATTGTTGTTTTTTAAGGCTAATGTCCTGCACTGCCTACACTGCTTTGAGGCAGTGGGTCCATACGTTTTGTAAAGGTGTTGTGTCACTGAGGGCATGGCCCTATATTTCTTGGTTCTGTGGTTTTAATGACATATATTAAAGGCTACGTTTTAGTTGTCCATTATTTTGTAGTCACTTTACTATTACACCCGAACTGGTTTGCATGGTAGTTTGAGGTCTAGTGCCCCACACTCAAAGGTTCTATTACCTCAAGCTTCTCAATTTTTTGTTAGTTTGTAATATATATTTCAAACCTGCGGGTGTATATAGTGTCTTTTGACTGACCTGGCTCACTCTTTTTGATTCATATTCTGGAGTTTTATTCTCTTTCTAGAGCCTACATAAAAACAGTGAAATTACCATATATAAATACCATGGCAGGCTTTCTCTCCAACCCCTCTAATTTCAACAAATGGAGGGAAGACGCAGATCGTTTATTTAATAATGATCCAGCCAGTCAAGTAACCATTAACGAGAACCCGGCAGTAGGTGATGCATTTAAACCTTTGAAACGTGCGATGATTAAGCAAACAAAATTAAGGTGGGAAATCACTTCTATTGAGAAATATGTTGCACGTTCTATCATTCCAAGGGGTCTGAGAATTAAACTCAGCCCAGCTGGTCATCTTAGCTGCACCAAATTTAACGATAAATGGCATGATATTCTGACCAAATGCTCTTTAGAACTAATGAGTCTAATTAGAGACACAGAAGTGGTCATGTTGGAAAAAACCAACATTGAAGTGGATAACTACCTTAAGATTGTCAACGGTTTAGGGAAGATGATATTTTTAAAAAATTAGAGGAAGAGCTTCAAACCAACATTGACAAATTAGCGTCTGATCTTAAATCCAGGAAATAGAAAAAATTCTGTAGGGATAAGACAGACTATGCATCAGGGAAAGTATATGAGGAACTTAACTATTCCAATAAAAACTCAAAAATAATAAAAAAACACACCACTTTGAGTGGGTCGGAGTTAGAAACAGATACATCTGACAGTGAGTTAAGTGGAGTCTCAGTCTCTGACACACGGGTGGAACAACACAATAGAAAGAAATCAAGAGATAGAAATCCAAGATATAACAATTCTTCTGGCCCTATGACTTTTTTAGGGACACCCCATCAGGGACCCGCAACCAAATCAAGTCTAAGAGACAGACAAAGGTGGGGTTACCGTGCCAAGAAATAGCACAAACTGATGCATTACAAATTTTCAACTTGTCCTCATTCGCACTGCATAAATATCAGCAACAAGCACTTCAGAAAGGGTTGTCCTTTTCACCTACAGATACATTTAGAATTTTTAGCTGGATTAAGGATTTTCACTTATTTGGTAGAAAACTTCTGTTATTTAAACATTTCGCCAAAACCTCTAAATCAGAATGGTCCAGTGAAGAACGCAGAGCCCTGGAGGACTTGCGCCAACTAATAGAAGAAAATGACATGGATACAGATTATATCAAAGGCCCATTTACCACTTTTAAACCTAAAAGTACCTTTACACCTCCAGGTTCATTATGTCCAAAGGTTGAAGTTTTTATTGAGGCCTGTATACAGGACCTCAGAAACCTCAAAAATAAAAATAACATGAAGATACACTCTAAAAATAATTTGTCCTGGAAAGAAAAACAAGGGTTGAAACATTTACAGGCTAATAGTGAAATCATAATCAAACCTAGTGACAAAGGTGGAAACAACGTTATTCAAAATAGAAGTACATACTGTATGTGAAAGAATGCATGAGACAACTTGGTGATAAGAACTGTTACATGTAGCTATCTAAAGATCCCACCAGAGAATTCCAAGTAATGTTATCCTGGATTTTGAAGACAGGTTTAGAAAAAAGGATAATCAATAAAGATGAATTTGAATACATGACAGTCAAATCTCCAGTCATTCCAACTTTTTATACCATCCCCAAGATACATAAAAATCCCTCAAATCCGCCAGGACGCCCCATAGTCTCAGGGATAGGCAGCCTGACAGAACCTGCCAGCAAATATGTTGACGAGATTCTAAAACCATTCGTCGGCTGCCTTCCATCGTTTATACAAGACACCACAGACGCAATCAGACGTCTGGATGGCATCAGCCTAGATTCCAAGCATCATTTAACATGTCTAGATGTTGGATCATTATACACCAGCATACCACACGAATTTTGTTTGAAAGCAGTTCAAGATACCCTAATACAGCGCGGACATCAGTTCACTGCACATAATGATTTTGTTGTAGAACTCCTTGAATTTGTATTAAAACATAATTATTTCACCTTTAATAGTAAATACTTACACCAGCAAAGGGGGACCGCAGTGGGAAGCACGTGCGCTCCTTCTTATGCTAACATCTTTTTAGGCTGGTGGGAGAACAATCTGGTATTTAGTGAGGATCTATTGGAATACACACAGCATATCCCCCTCTGGCTTCGCTACATAGATGACATAGTACTAATATGGACGAGTACCAGTAATAAATTTTATGAATTTGTAGCGAAGCTTAACATCAACCACATTAATTTAAAAGTAACTGGTCAAATTGATGTGAATACGGTAAATTTTTTGGATTTCTGAATATTTCGTGATAAGATCCATAACAATAATTTAGTGACCTCAGTATATAGGAAAGAGACAGCCACTAACAGTTTGCTCCATGCGAACAGCCAACACCCAAAAAATACAATTTCAGGAATACCGGTTGGACAGTACTTGAGGATAAGACAATTATGCAGTACAATAGAGGAATATAAAATAGAGGCCAAAAAACTATATGCACGGTTTCAAGAACGAGGGTATAGCCATAATGCCTTAAAAAAGGCATATAAGAGAGCTCTCGAATCAGACCACAATTCACTCCTAACAAGTCAAAGGAAGACTATCCAGTCAAAAGATCACAGTTCAGGATGCGTTAGACTCATTGGAGACTACAGTAAAGAGCACAGTGAAATAAGACATATAGTGAGCAAACATTGGCACATACTCCAACAAGATACCACACTGAACCAAGCAATAGGAGATCAACCACTTATAACCTTTAGATGAAGCAGAAATCTTCGTGACAGTCTTACTCATAGTCACTATGTACCCCCAGCATCAAGTACTTGGCTGGCCAATAGAACTAAAGGCTGTCATAAATGCGGCAAATGTGTTGCATGTCCATTCATTAAAAGAACATATTCATTGATCAGAAAAACGGACAACTGTGAGCATCATATTAAGGACTTCATAAACTGTAATACAGAAGGTGTCATATATATGATGCGATGCGAATGTGGCATGGACTATATAGGCAAAACAACCAGACAACTGAAACGGAGAGTTATGGAACATGTTGGGGATGTTAGAAATAAAAGGAACACATCAGTAGCCAACCATATAAATGAAATTCACGCAGGCGATACTAAGGTCATGCAGTTCATGGGCATTGAAAAAATTGATCATACCACACGAGTAGGTGATCTTGACAAGAAACTGCTATGTAAGGAAGCAGAATGGATTTACTCTATGAAAAGCAGGGCCCCGTAGGGATTAAGTGAAGGATTTACTTTCTTACCCTTCCTCTGATATAATTAACCCTGAACTTTAAATTTCATGGTATAATATTAATTATATTCAAACTATTATCTAACATGAAAGAAGCCAGTGACATGGACAGCCCAAGTACTGGCAATGTCACTGTGACACATGCGCATCCAGCATGACAGGCTTCAATGGCTGGGGATAGATTTTCACTTTCCACCCATTTCATCCGAGCACTGGCAAAACTCAGCTGACGCATGCGCAGTTCACGTGAGGCGCAACTATGGGCAGACGCGGATGACCACTTCCGGTTAACGTTGCGACCGGAAGTGACGTCATTATGATGCGCGTATGCCGAGAGTTTACCGGAAAGGTAATTAAACTCTTTACTATTACACCCGAACTGGTTTGCATGGTAGTTTGAGGTTTAGTGCCCCACACTCAAAGGTTCTATTACCTCAAGCTTCTCAATTTTTTGTTAGTTTGTTAACCCAGAGGATAGCAACTCAAATCTACCTGCCACAATCATGGGTTCTCTGGAAGCTATAGACGCAATGCCCCGTATAGAAGGGGGGCCTTCCTTCATTGCCAGGGGTAATCACCACTCCCATCAAAGTGTGGGCAAAATTACAACCTAAAGGTGCCAGTTCCTACCCTAAACTAAATTATCTCTGTGGAGAAATTTGAATCTGCCACACTTGATACAACTTGCGGATTTTCATTATTGGCCACTTCTAGGGATCAGACACTTGGAAGACCTCTTAGTGGATGGATCCTTCCCCTCCCTGGAACAGCTAAAAACCAGCTTTCACCAACGCAGCAGGCGTGGGAGGCCAGACTTTGGGATCCAGCCCCAGCTAAATTACTATCACAATTATATAGTATAATCCAGACCTCACAGTCTGTACCATTTGAAAAAGCCAAAAGGAAATGGTTGATAACCCTTCCCTCACTTGATGAGGAACATTGGGAGGAGGCTATAGATAACTTATATACGTTTCTAATCTCCTTAAGGGATAAAATGATCCAATTTAAGATGATTCACCAAATATACATCACACCCCAGAGGCTCAAGGTTATGGGTAGACTAGAAGGAGCTAAATGTGCAAAATGTGGTACTGAAGAGGCGGGTTTGGAACTGTCCCAAGGTAATATCATATTGGAGGGAAGTCACTCGATATAGTAATGAATATTTGTCTCTCCCTGGAATTTGTACACCTGAAGTCTGTTTATTAGGCATAATAGATGAAGTGGTGCCCTTACAAAAAACAAGAACATTATTACGCTCTATAGTGTTTTATGCCAAAAAACTTGTCATTATGAAATGGATGAGTCCTAATGCGCCCACACTCCAGCAGTGGATTGATCTAATAAATGCCACCCTTCCCCTAATCAAGATGACCTACAATTCCCGGGGAGCTCCTGAAAAGTTTGGGAAAATATGGACCCCATGGCTGGATGTTAACCCCCAAGTATTGTTATCAGACAGCTAAACTCTAACTGAAAGTTGTAATATAACGAGTTTGTTTGAGACCCTGGGCCTTTTGATGTGACGCGAGAATCACTGATTTTATGCAAACGTTTGTACCCAGCTTATTCTGCAAATGTCAAGTACGATTGTGTATATATACTGTAATTTCTTGTTAATTTTATTGCTTTTCTTTCCTTTTTTGTTGTTTTTTAAAATGCAAAATAAAAACCTTTAAAAAAAACAATGTTTATGGAAGATAGTAACTTCAAAAACTGCTGGGAGGCAATCCTGAACAAGTGCTCACTAGACATCATGCTGCTAATTATGGAGCGGCTACAACAGGAGATGCCAACAGTAACGTGGAAAATTGAAGAGGCGGAATGAAAAGTACAAGCTGTGATTCCGGCGGAACAATTTCATGCCGCACAAACCAAGCTCGATGAGAGTCTTCGTCTTTTCTGGCTTAAACTGGATGCACGTAAGCGGGGAAAGTTCCTCCGCGATGAAGTGGACTATACTGAGAATCGCGTCTACAGATGGACATCATGGATGGGACAGAGAAGAAGGAATCTGCTGGGGCCGAGGTTGGTCCTAACGTGGAACGAACATGTGATGAACAGCGTGCGGATTTGGAGTCTAATTCTTCATCATCTTCCTCTTTTGTATATGGCTCACAAGAAACCATTGGTTTCAACCGGGCAAACGGAGAAGGGGAGGCAAAAAGTATCACCAAAAAACGGCAATCGTACCGCAGATGAATCTTTCATCTACACAACTCACAGACATTGAAACTAAGGTACTGTCTAAAGGGTTGGGTTTTGCCATAACCACTTACCCTCATTTTTTTCAGATTGATATACTGTAAACTTGGAGGCATTCTTTAGAAGGATACGATTATCAGCTGAACTTAATGATGGTGAAGATATGAGTAAAAACGTAACAAATGATTATTGTAATACTTTTCACTTGCAGGATTGGTGTCTATATAATTCAAGTACATATATGCCCGCCAGGACCAATCATGTGGTAGAGACATATATACAAGGGGTTAAGAATGAAATGAATATACTCGAGGAGAGATTTAAGAAAGGTGAAATAAATCTACCAAAAGAAAATATTTCGAAGGAAGAAAGAGTGGCACTTTTATCCTTACAAAATAATTAAGACCTTGTTATCAAACCAAGCAGACAAGGGGGGTGCAGTGGTGGTTATGGATAGGAATTTTTATGTGAATACAATCACATAAAATGACACAAGTACATACCAAAAGCTAACCACTAATCCCCTCTTCTCTGTTCAAAAGGTGATCAAAGAATGTGTGGAACATGCTCTGCAACTGGAGATCATTGATAACAAGCTGGCATTTTATTTGATACAAAGTAATCCAATCACACCTGTGTTGTACATACTCCCTAAAATACATAAACGGTTGTATAAACCCCCAGGTAGGCCAATTGTGGCTGGGGTTAATTCGTTTTTTTGTCCTGTGGCCAAATTTTTTGAAAGAGTTCTTAGGGACTGGGAGTATGTATTTAAAACCAAATCCTATATCAGATACTGGGAATTTCATTAATTAATGAGATTAATGAATTACCAACTTATGTCATATTAGTTACTCTTGATGTGGAAAGCCTCTAAACCTCCATCCCTCATGATGGGGGTGTGGAGGCAATTAAACATCATTTGGATACAGATGATACACTAGATGGAGCTCTGAAAAATTTTTTTGTTACACTCCTGCAGATAGTCTTGGGGAGAAACTATTTTATGTTTCAAGATGATTTTTTCTTACAAATCAAGGTTGCAACGATGGGTTCGAATGTCACTCCGTCCTACGCAAACCTTTTCATGGATGTCTTTGAAAATTATTTTGTCTATACCAACTTGAGATTTCAACAGTATTGTAGATGATGGTATCACTACATAGATGATACCTTTGCAATTTGGACAGGGCAACATTCGGTCCTCATTGAATTTGTAAATGAGTTAAATTAATGTACAGCCACAATTAAATTTACCTTACATTGTTATATGGTTAGTATCCCCTTCCTTGACGTAATGGTGAAAATTACCACAAATGGTTTCCTGGACACTGATTTATATGTTAAACAAACGGACAAAACGACATTACTACATTATGACTCTTTTCATCCACCCCATGTGAAAAAATCCCTACCCAAATCACAAGTACTTAAACGAATAGTTAAAGATGAACAACAGCGAGATGATAGAGTGGTAAAAATTAAAGAAAAATTTTAAGTAAAAGGGTATCCTACTGGAATTTTAGAGAGAATTGATGATCCTGGAAGGGGTGTGTCATCTAGTCAGACAAGTAGTATAATTAACCCTAATATAAATAATAATAGGGAACAAAAATCCAAAAAGATTCCATTTGTAGATCAATATAATTTTCTGAGCAGTAAAATCTCAAGGATTATAAAGAAAGATTGGGGTCTTCTAACCAGGACTTTTCCAGAGAAAACTGGAGAAAAGTTGGCTCTGCATTGTGTTATAGTACTAATGTGTGTGTTGTTAAACTGCAGCCCAGAGTGCTTACTACTATCTTCAGAAATTAAATCTGTGATATTACAGCGGTGTCCTGTGGTTGGTATGCTCTATAAACTGTTGCCAGGTCAGGGTTTTGTATGCCCTTGCAATATTTGCAAGGCCAGGCAGTATGGATGTGTTAAGATGTAGCCCAGCTGCAGGTCTCTTGTGCCTTGTGGTATGCAAGCTGGATATATCATGCCGTATAACTACAGCTGAACCAAGTGGATTAGGGTGATATGCTGCAGTTGAACTTTAGTGTCACTGGGCCTGTAGTAATTATCGGGCCCTGGTATAACCAATGTTTAGCATAGGATGCTAAAAAGGAAGATTATTTCATACTTACCGAGATCTTCCTTTCCTAGACGAACTCCGTGTCAGTACGTTACGGGATAGCCCCTCCTCCCTGCTCCCATTAGAAGGAACCTCCCCAAGCCTTTAAAAGGCCAACCACACCCACCTACCGGCGTCTTTGTAACAAGCTCTTAAATTGGCGGAAAAAAAAGGGCGGGTGTACTGACATGGAGTTCGTCTAGGAAAGGAAGATCTCGGTAAGTATGAAATAATCTTCCTTTTTCCCTAGACGAACTCCATGTCAGTACGTTACGGGACGTAGCAAGTTAACATTATCCCATGGGAGGGAATATACTTTAAGAAGAATCTGTAATAAGGAAAGGAGTATCGCTGACTAGATAGTCCACCATCATGCAAACTCTTTACTTTAATATAGAGAGTCCAGGTGAAAACCCCAGAATAAGTTCACCAGGCTAAGAATAGCGCTATAGTATAGCCTATTGCGAGAGAGCGAGAGAGCAAGAATGAGATGTTAGCCCACTGAGAGTGAGGAACAAGTTAGCTCACTAACCACCACTTCACCCTCCAGAAGAGAGGGAGAGGAAGAGTCCTGTGCATGGCGAATTCAGCAAGCTGAAATACTTACTCTCCTACTCACCAAAAAGCATTCACCACATGTATGCCTAATTTCAGTGCAAATTGCAAGGTACCTGTAAGAAACACTTGGTAAAAACCCAAAACAGACCCAATATAGGAATGATCTGTTTAGGATATAACCATAAAAGTAGGTTATACAATGTACCCTGAGTTACCCAAGGCCAGTACCATAAATATCTTCATATCAGAATGCATGTTAAGGTGGCCATACACGGATAGATCTGCTCGTTTGGCGATGTCGCCAAACGAGCGGATCTCCCTCCGATATGCCCACCTTGAGGTGGGCAATATCGGGCAGATCCGATCGTGGGCCCTAGGGCCCAACGATCGGATCCTAGCTCTCACAAACGGGCGGTCGGATCGCGGGACCGCATCAACGAACAGATGCGGCCGCGATCCGACGGGATTTTTAACCCCATCCGATCGAGATCTGGCCGACTTTCGGCCAGATCTCGATCGGGGAAGCCCGTCGGGGGCCCCCATACACGGGCCAATAAGCTGCCGACACGGTCTGTCGGCAGCTTTTATCGGCCCGTGTATGGCCACCTTTAGTCAGGACTGTTCTAACAGAAAACAGATCCTAAAGATCGGAGACAAGGGCACCTGAGAAAATAATTGGGATTAGAATTCCTTACACTGTGTAAGGTCCTGTGATGAGGCAGACTCAATTAACTATAAATAGAGCCCCTGTTGGTTGACCCTTAAGGTTACAGATCCCAATAACCCCCCCCCCCGTGCAACTAAAGGACTTATCCCAAGATTTATGGAGGCAGATTATATGCCCTGGATAAATGCTTATAATCACCCACAAACCTGTGTTCTTCTACCCGTAAGGGACCCATTTATATGTGGAATCAACTATACTGCATATTTAATCGTTCAGGCTGACCTTAGAACTGGAGGGACCCTATGGATGTTCCAGTAAGTGTCAGAAGGGCTTCTGATCCACTAGAGTCATGCTGGGTCATATGTATCAGGAGTTGTAAGGAAAATGAGTGATTCACAGAGCAGAAGATAGAGAGAATAGAACAACACCTTAAAGATGGCGTCTAGAGCTTTTGGCAATTCAAGGAATGTGACATTGGTTAATGCTTGATTTTCACCATATATAGTATGCTAAGTGTAGTTTTTACCATATATAGTATGCTAGCTGATAAAATGTATACATCTTCTTATATCCTGTGTGGGGGAAACATATATAAAGCTTCATTTGGGGGGAGGCGCTTTGACTTCTACCTGGACTTCAGAGTGCCTGGTTATGTTGGAATTGCTGCTGAGCCATTTTATGGAGGGGTCCCTCAGCTAAGTATCAATAAATCTCTTATGTTTGTTTTACTTGTGTGTGTCAGTTTAATCACGCTACAGACTGAACAAGAGCCCTTCTCAATACATTTGGTACCAGGAGCGTGGGGTCTGTAATTTGATTACTGACGGTGTCTGTTTGTCTACTCTGTGTGTCTACTCTACCTCTTTTCCTTGTCTAGGTCTGGGAATAGTAGGTATTCTTTATGTGTTGTGTATTTGTAATTACTGTTTGAATAGGAGACATTCTTAAAAAAAATGTCGTGGATAAAAAGGCTGAAAGGGGTGGGGAAAAGCACTAGTGAGAGAACGGGGATATTGCCCAGTTGGGTGTCTGTCACAGGACAGTGGATATCAGTAGCCTGGGAATGTGCTAAGTACTCCCCCACCATTGAGGTGACTAACCCAAAGTATGTAGTAGCGAATCTTGACTTCTCAAAGTATGATAAGAGGTAAAGTAGAGCTGCTGCAGAGGTGGGTTGGTTGTGTTTTCAAGTGTTAGAGCAACAAACTAAGCAGATACAGGATTTAGAGTTACAACTTCAAACTGTCAAAGACCAATTGCAACTCTTAAGGTTATGCAGTCAGAATGCAGAGCAAGAAAAGGAACAGTTAGCTGCACAGTTTGAACAGTATATTATAAAGACTGTTAATAGGAAAAGAAGGAGAAAGAAGCAGAAGCTCGTTAGAAATCACGTAGAAGTGCGGGCTTTGATAACCTCTCAGGATTGGGAGGGGGTGAATGAATGGTCAGGGTCTGAAGAGGAGATGGATGATGACATTTGTGAGGTCAGACCCATTGTAACTCATAGACAAAAGAGAGAGGTGAGGGAGAAAAGTGGACAGCAGGCAGAACACACATATTCCACATCGGGAGGGGATGTGTCAGCTGAACAACAGTTAACTGAGGAAACTCGGTCATGGTCAGCTAGTGAATTAACTGAAATTGGGCAAAAGTTTACACAAACGGTTGGAGAGGGATAACTGGAATGGGTTTTACGTGTCTAGGATTTAGGAGGTGAAGGTATTATGCTGATGGACAGAGAAGCAGTAGGTTTAGGAAGTGTACCCAAGGATCCCCGTGTGCGTTTATACATGAAACGTGGGCGTAACACAACTGGGACATTTTCCTTATTGCATTTAATTAGGGATTCTATTGCACAGACTATAGACAGCCCCTATGAATTAATAGACCAGACCCCCTGGGAAGTTACAACAGAGGGGATGCAGAGACTGAGAGCAATGGGATGTATGTCTGGTATCACTCCCGATCCTTTACCTGACAGAGGGGTGAGACATGTAGTGGTTGACTGGGGGGGTCCTGACATGGCTGCTTTTACACCATTGATCAAAAGGAAATTGCTTATCACAGCCCCAGAACAGTTAAAAGCCCCTCTTTTCACTATGTTGAGTGCTTTAGAAGCAAAAGAAGGAAGTACAATTTATGATGCGGCTGTGCTCTTGGGTCAAATGGGAGAAATGAATGTTGACAGAAGTGAAAGGAAACAGCAATGGAGTTTAGCTAAAGGGAGCCAGGAGGGGCATACACGTGTTAAAATTACTCGCAGACAAATGTTTCTAGATTTGCTAAATAGTGGTGTTCCAATAGAAACTATTGATGGAAAGGAGACTAAAATTCTGCTCGCTATGTGGAGGGAACTAACATCAAAGGGGACATTGAGGCCAGCCAAACCTAAAAAGGTTGCCCTCAGTGATGTTGAGGAATTAACTCTGTCAGCTCCTCCTATGATTGATTTAGATGAGGAGTTGAGCCCAACCCCATTAACTCTTCCCTCCACATCGCCATATGCAGAGTGTAAGAATCTGTTAAATAACAACAGCTGATGAATAGAGGTAACCTACAACAACCAATTTCAATGGGACCCCCCAGGAGCCACTCCCTTAATCAAATATTAACAAGCACTCTGTGAGTACGAACCTTTTCATGATTCTTCCTACTGTTAGTAGTTAGTGACATGCTGGGTCGTTTTTCAACATATATAGATAGCAGTGTATCTACCTGGTCCATTCCCTCCTGGTCACTTGGCAACGGCATGGAATGCTAATTATCGCTCCTGCCTTCTACTACTTTGTTCTACCCTTGACAATAATATTGTTATCGTATTTACTTTCTTGGTTATGATTTTGTTCTAATTCATTTTACTTGTATTCTGGAAAAACAAATAAAAACATTTATGAAAAAAAAGAATCTGTTAAATGACATGAAACACACAGAAGGGAAGGGGTGGCAGTTGCCACAGCCAGTAGACTGAAGGGGTGGCAGATTCCCAGGGCCTGCCATAACAAAAATCAATGCTATGAAACCTGGGGATCCATGCCCTTACATACCAGTCACTTTATATTGGCAGGGACACAACTCATTCCAAGGTACAGCTCAGCCAGACCAACAAAATGCAGTTGCAACGACTGAAGGGTTGGGAGGCAAAGCTGCTGTTGCTGTACCTGATGGAATGCAATTAGGTAAAAGTCTTATTTTTGAAGCACAAATCTTCATTTCCTTAGTACCAGATAATATTGTGGGAATGGATATTTTTAAGGTACAAAATGTGGTTATATGGTTGGGAACATTTATTGTTGGAGTCAAGAGTTTCACTATAAATGCTGTAATGCCCATTGTGTATGACAACATTGAATGGACTCCAATTCACATATCACCTCCACCAAACCATGTGAACCTGAAACAATGCCACTTTCCAGGTGGTCAAAAGGAGATAACAATGGCAACTGAGATGATGGTGGAGGTGGGCATTTTCAGACTGGTAGTCAGTCTATTCAGTGCCCTAATGTGGCCAGTAAAAGAGACAGATAGCCCTTGGCTTTTAACCATTGATTACAGAGAAGTGGATAAAGTAGAGTCTCCTTTGGCCGTATCACTGAAAGAAATGGTCATGGAACAAGTGACTGATGGATTTACCAGTTTGGTTACAAATCAAGGACTGGCTCAAAGTATGACTTTCTTGACTATTATATGGACTGGCCCAATCAAAGTTATTCCACAACTGGTTTTGGACTGTATAATAGAGGCACAGCACATCACTAGACTGTTTTGTTACTGGATACGTTATGTGCTACTGACTGTTTGTTCAATTTACTTTGTTACAAGGAAAAAGACTGTTTTTCAGTTAAGGGAAAAGGACACAAGTGCCCTGCAAACTGCTATGGAAGAAAAACAATTCCTTGTACTGTACACTGCCCTGCAACCCGATGAAGGAACTATTATGGATGTACCTGTCACAGTCGGGACTGATTTAGCAATATCTGGATGGGCAAATGGTAATAAAATGAACTCGTGTGCAGCTTTTGCACAGAAACTCACTTTCCAGAAGTGGAAATTGTATGTACAAGTAAGGGGGGAGTGTCAAGTGAATCATCTCAAGTGTCACAGCAGTTGTCTGGATTAGTACAGTTTGGATGTGATAGCTTTGAGCAACCCATACTGACACTTTCTCCATCTACCATAAAGGAAGCAGTGACATCAGAGGACTTCATTTTGTTTACAGATAGATCTGCCACTATTATTGCTGCCAGACAACAACACGTCTGGACTACAGCTGCTTTCCAACCTACAGCCCATCCAACTGGAGTGGGTGGATCTAGCCAATATGCTGAATTAATGGCAGTAGTTTCTGTACTGGAGGAAACACAAAGTTTGTTGAATATATATACAGATGAATGGACAGTGTTCAGAGCTTTGACTGTGATACATATTTTAGGCCAATGGACACATGAGCACTCTGGACATCGAGTGGTTCAAGGCGCTATGGACTATGCAAAGCATAAAGGAATACCTTTAATCACTGTACTTGCTAAAGACATTGTGCAACAATGCCCTGTATGTCAGAAAGTGAAGAAAAGATATTCATTACATAAACTTTCTAGAGCATATGGAACACTACAGACAATGGGACTAATTTTACTGGGTTGGGCTTCTCAACAAGGAGTATATTGGGTGTTTCTTATTTCATATTAACTGAATACATTAATGGTTTGTTAAAACAGCAGGTAAAACTTTTGGCTCCAACTCATACACTCAGGGGGTGGAACAAGGTATGGTTATGGGTGGATAATGGGATCATGGAATATACATGGATAATTGTCTATTATATGTGCAGGGCGTTATGTAACATCTTTTTGGATGTGTGTGAAGAAGATACTAATCCTCTTTTATCTTCCAGCCTACTATGAATAGAGAGGTCAATATCCTAAAAACATGGCTGGCAACATGGTTATACCTTTTCTGATGATTTGTGAGCTCTGATGTGATATAACGTTTGGTTTATGGCAAGAGAACTTGATTCTACAAATGCTTATACAGACTGCAAAGCAGCAAAATGAATCTAATTGTTGGGGGGCATCATTAACATGGACTGAACTAAGGGACTGTTCTTAATTTCTCTTCAGTGGTTAATGCTTCATGGATGGATTATTGGAAGGAAAATCATATGAAAGGACATGCTTATTGGACTACGAACTATAAAAGATACAGATATGGTGGATAAACAACGTTTTCCATAGAATAAGACACAAATTATTTACCACTGATGATTTCATATGGACTTGGTTTGCATCTTGATAGGGTAGGGCATGAAATTCTGAACAAGTGGGTGCATGTTCCTTCATCCCTAATAATGCGGATGTCATTCTAAGCCACATTGAGTAGGTTAAACTGTTGTAGAAAAAATCTAGAGCTATTTCTAAGGATGGTCAATTATTTATTTTATGCTTATGTTTAGCTTTTTCTATTATTCTGAAACTGATTTAATGTATCATGGCTAGTACCATATCTGACAAGCATCAGCTATTGCCCATACGTGTCAATGCTTTTGAATTGATTTCCTATCATACTTCTCTGTGAATCAAGGGGTGGAATGTAAGGAAAATGAGTGATTCACAGAGCAGAAGATAGAGAGAATAGAACAACACCTTAAAGATGGCGTCTAGAGCTTTTGGCAATTCAAGGAATGTGACATTGGTTAATGCTTGATTTTCACCATATATAGTATGCTAAGTGTAGTTTTTACCATATATAGTATGCTAGCTGATAAAATGTATAAATCTTCTTATATCCTGTGTGGGGGAAACATATATAAAGCTTCATTTGGGGGGAGGCTCTTTGACTTCTGCCTGGACTTCAGAGTGCCTGGTTATGTTGGAATTGCTGCTGAGCCATTTTATGGAGGGGTCCCTCAGCTAAGTATCAATAAATCTCCTATGTTTGTTTTACTTGTGTGTGTCAGTGTAATCACTCTACAGACTGAACAAGAGCCCTTCTCAATACAGGAGTGGCACAGGAATGTGAATCTGAGAACAAACCAGGATAATAGGAGTGTCTATCTGGAAGTTACCTGGACATTGAGCTCTGTGCGAATGTTTCAGACACAATTTTCAGCAGGTGTAAATTTAAATCCCCCTAGTATTGGGAACAATGTGACAGACATGGTCAAAACAGACAAAAAACACTTCCAAACCTCCCATTTGAAGCTAGACAAACCTGTAGGACAGATACATAAAATATCCTTAATTCATTCTCAATGAAATTAATAAAACTGGAAGTTGTAAGAGATTACACTCTACTGTAATGACTGCAACCGTCCCGCTTAAGGGAAGACTATGATCCTGCTCAGGAGAGCCAAATACATTCTCGCCTGAAGCAAAGGACAGGTAGCAACTGTAGTATGTAACTGTGAGGAGGAAAGATCCAAAACTACTAGTGTACCAAGAGGGCACAGACATAGAGAGGGAAAAAAAATGAACACTCCTAGGATGCCTCCATCTGCTGTCCAATCAGTTACCTATCTGGTGTGGAAGAACAGCCGGCCCTGTAGGGGATTGAGAAATTGAAGAAAAAATGGGCCCAAAATAAGTGCCTTCTGGACACAGAGCAGAAAACTTGGCCTTAAGTCACAAAGCTGCTTTGTTTTGCTGGTAGTATAAGCAGAATATCCCTATCCTGGGCCAGACTTGAACAGAGGTCATCTCTATTGACTAACAGACACTTTGAGGACTCCTATAGCCTGAAAACCCTTAGTTTGAAATATAGACCTTATGCAAATTCCCAGTGGCCTGATATGTATGTGTACCCTGTCTCTAAAGATACCCTGTATTAGCAGATAAAATGTCCCATCTATCCTGACATTAAGAATATCAGTAGAAATAGTATAGGAATAACACTGGGTAGTGGCTCCCCTCTCTAATTTGTAGAAGGCACCAATATTCATAGGTTTAAGGAAGAACAAGGCACCCATATTCATAGGTTTAAGGAAGAACAAGGTATACAGTTCTCTATGCTTGGCTGAAGGATCCCTAGATGTATCTCTACCGTTTTCTAGGGTGACTACCCTAGAAAACGGTAGAGATACATCTAGGGATCCTTCAGCCAAGCATAGAGAACTGTATACCTTGTTCTTCCTTAAACCTATGAATATGGAATTTCCACAGGTTGCACCCCTAGAAACTAGCCAGATGTTATGGCTGCTATAGTGAAATTTATGGATGAAGAGTTCAAGTACTGATTGTTCCAGGAATCTTCATAAATACTATATGTTGCATAAAAATATAGGTTTATTGAGCCAACGTTTCTGGTTCCACAAAAGAACCCATCTCAAGGACACAAAGCATATATAGATATCTGTGCAAACATATATACACATTCATATACATGCCTTAGTATTAAAATATATGCACCTGCCTATGACCCTCTTATAGATGCAAATATATTTGTTGCTTGGTAGACCAGTTGTATTATGGAGCTTATCCATTAATTGAGCATTTGATCTGAAGGCAGTAGAATCCCCCTGCAGGATGTGGGCCATGGTGCGAGCATATATTAAAATGTGTGATAATAATATGTACCTCGTCAGAGTCCTAAGCTCCTGGTTCTGGTAGAGCACAGTACCCGACCCCAGAGCTCGAGCTGAGTGGGTAGTAATAAACCGCACAATTGACTGGGCAAAGCAATTATCTGGCCTTCCATTCGTTCAGGCAGTGATCAGTGATACAAGGCTGCTGAATCTGGAAAAATTTACATTCAATGGTCCCAAAAGTAGTACATACTGTACCTGTGGTTATTGTTAACCCAGCAATCCTTATGACAGACAGGCTTCAGAACTCCTGTAGTGTTTATCAAGACATAAATTAAGCTTACCTGCCATCGGGAAAAATATTGCCTAGTGCAGTATAAAATTACATTCCCTGCTTAATTTATTAAGCCATATCTTATCCCAGGAGCAATGCCATGGAATGAAAAGACATTCATATGTAGGTATTCCTATCAGTACTCATCTGGATTAAACCTGAATGTACCCCAGAAACAATTACAACCCCATGTAATGCATAGTTCAGGTTAGCTGCAGTCAGAGCAAATCTATATCAGACCTTCATAGCCACCCAGCCCAGTGATCTACATCTATTAGAGCTACTGGTTCAAGGTGAGCAATAATTAGAGCATATCATACTGCAGAGAATAGGAGCATACAGATATGATCACAGCAACATGTAATACATAAAATATTAGCTACTGCTTAGGGCAAGCGTATATCTGGTCCTAGCCGTTCCCAGGCCTGTGCTTTACATACCTTAGGGCTACCTATTCCAGGTGAGCCATAGCCAGGGTATATACTGCAGAAGAAAATATAAGCACAGATACAATCACAGTAACATGAAATACATAGTTTATATTAGCTGCTGCTTAGGGCAAGCATATATCAGGGCATAGCAACTCGAAAGGCCTGTGCTCTACATCCATTAGGGCTACTTGTTCCAAGAGAGCAATAGCCAAATCGTATACTGCAGAAAACATGCAATACATAGTTAGGTTAGCTGCTGCTTATAGCAAGCATGTATCAGGGCCTAGCAGCCAGACAGATCTGTGCTCTACATCTCGCAGGGCTACGTGTCCCCATACCTCCCAACTGTCCCTTTTTTCGGAGGGACAGTCCCTCTTTTGACAGCTCAACCCGCAGTCCCTCATTTGTACTGGAAAGTCCCTCTTTTCTATGCACTGAACAGCCAGAAAAAGAAACAAAGTTTCTCACTTAATTGGCTTTTAGCAGAGAGCCCAGAACAGCTAGCAGGTGCAAATAAGATACTTTGTAACAATTTTGAGACACAAAAACACAGTTTAGAAAAGGAGAAATATTTTCAAACTTTCATAACCTGCCAAATTTTGTAAAACAAACATGGTAATTAGGGGGTGTGGCCACAGAAAGGGGTGTGGTCAAAAAATTGCTGTGCTACATGTGGAAAAAAAAATTTTGTCCCTCTTTTTACTTCCAAAATGTTGGGAGGTATGTGTCCCTTGTGAGCAATAGACAGAGCATAAGCTGCAGAACAAAATAGGAGCACAAGGAGGTACAATCACAGCAACATGAAATACATAGTTAGGTTAGCTGCTGCTTCGAGCAAGCATGTATCAGGGCCTAGCAGCAGGCCCGGACTGGCAATGTACCCGTTCGGGCAAATGCCCGACGGGCCGCTCAATTTTTTATAAAAGTGGGCTGCTCCGAGGCACCTTCCTCCCTCCCTCAGTTGCCGTGCAAGAAAAAAACAGGCACAACTCTAGACAGCCTGTGTGTGCAGATCTGCTGCTGCTGCACGGAGCATGGGGGCGGAGTCGGGAAGTGAGCAGGAACTTTCTGCACAGACTAAGGAACGAGGTAGCTGGGCAGGAGAGGAGCAAAGAACAGTAAGTCTGCTCCCATAGCAAACAAGCCCCTAAACCATGGTGCTATTTTTCTGGTCTGTCACAGTAAACAATGACACAGTATTTGAATTTTGGTGTGTGTTGGGTCCCCATGTACAATTTCTATTTGCAACACAAAAGTCCAGCTTGAAGGTGAATTCATGTGATATTTTGATTAAATAATGTGGTTCTGCGCCATTGAATTACAGTATATGTTTTATTATGACTAGTCTCAAAATACTCATGTATTATAAGGGATAATGTACCCCCTACTGTAAATGATAAGGATATTAGAAGTCACTGGGGGTCATTTATCAACACTGGGCAAATTTGCTCATGGGCAGTAACCCATGGCACCCAATCAGAATGCTGCATTCATTGTACTGCTTGCAGCTGGCTTTAAAAAGCTAATCAATGATTGGTTGCTATAGGTAACTGCCAGTGGGCAAATTTGCCCAGTGTTGATAAATGAGCCCCAATGAGGGGTTGTTCTGTGACCATATAAAGACACAAGGCTGCAGGCTGAGTTATACAGGGAACTCTCAGTGTCACTTGCATATTAAAATAAGTAATGTACCACCTACTGTAATGGTAAACTATCGAATCCTTGTAATTTTTAAATAAGACGTTCAGCTTATAATAAATGGCAAATCAACAAAATGGTTAATAAGGACACACTAGATTTGTGTGGTGCCAGTAAAGAATATTTTACTGTACTGTAACATAATAATAATAAATTCATATCTGTAATATTTTACATTAATTACAGTCAAGCGAGAAAGGCAGCTCTTTATCTACATAATTTTTGCAATTTTACCCCAATATATGTGTGGATAAGTACAAAACTATTGTGTGTTTACATGTGGG
The DNA here is from genome assembly GCA_038501925.1 of Xenopus petersii. Lineage (NCBI taxonomy): Eukaryota > Metazoa > Chordata > Amphibia > Anura > Pipidae > Xenopus > Xenopus petersii. The sequence continues at coordinate 30,559,799 of CM076679.1, read as the reverse complement.
CTGCTTTGATTTTTTTGCCCGGGCTGCTTTTTACTCCCAGTCCGGCCCTGCCTAGCAGCCAGCCAGACCTGTGCTCTACATCCCGTAGGGCCCTGTGTTCCATGTGAGCAATAGCCAGAGCTTAAGCTGTAGAACAAAATAGGAGCACAGGTACAATCACAGAAACATGAGGTCCATAGTGAAGATTAGCTGCTGCATAGAGCAAGCTTATATCAGGCCCTAGCATTCAGCCAGACCTTTGCTTGACCTCCATTATGGCTACCTGTTCTATGTGAGCAATAGCCAAAACATAGAATGCAGAACAAAAATAGCACAATACAAATTATGGATTATCTGCTGTTTAGAGCAAGTATATATCAGAGCCTAGCAGCCCCCCCAGCCCAGTGATCCATATTTAATAGGGCTACTGGTGTCCTATTTGTAAATGGCCTGAATTCAGCAACCAGCCTGTCAGTATACAATACTTGTCAGCATAAGAGAATGTTAGCCCAATTATCTATTTGTAGAAGGGCTACTGGTTTCAGGCGGGCTACTGGTTTCAGGCTGGCAACAAGCATAACCAGGCACAGTGCAGATAAGCATATGATTATATAGCATACAAGCAGTTAGTTAGACTTTAGTACACTGCAGAACAGCATATGGACACACTCCTTATCTGCTGCTCATTATGCAAGGCTGGAAGCAGACCCCTTAATGCCACAAATTCCAGGACACTCTATTGTTAACAGGAAAACAGGCCTCACAAGTTTACGGACAACAGCAGTACTTACCTGAGGCTGCAGCTTCCTCGCCTGCTGAGTCAGAGAGTGGGCGGGGCCATCTCCACTTGCTTTAGCTGGACTCAAAAAGCTTTAATACAAATTAATGTAACCAAGGCTCCAGGGCCTGATGGCATACACCCCCGGGTTCTAAGAGAGCTTAGTTCAGGTTCTTAGTTCATCTGGTATGGTGCCTATGGATTGGAGAAAAGCTGATGTTATTCCAATATTTAAAAAGGGATTACGATCTCAGCCTGACAATTATAGGCCAGTAAGCTTGACATCTGTGGTGGGCAAATTATTTGAAGGCTTGTTAAGGGATCACATTCAAAATTTTGTCCTAATGAATGGCATTATGAGCAACAATCAGCATGGCTTTATGAAGGACAGGTCATGTCAGACGAATTTGATTGCATTTTCTGATGTGGTAAGTAAGATTCTGGATAGTGGGGGGGCAGTAGATGTGATCTATTTGGATTTTGCCAAAGCGTTTGATACTGTGCCCCACAAACGACTGCTTTCTAAACTAAGGTCTGTTGGGCTTAATGAAGTTGTTTGCACATGGATAGGAAACTGGCTACAGGATCGGGTACAGAGGGTAGTTGTTAATGGGACATTCTCTACTTGGAGTAAGGTTCTTAGTGGGGTCCCCCAGGGCTCAGTATTGGGTCCACTTTTATTTAACTTGTTCATTAATGACTTAGGGGAGGGTGTTGTAAGTAATGTATCAGTGTTTGCAGATGACACAAAATTATCCAGCCCAATTAATTCCATCCAGGATGTGGCATCCTTGCAACATCTTGACAAACTGGCAATCTGGGCAGCTAAGTGGCAAATGAGATTCAATGTTGATAAATGTAAAGTCATGCACCTGGGATGTAAAAATATCCAAGCCACTTATACCCTTAATGGGACTGCACAAGGCAAATCCATTATGGAAAAGGACCTTGGAGTCCTTGTAGATGATAAACTTGGCTGTAGCAAGCAATGCCAGTCAGCAGCATCAAGGGCAAATAAGGTCTTGAGCTGTATTAAAAGGGGCATAGAGTCAAGGGAGGAGGGGGTCATTCTTTCACTGTATAGAGCACTTGTAAGGCCCCATCTAGAATATGCCGTACAGTTTTGGTCTCCATCACTCAACCAGGACATTATTGTATTAGAGAGGGTACAGAGAAGGGCAACTAAGCTGGTAAAAGGTATTGAAAATCTTAGCTATGAGGAAAGACTGGCCAAATTGGAGATGTTCACGCTGGAGAAGAGGCGCTTAAGGGGTGATATGATGACTATGTATAAATATATAAGGGGATCATATAATAATCTCTCTAATGCTTTATTTACCAGTAGGTCTTTCCAGCTGACACGAGGTCACCCATTCCGATTAGAAGAAAAGAGGTTCCGCCTAAATATTCGGAAGGGGTTTTTTACAGTGAGAGCTGTGAAGATGTGGAATTCTCTCCCTGAATCAGTTGTACAGGCTGATACATTAGAATGCTTTAAGAAGGGGTTGGATGGCTTTTTAGCAAGTAAGGGAATACAGGGTTATGGGAAATAGCTCATAGTCCAAGTTGATCCAGGGACTAGTCCGATTGCCATTTTGGAGTCAGGAAGGAATTTTTCCCGTAGGTTATACTGAGCCAAATTGGATAATTAGTGTTGGTGCCTCCTGCACAGGCCCAAGTTTGCTATAATATGAAGCCTATAGCGCAACTTTTTTTTAAATTTTTTTTTTATTATTTTAACTACCTCCACCTTAGGAAAGTCTGTTGAGGAAGGCAGTTGGCCATGACCTGCCCCCATTAAAACAAAAATAAAACAAAGGTAACAGGGGGCAGTGAGGTTCAGGCCCCTAACTAATTAGCCTAAACTAACTGCCACCTCCCTCGCCCATCCGTAAAAATGGGGTGTAGGGACCACATACACCACTGCCGCCGGACGCCGTCTGGGCAGGTCGGGAGGGCACACGGATGGGGGGACAAGCACCTGCCACCCAATGCTCTTGATAGCAATACAGGAAGGCAACTGAAATACAGGCAGACAAGGAGTAGCAAACATTGCACCTCAGTGCCTTACCTGATTCAGGAGCTGAAGTTCAGAAGACTCCAGGTCTGAGGTAGTGTGCTTGGGGGAAAAAAGGTCCCATGGACCAAAACCCCTGTCCCTAGGATGCCTTTTGGGCAGGCCTAATGCTTTCCTAGGCTTAAAAAGAGAAAAACAAAAATCTGCTTCTAATGATTGAGGCATTTGTTCAGAGAACAAAGCCAAGAGCATAAGAGAAGGAACAAAAAGACGCCAGTAGGTGGGTGTGGTTGGCATTTTAAAGGCTTGGGGAGGTTCCTTCTAATGGGAGCAGGGAGGAGGGGCTATCCCGTAACGTACTGACATGGAGTTTGTCTAGGGAAACTATTAATCCTCTGAGTTTTGCAAAGATTCTAGAGTCTAGCTGTATGCTAATATAAATATTGTTTTCTCGACACAGCAGAGAGTCACTACCTTAGTGATATACAAGCTTGGTAAACAGCATATGACTTGCATGTTCTACAGGTTTGATCTATGTGTTAGACAGTCAGAATGTAAGTTATTTGATTTGAGATGGTTCAGTGTGGCTCCATTACAGGTTGAAGCAGAGTGCTCTACTAAATCTCTGCATGGCTAGGTCCTACCACAGTTCTTTGGTAACGTACAGTAATGCTTGGTTTTGCCTATTTTTGTAGACCTAATGGCTGCCAGGTTGCAGCCGGTCTCATGGGCATCTTCTGTATTACAAGCAGGTTAATAAGAAGGCTTGTATATCACATCCTAATTAGGTTGCATCTTCTCTGCCTTGAAAATAGCTGTACAGCTGGGGGCTTGTTCTTATGCTATTCTGTACTGTCGTTGGCAGGAGTAAGGTGCTTGGTAGCAACAAGCAAATGGGCACATGTACATTCCCTTGTATTGACCTCACTAAGCTATTCTGACTTTTGAGGTCTTCGGGGATGTTAACCAATTTGTATAGGATGCGGGGTTACGATTACTGGTTTCTTGGAGCTGTATTAGTTTGGCATGTTTTGCCTAAATGTTATATCAAAGGCATGGTTTTACATATGGTTTTCAATTACATGTTGGAACAATTGCCATTCTATACATATTTCCCTTGGTAAGGGAGGTGTCCATTAAAATGAAGTCACATCCACAGTAGTGGACATGACATATGCTTTAGGTTAGGTTATGATCTGCTGTCATAGTCCGTGGAGGTAGTATCTTCCTGCCTAGGGCACAGTTAATTGGTCCAAGTTTGTGCTTGGGCAAAAGTCAATTACTTGCCCTGAAGTATGTTAAGGGTGTCTCTAGTCTTTGGCTTCCATCAGACTAGTCAGGATAAGGGACTAACACATTGCTTAGGTAGAGTGTGTGTGACCTTGGTCCAAGTGGGGATGAACTCCTTTGTTCCTGCCCAGTACCTTTGTTGGCTGGTAATGTGCATTCCTGTTTTCAGGTCATAAGTGTAGTGGTGGGGCACTAAGTCTGTTCTTGGTGTTTGCCTAAAGAACAAGGTGGTAATGAGGCATAGTTTGCTCCTCTTGTTTCATGCTAAGCAGTTATCCTTCGAAACATGATTGCCTTAATGTGTCATACAACCCGAATTAGGGACTGTTTGTCAAGATATTGATGTGCTTGTATAAGGGAGCTTCCTGAAAATAGGTTACCCACAGACTTTCTAGTAAGGTTACCTTTTGGCATGATAGTAACCTTTTAGGGGGCCCTGGCAGGATAGTGTACTGTCAGTGGTCAAGAGGCTAGCATAAGCACATATAGGCCTCTTGAATGTTGGATCGGGCTTTTTAGGTTTTGTGCCTATAGTATTTATTTGTGTCACATTCTCTTGCCTTTTGGGGTCTTCTGTCATACTGTATTGCTACCCACCTGTTATGTTCTCAATAAACCGTTTAGTTATGGTATTCTTACCACAGAACAGCTAGTTTTCTGGGTTGAATATGTATAGAGACTAAGCTATCTGCTATGGTCTTAACAGGTATATTGCAGTTGTGATGCATTTCTGGAAGTTGGTCCTATGACTAGTCAGGCACTATTCACCTCTTACTATAGGGATGTGAGATGGTCAGATGGTGGGTCACTCTCATTGTGAGTTTCCTTGTGTAGAACTAGGTCCTAGCAGGATTACTCTCTTCCTCTAGGTTGGAGTTGAGATCAGCTAATCCTATAAGATGTCTTCTGGGCTTTAAGCTTGCTATGTCCTAGAGAGTGCTGATACTGTATGGAAAAGGCAAAATTGTATCATACTTACCGTGATTTTCCTTTCCTGGATGTACTCCATATCAGTACGCTTCCATCCCTTCTACAATGGTTGTCTTAAAGCTCGTAACAAGGACACCATAGTGGTGGTGGGAGTAGCTTTCAAAGCTTTGGTGAGGGTCCTTCTGATGGGGCATGGGGGCGGGGATATCCTGGAGAGTGCTGATGGAGTACGTCCTGAAAAGGAAAATCGCAGTATGATACAATTTTGCCTTTTTATACTGGTGTTATTTTTTGTGATATTTTTATTTTAAAGCACTGAAAACTCAAGAATGCAAAATAGAAAAAACCCTCAAAATACCCAGTCCAAGTCTTGATCTTGTTTCAGAAACTGACTTTTCATCCGACTAAGCTGAACAAACTGAGACAAGTCTTACATAAAGAATTGGCCGAAATGACTCCCCCCAAATAGTGTGCAAAGCTGGCACATACTTGTTCTTAAAGACTTATGGGGTTATGTAAAAGGTGCAAAGTTTGCCCAGGAGCAGCAACCCATAGCAACCAATTAGCAGGTAGCATTTACTGGTCACATTTTAAAAGCATACATCTTACTATGGGTTATTGCACCTAGGCAAATTTAGTACCTTTTATTACATGTGGGGGATAAAGATGGTATTGCTGTAACTGATGGTTCTATATAATATTTAGGGAGATTTACTTACTCATGCTTGGGGCATAACTTGTAAGATGAAGAATGGCGTTTCAAATAAATAAGCTTGCCAAGCTTTGTTTCCTTAGATTTGTTTTTATTAAAGTACATCATATTAGCCTAGAAACATTAAAAGGTACACACTGATTTTGTAATTTCCATTATTTAGTTATTGCTCTTGTTATTTAGTTAATAATTATTGATATTGGCCAGATACATTTTAAAGGTTTTGGCCTAACTTCTAAAAAACAAAACAAAAAAACACTATAGGGCTAATATATGAGCATAGGTGCTAAATTGCACAAATACAGTTGCTAATAACAAACAATCACAAATTAGTTTTGAACAGTTTACTATTTGAAAAATGTAAAACAAAGATGTGATTAGATGCTACTGGCAACAAGCAGTTTAGCATCACTGTGACCTTAGGTGTTTAAGCAGTCTAGCTCTAGGTTCATCCCCAGAAACACAGCTGTATATGGGTAGCCAATTACAGCACTACTTCCATATTGAAAAACAGGCCCAGATTTGCAGCAAGGCCACAACGGACCAGGCCTAGGGTGGTATAAATTAAGGGTGGCATTAGTGGCATGCTGTCCAGCTGCACTAGTAGTTTACTTTAGTCCAGAACAGCTCCTGTAGAAATAAAGGATGCACATGTGCACCATCTTCCGTACAGGGGGCAGGAGTGGGTAGCCTATGTTGCTCTCAGATAAAATCCGTCCCTGCAGGGGAAATATGAACACCAAGTCTGCCTGGCTGCTTTCACAGCAAATGTGGATTGGCTGGCATTCTAACAAGTATAGTGCGGAGTGCCACTGGCTATCCCCTACAGCCTGGAAAATAGCCAGCAGGAATCTGATGCTAGCAAGGTTTGTGGGGGAATAGCTAGATATATCCTTTGAAAATGTATATATTGTCATGCTGAAGTTATTTCCTCATCATATTTTACAGAGGCACCTTAAAGTCTTACATGTAACAAACAATCTTTATTATGTTCACAAGCTCATTCTCATGTCTGCTTTAGCGAAAGGTTGCTGAGTATGTGACATACGTGTGTAACGCTTTCTTGGCCTATCCTGGCAATTAGGGGTTAAGGGTGTCCAGCTAGTGTATGAGCATGGGTTACACTATGATACTACACTCAGGGCGGAGCCTTCGCTAAATGGAAGCTTCCCCTTTAAGATGGTGTAAAACTACAACCCACAGGCTTATTAGTGTGAAAGATAGAATAATGGACGCCAGGAGGTTCTTAGATAGTGAAAACAAGTGAGATGGTTTATTAGCACAACAATATGCAAAGGCAATTGACCACAGGTTTACTCACACAGGAGCTGTAGTAGGAGTTAGCATATCACAGAGGAGAAATGATAGCATGATGATGATGCAGCATGTACAGATGTCACTCCTCAAGTCAAACAGTAGGAAGAATATCTCACTTTCAGAGACCAGCGACCAATGTGAAACAGGATCGATCAAGTAGGGATCAGGCAGTGGTCTGCTAAACTGAATTCCCTATAACTGAGTTCCCTACACTAAAGGCAACCTTAGAAGCCTTTGGGAGGCTAGTCCCTGCTATTCTCCTTGATGGAGCATACAACTGCTCATACTATCTAAATCTGGCTATCTCTCTCTCCTAGAGAGACTATTACAGAATCTGCCCTAATGATAACTAATCCCCGTTCACGGGATTGCCTGGTTCCTGACTTCAGCACCAAAGGTACAGGTCCCTTTGGGGTAAATGGCTTACTGGGGTCTTGGGGATCCCAGGCTCAATGGGAAACACCTAGCGGCACAGACACCAGGAGCCAAAGAGGAAGAGGCCACTCCCTACACAGCACTATATAGCAGTGTGGCAGGGGAGTGTCATTACACTCTTTGTCCAATAGGTGTAGATGTTACACTTTACCAGTTAGAAGGGCTTGGCCCAATAACAAGGGAAAAGAGAACTTAAGGAAAGGTAGGGGATTAACTCTATAGGAGCCTAATAGATCCTATAGGTCCCTACATACACCCGGGGGAAAAATCCATTTAGTCCCGACAATGGTGCAAAAATTAGAAAAATACACAAATATTAAACACAGTGGAAATATTAGTGCAAATGGGACAGTAAACAATATATGTAATACTGTGAGGATAAGTAAGTGCAAAACTGTTTCAGTTACATTAACCATTTACAATTTCGTGAGAACCCTTTAAGGACACTCAGGCACTTGACGTATGATAATTGAACCATACCTACACATCAGGAGGTCCAGGCACAGGCTTGGCTGAAAAGAAAAATAATCATACTTTTTTTCTCATATAGCAACATCACACATTTTCCCATAGTTGGAGAACATGAAATCCCACCAAACCCAAAACTTTATTCAGCCTCACATCCCCCCCTTACTCAAGTGTCCAAAGATATGACAGTCACTTGGGGTAGAAATGTAGATGATAAAGTTCCTACTCAGTGAGTAGAAGGGTTGTGGTGGGGGCTCAGCAGTCCTTTCTCATGAACCCAACATATATATACAAAGGTCCTGGACAATGTCCATAAGTCCAGCAACTGGAAAATGGTGAACTATAAACTGAAGAAGGTCCAAAACTTGGGGCATCGATCTAGAAGAAACTTCTTTGAAGAAGGCCCAAATAAACGGGCATCAATCTAGATGAATAGAAGCCTGGATGTAAATTAACATCATTTACAGCAGGAACCGTGAACAAATCAGGCTCACAAACAGGAGTCCCTTGACTTGTAACAACTTACAGGAACCATGTGTTCAGGGAGGAAAACTTCACACCCCCTAGGGGATGGCTCCCTTCCAAGGCAGGACTTTGCCACGGTATCTTTGTAGGACAAGTAGTAATTGGGGTGTGGCTTCTCCACATGACCCCCATGAGAAACTTGCTCCATTAAGCTAAAATGCTTATCATCCTGGAATTTCCCACAGCTTTTCACATAATGCTTTAACACAGTGCGGCCATACCACCATTCATGGACCACATTGCTTAAGAAAGAAAGATCGCGCTCCCTCTTTGAAGCATTTTTCTGGAACAGTCCTCCTGATCCAATCTTCTCCCTCCTGATCAACTCACCATAAACCCATTCGTCGAGGTGCTTTTCCACTTCATCATAGATGAATTCTGGGGCATAAGGCATATAGTAGCCCCATTGGTCAAACACTCGAATGTTGATAATCCTCTGGATTCTTGACACCGTACGCTGTTTTTGAGGATCAGCACAGCCAGGGGAAACCCAAAAGGAAGTATCATTGGCAGGGTTCCCTGCAGGCGGCATGGGCTTTTCAAAGAAAGTGACCAATTCCTCCTTAGAGGATGTAGATGATGAAGGCAGCGGTCCAAAGTCCATCTCCCCCCAATCTGGGTCAGGAGAACGTAGAGACTCAATGCTGTTCCCTTCAGAGGAGCAGGAGGCGGAGGTAACAACACCAGTAAGTGTGGCAGGTGGCTTTTCTCCAAATATATTGGGAGGGGCGCGTCCGCGACCCCTTCCACGTGTAGCAGATTTCTTGATGGAAGGTTCCACCTTCAGACCCCTCGGGGAATCTGTAACTTCCTTTAACTCTTCCCCTTTAGGCTCGGCAGAGATAGAAGAGGAAGGTGGTGGTATTGTAGCACCCATAGGCTGTATAGCAGCTGTGCCAGCAGTAACTTCTGCTTTGGATGAAGTCGCAGCCGCGACATCAGGCACTGGAAATGGTGAAACAGGCAGAATAGCAGAAAATGGTGAGGCAGGCAATACAGCAGAAAATGGTGGAGCCAGTAAAATGGGCCCTGAGGATTCCTCCATTTTCAGAAAGGGCCCCATCCAGTAGCTTCGCCCACACATTTTACAAGAAGGAGTCAGCCTCTTAAATGCAGCGCCACATTCTGCCCCACACTCCCCACAATATGGCACCATTATAGTACAGCCAGGGCTAAGGAAATCCTCTCCAAAAGTGCCCCTCCAGACATACCTGTTAGGTGAAGGGGCTGGTACGCTTGGGCAGAATGAAAAGGTGATATGTCCTTCTTGGGCCTCTGGGTCTGGCCATCCATCCCAGCCTTGATCCGCCATCCTTGTTTGGGACACGGTGAGGTGCTGAGGAATTTCCTGAACAGTGTGTACCTGCAGCCGCAGGACAAATATGATATGCTGGGAACCTGGATAAAATGGATTACTGTGATTCCAAAGATCCGCAGCAAGAAGCGGTATGCTTTGAGCAACTATCACTTTGTGGTGGAAGGCAAAAAGGCAAGTTCCCTTAGCAGCCGCTAAGGGTGTAGGCCTGTGAAGAGTTTGGATCTCATAAGATGCGTCCGTCCTCTAGGAAGTCTTCCACAAAATGGCGGCAGTGACGTGACGTCAGGGAACCGCCTAGTCCAAGCGCGCCAAAGGGTATGCGCAGGGACAAAATGGCGCCTGCGAAATCTTGCGATGACACCAGTGGCGCCAGCAGAAATTCACAGTGCACAATAACAAAAACGCCAGCGAATATGCGCCTGACGAAACAATAGTGGCGCAGGCGAATAATGGGACACACGAAGAACCACCAAGCCCGCACCCACGGCCTTACTATGCGCACACCAAAAATAGTAAGTGCGTGCAGGACTGCCCTTTGCCTAATGGGTCCGGCAGCCTGTCAGCAAATTTTAAAGATACAGTACACAATTTCACAAAAATTGTAAAAAACACAAATATAGCCTGGATTGGGGGCGGGGCCCCACGTTGGGCACCAAAATGTAACGCTTTCTTGGCCTATCCCGGCAATTAGGGGTTAAGGGTGTCCAGCTAGTGTATGAGCATGGGTTACACTATGATACTACACTCAGGGCGGAGCCTTCGCTAAATGGAAGCTTCCCCTTTAAGATGGTGTAAAACTACAACCCACAGGCTTATTAGTGTGAAAGATAGAATAATGGACGCCAGGAGGTTCTTAGATAGTGAAAACAAGTGAGATGGTTTATTAGCACAACAATATGCAAAGGCAATTGACCACAGGTTTACTCACACAGGAGCTGTAGTAGGAGTTAGCATATCACAGAGGAGAAAGGCTAGCATGATGATGATGCAGCATGTACAGATGTCACTCCTCAAGTCAAACAGTAGGAAGAATATCTCACAAATTTTAAAGATACAGTACACAATTTCACAAAAATTGTAAAAAACACAAATATAGCCTGGATTGCTGAATTTTTTTTTTATCCCGCAAAGCAAATTTTCATGAAAATGTAATAAGCGTAAAAAACCAGAGCGGATTTGATCGGAGTTTGTAGCAAACAATATTGAGATAAATTTGGACTTTGATAAATAACCTCCTAGGTGTAAAGTTGAGGGTGAGGACTTCCAAAGTAATTTTTTCAGAGATATTACCTGTGCCACTAGCAAAGCTAAGAAGACAGCGAGAGCTTAGGGAGATTAATGAGTGGCTGAGAGATTGGTGTAGGGAGGAGGGTTTTGGGTTTTTGGAGAACTGGGCTGATTTCTCAGTTGGCTACAGGCTCTTTGCTAGGGATGGGCTGCACCTCAATGATGATAGTGCAGCTGTTTTGGAGGAGAAGACAGTTGGAGGAGATTTTAAACTAGGTGTGGGGGGGAGGGTTCAGTAAAAGATGAAGTGGAAGACAGGTTAGATGAGAAAGTGGGCAAAGGAAGGGAAGATGGGGTGAGGAGATTTGGTTGGGGGTACTGTAAGGGTAAGGCCAGACGAGGAGATTTGGGGAGATTTTGTCGCCTGGCGACTTATTGGCAAGTCTTTTGCGCGACTATCTCCCCGAACTGCCTCAGCGTCTTTTCCCCATAGGCTACAGTGCAAAATTTGCCCCAAAGTTGCCCCAGTGAGGAGTATGGGGAAAAGATGCTGAGGCAGTTCGGGAAGATAGTCGCGGAAAAGACGTGGCGATAAGTCGCCAGGCGACAAAATATGGTACCAGTATTAAATGTATGATGGCAAATGTAAGGTGTCTGACTGGTAAGATGGGATAGCTGGAAGTGCTTGTACTGGAATGAAAATATGATGTGATTGGTGTGGCCAAAACATGGCTGAATGAGTTGTATGACTGAGCAGTTCATATCAACGGCTATACTTTGTTTCGGAGGGACAGAGACAATAGAAAAAGAGGAGAGTATGTCTGTTTGTTAGGCAGGATTTAAAAGCTTATGTAAAGGAGGAGGTTATGTTAGATAATGAGGGGGCAGAAGTCGTATGGGTTCTTCACCAATTGTAAAGAGTCCAGCAAATTAATTGTAGGGGTATGCTATAGACCCCCTAATGTAAGTGAGGAGGAGGAGGCAGCTAAGCTCCTGATGCAAATAGAAAAGGCTGATAGTTTGGGTAAAGTAATGATAATGGGGGATTTTAATTACCCAGATATTGACTGGAGCAAAAGTACTGCCCGATCAGTTAATGGGAAGTTTATAAACATGTTGCATGACAATTTTATGGTACAGGTTGTTGAGGAGCCAACCAGTAAAAATGCTATTCTGGATCTAGTGATCTCAAATGACACAGAACTTATAGCAAATGTGCAAGTCATTGAACCCCTGGGTAATAGAGATCATATGTTATATCATTTAAAGGAAAACTATACCCCTCAAACAATGTAGGTCTCTATTAAAAGATACTGAGTAAAACAGCCCATGTGTAAAACCCTGCTTCATGTAAATGAACCATTATCATAATAATATACTTTTTTAGTAGTATGTGCCATTGGGTAATCATAAATAGAAAATTGCCATTTTAAAAAATAAGGGCCGCCCCCTGAGATCGTAAGATTCACTGTGCACACATACAAACCACATGTAAGGTCACATGAGCCAATGACAGACAGAGTTCTGCCTTTTGCTTCCTCACTTCTTCCTGTTACAGTTAGTGTTGTAGTATTTCTGGTCAGGTGATCTCTGAGGCAGCACAGATAGAGTCACGAAATGGTGGTTCAAGGCAAGAGATGTAAAAGGGCAATATTTATGTAAATATATATTCCAGTTTGGTAAAATGCTTTAATATGTCATTCAATTTGATATAAACTATCTGTTGCTTAAGTATTCATTTTGGGGGTATAGTTTTCCTTTAATGTCTGTTGCAATAAACAAATATACACTGGGGCAATAAAAACCATGAATTTCAGAAAAGCTCATTTTAGTGCATTGAGGGCTACCCTTCAGAGCATTGATTGGGGCATTACGTTTTCAGCTAAAAACACAGAACATTAATGGTTGTCATTTAAAATGATATTAAATCATTACTGTTATTTCCTTAAAGGGGACCCGTCACCCAAAAAAATTACTTAAAATCCTATTTTATCACATTAGTCAAGCAAAATGAACTTTAATTAGACTGTTTAAATGATTTGAATTTTGTTTGCTTCAGTCTGGGAATTCATAATGATAGCAAGCAGGCAGCAGCCATTTTGTGGACACTATTTTTAAGGAAAGCCTTGCATCATCTCAGAATCTTGTTTGTGCACCAGAATGGGGGACCTGATGTCCATCCCCATGCCCTGGCTACATAATGAAATGGTGAAGAGAACTGGGAGAATGTGGGGAGAGCAGTGACATCTAGGAAGTGCTGAATGGAAAGTGAAAGTAATTGTCTGCCCCGCCTCTATGCCCATGGCATAGAGGAGGGGCAGACACTATTTGATTGACAGCTGAGATTTATAAATGAGCTTACAACAGCTATGAATGCTTTAATAAAAAATAGAAATTGGATTTCATGTTTAATTTGAAAAGGACTTTTATTATACAGATATTTGTGTCTGGGTGACAGGTCCACTTTAAGGAGTAAATGTAGAAGCTCTAAGAATCATCCTATGTGGCTTAAAGGGAATCTGTCGTCATTTTAAACTTTTTTTTTTGCATTTTTATAAAAAACACACATCCATAAACACTGTCTGGCAAATAAAATTTTAATCCACAAATCCATGCATAAGTTATTTTAGTTTGTATTTTGTCATGGGGGCTTTCATTTCTGCTCATTACACTTTCATCCTGTGCTGCTCTAACAGCAGGCACAGTATTACCTGTGTGCTTGGAGGCAGCCATTCTGTAATGAAAAGCCAGGTCGCACTACGACATGAGAATCTAGCTGTACACTCCCCCTCCCCTCTCTGCCCATGCGTGTGATGTTTGGAGGAGAGCGGTCACATGGTTTGCAGGGAAGCAATTACTTTCACTTTCCTACGTTCTGCCTGCTCTACAGCTGGACTAGCAGCCCCTCCTCCCACAGACACTATCAAAGCTCCTGCCATTCTGTAAAGGTGGCCATACATGGATAGATCCGCTCGTTTGGCGATGTCGCCAAACGAGCGGATCTCCCTCCGATATGCCCACCTTGAGGTGGGCAATATCGGGCAGATCCGATCGTGGGCCCTAGGGCCCAACGATCGGATCCTAGCATTCGCAAACGGGCGGTCGGATCGCGGGACCGCATCAACGAACAGATGTGGCCGCGATCCGACGGGATTTTTAATCCCATCCGATCGAGATCTCGATTGGGGAAGCCCATCGGGGGCACCCATACACGGGCCAATAAGCTGCCGACTTGGTCTGTTGGCAGCTTTTATCGGCCCGTGTATGGCCACCTTATGTTTGATCTCTGCATTCCTTTGGTGAGGGGAACTTTCTCTCCTTGCTGCCTTCCAAGTTAGTTTTACTGGTTACTAGATGTGGTAAAGGAGCTGTGAGTTCCCTCTGCTATCCACCTCACAGACCTTGCTCCTTTCCTGCCTGCAATACTTCTTTTTTCATTAACTACTTACTGCCTCCTTTCTCCTGAGCTATTTTAACGCTTCCTAGACTTCCTCTTAAATTTTCCTGGTTTTCAAGTATGTCCTCCTTATTTTATCCTTTTTTTCTATTCCCTGTCATCAGTCCTGGGAGTGTATTCCTGTGTTTCTGCCATTCATTTTTGTGTAAATAAATATAATAAACTATATAAAATATTTTTTCCAGTGCCCAAAATGAATTGTGTGTGTGTGTATATATATATATATATATATATATATATATATATATATATATTTATTTTTGAAACGTAAGTGGGGGCAGTGATCACAGGACTATCTTATTTCAATCCTTCTGAAGTGGTGTCAGTGGGAGATTATCTTGATACTTGCCTATTGTTCAATTGACAGGCTCAGCAGACAAGACTCTATTTACATTACAGCAGCTTGTAGGAGGGAGGGGTAATGACATCACTCCAACTTGCAGTGCAGCAGTAAAGTGTGACTGAAGTTTATCAGAGCACAAGTCACATGACCTGAGGGTGGCTGGGAAATGTCAAAATGTCTAGCCCCATAGCAAATTTTAAAATTAGATTAGAAAAAAATTAGAAAAAATCCATTTCTTGTTTTGAAAAACAGATTTCAATGCAGGATTCTGCTGTAGTAGCACTATTAACTGATACATTTTGTAAAAAACATGTTTTTCCATGACAGTATCCCTTTAATATAGAAGTAAAGAAGGTAATAGAAAAGAAGAGAAAGGCATTTAAAAACTACAAGTGGGACAGAAGCTGCATTTAATGAATAGCTGTATTAAAAGGGGCATTGATTCACAGCAGGAAGCGGGCATTGTTCCACTTTATAAACACTGGTAAGGCCCCATCTAGAATATTTCGTACAGTTTTGGTCTCCATCACGCAAACAGGACATATTAGAGAAGGTACACAGAAGGGCAACTAAGCTGGTAAAAGGTATCGGACATCTTAGCTATGAAGAAAGACTGGCGAAATTGGGAATGTTCACGCTGGAGAAGTGGCATTTAAGGGGTGATATGATGACTGAATAAATATATGAGGGGATCATATTATAATCTCTCAAATGCTTTATTCAAAAGTAGGTCTTTCCAGTTGACACTAGGTCACCCATTCCGTTTAGAAGAAAAGAGGTTCCGCCTAAATATTTGGAAGGGGTTTTTTTACAGTAAGAGCTGTGAAGATGTGGAATTCTCTCCCTGAATCAGTTGTACTGGCTTATACATTAGATAGCTTTAAGAAGGGATTGGATGGCTTTTTAGCAAATGAGGTAATATGGAAGATAGCTCACAGTACAAGTTGATCCAGGGACTAGTCTGATTGCCATTTTGGAGTCAGGAAGGAATTTTGTCCCCCTCTAAGGCAAATTGAAGAGGCTTCAGATGGTTTTTTTGAACTTGATGGACATGTGTTTTTTTTTTAACCTTACTTATTAATTAACTTAATAATTAAATGCCTGCTCGTTTATTTTGCGGTTTGTTAGAGAAAAATTTAAACAGGCGATGTAACTCTGAGATGGCTTATATCATTTTCTTTTACAACAGGTGATACATTATTTATTATAATCCAAGTGACAGAAATTACATAACTATAACTATTTACTAATTATTAAATTGCTTAACATTTATAAGGATTTAATTTTCTGTGTGTATGTGCTCCAATAACATGATTCACAAACAGCTTTTCCCACTACTCAACCCACTACCTAGGCCCACCCTGAAACATTGTGTTGATGTAATCAATAATTGTAATACGCGAGGTCATCCAAAAAGGAGCCAAGGGCTGGAAGTAGAGAGGTTTTAGAGAGAGCAACATTCAACTCTACCATCCCCACAGGATCTGTACCCTAGCTGAACTGTTTATATCTCTTCCAGTACTTCCGGTCCACCCCTGCAGGGCTCTGGTTTTGACTGTTTTTCATAAACAGCCCTCAATATCTATTGATATCTAGATTTTTAAAATTTAAATTTGGGTCACCCATAGAGAATTTTTTAGGCTACACCCATTTTCCTACGAGCTTGTAACCACACCCAATCAAAGTTAGAAACACATATTTTTCCTCAAATTTTTTTTCATATTTCTTCATAGAGGCTTTGATTTAACGAATGTTTATAAATGTTTATTACTTCACATAATAAAAGTAATACAACTGTGCAATGCCAAATACATTTTTAAACTTCCCAGTATAAAAGCAGTGCCTCCTTTGTATTTAATGGCCACAAAATACTTAGCGGAATAAAATCAGTGCTGACTATGCTTAGCGCCCCAGAACACACATCAAAATAAAAACCATTCCAAATTCATCATTATTGTCCAAGTACATTTAAATCATGCATCATCATCATCTCTTGGGTCATGGATTCCTGTATGAGTTCATTTATCATAATTCATCATAATTCAGACTTCTTAAATGGTGATGTTGTGCTTGCTGGGTTCACTGTTTGGGTCTGATGGCAAGTCTGTTAACCCCCTTTCCTGATGTCAGAATAAAAATCAGTGTGAAATTAGAGCCTCAGAAACACTGTAGCATTGAGAGTAGGGATGCACCAAATCCACTATTTTGGATTCGACCAAACCCCCGAATCCTTCACAAAAGATTTGGCCGAATACCGAACCGAATCCTAATTAGCATATGCAAATTAGGGGTGGGAAGGGGAAACATTTTTTACTTCCTTGTTTTGTGACAAAAAGTCATGCGATTTCCCTCCCCTAATTTGCATATGCAAATTAGGATTTGGATTTGGTTCGGCCAGGCAGAAGGATTTGCCCGAATCCGAATCCTGCTGAAAAAGGCTGAATACTGGCCGAATCCTGGATTCGGTGCATCCCTAATTGAGAGCAAGGTTGTGCTTGCTCTGTTTGCTGTATGAGATGCTTTTTGTGCAACTGGCATCAAAGAGTGTAAGTGAACAGCTTAGGTAGCTTAGAAATCTAACGACTGCACTTGTGCACCATGCATCTTTTGCCAGATGGTGCAGAGTGCAGTGTGGGTGCAAGTCTGCCAAAGAGTAAGCAGTAAGAATAGGCTCCTTAGCATCATGCCACTAACTTGCAAGTTTAGGGGACAACTACTTGCCTTCCCCAACCCTTAACACAGGGTTGCTGAGTGGCTTCTGTGTTGTATTCATGGGGGGACACGTCCTGCCCCATTCTGGAGTGCTAACCCTGTGTCCATGGTGGGAAGTGACAAGAATGGTGCAAACATGGCAATTTGTGCTGATGTGTTTGAAGTTTGCACCTTGTCACAGCTATGTAAACATTTCCACAGAATATTTTAACTATTTATTGTAACAAAGGGCAGAATATTTGTTCCTGTTTAATGAAACATTGGAAAACGTGACAGGATTTTACTAAAGCCCAGCTGTGTGAATTTACCTCCATCAGCATAAGCGAAATGTTCATAAACCATGTTAAAGCTAAGTTAATAAAGGAACATCAGTTTAAGTTTAATCTTTGATTATTATAAATCCCTTTCAAAATGCTCATTAAGAAGTTTCTTTCCTATTGAGTTGAGCTCTGCCATCCATAAGGTTGTATTATATACTGTACATTTAAAGATTTTAAGATTCCAGGCACAAAATGTTTCATTGCTGTTAGGGGAAACTCTGTATGCCCAGGGCCGGATTTACATAGTGGGCACCTCTAGGCCCACTGTCGTTTGTCACCCCTGTCCCCTCCATTTTATTTGCTCAAATTTTCATCATCGGGATTTGAGCAATGGGGATTGGCGCACGGAAATGTAAAACTATTGTATCTCCTGTGCATCCCCAGTGTATCTGAACCAATGTGGGTGTGGGTGGGCATCATGCACCCCCTAAAATCCTGCCACCCTAGGCCCAGGCCTTGGTGGTCTCTCCACAAATCCGGGCCTGTGTATGCCCATTTAACCCTTATTATGCCAAGCTACAAAGACCTTGGGACACATTTTCACTTTACATTAGGCATTAGGAGGGGGCCCTCCAAGTATATGTCATGTAGGCTGCAACAGATACTTTTTAAACAAACAACAATGGACACCATGTGGCCAGTTGGAAAAACCTGCATTTCACTGATGAACCCCAATAAGGGTGAAACTGGTTTGCATTTGGGAATCCGCATACTGCCATGGCTGTGCTTTAAAACCCAATAGTTGAGGCTCAGTCTCTAGAGTATTCCATGTAAAAGGACATTTAAGAAGCAGTGCTAGGCTTGCTTACCAAAATTCTACAAAAGCACATAATTTACAAATGCACAATAAATTGTGGAAAAAAGGCCAGATTGTAGGATTAAATTATTAGAAATGTATAACATTTTTGTTTTTTCATCAATAATAGTCTGTATTTTCCTGTGATCCAGTCATATGCATACCAGTATATTTCAGCAGAGCTGTCTTTATCTGGCTGATTAAAAACATTTTTGTTTTGGTATAGAACAGACCCCGATGCAGGTAAATGTACCTCTCGTTTGTCTGTTTTTCTGTTGGCCTTGTGTATATCAACTGCAAGGCCAATAGTATATCTCCCTAGAGTTTAAGGGTCATATTAGATGAGACACAGAAATGCTAAAAAATGTATTGCCATACTGGGTGCTGGGAATCTCCGCAGGACAAACACTTAAAATGCATAACTGCATGAAAATAATGTATGACAACATGACGAATCTATGAGATAATTTTGTGTCATTGTTCTAGGAAAGAGATCATAATTGTTATATTTGAGCTCTGATAATGGCTCACGGTTAAAACTGTAATTCTAAAAGATAGAATCATTTTTACAGCGTGGAAGGTTAAAGCTCAAGAACTAAGATATGCTATACCCAAGGTTTTTGTTTTGTGTACCAATCCAAGGTCATCTTATCCCTTTAGCAGTAAAAATATGTAGGGAAATTCTTGTGGATAATCTTTAAGCCATGAATTGCTACTGTTATAAATCTGCTAAATCTCTGGGCTGGTAAAATAATTTTAGTATATAAAAATAATTGTGGGTAAGGGTTTTGTTCTCCATTGAACCTTTGCCTGGCCATGAGTAGAGATACTATATTGCTAATGTAATAAGTAGGTATAACAGTACAGCATTATAGATTTTTCTTTCACTGCTTTCACTGCTTAAAGGGATTCTGTCATGATTTTTATGTTGTAGTATTTCTAAATTACACTATTTACACTGCAAATCATTAACTCTACCATGTAAAATGGTATTCCTAATATTGGTGTGAAGACATTTTGCCTGGTCATGTGAGTTCAGATAGAGGCAGCACTTGATGGAACTGCTTTCAGGCAGGGTATTGTTTCTCCTCGTGGAACTGGGGACATGGATTTTTTTTAGCTGTTATCTGGTTGCCTTCCCATTGTTCTGCTGATGGGCTGATGGGTGGGGAAGGGAGGAGGGTGATCACTCCAATTTGCTGTGCAGCACTAGAGAGTAACTGAAGTTAAAGGACCAGTAACACCATTTTTAATTCTTAAAAAAATGAATGCATATACATTACTTACCTCCAATATGCTGATCTTTCCTGCTGTTTGATAAGACATAGGAAAAAACTGAAACCGGCACTGTCCCACGGCATCCAAGGGGTCTCTGCCATCTTCTTGCTTGTTCTTCTTCTTCTCCCCCTACATGCGCGCTGCTGCGTCTCTCTTCCGGGACCCGACTTCCGGGTTCATAATGTCACTTCTGGAAGTTTCCCCTTCACAAACAGCCTTTAGCACCCGCAGTGTTGTACCCCACACAGCCCTCATTGGTTCCCTCTCTGCCCGCAGCATTTCCCTCCCCTCAGCCTTACCCTCTGTTCAGCTTCTCTGCCGGCAGCTCTTCTGTCACCTCTGCCTTTTCTCCCCACAGTGTTTCTGTCCCACAGACTTTCCCTCCCCTTAGCCTCTCTGCCGGCAGACCTTCTGTCACCTCTGCATATTTCTCCCCGCAGCGTTTCTGTCCCGCAGACTTTCCCTCCCCTTAGCCTTTCCCTCTCTTCAGCCTCTCTGCCGGCAGCTCTTGTCACCTCTGCCTTTTTCTCCCCGCAGCGTTGCTGTCCCGCAGGCTTTCCCTCCCCTTAGCCTCTCTGCCGGCAGCTCTTGTCACCTCCACCTTTTTCTCCCCACAGTCTTTCCCTCCCCTTAGCCTTTCCCTCTCTTCAGCTTCTCTGCCAGCAGCTCTTCTGTCACCTCTGCCTTTTTCTCCCCGCAGCGTTTCTGTCCGGCAGACTTTCCCTCCCCTTAGCCTTTCCCTCTCTTCAGCTTCTCTGCCGGCAGCTCTTGTCATCTCTGCCTTTTTCTCCCCGCAGCGTTTCTGTCCCGCAGGCTTTCCCTCCCCTTAGCCTCTCTGCCAGCAGCTCTTCTGTCACCTCTGCCTTTTTCTCCCCGAAGCGTTTCTGTCCCGCAGACTTTCCCTCCCTTAGCCTTTCCCTCTCTTCAGCTTCTCTGCTGGCAGCTCTTGTCACCTCTGCCTTTTTCTCCCCGCAGCGTTTCTGTCCCACAGGCTTTCCCTCCCCTTAGCTTTTCCCTCTCTTCAGCTTCTCTGCCGGCAGCTCTTGTCACCTCTGCCTTTTTCTCTCCGCAGCGTTTCTGTCCCGCAGGCTTTCCCTCCCCTTAGCCTCTCTGCCGGCAGCTCTTCTGTCACATTGGCTTTTCTCTCCCACGCAGCGTTTCCCTCCCCTCAGCCTTACCCTCCGTTCATCTTCTTTGCCGGCAGCCCTTCTGTCACCTCTGCCTTTTCTCCCCACAGTGTTTCTGTCCCACAGTCTTTCCCTCCCCTTAGCCTCTCTGCCGGCAGACCTTCTGTCACCTCTGCATAGTTCTCCCTGCAGCGTTTCTGTCCCGCAGACTTTCCCTCCCCTTAGCCTTTCCCTCTCTTCAGCCTCTCTGCCGGTAGCTCTTGTCACCTCTGCCTTTTTCTCCCCGCAGCGTTGCTGTCCCGCAGGCTTTCCCTCCCCTTAGCCTCTCTGCCGGCAGCTCTTGTCACCTCCGCCTTTTTCTCCCAGCAGTCTTTCCCTCCCCTTAGCCTTTCCCTCTCTTCAGCTTCTCTGCCGGCAGCTCTTGCCACCTCTGCCTTTTTCTCCCCGCATCGTTTCTGTCCCGCAGGCTTTCCCTCCCCTTAGCCTCTCTGCCGGCAGCTCTTCTGTCACCTCTGCCTTTTTCTCCCCGCAACGTTTTTGTCCCGCAGACTTTCCCTCCCCTTAGCCTTTCCCTCTCTTCAGCTTCTCTGCCGGCAGCTCTTGTCACCTCTGCCTTTTTCTCCCCGCAGCGTTTCTGTCCCACAGACTTTCCCTCCCCTTAGCCTCTCTGCCGGCAGCTCGTCTGTCAACTCTGCTTTTTTCTCCCCGCAGTGTTCCTGTCCCCTTAGCCTCTCTCCTCTCAACCTTTCTCTCCGCAGCAGTTCACTCACCTCTGCCTGATGCTCTGCCTCGCGAGACCTTACTTACCTCCAGGTCTGCTCTGTGTTCTTACTTCCGGTTCTGTGTGGAGCATCGGGAGCGCACACTGGTCGCCCTTTCGCCGTTTTCCAATGTAAGGGAGAAAAGGTATTTTGATTTTTTTTTAAAAAAAACGCTAGGTCTGTTACATAAATATATTGGGGCATGGCCATTGTTTTAAGCATATAGAATGGATTTTTTAAATAAAATGTTTTGATGTTACTGGTCCTTTAATCAGAGCACAAGTCACATTACTGGGGGCACCTGGGAAACTGACAATGTGTCTAACACCATGTCCGATTTCAAAATTTAATATAAAAAAATCCAATTGCTCTTTTGAAAAATGTATTTCAGTGCAGAAGTCTGCTGGAGCATCACTCTTTAGTGATGCATTTTGAATAAAAAACACGTTTCCCCATTACAGTATCCCTTTAAAGGAACAGTAACACCAAAAAACCTGTGCCTGCCTAATTCGATAGCTTTTTCTGTTAATGAAGAGTAATTGTTGTGCAGATCTGTTGGAGGTTCAGTTAAAACTTCCAGAGTGGAGCCAAATTTGGACTGTTTGTGTTGTGACTCTAATTTGTGTATTTTGTCTATTACCAGATTAATGGAGCATGTAATTTCTGAGTGTCAAGTTTAATAAATTCACCTCATATTACACATTATAAGCCTGCCGGATGGTTCATAGTTCTACTTCTGTGGTTTTATTTCCTGCAAAATAGTCTTACGGATTCAGTTGACTTGGATTTCATATCTGGGTCCCTTATTATAGAATCATTAAGTCTCCAGATCCAAGCATCTTTAATGGTGTGTTCAAGTCAAGAAACAAATTACTGGTGTGTTGTTGGATCAAGAGATAATGTCTATTTTGGTGCTATGTGCTAAAGGTAGGTCAATATGTCTGTAGTCTACTTTACTGTATGAATTCTAAGTGTGTCAAAATGTTTATAATCCATATTTATAATATGAATAATGAGTGAGTGAAATATATGTTTAGTCTTGTGTACATGAGTTTAAAATTCTCCATATATCTAGTAGAGCATTAGCTTCAAAGAAGAACCCAAAAACTGAATATGGCTAAATATAGGGATGCACTGAATCAGGATTCAGTTCAGGATTCGGCCAGGATTTGGCATTTTTCAGCAGGATTCAGATTCGGCAAAATCCTTCTGCCTGGCCAAACCAAATCCAGATCCTAATTTGCATAGGCAAACCCCCGAATCCTTCACAAAAGGTTTGGCCGAATACCAAACCGAATCCAAATCCTTTTTGCTACAGTTCTTATTACATTACTGATTTTAATTGTGCTGGCATCTGAGCGGCCATTTACCAATAATCTGAATTATTTATTTATCAATTTTATATTGTCATATTTATAATATACATATCCAGTATATTTTGTGTCTAAACTCAGTAACGGACCACAGCACAGAGCATGTTTTATGCCTCTTTATAGGTCCCTGGTAAGGCCTCATCTGGAGTATGCAGTGCAGTTTTGGACTCCAGTCCTTAAAGGAAAACTATACCCCCAAAATGAACACTTAAGCAACAGATAGTTCATATCATATTAAGTGGCATATTAAAGAATCTTACCAAACTGGAATATATATTAAAGTAAATATTGCCCTTTTACATCTCTTGCCTTGAGCCACCATTTCGTGATGGTCTCTGTGCTGTCTCAGAGATCACCTGACCAGAAATACTTCAACTCTAACTGTAACAGGAAGAAGTGTGGAAGCAAAAGACACAACTCTGTCTATTAATTGGCTCATGTGACCTAACATGTATGGTTTGTTGGTATGTTTGTGAGTACAGTGAATCCTACGATCCCAGGGGGCGGCCCTTATTTTTTAAAATGGCAATTTTCTATTTATGATTACCCAATGGCACATACTACTAGAAAAATATATTATTATGAAAATGGTTTATTTACATGAAGCAGGGTTTTACATATGAGCTGTTTTATGCAATATCTTTTTATAGAGACCTACATTGTTTGGGGGGTATAGTTTTCCTTTAAGAGGGATATAAATGAGCTGGAGAGAGTTCAGAGACGTGCAACTAAATTGGTTGGAGGGATGGAGGACTTAAATTATGAGAGTCAAGGTTGGGGTTGTTTTCTCTGGAAAAAAGGCACTTGCGAGGGGACATGATTACACTTTACAAGTACATTAGAGGACATTATAGACAAATAGCAGGGGACCTTTTTATCCATAAAGTGGCTCACCATACCAGAGGCCACCCCTTTAGACTAGAAGAAAAGAACTTTCATTTGAAGCAACGTAGGGGGTTCTTCACAGTCAGGACAGTGAGGTTGTGGAATGCACTGCCTCGTGATGTTGTGATGGCTGATTCAGTTAATGCCTTTAAGAATGGCTTGGATGGTTTTTTGGACAGACATAATATCAAAGGCGATACGATACTAAGCTCTATAGTTAGTATAGGTATGGGTATATAGAATTTAATTAAAAGTAGGGAGGGGTGTGTGTATGGATGCTGGGTTTTCATTTGGAGGGGTTGAACTTGATGGACTTTGTCTTTTTTCAACCCATTTTAACTATGTAACTATGTGCAGTGCATCAGCAGAAAAGAAGATAGCGAGTATCAGTGACATCTTTGGAGGCATAGATCTTCACTGCTGGTCTGTAGTTACCTTGGCCTGGTATAGAAGCCCAAAAGATGAAGCACAGCACTTTTGCCCAGTTTTAAAATGTGTTTCCTGTATTAACACAAGTTGTACCTTATGTTGTTTCATTTCCTGGCAGATCCTATGTCGTTTAAATGGGGTGTTGAGTGTACCTACATTAACCTTGATCATGATATAGGTTGTATAATTTGTATTCATTTATTTATTATTACTTAAGTTAAAAAAATTGTGGTTAAATTGCAATAGTAGGATTTTGCCTCTGTCTTGCATGAATCGTAGCAAAATTGTTAATGTTATTAAATCCTTTATGTGAAACTTGACTAGATGCTACCCTGTCTGCAAATAGCACAACATACCTCCCAACATCTGAAAAATGTAAAGAGACAAAAACATTAGCTATGCTAAGCATGGCAAAAGGTTTTTGACCATGCCCATTTTATGGCCACACCCCACCCCTAATTGCCATGAATTTGGCAGGCTAGGAAAGCTTGAACACGTTTCTGGGAGTTTTAAGATATTTTATGTGTAACAGTTTTGCTGAAAATGAAATTGCCCTTTAAGCTGTGAGTCACAGTTTCCCTAAGAGACCTGCTTATCTTAAAGGACCAGTAACATCAAAAAATTTTATTTAAAAAATCCATTCTATATGCTTAAAACAATGGCCATGCCCCAATATATTTATATAACAGACCTAGCAGTTTTTTAAAAAAAAATTCAAAATACCTTTTCTCCCTTACATTGGAAAATGGCGAAAGGGCGACCAGTGCGCGCTCCCGATGCTCCACACAGAACCGGAAGTAAGAACACAGAGCAGACCTGGAGGTAAGTAAGGTCTCGCGAGGCAGAGCATCAGGCAGAGGTGAGTGAACTGCTGCGGAGAGAAAGGTTGAGAGGAGAGAGGCTAAGGGGACAGGAACACTGCGGGGAGAAAAAGGCAGAGTTGACAGAAGAGCTGCCGGCAAAGAAGATGAACGGAGGGAAAGGCTGAGGGGAGGGAAACGCTGCGTGGGAGAGAAAAGCCGATGTGACAGAAGAGCTGCCGGCAGAGAGGCTAAGGGGAGGGAAAACCTGCGGGACAGAAACGCTGCGGAGAGAAAAAGGCAGAGGTGACAAGAGCTGCCGGCAGAGAAGCTGAAGAAAGGGAAAAGCTAAGGGGAGGGAAAGCCTGTGGGACAGAAACGCTGCGGGGTAAAAAAGGCAGAGGTGACAAGAGCTGCCGGCAGAGAAGCTGAAGAGAGGGAAAGGCTAAGAGGAGGGAATGTCTGCCGGACAGAAACGCTGCGGGGAGAAAAAGGCAGTGGTGACAGAAGAGCTGCTGGCAGAGAGGCTAAGGGGAGGGAAAGCCTGCGGGACAGAAACGCTGAGGGGAGAAAAAGGCAGAAGTGACAAGAGCTGCCGGCAGAGAAGCTGAAGAGAGGGAAAGGCTAAGGGGAGGGAAAGCCTGCGGGGAGAAAAAGGCAGAGGTGACAAGAGCTGCCAGCAGAGAGGCTAAGGGGAGGGAAAGCCTGCGGGACAGCAACGCTGCGGGGAGAAAAAGGCAGAGGTGGCAAGAGCTGCCGGCAGAGAGGCTGAAGAGAGGGAAAGGCTAAGGGGAGGGAAAGTCTGCGGGACAGAAACGCTGCGGGGAGAAATATGCAGAGGTGACAGAAGGGCTGCAGGCAGAGAGGCTAAGGGGAGGGAAAGTCTGTGGGACAGAAACACTGTGGGGAGAAAAGGCAGAGGTGACAGAAGAGCTGCCGGCAGAGAAGCTGAACAGAGGTTAAGGCTGAGGGGAGGGAAATGCTGCGGGCAGAGAGGGAACCAATGAGGGCTGTGTGGAGTACAACACTGCGGGTGCTAAAGGCTGTTTGTGAAGGGGAAACTTCCGGAAGTGACATTATGAACCCGGAAGTCGGGTCCCAGAAGAGAGACGCAGCAGCGCGCATGTAGGGGGAGAAGAAGAAGAACAAGCAAGAAGATGGCGGAGACCCATTGGACGCCCTGGGACAGTGCCGGTTTCAGTTTTTTCCTATGTCTTATCAAACAGCAGGAAAGATCAGCATATTGGAGGTAAGTAATGTATATGCATTCATTTTTTTAAGAATTAAAAATGGTGTTACTGGTCCTTTAAATCATTACAGTTGTTTCTTTGCTGATCTTAAATTGATACAAATGTATCAAAGTACAGCTGCACAATGTTCTGGGGTCTCTGCCAAAAAGCCATTCGGGACATTTGGGAGGTATGCCACAGTGAATAGCACTAAGCTGGATATGCAGAAAAATTATTGACATTGAAACCTAAAACTTACTTTGGGGTTGTGAAATTAACCTCTAAAATCTAAATTACCTCTAGATCTAAATTGAGGTAGCTATCCTAGCAATTATGATTTGTAAGCAATGTTTATGGTAGTATCCACAAATTATGTGTCTGTAACTAAACAGGACTGCTGAGACATGGTGTACTGAACATTCTTGTTTTTCTATTTATACAGAGCAACTAAAAATGTCTTATCAGAGCAGCGAGCAACTTCTGTCCCTACCCTAATTTCTTGACTGTAGGATTGTGAAAATCTAAGACATAAGTGCTATACATTTGCTTACTTCTGATTGTCAGTTTATGTTCCATTGTAGAGTGTTAATATTTGTTTCAGTGCATTGCTAGAAAACCGTCTATTTGTATCTCACACTGTGAATTGGTGCTTGTGTACTAGAAACAATATATTATTTTTTTTTCTAAAATATGGCCCATCAAAAGAACACGGAAGTAAAAATCAATTTTTCATGGGGATTTTACTTTATGTACTAGGATTATACCCTATGCAAAACATAAGGATAGCTTTTAAAGGAGAATTAAATGCTGCACATTATTTTTTGAGATTCTGAACAAAGCACCACAGTTATTTAGCAGTAAAAATATGTACCTATACCTTGCTGAACATTAAGGCTGGTAAATTAAGTTCAGTATATACAATACAGCATGTCTAGGGTTTAGCTAGTGTTTCTCTGAATACTATCAGAGAAACACTGGGAAGCAGACTGATGGGTTATATGTGTTACTGGTATACCTATGGTAAATCCAAGGGTTATTTTTTCTGTTGGAGAAACACAACCCAGTTCTTCATAGAAAAAGCATTGTTGTGTAATGAATAGAGGATAGCAGATGAAACTTTCATTCCATATTGACTGATTATCTAGACAGGTACTGTAGCTGCCTGACTATTAGGCCACAGATGTGGGACAGAGAAAAATACAAAATGGGTAAAGCAGGAGCTGGAAATGCTTACCTTGTTTAATTTAAAAAAGGCTTCACTAGTAGCTTATGGCAGTGATTCATCAATGGTTTAATTCTTCATATAGGCTAATGCACAACTCACTTCAAAGTTGTAGTCCCTATCTTTCTCCTCCTGTTTTTTGTCCTGTCTGTACCAGTGGATGGGAGCAGGTTGCTTCCAGGAGATCCTCTATTGTCCTAGAAATGAGCCTACCCATGGCTCGATGAGTAAAGCAAACTTAGGAGACAAACCGACAAGCACATAAGGAGAATCACCTAACTGATCCAGAGTGCCGCATCCAGGCAGCGGAGACAAACTTCAGAGTCAGGAGAAGTGCAACTCGTCGGGAGGCCCTGACAACAACATTGGCCCTGGAGAAACACAGAGTCAGGAGACAGGGCAGACACTGACCCGCACTGCAGATCCCGGTGCAAATGTGAAGGAGGGCTTGGACACCATCAGCAGCCCAGTGAATAGCAGGGACTAAGGACGTGGTGGACGCCAATAAGGAGCGCGCCAGCACGTGAGTGAGACATGGGCCTGGTAGGCTCAACCGAGCAAAGAAAGGGGGGAGGTAAACATCACCCAGCACCGATAACAATACGGTAAGCGGTGCGATACCATAAGATCCCCGAATCTTATGAACTCCTAAACAACGATAAATTAAAAGTCACAGCGCAGAAAAAATGGGCTGCAGGCACAAAACAAACAAGCCCTCTGCAAGCTACAGTAGGGGGAACAGACTGTGTGTCCCACTCCCAGCACGGTGATCCAGAGGGATCTCATTAATATTGCACATAACCCTGCAAGCCATGTGCAGCAGCGCAAACAGAGGCACAGCAGACCACACATAGGCTGCAATTATAAATCAGGTCTGAAAAAGGTTATACCCTCAGCTGGCCGTAGCAGGGGGCCTAGACCAAATATCCTTGCCAGAAAACTCACAGAAGGCCCTCCCTCCTTACACAAAACCCTGCACACCACCTTGAGCAGCAAAGAAAGAAGAAGTCAAAGTAAGGGGTCTAAGCTAAAGAGCCCTGCCTGATGACTCATAGGAGACCCTCCCCCCATACACAAAACCCTGCAAACCAGGAGTAGCAGAGCAGAACTACAAAGCATGGCTTACAATTTACAGGTGAGGAGAACCACAGCAGGCATAGGATAGGTTAAATATTCCATAAGCCATGTCAAGGCTTAAATATTCCATAAGGAGAACACACCAAATAACCTAAGGACTATCCAACATAGGCCTCCACACAGCATAAGAAAGTCAGCTGCTACCTTGCCACTCACTACTAAGAAAGTATTAGAATACTGGATTCTGAGAACTGAGCACTGCAAACTAAAAGCTCAGTATCCACTGAAAATGACAACAGGCACAAACAAAACCGGGGCAGGCGAACAAAGCTCAGATTTTTTCAAGAGCAGGACCTCTACTTAGAAACAACAGGCGGGATCCCAAAGCACCGATTCCCTAGACCAAGACTCAGGCAATGCACCCTGTACAAAGAAAGAGCTCCAAGAGCTAAAACAATTTCTATGTGTATTCAAAGCTGATATACAAACGGAACTTAGGAACTCACTAGCAGGGATCACTTCTGAACTCTCCTCCATGGATCACAGAATACAGGCAGTCACTCAGGAACAAGAGGATACTCAAGAGAGACTAGCCAATTCAGAAGCACAAATACAAGATCTGCAACAACAAATTAAAGACCGCTCCATAAGGAACAATGTACGCATCAGAAATGTCCCAGGACCCGTCCAATTGTACTCCTTCCTTAAAAAAATACTTCAAACAATTGCTACCAAATATGCAAGGTGCTGATCTACTTACAGTGCCCATAGGGCACTACGAATGAGACCAAAGAACAATGCCCCCCCAGGGCCATTAGTTTGCTTCCATTACTTCCGCACAAAGGAAGCCATTCTGAGAGCAGCCAGAGATGGTTCACTGGAAATAGACAGAATTAAACCTCAGATATGCACAGACCTTGCCCCATCTACATTGCAAAAGAGGAGCGAGTTGAAACCACTAACTGAAGCATTACGCCGCAAAGATATACCCTATAAGTGGGGCTTCCCCCTTCAAACTTATTTACACCCATAAGGGCACCACATATACTATGAGAGATGCAACAGATATTGATAATGCGCTTAGCGGAGCAATAGGAAGCAATGGAAGAAGTGGACACATGATTCCATATCTGCAGATTCAAGAACAATGCCGATAAATTGCCACTAGTCCAAACTTTAAAATTGTAAATCACTGGATATTTAAAAGCATTGTTAGTGTAACTGTGGGAGATTGAACTCCAGGACAATTCACATTATATTGCACGCAAAACTGTTTTGCTGAAGGTCCTATTGCCCCCCTTACAAGACTGTTAAAGTGACAGCAGACTAGAATTTACTTTCTCGGGAAAAGAGGCGGGACCAAGACCAGAGGCAACACCCACAATCCAGATGACAGCTCTTCAGAACGGAACCAGTTAAAAGATTTATGTTTAATTTAAATTGTCTATTTGCAAATAGTATGATCATATATTGTTTTTAGAATGTTTACAAATGGGGGCTGGGGGGAGGGCATACCCAATAGATAGCATAACTTCCCTCACCCCTGTACCTGGTAATCCCAGGAGACACAAAGTTTTTGTACCTCCCTAGTGGGTCCCAAGATACCTGGAAAAACAATATATTACTATATATTAAGTTACTAAAAATTACTAAAAGTTTGAACTTCTCTAGTTAACTCCCTTACCCTACCCAAGATGACAGAGGATGCTACCCACAACTCAAGCCTTAAGCAGATTCCCTTCCATTTAAAGGTGATTTCACATAATGTTAGAGGGCCGTATTGCCCAAACAAAGGAAAATGGCTCTCACTAACTATGCAAAAATGAATGCAGATGTAGTTCTAATACAAGAGACCCATTTCTCCTGCATGTCCTATCCGAAATAGATAGATAGAAAGTACCCTGTTACTTCTCAAAAGAAGACAAAAATCAAAATGTGTAGCCATTTTGATTCACTAGCACACAATGTTTCAACTACAGAGGAAAGTGGTACATATGTAATAATCTAGGTTTACTTCAGAACCAACTGGTCACGCTTACCTCAGTCTATGCGCCAAATACTAGAAAGCCAAAAAGTTTTCAGGCTTTTTATTGCTAAACTAGCAGAGGTGCATACATGCACTATACTACATAATAACCTAGACTACCGTATCGACTTCCTATTCACTAATGTAAATTAAGTAGCAATAGTTGGTACAGCAAAAATACATGACATTACATGGTCAGAACATGTAATGCTGAGATGAAATAAGAAGAAGAGGCAACTGGAAACTGAATGACTCAATCTTCATAGACCAAACTACCTGCACTATTATAAGGCAAAACAGGAACCAAACAGAGATATTTCGAACACACAAATAAACCACATACTATGTTAGCGTGAAATTTGAAGGCATACAATATAGCACATACCATACACGCTATTAGGGACTCAGAGGGACATATCACAAGAGACACACTGAAGATAACTGAGATATTCCATAAATTCTACACGGACCTTTATGCAGATGACAAAGCCCCTCTATAGCAAGTCAATCAAACAAGTCACATTTTTTGACGAAATGGAACATGCACTCTCTATCAGAGATGCAAATAGAAAGGTTAGAGACACCGATCACACAAGAAGAGACACTAGAAGCTATAAAAAGGGCCAAGTCCGACAAAGCTCCAGGTGCAGATGGCTACACAGCCAAATATTATAAACAATTCATTGAAATCCTGTGCCCCCAATTAACTAAATTGTATCAATCCTTTATGGAAGGACATCCCCCTACACCTTACATGCAAACGGCATCTATCTCCATGATCCACAAGGAAGGGAAAGACCCCCTTAATTGTGAAAGCAATGTGAATGTTACAAAAGTGTAGATGAATGATTGGCATATGGAGCTGAACGACCATTGTATACTTGTTACATTATAAATATTAATTGTTCAAAACATATTACCGTATATACTCGAGTATAATCCGACCCGAGTATAAGCCGAGGTACCTAATTTTACCTACGAAAACTGGGAAAACTTATTGACTCTAGTATAAGCCTAGACACAACTACAGCCCTGTCTCCCAGCAGCGCACATTCTGCCAAAGCGACCCCCCCAGCGATCAACCGGACTTCTTTGCAAAGTTGATGGTGACAGAGAATTGCCAAACGTATTACTGTGTGCATTGTCCCACTGTCCCACTACCATGTGCATAGGGTACTGTGTGATATTGCCATCACTGTTAATCTTTCGTATAACCAACAGAGGGCGATGTGTGATATTGCCATCACTGTTAATCCTTCATATAACCAACAAAGGGCGCTGTGTGATATTGCAGTCACTGTTATTCTTTAATATAACCAACAGAGGGCGCTGTGTGATATTGCAGTCACTGTTATTCTTTCATATAACCAACAGAGGGCGCTGTGTGATATTGAAGTCACTGTTAATCTTTCATATAACCAACAAAGGGCACTGTGTGATATTGCAGTCACTGTTATTCTTTCATATAACCAACAGATGGCGCTGTGTGATATTGCAGTCACTGTTATTGTTTCATATAACCAACAGAGGGCGCACTGTTATTCTTTCATACAACCAACAGAGGGCGCTGTGTGATATTGCAGTCACTGTTAATCTTTCATATAACCAACAGAGGGCGCACTGTTATTCTTTCATATAACCAACAGAGGGTGCTGTGTGATATTGCAGTCACTGTTATTCTTTCATATAACCAATATGATATTGCAGTCACTGTTATTCTTTCATATAACCAACAGAGAGCGCACTGTTATTCTTTCATATAACTAACAGAGGGCATTGTGGGATATTGCAGTCTCTCCCCAAGTGAACTGTTGGTATAGGAATGATTAAAAGTGACTGCAATCTTAGCTACTGCCCGCTGACCCGAGTATAAGCCGAGGTAGACTTTTTCAGCACATTTGGATGCCGAAAAACTCGGCTTATACTCGAGTATATACGGTAGATGGTAAATAACATGTAAAAATCAATAAAAAACGTAAATAATAAAGTGTAAATAACATATATTTGACAGTTACATGTGACATTAATCCCACATTAATATTTAAACAAACACCAATGATTTGCATATGCAAATTAGCATTCGGTTCGGTATTCGGCCTAATCTTTTGTGAAGGATTCGGATTCGGTGCATCCCTATCGGGTACAGAGGGTGGTTGTTAATGATACAATCTCTATTTGGAGTAAGGTTTTTAATGGGGTCCCTCAGGCCTCGGTATTGGGTCCAATTTTATTTAACTTGTTCATTAATGACTTAGGGGAGGGTATTGTAAGTAATGTATTGGTGTTTGCAGCCCAATTAATTACATCCAGGATGCAGCATCCTTCCAACAGGATCTTGACAAACTGGCAATCTGGGCAGCTAAGTGGCCAATGAGATTCAATGTTGATAAATATAAAGTCATGCACCTGGGATGTAAAAATATGAAAGCCACTTATACCCTTACTGGGATTGCACTAGGCAAATCCATAATGAAAAGGACCTTGGAGTCCTTGTAGTTGATTAACTTGGCTGTAGCAAGCAATGCCAGCCAGCAGCATCAAGGGCGTGAGCGTTTTTAAAAGGGGCATTGATTCACAGCAGGAAGGGGTCATTCTTCCACTGTATAGAACACTGGTAAGGCCCCATCTACAATATGCTGTACAGTTTTGATCTCCAGCGCTCAACAGGACATTATTGAACTAGAGAGGGTCCAGAGAAGGGCAAATAAGCTGGTTAATGGTATGGAAAATTGACCAAAGTGTTGTGCTAGGCAGAAATGAACACTAGCGAAAGTTTGCTATGAAATACGCCAGCATTCAGGACTGGCCAGATATGGGATGACTTTGACGTAGTTGGCCAGCGTAAATATATTGCAATATATGGACAATATATGGACAAACAATCCCTGTTTTGTTTAAAGGGTAAGGCATTTTTCAGTAGCAGTATGCACAAAATGTCTCTGTCTTAAATATATTGATAATAGGTTGAGTTCAGAGGACTCTTGTATTTGTCTATATGTATTTTGTGGTCACACCCTCATTGCACCCCCGCCTAATGATTTTAAAAATTAGTGGTGAGCACAACTTTCCCTTGTTTGTTGACCTGGGGTTTCAGGTAAGTAAATACAATCACTTGGGGGTGCCTAACATTTGGCACCCACAAGTGCAAGATGACTTTTCTTCTCCTTTAACAAGCCTTCAAATTATGAACTGATTTAGCACATTTGCCTTTTCTGTGTTACAACCATACTGGTACCATTATTTAAAGGAGCAACACTCTCAACTTGCATCTGTTACTATTAATACAAAACTTTTGGGGTTAGTCTCTTCAATTATATTTGCCTTCCTGGATTGTGCGTTTACAACATTTATTATAGTGTTTACAGTATATTCATTAAATGCAGCTTCCGTCCCCACAGACTTGTAGTTTTTAAATTCCATTCCTATTGTAACTTCTTTACTTCAATATTTAGCCACATATGGTGCTTCTACATTTACTCCTTAAGGATATATATTGAGAACAGTAACAATTTAATATGATTATAAATTACAACCATTACTGTTTTGTGTTTTTAGCTGAAAACATAATGCCACAATCTATGCTCTGAAGGGCAGCCCTCAAGGCACTAAAATTAGCTTTTCTGAAATTCAGAGGTTTTGTTGCCCTAGTGTATATTTATTTTTTGCACCAGACATTAAATGAGATCACATTATGGTCACTATTACCCAGGGGTTCAATTACTTGCACATTTGCTATACGTTCTGGGTAATTGGAGATCACTAGATTCAGTATAACATTTTTTCTAGTTGGCTCTTCAACAACTTGTGCCATAAATTTGTCATGCAGCAAGTTTATAAACTTGTTACCATCAATTGTCCTGGCGGTACTGTTGCTCCAGTCAATATCTTGGTAATAAGAATCCTTTATTATCATTACTTTCCTCAAACTAGCAGCCTTTTCTATTTGCATCAGGAGCTTGCTTAGCCTTCTCCTCCTCACTTACATTAGGGGGTCTATACAAGACAAAACCTTGCTGGTTCTTACTGCTGCTGACTGGCATTGCTTGCCATATTAAGTAACACAACAAGCCAAGTGCTTTTATACATGTCATAGATAATCTAATATCCTTACATTATAAAATACACAACTTTTCATGAATCATGAGACACAAAAGACATCACTAAGCACAATGCATTGAATGCATTGAATATATTGAACTTATTGATGGCTGTCTATTATAAACTTAGGAAAAGGGGGGCTACACGGATGAATGTGACATGGGATTTTTCTGCCTGCTTTAATAAATAATTTCTTTAAATGTATCTTCTTCTAGAGAACCAACAAAAATGTGTTACATTTGTATCTGGTACTATAGTCAGAATTTATGTAAATTGCATAAGTTGTATAACTTTATATGTAACTTACATAAGTTGTATAACTTTCCCATTCAAATGCAGATTTCGCTGGGCCTGGCACAACTGTACCCCCTCTCCCCCCTGATGGTGACCCTGACTGTAATGTAAAATCAGTCCAAGTCTCTTTATCTTGCAACCCTTTTTTGTGTTAGAGTATGTGCAGTTCAGATCATTAGCTCCCTTATTTCTACTAAGTTTAACAACAAATAAACTGGCTTACAGTTTCAAATGAACAAATGCTTAACTTATATGATTGATTTGTTTTATGTTTTGGGTAGCCGAGGAAGAGTAGAGTATAACAGTGCTTTATTAGCAGAGACTCATGCAGCCATTACACAACAGTAACTTTCACTTTTAAGCTGTCAGGAAGTATGCACAGTATACGTCTGGGCACAGTGACATCTACATGCCATTTGTATAAACACCACATATTCCCCCTATAGTAGGAAAGCATTTGGGCAAATGTAATAAATAACAACAATGCATCTTAAAGCAATATTTGTCAGGGAGCCGGGAGCTCCCTCCAGGGAGGTAGTCAGGATCAAGGAGGAAGCCCTCTTGAGGGAGCAAGTTTGCGGTATCAAAAGGGTTAAGCAAGCGGATGGTCAGAGTCCAGGCAAGAGTTCAGTGGCAGGCAGATCAGGATCAATAAGCAAGAGTCCAGGCAAAGCTCAATAACACAGGCAGGTAACAGGAAACACGGACAGGGAGCAGGAATCAAGGCTGGAAGCAGGAATCAGGGCTGTGAGCAGGAATCAAGGCTGGATAACAGGCAGTACAGGAACCCAGGATCAGTAGTTATTTGAATCCTATTCTTGGCCGCTGCCCACGTGGGCCGTCTGGGCGTCGCCATCTTGGATTCTACGCCGCCGGGAGCAGACGCGTCTCTTCGATATTAACTCCTTTGGATTACCTTCTCTGCTGAAGACTGTAGACACTGTAGCACTGGTGATGTAGTAATGACACCATCAATTAGTAGTAGGTTTAATGCAGCAAAGAGATCCCTTCCAAGTATAGCAGTACCCTTATTCACAATGTAAAAGTCACATTTTGCAATATTTGATTCAAATTGTACAGTCACTGGCAAGCAACCAAGCACTGGGATTGGATCCTTTAAGTGACCAGTTTCAGGGCAGGTGTAACAAGCGGATCTTTTGCAAAGTATTTCAAGAAAATATCCTTTGGTAGTATAGAAACAGCTGAACCTGTATCAAGCATCAGGTTAATGGAGTGTCCCTTGTCAGCAGAAGCAGTACTGACACTGACAGTGCATATAAAATTGTCTGGAATAAATGTACTAGCATTATCCACACTTAATACTGTAACATTTGTAGTAGTGACTTCATGAACTACGGCAGATCTTAGCAAAATGTCCTACTTTTGTGCATTTGCGGCACCGTTTAGCTTTTGCAGGACATGTAACATGATTTGCAGTGTGTTGTGTTGAACCACAGTGAAAGCAGTATTTGCTGCACAGTTTTGCAGTGTAATTGAATTTCTTTACTTAGCACTGTATTTTGCCTTTGACTGTGCATTATTAGGCCACAGTGCTGAATTCACAATCTGTACATTCCCAGCAGTTCCCTGACTGAAGTCTCTGCCACTGCTAGCAACTGAAATAGCCTTTGCAAGGGTTAAATCCTGCTCTAGGAGCAGTCTATCTCTAATGCGAGGTTTGTTTTTTCCACTATTTGGACTCTTAGCATTTATCCGTCAGATTCCCAAACTCACAGGTAACAACCAGCTCTCTCAGAGCTGCTACAAATTGTTCTGTTTATACGCCATTACGTTGTCCGGAATTTATATCTTTCAGTAACCACATTTACTCTTGGCATTAAAAAGTTCTTTATAGCAGTAAGAGCAGTTTCATAAGTATCATCAGGTAATGGTAATGTATAGAATATACACTGTCCCTCTGCTCCCAGGCAGTGAATAAGTAAAGCACGCTTTCTAGCAGCAGAAATCTCCCCTTGGTCAGCAGCAATAACAGGATTTTTGATACTCACCGTTAAATCCTTTTTTTTCGTCTAAAGGGGGACACAGGGACTCTTGGAGACTTAACAGAGCAGCCCCAGACAGCAGGGTGGGAGCGAAATTTGTTGAAGAAGGTAAAGACACGTTACTGTACCACAGAGTGTAGTCCTTTGCGGCTGAAGGCGGCTTCCGCTGAAGAAAACGTGTCCAGATTGTAGAATTTAATAAATGTATGCACCGAGGACCAAGTAGCTGCTCTACCCATCTGGTCCAAAGAGGCTGAGTTGCGCCATGCCCAGGAAGCTCCCAAGGATCTCGTGGAGTGAGCTCGAATATTGGTTGTAGGGGCTCTTTCCTTGGCTAGATAGGCTTGTCTGATGAGTTCTCTGATCCAACGTGCGATGGTAGTCTTAGAAGCTGCCATGCCCCTCCGAGGTCCAGAAGGGGGCTTGAGAATGACAAAATGACTTGGAACGGTCAAAGTACCAGCGAAGGGCTCTGACCACATCTAGACTGTGAAGACGTCGTTCCTTGACGTTTTTAGGTTCTGGACAGAGAGATGGAACTACAATCTCTTGGTTCACGTGGAACGATGACACAACTTTAGGGAGAAAGGAAGGAACTGTCCTCAATACTGCCTTGTCCTTGTGGAAAACTAGCAATGAAGGGTCACACGATAAGGCACTGAGTTCTGAGACCTGTCGTGCAGAAGAAACGGCTACTAAAAAGACCACTTTCGAGGTAAGCAACTGTTCCCAGAGGTTCGAAGGGAGGATCAAGGAGAGCCTCTAAGACCAGATTAAGATCCCATACTGGTATCCGTGACTGAAGAGGAGGGGCAATGTGTGCTACTCCCTGTAGAAAAGTGCGGACTGAGTCATTTAATGCTAGACGAGTCTGAAGCAGAACGGAAAGGGCCGAAACTTGAACCTTCAGGGAACTGAGTTTAAGGCCTATTTGAAGGCCTTTCTGCAGGAAAGACAGGATTCTGGGAATGTAGCAATCCAGATAGGGTAGGTCCTTCTCCTTGCACCAGTTCCAATAGCTGCGCCACACCCTGTGGTAAACATTAGATGATGTAGCTTTGCGTGACCTTAGCATGGTGGTGATGACTTCTTCTGCTTTCGTCTCCAAATGGCCGTCTCAACAGCCATCCCATCAAAGCGAACAGGCCCGGGTTGTGATGAACTATGGGGCCTTGCTGGAGAAGGTTGCTCCTGGATGGAAGGCGAACTGGTTGCGCTATGGACATTTCTTGAAGGTCCGAGAACCACGTTCTCCTGGGCCAATATGGAGCTATCACAATGACTGTTGCCTGAGAGCTTGATCTTCTTCAGAACCCGAGGCAGCTGTCTTAGGGCTAGTTTGACCACCCGCAGTTCTAGGATGATTATGTGTAGCTTTCTTTGGGAGACCAAGGACCTTGCACCGACAGGTTGTTCCAGGCTGCTCCCCACCCTAGAAGGCTTGCATCCATTGTTATCACGGTCCAGTCTGGAGTTGCCCAGGACTGTCCCGTGGCTAGGTTTTGGTGTCTCAGCCACCTGAGAAGCGATTCTTTTGTTGGGCGTTGTAGAAGAATCTGTTGGGACAGGGGACCGCCTTTCCATCCTGACAGAATGTTGGCCTGTAGGGGTCTCAGATGTATTTGAGCAAAGGGTACCGCTTCGATGGAGGATACCATCAGACCCAGAACCCTCATTGCGAGATGGACTGTGGGGCGCTGACTGCAAAGGAGAAGATTGATTTGTTCTCTTATCTTCCTCTGCTCTCCTCTGAGGTAATGATACTCGTTGGGTTACTGTGTTGAATTGAAGGCCCAAGAACAACATCTGGTGACTGGGTATCAAACTGGACTAGTTCCAGTTGATGGACCACCCAAAACTCTGAAGAAGTGAAATCGCTTGTTGAAGGTCCCTTTTGCTCTTCTCTGGAGTTCTGGCCTTCAGCAGAAGGTCGTCCAGGTATGGAGTAACCGAAATTCCTTGAAGACGTAGTGTTGCTGTCGTCACTGCCATGAGTTTGGTGAACACCCTGGGGGCAGAGGACAGACCAAAGGGCAGTGCCACGAATTGATAGTGGAGATTCCTGAATGCAAATCTGAGGAAACGGTGTTGAGGAGGCCTTATGGGTACGTGGCGATACGCATCCCTGATGTCTAAGGACATCATCAGTTGACCTGGTTCCATTCCTCGAATGACTGACCGTAGGGTCTCCATCTTGAACCGTACTGACCGTATGTGTTTGTTGAGGTATTTGAGGTCTAGTACTGGTCAGAAAGAGCTGTCCTTCTTTGGGACAAGGAACAGATTGGAGTAAAATCCGCAAAATGTTTCTGACGAGGGAACTGGAATGATAACTCTGTTTTGTTCAATGCTTGCAATGCAGTCCAAGAAGGCCCGGGCCTTGGTGGGATTGGACTGAACCCTGGACATAAGGAATTTTCTGGGAGGGGGAGATGCGAAATCCAGGTGATAGACTTCGGAAACAATTTTGTTTACCCAAGCGTCTGACGAATATTGGTTCCACACCTCCCAGAATCTTAGCAATCTTCCCCCTATTGGTTGCTGAGACCCGGAGGGGATGACCCGTCAGCCTGAAGTGGACTTGTCAGCTGATGATTTGTTGTGGAACTTGTTGTTCTTCCATGGCGGACGTCCCTTATCGCTTGGTTTGGAGCAAAATTGGGAACGTTGGGAACTGACATCCGCTGACCAATTTTTCAGCCAGAGAGTTCTGCGGGCTGCGTCGGACAGCGCTGAAGTGCGTGCGGTAATTTGTGCTGTGTCCAGGTTGGCATCGCAGAGATAGGCTGCCGCTTCCGTGAGGGACTGTGCAGAAGACAGAAGGTCTGTTCTGGGAACACCATCTTGAATATCTGCCATGAGAGATTCTGCCCATGCTTGAATGGCTCTAGCTACCCAAGTGGAAGCAAGTGCTGGTCGTAGGGTCGACCCAGCCGATGAGTAGACTGCCCTTAGGAATCCTTCTAGACGTCTGTCAGATGGGTCTTTGAAGGCTGCGGCATCCGTGACTGGTAACGCTGTGGATTTGGAGAGCCTTGAAACTGGGGCATCTACTGTTGGAGGCATGGACCATTTTTCCACCAAGTCTTTGGGGAAAGGGTATGATTTTGAAAATTTCCGTGTAGTTTAGAACTTTCGCTCCAGCGAATTCCATTCCTCGTGTATAATGTTGAGGAGTTGTTCATGCGATGGGAAGCATGCAGAGGATTTGTGCTTCCTTTTGAATAGGTTTGTCGACGAATGTTCTTGTTCTGGTGTCGGTGTGATTTTTAGGACCTCCATCACCCTCTTGATGGTCTATAGCATCTATGTCGTGAGGAAGTTCCTTGTTCTTAGCCTCTTACTCATGTTCCTCTTCTGCTTCTGAGACATCAGATGGTAGCAGTTCTCCCTCTGAATGATAATCGTCCTTTCCAGCTGAAGAGACGTCAGAAGGGGAATGAGTATCAGCGTCCCCCTTGGGGCTGGGAAGCCTTTTACGCTTTCCGCCGGTTTTGTGGCCCAGCTTGGCTAGGGCATTGCCCAAATTACTGGCAATTACTGGCAAATTAGCGCAATGCGTTCCACTGCGCACAGGAGAGTTGGATGGCGACACACGGAGACAGCTGAGGGCGGTGTTAGGGACTGCAGCATGGTATGGGCTGATGTGGGGGGGGGAGAGCAACCCGAAAATGGAGTATGAATAATGGATCGTACTCACATGTAGTTCCTCATCGGTCAGAACATCTGCTGTCCCCAGCGGGTTGCAGGAATAATCTGTACAGGTCGGATATAGCCTAGTGAGGCATCCCTCGAGGGAGGTTTCACTCCAAGGAGCAGGCAGTCCTGCCCTGGTGATACCCCATGAAGATGATTCTGTCTTGACGACGGAGTCCATCCTCCTTGAAGCAGGACACTTAAAAACTGAGGGATTGTTACAGTGTGTGGGGTTAAGCCAGTATCTGGGCACGCCCCTTAAATTTAATTTTATTAGTGTCCTGCCTCCTGGAGGGTGGAGCTTAAACCCCAAGAGTCCCTGTGTCCCCCTTTAGACGTCAGAGAAATGTAATTTTCAAACATACGGATCCAAGCAGTAAAATGTATGGTAGGCTCACCAGGGTTTGGAAGAAAAGGTGTAGGCTGCTGTAGAGGTAGAAGAGCCATCTCGTCGTCAATCTGT
The DNA here is from genome assembly GCA_038501925.1 of Xenopus petersii. Taxonomy (NCBI): domain Eukaryota; kingdom Metazoa; phylum Chordata; class Amphibia; order Anura; family Pipidae; genus Xenopus; species Xenopus petersii. Next base: position 30,518,414 of record CM076679.1, on the reverse strand, counting down.
TATGTTTTGGGTAGCCGAGGATGAGTAGAGTATAACAGTGCTTTATTAACAGAGTCAGACAGCCATTACACAGTAACAGTAACTTTCACTTTTAAGCTGTCCAGGAAGTATGCACAGTATGTCTGAGCACAGTGACGTCTACAGGCCATTTGTATCAATACCACAATTAGGTGTATGCTTTAAATCATTTAGTAATAATGACAAATTGTATTTTCTTGATTAGATCTGTGACAGTCCCATTTGACACATGATTATTATAAGAGAGCCCACGGATTCATCATTTTATGAGTTATTTAGTCAGTTTCCTTAACCCTGACTGTGGGAATGAAAGGATGAAGTGGATTATACTCACTATACTCACAGCTGCCTTGAAAGGTCTTATCAACAGCATCTGTTCCTTTATTCTATGTTAACTTTTAGAAACATATGTACAGTAATAAAAGGCACAAATTTGCTCAGGAGCAACCAAATTTTTCCTGCTGACTAATTGCTTTAGGTGATTAAACTGGTAGCAAACTATTTATAACAGGGTCATTTATAAACAGACTGTAGTTTTCAGAGTGCAAAGGAAGGTTACTATTGGTAATATTTTTGCATTTTGTACACTGCCTTCTGCTCCTTACTAATTATTGTAGGCCTCTGACTTGTATTTTGGTAAATAAGCCCTAATTTTATTTTTTTAAACTGACAAGTTTTATTGAATATCATAGCATCAACATCGCAGTTAAGAGGGTTATTCCGCGACATGCGGTATCCCATTCTCAATATTAGCATATTAATACAGGATCAATGGTTGTGAAGGAATAGCAGGATAGAAAGAGAGGGGACAAAATAAAAAGGAAAGGGACGGGGAATAAAGAGAGTGAAAATAAAAGTATGAGTTACCTGTTAAAGCAGTACGAATGGTAGGAATATAAATAAATATGGCGGTGGGGCACTATTTACTGTGCAACCATGTAGAATATATACAGATTAAATGGTTAAGCAAAAACTAAACCTGACTCCTCATCATGCCTGCAAAGCCGCGTATAAGTTAGGATCAAGTTCGTACGCTAGCCAGGGGAGCCATATTTTATCATATGCTTCCAAATCATTTTTCAAAGTATATGTGAGTTTCTCATTAGTGGCGATGGAGATGATCTTTGCTTTCAGAGAAACGAGGGGTAAGTTCGGTTTCTTCCAGTGTCCTGCAACAATTAATCTGGTGGCCATTAAGATATGCTGACTCAGTCTATGGGCCGAGTTATTATATGCATGCGGTTTTTTACCGAGTAACATTATTAGAGGGTCTTTAGGAAACGGAGCGTGAAAAAGCGTGAAACGGAGCGTGAAAAACTCCGGAGAGAAGATTCGCCACAGCTTCCCAGAATTGAGTCACAACAGGGCATGTCCACCACGTATGAAGTAGCGACCCTGAATCAGGGCATCCACGATAACATTGTGGGTTATATGCGGGATAGAATTTGTGGAGCCGTGTAGGGACAAGATAAGTCCTATGGAGCAACTTAATAGAGGTCTCTCTAACAGTCACGCAAGTGCTCCCTTTATGTGCGGTCAAACTACAGTGGGACCATTGTGCGGGCGTGAGCATCGTAGCAAGATCTGATTCCCATTTCAGCATATATCCCAATTTCTGGGACTGTTGAGGTTGATTCAATAGTTGGTATATGGTACGAGGACACCTGGTTGAAGAGGACTCTGAGTACTGATGGTTTCCAGAGCCGTCGATGTTAAGGAGCCATTGGTGGTCTTCCTCAATTGCTGTCTAACAAAATGAAGTAGCTGAGTGGCCTGGAAACCCTCACGCATAGGGGGGTTATAAGTGTCCAAGAGTTGTTGCTGTGATAAGGGCTTCCCTAGTCTCGTCAGTGACTGAAGAGTGGTGACTCCATTTGTAAACCACCACGCAAACTGACGTCTGGACAGGCCTGGCGGATAATCTTGGTTATTCATCAGAGGCGTTAAAGGTGATGGAGTAGACATGAGATGAAACCTCTTCCGCAGCGTGTTCCACAAACGTAACATTTCCAGTGTTACTGGTGATGGGTCCGAAAGGTTAGGAAATGGTATCTGCGGTAGCCAGAGGAGTTGGTGGGATAAATAAGGGTATAATAGGTCATCTTCTAACTGTACCCAAAGCGGGGCCATAGGTCCTGCATGCAATGCAGTGAGCTGCGCCAATCGGGCCACCCAGTATTTCACCAGATGGGGCACCGCCAACCCTCCATTAGCTTTGTGCAGGTACATCGTCTGCCTTGAAATCCTAGGGTGTTTGTGTTGCCAAATAAAGGCATTAATTCTAGATTGTAATGCGTGTAAATCCGGTAGAGGTACTCTAATTGGAAGCGATCTGAACAAATAGAGGAGTTTGGGTAGCAACACCATTTTAACACAGTGGATTCTACCGATCCATGATATTTTATGCTTGTCCCATTTTAACAGGTCTTGAGCTAGAGAATGGAGCATTGGCTTAAAGTTAGCTTTATATAGAGAGGGCACCATGGTTAGTTATCTTAATACCTAAATACTGTAGAGAGTCAGTTTTTACATGAAAACCAAAATTAAGTTCTAACAATCTGACGACATGCTTCGGCACATTACAGGGCAGCATCTCAGACTTATCGGGATTAATCCTTAAACCTGACACTTTGGCAAATTCAGACAATGAGTTCTGTAGACTGGGAAGAGAAGTAAGTGGGTTAGTCACATGCAACAACAGGTCGTCTGCAAACATCGAGAGCTTATATTCCCTATCCTTGATTCGCAAGCCCTTAATATCTGGCTGCTCTCTAATAGCTCTTGCCAGGGGCTCCATCGCTAGGGCAAATACTGCCGGAGAGAGCGGGCAGCCTTGCCTGGTGCCCCTCCTAATATGCATATATGTCTGTGAATCCGTAAATGGAAGGTTAAGTTTGGCCCTTGGATCATGGTAGTAAGTTTTTAGCGTATTCAAAAAATTGGAGCCTATACCTATTGCTTCGAGTAGGCTAAAAAGATATCTCCAGTTCAGGGTGTCAAACGCTTTCTCAATATCAAGCGCAAGAAGACAGAGAGGAGTGTTAGTTTTATTCGCGTGAGTTATTAGGTTGATAACCTTTCTGATATTATCAGGAGCTTGGCGGGATGGTATAAATCCAATTTGGTCTTTATGGACCAATGTAGTTAAGACCTTATTCAGTCGGTGAGCCAGAATAGAAGCGAGCAATTTTATGTCTAAATTCAATAAGGAGATCCGTCTATAGTTTTTTGTAGATAGGGGGTCCTTATTAGGTTTGGGGATTACAGTTACTCTAGCCTCGTTCATCTCTGGTGGTAAGGGATGACCAGTAACAATATGTCGGAATAGTGCCTGTAAGTGGGGAATTAACTGAGTCTGAAATTTTTTATAATACAGGGAAGAGAAGCCATCAGGTCCAGGAGCCTTATTTGACTTTAGGTTTTTTATAGTAATTTTGATTTCCTGATACGTAATCTCTTCCTCTAACATCGTTGTCATCTCCTCTGTCATTGGGGCTGGGGCATGTTGTTTAATGTATCGGTACATGGTCGCATCATTCAGCTGGGGCGGTGAATCATAAAGGGTTTGATAATAATTTTGGAAAGTCGAAACTATAATATTCGGGTCCGAAGTGATGCGGACCCGGATCTTATGAATGGAGTTGCGTTTGTTATGAGCCTTTAATAGATTAGCCAGCATTTTATCTGGCTTGTTGGCATATAAGTAAAATCTGTGATTAGTTTTACGAATGGCATGTTCTGCCGTATTTATCTGACAGGCTTTTATTTTCTGTTTAGTCTCTTCTATAAGGCGTCTAGTTCGGGTATTAGGGTGTGATCTGTTGGCATTTTCTAAGTCTGTCAGTTCTGCAAATCCAGCGCAGTGAACACTATATAGTGGTCTGACCAAGCACAGAGTGAAATTTTAGAATCAATAATTTTAGAGACATCTCGCGTATTGACCAGAATGTAATCTATCCGAGAATAGCTGTGATGTACATGTGAATAATGGGTATAGCCCCTGTTAGTAGAGTTAATCTCCCTCCAAGAATCAGCTAAACTGTATGTATGTAAAAGAGACTCTATCTGTTTAGTGGTTCTCTTATGTCTTGAGGTGCTATCAAGGGAAGATCTATCTAGAGTGTGATGAAAGGATAGATTGAAATCCCCTGCCCATATAATTCGTGCCGGTGTAATATCAGACAATTTAAGGAGCAGTGTCTCAAAGAAGAGAAGTGGGGTATCGTTCGGGGCGTAAGAAGAGATGATTATATAATTTGTGTCATATAGGGTCCCCAATAGAATAAGATATTGCCCCTGACTGTCAGATATGGTCTTCGTAACGGTAAAGGGGAACCTATTATGCAGCAATACAGCCACACCTCTGTGTTTACTTGAGGTAGAAGAAAGATAGAATCTGGTATAGTGTATGTGGAGGAATTTAGGATAGGAGGTCTGAGTAAAATGAGTTTCCTGTATGCATAGTACATCCGGAGATAAGCGGTTATAAGTCTGAAATGCCCGTCTTTTCGTTGGGGAGTTTAGGCCCTGTGCATTGTGTGAAACAATTTTAATGGACATGGAAAAGGTCATAAACTGTGCCAAAGTAGCAATAATTACATATCAATGCTGGGACCCCAAGTCTCCATCGAGATTGCAGTGCCTGCCACCACCGTGCCATCCTAAACAGCCAAAACATAGTCCCCACAGCAGGGGTTGCACATAGAGAGGTAACAATAAAAAAAAACATGAACAGATATAACTAGCATACATGAAGATTATATAAGAAATCAAAAAGAAAACATAACATATAGTGTGTGAACACTTTAGGTGAGCCCTGTGTCTCTGACATTCCTTTCCAGTACATGGAGGGAATGTGAAAGAGAGGTGCTCGACGGGGGGGCATCAGCCCGCACCCCCAACTGCAGATGATATAAGTGGGAACATTAGCTAGGAATAACAGTAGGAACAAAACGAACGAGGCCTATAGAAATATTCCGATTGCCAACCAGCTCCCAGGAGTGTAGGCTGTGACCTATTCACCCCTAGTTAGTAGAAATAGAAACACATATTACTGAGGTAGGGTATGGATCAAGTCTGCGCTGTGTCTGGCCTTGGGCGTGATGGTCTTTGTTCTTTGGTAGGAGAATGTGGCGGTGGACGTTTCTGTTGTCTAGAAGGAGGTATGTCAGACCATTCCGGGTCTGATCTAGGTGTTGTGGGAGATGCTTGGTCACCTTTGTCTGGAACACTGGGGCGTCCCTTGAGGATCGCCATGCCTGCTTCAGGAGTGTAGATTATATGAGAATGCCCGTTCCAGGGAAATTGTAGAGAAAAGGGGAAGCCCCACTTGTACTTCACCTTATGATGTATAAGAATCGCTGTAACCGGCTTCATGAGCCTCCTCTTTTGCAGGGTAGCGGGAGCAATATCAGCATACAGCTGCATGTTGTGTGGGAGGCCCTCCCTGTTCAACTCCCTAGCCGCTTGCAGAGCCAGGTCCCTGACTTCCACGTGGTGCAATTTCAATACAATGTCCCTCGGAATGTTAGGGTTTCGTGGGCGGCCTAGGGCTCTGTGAATTCTCTCATTGTGTAGTTGATCTGCATTATGATCAGGAAGGAGCTGTTGGAGAACCTCTTCCATTAAATGGGTAATGTCCGTTACAGTCTCTGGGACCCCCCTAACCCGTAGGTTACCTCTCCTGGAGCGATTCTCCAGATCTTCCACCTTGTTCTCCAGCTGCAGAATTTGGTCTTGGTGGACCATGATTTGTTTTTGGTCCTCCTGGAGAGCAGTAGTATGCTCGTCGGTAATCTGTTCCAATTTGTCCACTCTATCCCCCAAATCATTGATCTGCCGCGCAAAGTCGGCTACTGCTGTTGCCAATTCGGTTTTAAAAAGGCTCCGGGCCGCTTGTAACGCATTTTGCGTCTCAGATGTAAGGGCTGCGGCTTCTGAGAGTTGATCCGGCTCCTCGTACTCTGCCAAAAATGGCGGACGGGTCCGTTCGGCAGTGCGTTTCTGGAACATGGGCGGCGTGCTAGGCTGCGGCTTCTTTTTTGTAGAAGGGGGACCCATCGCCGTGTTGAGCAGTCACTGAGGATGCGCGTCGTATATAGTCTGGAGTTTTGGGGTCACGTTCCTTGCTAATAATTTCTAAATAGCAGGGTGCGGGAGCGGAGCTCTCACCAACACATCAGGTCAGTTCAGCTGCGCGCATGCGCCCCGCCCTAATTTTATTTTATTGCAATCCTACTCTTGATGCTGTATAATGGGAAACTAGCTTAAGATTTTCCATGACTTCTATCAGTTTTCCTGTGCTTCCCCCAGTTCTTATAGCCCCAATTGATATCCTTGCCAGTTGCATGTCCAATGGTTAAAAGAATTTAGGCATACACCATTGCACATTTTTCAAATTATGGAACAGTTTTGCTAAAAAAATATGTTAAAACAGTGCTGCTATATTTACATATATATTTATTGTGCAAAATATCTTATGCTATACAGGGACTGAACAAAATTTGCACAAGTTGTAAGAAATATCTGAATTTTCAGCAGATCCTTCTAAATGTAAAGTCACCTGTGAGGAGCTGCCTATTGTTCCTGTCATAGACCATTCAAACTGGCTGAATGTGTGCTTTTTATGTGTGCACCATGCTGAACATCAAAAAAGGAAAAGAAGAAAACTGTATGAGGAGACGAGGCAGAAAATCCATGTCCAGAGACCTTAATTTTACTGTGTCAGCTACAGTTTATGTAATGCTATTGTGGGAGAATAGCTCTTTAGGTAGTAGCAGTGGCTCCTTTTACACATATAAGACAGTACACCCAGTTTCCAGGTGATCTTTTCATGGGAGCTAAATGCATGACTCAAGTCTTGTAGGAAGGAAGGGTTTGGGTTCCTAGAGCACTGGGCTGATTTTTCCTTGGGGTACAACCTATATAGTTGTGACGGTTTGCACCTCAATGGAAGGGGGTCCACTGTGCTAGGGGAAAGAATGGCTAAGAGGTTGGAGTAGTTTTTAAACTAGGCAAGGGGGGCAGGTGAGATAAAGAATTATGGGGAAGCTAGGGTAGATGGGACAGTGGGATTAGTAAGGGGTCATGGGGGAGGTGTGAGGGGCATACAGTTTACCAGCTAAGGAGGTCCCTCTGTTACAAGGAAAACAGAATAATGCTAACTTAACATATAATTATCCACTAAGTAATGCAAATTTCAATAGTAAAAGTAGTAACCTCCGCTGTATGCTGGCAAATGCACAGAGTTTGTCAGGAAAAATGGGAGACCTAGAATAAATTGCATGCTCTAAAAATTATGATATAATTGGTATCCCTGGTGGGATGAACTGGCTAAAAGATAGACTACAAAAAGTGGTGGTAAATGGAACATTTTCTAATTGGACCAGTGTTGTTAGTGGAGTACCGAAGGGCCCTGTACTAGGTCCCTTATTTTTCAACTTGTTTATTAATGACCTAGAGGTGGGCATTGAAAGCACTGTTTCTATTTTTGCAGATGATACTAATTTGTGCAGAACTAACGGTTTCATACAGGATGCTGCCACTTTGCAGAGTGATCTGTCTAAGTTGGGAAACTGGGCAGAAAACTGGAAAATGAGGTTCAATGTTGATAAATGCAAGGTTTTGCACTTTGGCAAAAATAATATAGATGCAACTTATACACTAAATGGTGTGTTGGGAGTTTCCTTAAATGAGAAGGATCTAGGGTTTTTTGGAGATAACACGTTGTCTAATTCTGGGCAGTGTCATTCTGTGGCAAAGCAAATAAAGTTCTGTCTTGCATAAAAAGGGTATTAACTCAAGGGATGAAAACATAATTATGCCTCTTTATAGGTCCCTCATGAGGCCTCATCTGGAGTATGCAGTGCAGTTTTGAACTCCAGTCCTTAAGAGGGATATAAATGAGCTGGAGAGAGTGCAGAGACATGCAACTAAATTGGTTAGAGGGATGGAAGACTTAAATTACTGATGATGTTTTCTCTGGAAAAAAGGTGCTTGCGAGGGGACATGATTACACTTTACAAGTACATTAGAGGACATTATAGACAAATAACAGGGGACCTTTTTACCCATAAAGTGGATCACCGTACCAGAGGCCACCCCTTTAGACTAGAAGAAAAGAACTGTCATTTGAAGCAATGTAGGGGGGTCTTCACAGTCAGGACAGTGAGGTTGTGGAATGCACTGCCGGGTGATGTTGTGATGGCTGATTCAGTTAATGCCTTTAAGAATGGCTTGGATGATTTTTTGGACAGAAACAATATCAAAGGCTATTGTGATACTAAACTCTATAATTAGTATAGGTATGGGTATATAATAATTTATGTGAAAGTAGGGAGGGGTGTGTGTATGGATGCTGGGTTTTCATTTGGAGTTGAACTTGATGGACTTTGTCTTTTTTAAACCCAATTTAACTATGTAATTATGTAACTAACTATGTAAGTACTGTAGTTTGACCCAAACATGGGATAGCCCTGAAATGCCTTTGTCTCATAAGGAAATAGTAGAGCAGAAAGTCTTTCCAATAATATATTGGAAAGTATAATATATACTTAATTTTTTAGTTAGTATATATAATATGTATTTAGTAGGTGATGATTTTGCAAGAGTTGTAGTGATAGCCAAGAGAGACACAAGGAGCCAAATGTACAACTGAACCAACATTTACAAAAATCATACACGAAACACACACCATCCTTTATCGAGTATAGGCCCTGGTGTAGTCATACCCCCTTGTCCCTCCAGTAGTTATGCCAAAGCAGGGCCAAAAGGTACTGCCACCCAAGGCAAGTTCTTCTCCTTCTCCTCAACCATACCATCACTTGCCCACCCACCAACCATCTGGCTTGAAACAGCACATCAACTCCACACTGTGCTCTCTCACAACAAATACACCTACTTTGCCATCTTCTCAACAGTTATTTTTTAAGGGGAGGCAATTATGTTCCCCTGTCATAGCACCCTAGGTACATCCCTCTTGTGTCTACCCCTAGTTCCAGCCCTGAAGTATGATTCCGGGAAACAAAGAATAGTCATATGTGCTATTTTAATTTGGACAAAAAGTTATTTCTTGGGTTCATCTAAAAGTTCATGTGATGTTCTTTCCTTTACAAACACTAGTCTCAATGAAGATTGACTGTAGTCTACATAGCAGATCGAAGAATGTATCAACGAAAATCCTTTAACTGCTTTGCCACAGTCAGTGTAGGGATGAGCATTAATCAAATGCTCTTTCATGGTGTCAGTAAGGTGGCATAAGTTAAAAATGTACAATCACTATCCAGTCATTAAGTTACACTCAGCTTTAATATTAGGCTAGTACCAGAATAATGTTAGTAAGGAACTAATACTGCCAGACAACAGGGAATTGATTCTTTGTTACTGATCCTTTAATTACTCTGGCTGCTCAGCCCTCCATACTATGGCTATCCAGTTTAAATAAATATATATACTCTCTCATATATAATTCATATTTTTGTTTCTGTAAAGATAATAACACAAAACCAGGCTCTTATTTCTTCTTTAGTCTACTAGTTTAACCAAACCATACTCCAATGATAAATTACTTCTACCACAGATAAAAGTTTTCAAGGGAGAAGAAAATGCTTTCATTAAGTATATACAGTAAATTTCATTAGCTGGTTCTCGAGGCACTCATGAAGGTTGGTATGATTTGTAACCAATTAGTCATAAGGTGAAACCTTCATTGATTATTATTTTGATAATTTTTTTGGGTTATTTCTTAATGACATTTAGCAATTTGGTAAATGCTTCAGTGATTTTTACCTGCCATGTTTACCCTCCTTTGGCACCTAGAAGACAAGTGTCGCAGTTTTAATAATGATAATAATAATAATAATAATAATATTAAATATATAATATTATGATAATGTGTCACTATGCCATTTAATAATAAATTGTGGTCATTTTTACAGTAATATGATACAGTTTATCAGGGCTGTCCAACTGGCGACCCCCCCTTATGTGGCCCTCCGCATCAAAGTCTGCCTGCTGTGTCTGCTTACCAAGTGTAAACTTTAAAATGTATCACTACCGAGACTGACTGGCCCCTGCATTGTTTAAACCTTAAATTCACACTGTAATCCCCTGTATTGTTAACACTTGTGACACCTCTTTTGTTCACATCCAAAAGCCTTGTATTGTTCACACCTGAGACCCAGACTGAAACTGCCCACATTGTTCACCTGTTCACACCTTATTCAAAATGCTAATGGAGCACCAGCACTGTGTCACTGTATGTAGTACATCTTAGAGTAATTCCTGTCTCCTGCTCTGTTCTGCCTGCCCTATGCTCCCTGTGTGTGCCATACTCTGTCTGCCCTATGCTCCCTGTGTGTGCCATACTCTGCCTGCCCTATGTTCCCTGTGTCTGCCATACTCTGCCTGCCCTATGTTCCCTGTGTGTGCCATACTCTGCCTTCCCTATGTTCCCTGTGTGTGCCATATTCTGCCTGTCCTATGCTCCCTGTGTGTCATACTCTGCCTACCCTATGCTCCCTGTGTGTCATACTCTGCCTGCCCTATGCTCCCTGTGTATGCCATACTCTGCCTTCCCTGTGTTCCCTATGTGTGCCATATTCTGCCTGCCCTATGCTCCCTGTGTGTGCCATACTCTGCCTGCCCTATGCTCCCTGTGTGTGCCATACTCTGTCTGCCTTATGTTTCCTGTGTGTGTCATACTTTGGTATTTGTTCTGGGGGTTTGTTAGCATTTGAAAATTATTGTTAGTGGCCTCTAAGGTTCTGGGGTACTGTATTAAACACAGGGGAGGAGGAAGCATATGGATTTATGGGTATGTCTTAATATGACTTAGCTTTTTTCACATATAAGTGACATCCTTGCCACTTTTGCACTACTGCATAATAAAATTGCAAGGGCTTGCCCTGCTACTGCAACTCCTGTGTGCTGGTGAAATTCTTCTTACCCTTGTTGTGAGGCGGCCGATTCCTCTATCACTGGGCACCAGTATAAGAACCTTTGGGAGTGTGTGGTGTGCGGCTTCTCCAAAGTTTACTTGGACATCCTTGCCAGGGCAGGCACAAGGTAATTCAGAAGTTCGGAACCCTAGGCAAGAGCTTCAATGAGTGCCCCCCTGTCCTGCATTACCATTTCCCTCCTTACCATGATGGTTTTTAAATAAAGAGAGCAAGTGTACAACACTTTTTCATTTATATTACTGCCCCTGTACCTGTATCAGCAAGCCCAGCAGCCATCCATAATTAATACACCTCCGTACCTGTGCAAGCAAGCTCAGCAGCCATGCATCATACAGCCCTCCTGCAGCCATCATATTGCCCCCAATCTTTACCTGTGTCAGCAGCAACCAAAAATAAATCTGATCACATCAAATTGCCCCCAAGTATTTATGTACCTGTGCCAGCGCTCAGCTCAGCAGCAACAGCAAACATATGGCCCCCAAATCTGTACCTGGCTGTGCCAGCATGTAGCTTCACACTTTACAGTAATAGAAAGAATGTCTTCAGTTCAGTGCAACTGTGCAAGGCTGAGAGCAGCGAGAGCGAGCCACACCAAGCAGGCAGCCAGCTCTCTGCCTCTCTCTGTCATTCAACCTTGTAATAACTAACAATACTGAACTCATCTCTAACAGTTGTGTGGGTGAGCATTTAGGAATTAGTGATCATAACATGGTCTCCTTTGAGATTCTGTTGCAGAAGCAATTCTATAAGGGAGTAACTAAAACACTAAATTTCAGACGTGCAAACTTTGACAGTATAAGGGCATCTCTGCAACATATTAAGTGGGAAAGACGTGCTTTTAAGGCTTTCAAGTTAGCTGGTACAGCCGAAACATTTATAAGGTACAAGGAGGCCAATAAATCATGCAAAGAAGCTATAAGGCAAGCTAAAATTGCAATAGAAAAGGATATTGCAGCAAGCAGTAAAAAAAATCCAAAATTATTTTTTAAATATGTTAATAGTAAAAAAATGAAGCAGGAAGGGGTGGGACCCTTACTATCAGAGGGGGGTCAGCTGGTTGATGAAAACAAAATAAAAGCTCAGATTCTGAACTCATATTTTTCATCTGTCTACACAAATGAGGAATCAGTAAGTGAAGGTTTCCTTCTTAACAGTCCCAATTCTAGTAATACAACTAATGATGCATGGTTCACACATGAAGAAATTCAAAAGAGAACAGAACATGTTAAGATTAACAAAGGTCCAGGGCCAGATGGTATTCATCCCAGGGTAATTAGCGAGCTTAGCTCTGTGATTGCCAAACCTCTTTACTTTATTTTTCAGGATTCATTGAGATCTGGCATAGTGCCGAGAGACTGGCGAATAGCTAATGTCGTGCCTCTATTTAAAAAAGGATCCTGTTCTCAGCCTCAAAACTATAGGCCAGTTAGTCTGACGTCAGTGGTAGGAAAGCTTTTCGAAGGGTTAATAAAGGATAAGATACTGGACTTCATAGCAAATCATAATACTATGAGAATGTAAGTAGAGATTTGTACCTGGATAGAGAACTGGCTAAAAGATAGACTACAAAGAGTGATGGTAAATGGAACATTTTCTAATTGGACCAGTGTTGTTAGTGGAGTACCGCAGGGCTCTGTACTAGGTCCCTTGCTTTTCAACTTGTTTATTAATGACCTGGAGGTGGGCATTGAAAGTACTGTTTCTATTTTTGCAGATGATACTAAATTGTGCCCAACTATAGGTTCCATGCAGGATGCTGCCACTTTGCAGAGTGATTTGTCTAAACTGGAAAACTGGGCAGAAAACTGGAAAATGAGGTTCAATGTTGATAAATGCAAGGTTATGCACTTTGGCAAAAATAATATAAATGCAAGTTATACACTAAATGGCAGTGTGTTGGGAGTTTCCTTAAATGAGAAGGATCTAGGGGTCTTTGTAGATAACACGTTGTCTAATTCTGGGCAGTGTCATTCTGTGGCTACTAAAGCAAATAAAGTTCTGTCTTGCATAAAAAAGGGCATTAACTCAAGGGATGAAAACATGCATCTTTATAGGTCCCTCGTAAGGCCTCATCTGGAGTTTGCAGTGCAGTTTTGGACTCCAGTCCTTAAGAGGGATATAAATGAGCTGGAGAGAGTGCAGAGACGTGCAACTAAATTGGTTAGAGGGATGGAAGACTTAAATTATGAGGGTAGACTGTCAAGGTTGGGGCTGTTTTCTCTGGAAAAAAGGCGCTTACGAGGGGACATGATTACACTTTACAAGTACATTAGAGGACACTATAGACAAATAGCAGGGGACCTTTTTACCCATAAAGTGGATCACCGAACCAGAGGCCACCCCTTTAGACTGGAAGAAAAGAACTTTCATTTGAAGCAAAGTAGGGGGTTCTTCACAGTCAGGACAGTGAGGTTGTGGAATGCACTGCCGGGTGATATTGTGATGGCTGATTCAGTTAATGCCTTTAAGAATGGCTTGGATGATTTTTTTGGACAGACATAATATCAAAGGCTATTGTGATACTAAGCTCTATAGTTAGTATAGGTATGGGTATATAGAATTTAATTAAAAGTAGGGAGGGGTGTATGTATGGATGCTGGGTTTTCATTTGGAGGAGTTGAACTTGATGGACTTTGTCTTTTTTCAACCCAATTTAACTATGTAACACATCAGTGACGTCATTGACGCTTATACGCACGTCGCAGTGCACCACACAGAAGGAGCATGACTTCTGTGGGTGACCATGATTTCTAAAACAAATTATTAAATAAACGCTTGAAAAAAAACGAAAAAAAAACCCTTAAAAGTGCGCCCCTCAATGATGGCGCCCTAGACAGCCGCCAACTCTGCCTACCCCTAGTTACAGCCCTGATCCCTGCAGTGAGCAACAACCATTTGGTTCTTTGGTGTGCTATTAATGTGAACATGGTCTTGCGGTAACATGGGTGTGGTTTAAAGTGGGTGTGGTCTAAAACAGGGAGTGGCTAACACTGGCTTCCGTTATCGGCCCTCCACCATGTAGATTAGAAAAATTCTGGCCCTCGGTACAATAAAAGTTACATAGTTAACTTGGGTTGAAAAAAGACAAAGTCCATCAAGTTCAACCCCTCCAAAGTTGGACAGCACTGCAGTTTATTGTCTAACTGATATAAGCAAGAATGCTTTTAGAAAAAAAGAAAAATTACATCTCTTCATCGGGCATCCTCAGTAAGTCTCAATTTGCTTTTTAACAAAAATTCAGATTATCAGACTGGAATTATCGAAAGAAAACCAATGTCAACAGCCCAAAATTATCAAGAATCATGAAGGTTAAAGGGACCATCTGCCATTGACTTCTACATAAATTTTAGCTGGAGTATTTTCATATTTGTATTGTTAGCAGCTTCAGAGCATAATAAAAATTCAAGGTTTTTTTCCTCTAAAAATTCAATATTTTTTCCTTTTTGGCTGCCTAAAAAATGTTATGCAAAACCAGTAAATGAAAATAAAAGCAATGATCTCATTTTTTGCAATATACAAGTGCAGTAGTGCAATTTAACACTATCTTTAAAAAAAACAGCCTTATTTCATTAAACATTTTTTAATGAATAATATTAAAATCAAATTAACATCATATATAATTTAGTGATGACACTCTGTTACCCAGCCACTTTCTCTATCGCTGCAGTGTATTTTAGGTTTAAGTACATTTAAGTTAAGTTAAATACCATATATCTTTTGTATCACAGAAAGAATCACATTATCAAGTTTTTGCCCCACGGAAAAATAGATTTTGTCATGTTTGTTACAACTAGCTGGTTTACCATATATTATACTGTAGACACCAAAACAACTATTTTTATCTTCAACTACATTTTCTAAAAAATTGCATTCTCTAATTCCTATTTATCAATAATGATGGTGTTATGGACTTTGGTGTGTAATTCAGACTTGCAAGTTAGGGGGCACTGAGGGGTGCAGACCAAAACAGAACCCTATATATGTGCTTCCTGCCTTATGGCAAGGGGCAAGCCCTCCAGGACCAGGTTAGTGAGGTTACAGTCCCAGTCAACTTCCGGGAGGCTTGTTACAGTCTTGTGACAAGATTGTGATGCAATTCCTCTAATTATATAAAGTACTGGCAATCATCTGCCTGGAGTTGAGTATTCATTAGTGGAATGATTGCTGAGCCGTGCTAATGGTTGTGGGTCAGGGCAAGAGAGTTTGTTAAATGCCAGGGGCTAGAATATGACATAACATGCTGGGGACCACACACACTGAAGCCAAAATGTGAAATGTGAACTGGTGTTTTACAGTGTCTTTAATAATGTTTGTATCTGTCAAAAAATGCAGGTGCCACAGTGTGTGATGAAATGCTTGGGGCCACAAAATGTCTTAAAATTGTAAGGCCCACAGTACGTCTGTCATAAATTGCTGATGGACTTAGTGCTTCTTTGCGTGTAATACTGACATTCCAACAATGACAAAAGGTGTGTGTTTTTGTTAAATGGAAATGGTGTTTGGGGGTACTACTTCAAAGTGCATGTTTCCCAAGTTTTGCCACTGCAATGTACTACAATCCATTATGTTCCTATTTTCATTTTTCAAATGGGAGGCTCTCTAAGGTTTCACATATATATGTGAAACTAAAAACAAGAGAAAGCAGTAAAACCCCACACTACCTTACTAAAATTAATTGAGATCTAATTATATAAATGCTTAGTGCTATTATAAACATATGCTTAATTCTCAATCAATTTAGCACCAACATACAATTAATGGTATTTCAATCGAAATAATTATGATTAAAGTGCTTAAGTGCCACAAATTAGGTGCTGCGACCTTCAACAAAATGTATCTACACACAATTGATGAATAATCTAAAATTTCATGGTTCTTATATGAATTAAATAAGGTGCTAGTGCTGTAGTTATAATTTTAAAGTGAGTTCATGGTATCAAACAATTAAAAATAAAGCATCAGCAATTCATGAATAAAAGTTAGAAATTAGAAAATAGTATAGAGGTGGAGTTGTCCCGAAGAAATTAGCTGCGTTGTTCTAAGCCCTGGGACACCACACGTAGGAGAAAGGCAGAACACTGAGGACTGTGGTCTCGTTACTACATTTAACTGTCTTGTAAGGAGAGCTAACTTTGCTATAAAACCAACAAATCCTCAGTGCCTTAGGGATAAAAGAGTTGATAAAGCATAAGCGAAACGTACGAAACCCTTTTTTTTAAAAAAAAAGCTCACTGTCCCAGTGCACCTGAAAAAATTTAAATTTGGCTGGGCGGCATGCTGCCCCTAAAATCTTGCCTCCCTATGTCCTGGTCTTGCCACAAATCCAAATCCGCCACCCCCCCACATGGTCATGGGGTCTGCTGTTACTCCACTGCTTTTGCATGGAATAAAAGGAATAATCAGTGTATGCAAATTGTTATGTGGCAGGTTCAGAGCTACTGGCCCCAATTTTTTAACTTGTAAGGGGGGCCCTGGCACCAATGCTTTTTTAAAAAAACATTTATGGTGGGCCCTGGCAGCAATGTTCTTTTAAAAAAAAATTTGTGCCCCCAATTTTTTTTAACTTGTCAGGCACCAATGTTTTTTTAAAAAATATTTTTTGGGGCCCCAATTTTTTTAACTTGTTAGGGGGGCCCTAGCACCAATGTTTTTTTAAAAAAACAATTTGGGGGCCCTAGTGCCAATGTTTTTTTAAAAAATAGTTTTTGGGGCCCCAATTTTTTTTAACTTGTAAGGGGGGCCCTGGCACCAATGCTTTTTTAAAAAAAACTTTTATGGTGGGCCCTGGCACTAATGTTTTTTTTTTAACTTATAAGGAGGCCCTGACCATCAATAGCTTTTTATAACTTGTGTGTGTGGGGCGGGCTACTTTTTTAGCGCTGATGTCTGTGTGGTCTTTGAACTGTGATGTGGAATAGGCGTGATCTGGGGTGGGGCTTGGGCACTAGGGCGGGGCCAATGGGGCCCCGAAAATTTTGTTGTGTGGGGTCCCGTGATTTCTAATGGTGGCCCTGGCTACAAACATCTTGTGTCAATTCAGTTCTGGAGAGACCATCTACTAGGTGTACTACCATGGTTTCTATGCTTAAAGCTTTCAGGTATGACTGTTTCTCTGTGCTTTCTAAAGTTTAGGTTCTTGTTCCGTACATTTGATATGAGTGGTGGCTGCCAGAAATAGAACTGCTTCCTTTACTGCACAGCTGTGTTGCCATAGAAATAGTATTGTGCTGTAGATGTACAAGATGTTTTTTTCTTGTTGTTGTGATGAATAACCTCATTATGTGCTTTGACTGAGCACTAGAAAATATGTGCAGTGTTTGTCACCATGGCTGTAATGTGCCTGTTGTTTTTATCTTTTATACTGGAAACTGTCCTTTGTGGAAAAAAAATAATTCACATCCCAGGTTACAGGCATAATTCTGGGTGTTTTAGGCTCTGTTACCCTTTTCACTTTTAGTTCTGCGCTATATTGCCTGGATAATATATTTAAGCTCCTCACTAAGGTTTTGCATAAGACATGATTTGGTTATTTAGACATTTTGTTTCAGCTTTCTGGTACAGGTGGCATGCTGTATATACTGTAAGTCTTTGGCACCCACCTCAATTGACTTGCAACCAGTTATAGACTGCAAGACCCATCTCATAATGACTAGCGTTTGTCCGGACCAAGGAAGTCTGAACCAAGGAGGTAGCACTAGATATAACATCCAGTACATGATAGCCAAAGGTTCAAGAAGGATTGTAGTTGTATTTCAGGCAAAAGGTTCAAAGGCAGATGGCAATCAGTTGTGGTCAAGAACAAAGCAGAGGGTAAGCTGTCCAGTAAAACAATTATCAGAGAATTAAGGAGTACCCAGGAACACTAACTAAATGTTAGCTGTTACAAAAATATTCCTGCTCCCAACCACGATTCCTAGTGAATGAATGACCTTATGAGCAGCAATCAGCATGGCATTATGAAGGATAGGTCATGTCAGACTAATTTGATTGCTTTTTATAGTTACATAGTTAAATTGGGTTGAAAAAAGACAAAGTCCATCAAGTTCAACCCCTCCAAATGAAAACCCAGCATCCATACATACACCCCTCTCTACTTTTAATTAAATTCTATATACCCATACTAACTATAGAGCTTAGTATCACAATAGCCTTTGATATTATGTCTGTCCAAAAAATCATCCAAGCCATTCTTAAAGGCATTAACTGAATCAGCCATCACAACATCCCCCGGCAGTGCATTCCACAACCTCACTGTCCTGACTGTGAACAACCCCCTACGTTGCTTCAAATGAAAGTTCTTTTCTTCTAGTCTAAAGGGGTGGCCTCTGGTACGGTGATCCACTTTATGGGTAAAAAGGTCCCCTGCCATTTGTCTATAATGTCCTCTAATGTACTTGTAAAGTGTAATCATGTCCCCTCGCAAGCGCCTTTTTTCCAGAGAAAACAACCCCAACCTTGACAGTCTACCCTCATAATATAAGTCTTCCATCCCTCTAACCAATTTAGTTGCACGTCTCTGCACTCTCTCCAGCTCATTTATATCCCTCTTAAGGACTGGAGTCCAAAACTGCACTGCATACTCCAGATGAGGCCTTACCAGGGACCTATAAAGAGGCATAATTATGTTTTCATCCCTTGAGTTAATGCCCTTTTTTATGCAAGACAGAACTTTATTTGCTTTAGTAGCCACAGAATGACACTGCCCAGAATTAGACAACGTGTTATCTACAACGACCCCTAGAGCCTTCTCATTTAAGGAAACTCCCAACACACTGCCATTTAGTGTATAACTTGCATTTATATTATTTTTGCCAAAGTGCATAACCTTGCATTTATCAACATAAGCATACACGGAAGTCTGGAGAGTCTTTGAAAAGTGTGTAGTTTTTATTATCGCACTACATGTTTCGGACCCAATAGGTCCTTCCTCTGGTGCATGTTACATACAGTGAAAAAAACAGCTTTTAAACCCTTCATTACCCACAAGCCCCACGTGACTCTACATAACGCAGCAAGTCTCAGGTGGATGGTTCTTGAACAGATAGATCGTCCTCCAAGAGGAGGAGATAGAAAGAGAACACTGTTACAATGTGAGGCTAGATGGATGGACAAATTGAATTGTATTGAACCATTCGGGATAAATGAAGCATGGAGCCTTAAATGCTTTCTGTGAAAATGATTTGATTGAGTCAGTTTCTAATGCTGTAATGAGAATTAATGCTTTGCTCTAATTTCCTAACGAAGAATTGTATTTCTTACAGTTGTCTCGAACAAGATGGCACTGATACAATGGACACTAAAACTAAACCATTATGGTGAGAATAACTTACTATTTTCTATAAATCTGTTGAAACAAAGTTGAAACAAAAAAAGATAACTGTATCGTTAAACTACTAAAACTGTCATTGGTGTTTCAATATGAATAGATGGCTACATAGTATTCATGTGTAAAAAATACTGTTGCAATACTGTCTACTGGCCACAAGATGGAGCTGTAGAGTCACGTGGGGCTTGTGGGTAATGAAGGGTTTAAAAGCTGTTTTTTTCACTGTATGTAACATGCACCAGAGGAAGGACCTATTGGGTCCGAAACATGTAGTGCGATAATAAAAACTACACACTTTTCAAAGACTCTCCAGACTTCCGTGTATGCTTATGTTACTGAGTTGGAGATGGCTACTCCATTGGTCTGTGGAAGAGTCTGATAACCTGAAAATTACTGGAGGACCACTGAGAAAACCATTTTGTATTACATTATACAGCTGAACGCCATTCCAGTGATCCTTACCACACTAACTGAGATGTCTCAAGAAAGACTAACTACTGATACCCAGAGAACCACAAATACGTTCGCTTACTCAGACGCTGAAATCGCTGATGTGATAGCGCAAGCGGATACAACATTATCCTTTTTTGGAACAAGCTCTGACAAAGAGTTCTATAATCAACTCCATAACTTATCCCGAAGAGAGCTGAACCTAACCTCTCACAGTTCCACTTTGGTGGAATACATCAAAGCAAAAAGAATTCCAAGGGGTCTAAGAGTGAACTTTACCCCATTGGGCTGCATTAATAACAAAGATTTCCTTTCAAAATGGGAAGGAATCTGGAATAAAGCGAGTCTGGATGCAATGGTACTAACTGTCGAATATCTACAGCCAGAGATAGCTAAAACCAAGCAGGAGATCGCTATACTAAAAGATTCATTTCAACAAAGCATACAGAACCAACTAGAATATGATAAAATACTAAAAGATATCCATACCAGCATAGAAAGATTGAAAAGAGAGACGGTCGCCAGGAAGCTGAAGAAGTTTGAGCGGGACACCAGAGACTACACATCTGGAATCGTGTATAGCTGGCAAGGCGGATCTCCAAGGCAGCAAACGCGTTTCTGCAATTTTGGTCTGCCGAGACACCGTCCAGAAGCCGGCGCTCCCCAGCAGCTCCACACACGCCGGACCCCGCCTCCTCCTCGCAGCACAGAGAGTGACTCAGACGAGCGGTTCAGCTCTGAGCCTGAACGCGGCGCACAACCTTACAGAGGATCGCAAAGGCCTTTTTTAGGCGAACAGAGACAGCAGAACAGGAGAGAACCGGAGTGGCGAGGAACAAGAGGGGCTCACGAGGAAGGGGTCGCAGGCGGATATCTACCCAGGAAATCCAAACGGAGACCAGCACAGAGGCAGTTCTACCAGTCTCGTTGAATGAGGTAAAAGACTTGGTTATTAATCTTTCTGATTACACTCTAACTGCCACTGAACTTGCTATTCTAAACAAGGGACTAGGGTTCATACCCTCACACAGGACTGACTTGTTTGGCTGGAAGGTTGATTTTCATAAATTTATAAGACGTCTAAAGCTTAAAATGTGTTTTATGCATAAAGATACTGAGCCTTCTAGGGAGTTGTCCCATAAGAGTGAAACCCTTAGAAATAAAAGTGATTTTTTGCCTGATATCACCTCACAAAACCTTGAAATATTTGAGAATGTTGTACTGCATGAGGTGGGAAATATGTGGGATAAGAAAAGTAAGAAATTGCAAAGTACTAAGGGTAACATAAACCGAGATGAAAGAGAGGCACTTAAAAAACTTGAATCAAATACACAGATTATTATTAAAAAAGCAGACAAAGGGGGAAGCATAGTCGTGATGAATAAGACTGACTATATTGAAGAGGCATTAAGATTGCTTAATACCCCGGGCCACTACACCTGTATCAATCATGACCCCACATGGGAGATTAAAAAATGCGTAGATGATACAGTCCTTGGGGCCCTGGAATCTGGTTTGATTAATGAACAAACAAGAAATTTTCTAATTACCACCCACCCTCGTATCCCTGTATTCTACATACTGCCTAAAGTACACAAAAAACTTGAGAAACCACCGGGACGCCCAATAGTATCAGGTATGGGATCAGTTCTCCAACCATTATCACAATATGTAGATACTTTCCTTCAAAGCATAGTTGATAAAATACCACAGTGCTTGAAAGACACTACAGATTTCTTGAATCGCTTAGATACATTGGGTAGAATCAGCCCTGATTGGATACTGTGCAGCATAGATGTACAATCCCTGTACACTTCAATCCCACATGAGGAGGGGATGTATTGCACTGAACAAATGTTACTAACAGAAAAACTTCCCCACCACCAGGTCTACTTCCTCCTTGAACTTATGTCCCTAGTATTAAGGAAGAATTACTTTAGGTTTGACGAGACCTTTTATTTACAGACCCAAGGCACAGCTATGGGAAGTAATTTGGCTCCGAGCTATGCTAACATTTTCATGTGTATACTTGAAAAACGGCTGATTTTGGAAAACACTAAATACAGGGACCACATAGTGTGTTACTTCAGATTTGTGGACGATGTGTTCATAGTGTGGAATTCCAGTGAACCCCACTTACTGGAGTTCTTGGCATACCTGAATGAACAACATCCGACAGTGAAATTCACAGCTGAGTACAGCAAGGACAGTATACACTATCTAGATGTGAATGTCAACAACATACAAGGGGAAATTACAACAGAATTGTACAACAAACCCTTAGAAAGGAACAATATACTTAGGCCTGACAGCTTCCATGCCCCAAATACGATAAAAGGCATACCAAAAGGACAGTTCCTACGCATCAGGCGAATTGCTTCTGATGACAAAAAATATGTTGAAGCTTCAAACAAATTGATAAAGAAATTCACTGAAAGAGGTTATGACTATGATATACTATGTACAACAAGAGATGAGGTGCTACGAGTTCCAAGGGCAATGCTGTTACAGAAAAAAAGTACACCTAAAAGGGACAAAAGGATCCCATTTGTAACAGAATATGGAGCACTAAGTAAATCGATTGAATGCATAATTAAGAAACATTGGTCACTTTTAAGTAAAGACCATAAATTTGGAAAGTTGTTTCGAGAGAAACCACTCTTCTCCTACAAAAGAGGGAAGAATATTTCTAATCATTTGGTGAAAGCCGATATTTGTGTAAAAAAACAAAACACAAGGTTCCTTAGCACCCCAAAAAATGGCACCTTCCCTTGCCTTAGTTGTAGTTGTTGTAACTCCATAATAAAAGGAGATTCCATCACCCATCCACATAATGGCAAAAAAATCCCCATAAAACACTACTCCACCTGTAACACTGATTGGGTCATATATGCACTAAAATGCCCCTGTGGTATGGTTTATGTAGGTCAGACCTCCCGAAGCGTAAAGATTCGCATAGGCGAGCATAAAAGATCAATCTCTAACTACAACTGAAAAGAAAACGCAAACACCTGTTGGGAAACACTTTTTTGATGCTAAACATAACGCAGCAAGTCTCAGGTGGATGGTTCTTGAACAGATAGATCGTCCTCCAAGAGGAGGAGATAGAAAGAGAACACTGTTACAATGTGAGGCTAGATGGATGGACAAATTGAATTGTATTGAACCATTCGGGATAAATGAAGCATGGAGCCTTAAATGCTTTCTGTGAAAATGATTTGATTGAGTCAGTTTCTAATGCTGTAATGAGAATTAATGCTTTGCTCTAATTTCCTAACGAAGAATTGTATTTCTTACAGTTGTCTCGAACAAGATGGCACTGATACAATGGACACTAAAACTAAACCATTATGGTGAGAATAACTTACTATTTTCTATAAATCTGTTGAAACAAAGTTGAAACAAAAAAAGATAACTGTATCGTTAAACTACTAAAACTGTCATTGGTGTTTCAATATGAATAGATGGCTACATAGTATTCATGTGTAAAAAATACTGTTGCAATACTGTCTACTGGCCACAAGATGGAGCTGTAGAGTCACGTGGGGCTTGTGGGTAATGAAGGGTTTAAAAGCTGTTTTTTTCACTGTATGTAACATGCACCAGAGGAAGGACCTATTGGGTCTGAAACATGTAGTGCGATAATAAAAACTACACACTTTTCAAAGACTCTCCAGACTTCCGTGTATGCTTATGTTACTGAGTTGGAGATGGCTACTCCATTGGTCTGTGGAAGAGTCTGATAACCTGAAAATTACTGGAGGACCACTGAGAAAACCATTTTGTATTGCATTTATCAACATTGAACCTCATTTTCCAGTTTTCTGCCCAGTTTTCCAGTTTAGACAAATCACTCTGCAAAGTGGCAGCATCCTGCATGGAACCTATAGTTCTGCACAATTTAGTATCATCTGCAAAAATAGAAACAGTACTTTCAATGCCCACCTCCAGGTCATTAATAAACAAGTTGAAAAGCAAGGGACCTAGTACAGAGCCCTGCGGTACTCCACTAACAACACTGGTCCAATTAGAAAATGTTCCATTTACCACCACTCTTTGTAGTCTATATTTTAGCCAGTTCTCTATCCAGGTACAAATACTATGTTCCAGGCCAACATTCCTTAATTTAACCAGTAACCTTTTGTGTGGCACTGTATCAAATGCTTTAGCAAAATCTAAGTAAATCACATCCACTGGCATCCCAGAATCGAGGTGTCTACTTACAGATGCAGCCACTTTGGTTTGTCTGTTTGACACAGAATAGCTAAACACAGACATCCCATTTATCTCATTTAACACAGAAAACTGTGTCACAACATCCCATCTAATTAAAGCATTCACCATTGTGAACAATGGAGCTTTGGTATGCTAATGAAAAGGTTAAATGCATTAAATGAGTTAAGATGACTTAAGATAACACAGTTTCTTCAATTACCCCTGAGTCATGATGCATTTAACTCACAAATCCAAGTGGCTTCATCTGTACATTCTCATAAAAAGAAATTAAGTTAGTCTGGCAAGATCTATTACGCATAAAACCATGCTGGCACAAACTCATAGTATTATGATTTGCTATGAAGTCCAGTATCTTATCCTTTATTAACCCTTCGAAAAGCTTTCCTACCACTGACGTCAGACTAACTGGCCTATAGTTTTGAGGCTGAGAACGGGATCCTTTTTTGAATAGAGGCACCACATTAGCAATTCGCCAGTCTCTCGGCACTATGCCAGATCTCAATGAATCCTGAAAAATTAAGTAAAGAGGTTTGGCAATCACAGAGCTAAGCTCGCTAATTACCCTGGGATGAATACCATCTGGCCCTGGACCTTTGTTAATCTTAACATGTTCTAGTCTCTTTTGAATTTCATCATGTGTGAACCATGCATCATTAGTTGTATTGCTAGAATTTGGACTGTTAAGAAGGAAACCTTCACTTACTGATTCCTCATTTGTGTAGACAGATGAAAAATATGAATTCAGAATCTGCGCTTTTAATTTGTTTTCATCAACCAGCTGACCCCCCTGATGAGGTAAGATGCTGGACAGTGGGGGGGGGGGCAGTAGATGTGATCTATTTGGATTTTGCCAAAGAATTTGATACCATGCCCCACAAACAACTGCTTTCTAAACTAAGGTCTGTTGGGCTTAATGAAGTCATTTGTACATGGATAGGAAACTGGCTTCAGGATCAGGTACAGAGGGTGGTTGTTAATAGTACATTCATTCTCTACTTGGAGTAAGGTTCTTAGTGGGGTCCCTCAAGGCTCGGTATTGGGTCCACTTGTATTTAACTTGTTTATTAATGACTTAGGGGAGGGTATTGTAAGTAATGTATCACTGTTTGCAGATAACACAAAACTATCCAGCCCAATTAATTCCATCCAGGATGTAGCATCCTTGCAACAGGGTCTTGACAAACTGGCAATCTGGGCAGCTAAGTGGCAAATGAGATTCAATGTTGATAAATGTAAAGTCATGCACCTGGGATATAAAAAGCTACTTATACCCTTAATGGGACTGCACTAGGCAAATCCATTATGGAAAAGGACCTTGTAGATGATAAACTTGGCTGTAGCAAGCACTGCCAGCATCAAGGGCATAAGGTCTTGAGCTGTATTAAAAGGGACATTGATTCACGGCAGGAAGCGCTCATTCTTTCACCTTATAGAGCACTGGTAAGGCCCCATCTAGAATATGCTGTTCAGTTTTGGTCTCCATATCTCAAACAGGACATTATTGTATTAGAGAAGATCCAGAGAAGGGCAACTAAACTGGTAAAAGGTATGGAAAATCTTAGCTATGAAGAAAGACTGGCCAAATTGGGGATGTTCGCGCTGGAGAAGAGGCGTTTAAGGGGTGATATGATAACTATGTATAAATATATAAGGGGATCATATAATAATTTCTCTAATACTTTATTTACCAGTAGGTCTTTCCAGCTGACACAAGGTCACCCATTCCGATTAGAAGAAAAGAGTTTCGGAATATTCGGAAGGGGCTTTTTACAATGAGAGCTGTGAAGATGTGGAATTCTCCCCCTGAATCAGTGGTACATGCTGATGCATTAGATAGCTTTAAGAAGGGCTTTTTAGCAAGTGAGGGAATACAGGGTTATGGAAGATAGCTCATAGTACAAGTTTATCCAGGGACTAGTCCGATTGCCATTTTTTTCCCACTCTGAGGCAAATTGGAGAGGCTTCAGATGGGTTAATTTTTGCCTTCCTCTGGATCAACTGGCAGTTAGGCAGGTTGAAAAAAAAAGTTAAAAGGTTGAACTTGATGGAAGTGTGTCTTTTTTCAACCTAACTATGATTCTGCAAAAATAAAAGCTAAATGTCTACACAAGAACAGGTAGAATTTACTGGTAACCTGTAAAAAGCACACAACTTATTGGTTGCTATGGTTTACTGCTACTGAGCAAAGTTTGAGCCTTTTATTGCATATGGGGGTAAGACTACAATTAGCCTTTTGAAATGCAAACTGTCACCATCTATCAGTAAACCATAACTTTCTTTGCCAACTGCAAACTAAAAGCCAGAACAGTCAAAGATCACTTTACAAAAAAAGCCGAAGTCCATACTAATCAAATATCTTTGGACAATAGTACCTTGTATCTCATCTGGTACCCCTTTTGCAGCACACCTTGCAGGCTTTTTGGGCTCTTGGTTTTCCAGGAGTTGGTGGAAGCATGTGTATAAAATGCTTCCCCACCAATCGGGCCACATTGTCACTGGTATGCAATTTAGGCACTGCCTCCTCTATACCAACAGGGCAGGGGTTGTCTGCAACTGGTATTTATAATATGACAATTTGGGGCCTGGTACTTCTGCCTTATAGACAACATAGGAATTTCAAATGGCCATTTGAATAAGGTATATGCCAACTTTCATATACCAGGCCTTTGTTTTTGGGGTGGCATTGTAATAATGTTGGAGTTGGTCTGTTCTGTCAACACCACCCATGTACTTACTGTAATCCTTGCTACAGAGAGGCTTAAATTTTGGGGGCCTACCAGCTGTTCTTCAATTACTGATGCATTGTGGATTGTCGTCAGCATAAAAACATTTTTTCTATCAAAAAAATTGATGGCAAGGAGTTCATCATTTCTTAGGGAATACATTTCTCCACAGTTCTGTTTTTTGTCAAGGAGCTCCCTGGGCAATCCTTTTCAGTTACAATTTATGGTGCCACAGGCTGGGGTGTCTAAACAATGTAGGGTTTTGAATAAGAGAATGCTGGTATAAGTTATCCACGTATAAGTGGTATCCTAGGTCCAGTAGAATGATGAGCTCCCACACAATTTTGCCACCTGACAGTCAGATCAAGGGGACAGCCAGGGGGGTCTAATTGGGAGTCCTTTCCTTCGTAAATCAAAAAGTGGTTGGTGTACCCCGAGCTGCTTTCGCAAGATACCGGTTTCTAGGCATTGTGGCAGAAAAGATGGAATGGATAACACGGTATTTGTATCCCAGCAGGACTCCAGGGAATTTGCTTTTATGAGACCCATAGCTAGAGTGAGTTCCACAAACCTCTTCACTTCAGCAATATCAGTGGGATGCCACGCCTGAGCTTGAGCATATATAGGGAGAGGATTTTGGGCAAGATATTGCTTGGCATACACATTTGTGTAGTGGACCATATCCTGTAGGATGGTATCAGCCACAAATAAATGGAAAAAATGTATTAGCTCAAAATTACTGATGTCCACCTTAACGCCAGAGACTACAGTAAATGGGGGGATTTCAGGGGTAAATTTACCAGGAGGCCCCCCAAGCAGGCTCTCCTCCAGTTGCAGCATCAGCCCTATCACCATTTTCATGATCCTCAACCTCCTCTTCTACATCCTGCTCCAATTCCATCGGCTCCTCAAGGGCAATAACCGTGCTACTACTACCTGGTGACTCGTCAGTAGAAGAGTCACTTTCTGATGCAGGGGGCACATACTCACAATCGGAGTCACTAAACTCCTCTGAGCTAGAGGCCATGCATAGAGCAGCAGCCTCTTCAATAGTAAAATACTGTTTTGCCACGTTGCCAACAAAATAGATCCCCCTAATCCAAAGAACAATCAGGGACAGTGACAAACAGAAAAATAAAGTAATAAGTGTAATACCACTATGCAAAACTACTGCAACACAGGCAAGGCAGAGACTTGAGAAAAAAAAACTAAAGATAAGATAAACAATTAATACAAAGAAAATAAAAAAACAACAACTGTAAGTCCAACCCCCTGAACTTTTAAATTACCTGGAGCTTTCTAGATCAAAAAGCCTAAACCTCTGGACTCTCAAACTTCCTGAAACAAAAACCCTTTCTCACAATCCAAAGACTCAATACCAAGTAAAAACAACCAGGGTAGAACTGCTGCCTGCTGGGGCACCAGGGAAAAAACCCGGTGGGCCACGGCATTGGCAGGGCATAGGCCCTCTAATTACAGTAGCAGCTTGCATTGACTTTTTTCGCTTGCTCCCTCTGAGCATTTCTTCTGTTGCAGGTGACCACAGCATTGGTGGTTCAGTGGTGCCTTTAAACTCTTTGCTCAGCGAACGCTTCCTTTTCCTGGCTCAGGCTTGTGCTGCATGACATCTGTCTCTGGTATCTTGTGAGAGAGATAGACGCAGGAAGGCACATACAACACATCTGAGCACAGAGAAGGAAAGCAATAAAGGAATAAAGTAAAGCTGTCCGCCCACTGAACCACCAATGCTTCACTGAAGATAAGACCCAAACTAAATATTTAAATGGAGAAAGAGAAACTAACATGGGGGTGGATGTATGGAGACCCTAGGACAATAAGGAGAGCATAGGACAGACAGGAGAGAATGCCATGTAAGTAGCAGGACAGAAAGAGAGGGAGGCACATATAGAAAATAGGAAGGAGAAAAAGAAAAAAGACTTGCAGAACAGAAAAGGTGTGGAGGAGAGAAATGGAAAAATAAAAGAGAGCAGAAAGAGATCTAAAAGTCTAATAACAGGAATGTGTTAAACAGGAACCTCGAATGAAAAGTAAAAAAAATAAAAATAACAATCCTTTAAATAGAATTGGAAACAGAAGGAAAAAAGAAAACTGATTTAATTATGGGCCTAGATGTCTTCCCAATTGCTGGTGCAGCATTATTTTTAAGGATTGGTAGTGCAGCATTATTTTTAAGGATTGGTAGTGAAGAACTACTCAACTCTTCTCTCATAACCTCCTCACATGCTCGCATTCAAGACTTTGCAAGGGCTGCACCCCTCCTCTGGAACGCTCTCCCACGGTCTGTCCGACTTTCTCCCACCCTTTCTACTTTCAAAAAATCTCTGAAAACGCACTTCTTTCGAGAAGCCTACCCTCACTCCGCTTAACTACCAAACGCAACACCACATACAATACCACATTTCTCACCCACTTACTTCGATCTTGCCCACTCCCACACCTTGTGTATTACTCCCTCCCCTTTAGATTGTATGCATATGCATAGGGCCTTCCTCACCTTTTTGTACCTGTATTGATTGTGATGTCTGTTACTCCATATATTCTATATATGTAATTTGTGTGATGTAGTTGTATAATCACATTTACTTTACAGTGCTGCGCAATATGTTGGCGCTATATAAATACATGTTAATAATAATAATAATAATAATAAAATCTAGACTGGCAATCTGTGGATCCAAGCAAATGCTATAGGGGCTGCTGTAGGATGCCATAGACACTATATTGTGGGCAGGTGGGGGTGTTTGGCTGTTAAGGCCTCAGTGTATTTATCCCTGTCCAGGGCTGGGTATAACTGTACAATTATAATCCAACAATATGGTCTAACCTACATGAGGAAGATATTTCTCACCTTATGATATGCAATCACTTGTACCTCTTAACCTCATACATGTTAGACAGTGCTTCAGGTGTCCAACTTCATAAATTATTCTTGTTGGTAGAAGGGTTAGGTAGTCTCTGGGTTTCCAGTACCTTCTGGTTATATAATCTGCTAATACTCATTGCCTCTCTCTGTAACCAATGTGTTTAAAGGTCTAGAGCCAACTGCCATTAACCTGGGTGCTGGAACCCATGCCATAGCTGTTTACAATGTGATTGCGTTCTCAACCCCCACTGCCTCTTGCTCTACATAATTTGCATTAGGTTCCAATACTTTCTGTTCCTCAAAGTATATATTGTGCTTGTGAACTCAGCCCTCACTTCCTTTAACTGTGCATCATGCACATTGGATAGCAGTATCTACTGCCTCTCTCAGTATATAGTGCTTTAGATGTCTGTGCCCCCAAGATAAAATGTGCTTGCGGGTGACAGTCCCTGCTGCTTCTTGTTTGATCTGATTGGAGTACCAGTACCCTGGTTAACTTTTCTATCAGTATGTTATGTAATGGTCAGTTCTAAGCAACTTATCAAATGGTCTTCATTATTTATTATTTTATAAATTGTTATGTTGTTATTATTACCGTATATTTATTTATAATTATTTACCTCTTCCTTGATGTTTTATTTAGCAGCTCTCCAGTTTGCAGTTTCAGCAATCTGGTTGCTAGGGTCCAAATTACCCTAGCATCCATGCACTCATTTGGATAAGAGACTAGGATATGAATAGGAGAGGTCTGAATAGAAAGATGAGTAAAACAAAGAACCAATGACAATAAATCTGTAGCTTTACAGAGCATTTGAATTTAGATGGGGTCAGTGACCGCCATTTGAAAGCTGGAAAGAGGCAGAAGAAAAAGGCAAATAATTAAAAAATTAAAATAATAATAAATACCAATTAAAAAGTTGCTTAGAGTTGGCCATTCTTTAAAATACTAAAAGTTAACTAAAAGATGAACCACCACTTTAAAGGTGAATAACCCCTTTAATGAACAGGAAGCTCCACTTCAACAGGTTCACTAATAAAAAGTTATTTTAAAAAATATTTCAATGTCCTCCTAAAACTATGTTTCCCTGTAGTTTCATTTCACCAAAAATCTTGGTACCCCGGAGGTGCGGGCCCTTGAAATCAGGTTTCCTGGAGGCCCCCAGGTACCCCAGTCCGACACTAAAAACAACTACTAGTAACCAAAAGATCTGATCACTAGTGACCCAACAAAAAGAGCAGGTATTGAACAATTATTTAACAACTACTGAACAACCACTGAACAACTACTGAACAACTACTGAACAACTATTGAACAACTTAAATTCAATAAAATGAAGTGACAAATGATCACTAATCACACTTTGAAAAAAACAGTAATCAAGAAAACACAAAACTGATCAACTATACAAAACTGAAAATGGCAGTACAAGCAAAAACAAGGTGGAATCAGTAAATAGCAAAGTAGAAATGGTGATGCAATAAGAGAACTGAAAATCAAGAAAGAAAAGTAAAGAAAATGCAAAGCACCAACACAAACCAGCTACAATACTGAAATAGAATATAAACATTGAAAATCAATAAAGAACAGTAATTGGCAGCAACGTAAAAAAAAAACAAGAAAAGTCACTGAAAATGAAATAATCGTGAATCATGAATAATCTATAAACTTGTAAAACAAGCAATAAAATATAATAAACAGCAATACAAATGTAGGTGTGTTTGAGAGAGAGAGAGAGAGAGTGTGTGTGTGCCACAGTAAGTGAAGGTAAGCGATGGTAAGTCAAATTAAGTTAAAAAAGGGAAAACTAAAATAAGAAAGACAAATTAGATAAAGGTGTGAGTGTGAAAATGTGTTACCTGGGGCAGGCACAGCAGATCTGACAGGCAAGGATCGCAGGAGGCATCCACGACCAGCAGAGAAGAGGAAGAGGTGCTGAGGGGTGATCTTATATACCCCAACAGCAGGAACGTCCTGGTGATGTTGCAGCTGTGTTGGGGTTGCCCAATCTACCCAACATCCATTGCCTTAGGGGGATGGCTGCTGCTTTCCCCCCCCCCGGAAGAAAGCCATACTAGAAGAGAAGCAGCACCTCCACGTCATTACAGGTATCTGCTGTGTTTGGGGTTGGCGTGGGGGTCATCGGCCCCATGAAAAAAAATCCAGTCCACTGCTCGTTGCCTAGGGGGGTTGGCTACTTAGCTGCGGCTTTCCTTCCGAGAAAAAAAGCTGCAGCTGAAGAGTAGCAGGCCCATGGATGACCCCCGTGTTCAGCAGTAAGCGCTGTGTTTGGGGTTGGCGTGGGGGTCATCGGCACCATGGGCCAGCGATCCAGCCCCACTGCTCATTGCCTAGGAGGGTAGACTACAGAACTGTGGCTTTCCTTCCAGGAAGAAAGCCAAAGCTGAAGATTAGCAGGGCCATCGGCAACTGCGGAGAGAAATTCAGCCCCACTGCTTGTTGCCTAGGGGCTGGCTACTGAGCTGCAGCTTTCCTTTGCACAGGAAAGCCGCAGCTGTCCGTGGTACGTTGCCGGTGGTTAGAGTCCTGACCCACCAGCATGTACGCCATACGTGCTTGGCGGGTAAAGGTATTTTCTTTCCCTTCTCTTCTAGGTACAAACCCGTTTGATCCATATCCGTATTAATTCCGGTAAATTTTATTAATTCTGGTAAGCATTTCTTAATCCTATTATTTTTGCATATATCTTCATATCTAGGTTGATCAGGGATATTGGACTATAGCTCAGGCATAAAATCTTTATTTGGTTTTGGGACTTTGTTAATATGGGCCTCTTGGGCTTGTGAAATAAATTTCCCTTTCTCATTAATGCTGTTAAAATAATTGAGAAGGTGATATTGTCTTCTTAAATATTTTATAAAATGATGCTGCAAGTCCTACCAAGTCAGGGCCTGGACTTTTTCCTATGGGCAGGGTTTCTATGCATTCTTCTATTTCTTTCTCCCTCAAATGGAGCATCTAGAGTTTGGTTTATTTCCCGTGTTAGTTTCTTAATACCAGCTTCTTCAATGAATTTACACATTCTAGTTATGACTTCTTCCGTAGGTGGAGAAGTCTTTAATCGATACAACGTTTGATAATATTCCTGAAAGGCCTCCGCTATGCCCTTAGTATCATAATGAGTTGTATTATCTTTATCTTTTATGCATATAATATTTGTTTGAGGTTGGTACTTTTCTCAGGTAAGCTTTTTGTACTCTTTTGTTTAGTAAGGCTCTAAGTTGTAGTCCTTTGCTTTCTAAGGCTGTCAAGGTTTTTTGAAATAGACTTTCTTTATAGGTTTGGTCTAATGCTATTTCCCTTAAGAGACGTATCACTTCTTTTAGCTTTTTTAGGTTACTACACATAGATTTCAGCTTTTTTTATCTCGCGGGATACATTTAAGCGTTTCCCAAAGTGTCCCTGGTGAAATATATTTTTGTAATATATTGTCTATCTACCCCTGTATCTGTTTTCTGACCTTTTCTTTATGCCATAGGAATTCGTCAAGTCACCAAGTAAACTCAGGTTTTAAAGTATTGGGGATTGAAAATTCTACTATTACTGGGGAATGACAGAATTGAGCTCCCGATTTCTCCGCTTGTAAATAACCAGTGTTGTAAAGTAAATATGTAATCAATTCTTGAATAAACTGAATGAACTTTTGAGAAATGTGTATAGTCTTTTTTTTCTGGGTTAAGTACCTTCCATATGTCAATTAATTGCAAGTCTGCTAACAGTTTCTTAATTTATTTTAGTCTTCTGTATGATATAGATGTTTTCTTGGAAGAGGAGGGGATTAAGTGTTATGTTAAAGTCTCCTCCCAGGATGACTAAACCTTCTCCGAAGTTCTGTAACACCTTCAAAAAGTATTTTATATATTCCACTTGTCCCGAATTTAGGACATATACATTTGCTATGGAACATATTTGATTTGCTAAGTTCCCTTTGATAATCATATATCTGCCTTCCTTATCAGCTGAAGGTGTTGAAAAGGCAGATCCTTGTGAATTAGGGTCATTACACCCCGAGATTTCTTTATCAGGTTATAACTCCTATAAGTATGGGGATAGTTATTTATTTTCAAGACCGGTACATGGTTTACCTTGAAATGGGACTCTTGAATCAATACTATCATTGCTCTTTGTTTTCTACACTGATAGAAAACTTGTGTCCTTTTTACTGGCTCATTTACCCCATTCACATTCATCGAAAATATTTTCCCTATCATATTGGGTGTATTAGCCATGGTCATCTGATTTGGATATCTGCTCGTGTTTCAGCACATGCTTACAATTACTGTTACCTTGTATGGGGATTGGGGTATACCCAACGGTTGGGTGGGAAGGGGTTGGTAAAGGAATGTTGGTAGGGGTGGTAGGGTAAAGGGGGAGTGTCTATGCTGTCATAGGCTTATCAGGTTATATTCCCTGAGTTGCCTTATTGTGACTGCGGCTCTGGTGTCAAACACCAAATTATTGGGGGTGGGTGGTTCATTGGAGCCTGATGGGGTCATAAAGCCGTTCCTCCTCTAGCTGTTACCCATGACCCTGCTCCAGCTTCCATTTTTTTGACTGATAGATGTAGTAACAATGGTGTGTAAAGTTCAATAAACCTCTTAATAAAATTCTATATGGGATTAATTAACATCCTGTACATTTGATTACACATATTGATATCAACTGATTGTTGGTAAACTATAAGACAATCTGTCGCAACAATATAAGCATAACATAACCAGACAGATTGATAGCAGGTAGCTGTAGCCTTTTTAGGAAATTTCCTGTTTCCGTCTGAGTTCTGATGGTTGCTATAATTCCTTCTTTATTGGCAATAAGAGCAAAGGGGTAACCCCATCTGTAACAAATATTTTGATCCCTCTGAGCGCCAGTTAGAGGTTTTAATAGGTTTCCTTTTAAAGAGAGTTGTCGTTGACAGATCTTGGAAGAGTTTGATAAAGCTGTCCTCATATTTAAGTTGACTTCTTTAGCTTTGAGTAGTACCTCTTCCTTCAAAGAAAAGCTGTGAAGGCAACACAGTATGTTGCACGATTTTTGGACTCTGTGTGCCCTATTGATGCTAATGTCTGTGGAAGGGTCTCACTTTAGTATGGAATTGGATATTTGGAATAGTACTGTCCGTATTTCCTCATTTTCTGCTCCTGCTCCTATTCTCTTGATCCTCTATGTGTCTTTGTAAATCCTGTATGATATTGTCTTGTTTTTGTATGTGATTATGAACAATTTTTTGCCTGCCTGTGCACTTACTTATGTTGATTTACATGTCATCAGTGGGTGCAGCAAGGAAGACCATGTCCTTTTTAAGGTCTTGTATCTCTTCCATTATCACTGCTGTTACCTCCTGGAGCATTTCTTTTATGTCTGTTTTGGATGGCAGTTTAGCAATATATCCCTGGAGATCCATCCCCCCTCTCCTTCACTTTTTATGTCAGACTGCCCTCTGTTAGAGTCTGCCTCCTCTCTGCAGTTCATTTTTCTAGAATGAAATAGCGGCACTATCTCACTTGGCACTTGCAACTGCTTCCTCCCGGGAGTCTTCTCCTTCTCCGTTTTATTTCTGTTAAGTTTCCCCATTGTTTTGCGTTAAATGGGCGACTGGAACAGGTCAGCTAGCACGGATCTCCACAATCACACTGCCACCATGCTCTGGGTCAAATCACGCCATGCTTATATCTTTATACATAGTTATCATAACACCCTTTACGTGCCTCTTCCGCGTGAACAACCCCAATTTAGCCAGTTTTCCCATGCCTTTTACCTGTTAGCAGAGAGCTGATCTGAACTGCATGTGCAGCTTCTCGGTAAGTGAGGACAGACACACCAATCTGTGTGGACAGTAACCTGGTTGCTTTATAGAACTCAGCATAAACACTTCAGCATAACATGTCTCTGTCAGGAGCGCACAGAAGCGCATCTTCTCCCGGCGGCACAGGATCCAAAATGGCAGCGCCCATGCCACCCACGTGATTTCAGCGCCAGCGCAGTGACACAGGCGCAATTACATCATCACCCGGCACCAAATTCAAATAAAAGGGCGCCTGAAACACTATATCCTTGCCCAAGTATAGGTTTATGCTGCTATATGAACCTGGGTGTTATATCCATTGAATATTACTGCTTTCTGACTCCTGCCTGTTCTGGATTTTTGACCCTTCGCTGCCTGCCTTGTGATCCCTTGCCTGTGACTTGTCTACGACTCCTGTTTAACCCTTTGGCTACCACGACTTGGACTCTTGCTCCTGGGCTTCCTCCTTGGTCCCGACTACTCCCTTTGGGAGCCGCTAGGCCCCCTGACATTATATTTGGGCCATGGACCCCACTGAGGAAGCTACGCCTGATGTTGGATGAGCACGGGGATTAGCGTCCTGCATGGAAGATTATGGGCAGGTACTCAATACTCTCCTCTCTCGTATGCCTCCTGTGTCTCCAGTTGCCAGCAATCCTCCCCCGGCCGCTATTCCTCCGGCTGCTGTTTCTCCGGGAGCCACGCATCGTTGTAATGGGGATCCACACGCCTGCAGAGGTTTTGCTACGCAGTGCCAGATCCAATACGAGTTTCAACCTTCGCACTACCCCAGTGAACATGCCAAGGTGGGATATGTGATGTCTCGTTTGGAGGGCAAACCGCTTGAGTGGGCAACATCTCTCTGGGAGAAGAATTCTCCATTGACTTTTGATATCAAAGCATTCCTGCAGGCTTTTCGCACTGTGTTTGATGCCCCAGGACGGGTCACTAATGCTTCGTCTCGGTTCCTGCAGCTTCGACAGGGAAACCTTTGCCAATACCTGTCCTGTGAGGCCTAAGGGTTCTTTTCCTCACGGTAAAGCCAGGGTAACGTGAGTAGGGGGCGTTACTTCTCAATCTCAAGAGAACTCTCACAGGTTTCTTCTGCCATGCCAGATTGGCTGGCCACTAAAACGATTTTCGGCTCTGCTTTCATCGACTCTGGGGCTGCCGGGAATTTTCTGGATGCTCTCTTTGCCAAGTATATGGATGTTCCCCTATATCCATTGTCTTCTACCCTTCGGGTTACTGCCATGGACGACAAGCCTCCAACGTCTGAGTTTATCTCCATGAAGTCCGGGTAGTTACCTGTGCAGGTTGGGACTTTGCATAAAGAAAAGTTATCGTTCCTGATTATTTCCTGCCCTTCTGTTCCTGTCGTCTTGGGTCTTCCCTGGCTGCATTTGCATAACCCCACTATTGATTGGTCTTCTGGTCAGATCTCTCGTCAATTCTGTCAACAGCACTGTCTTCCTGCTAAACCTGCTAAACCTCTCCAGAAGGTGAATATCTCCACTACAGATTTGAAGACGCTGCCCTTCTTCTACAAGGAATTCTCAGAAGTCTTCTATAAAAAGTCTGCAGAGTTCCTTCCCCCACACACCGAAATTATGACTGCCCAGTCGACCTCCTTATCCTCTCTCCAGCAGAGACTACTGCCATGAAAGACTATATCTAAGAAAATCTTCAGCTGGGGTTTATTTGTCCCTCTACTGTACCTCTCCTGCAGGGGCTGGTTTCTTCTTCGTGGAGAAGAAGGATGGTGGTCTACGTCCCTGTATAGATTACCGAGGACTTAATAAAATTACTGTTAAAAATCGATATCCCTTGCCTTTGATCGCAGAACTTTTTGACCAACTGAAAGGGGCTAAGATCTTCATGAAGTTGGATCTATGCGGGGCATACATCTTCACCTGCATTCGTGAGGGTGACGAATGGAAGACGGCCTTCGACACTCGAGATGGGCACTATGAATATCTCGTAATGCCCTTTGGCCCCTGTAATGCCCCCGCCGTCTTTCAGGAATTTGTGAACGACATCTTCCGGGATCGCTTTGGGAAATTTGTGGTTGTGTACCTAGATGACATCCTGATCTTCCCCAAGGACCTAAAAAGCCATCGCTCCCAGGTAAAGGAAGTACTCTCTCGTTTGAGGAAGAACTTTGCCAAGCTGGAGAAATGTGTGTTTGAGTTGTCCAAGATCCCTTTCCTAGGTTACATCATCTCCCCAGAAGGTTTGGAGATGGATCCCGCCAAAGTGTCCGCAATTCAGAAGTGGCCCCTTCCACTGAGTATCAAGGCGATTCAGAGATTCATTGGATTTGCCAGTTATTAGCAACAGTTTATTAAGGGGTTCTCCTCTCGCATTGCACCTATTATTTCCCTTATCCGAAAAGGGGGTAAACCCAACTCATGGCCCCGTCAGCTGTAGAAGCATTTCAGTCCCTAAAGGATGCCCTCATTTCTGCCTCGGTCCTTCGTTATCCTGATCCAGAATTACAATTTTTCATTGAGGTGGATGCCTCTGAGGTTGTAGCTGGTGCTATACTGTCCCAAAGACATGCTGCTGACTGGAAACTGCACTCTTGTGCCTATTTCTCCAAAAAGTTCTCTCCTGCAGAGCAGAATTAAGATGTGGGGAATCGTGAACTCTTGGCAGTGAAGCTTGCTCTTGAGGAGTGGCGTCACCTCCTTGAAGGTTCTTCGTTTGCAGTCACGATCTATACTGACCATAAGAACTTAGAGTTCATACAGTCTCTCAAGAGATTGAATCCTCGTCAGGCAAGATGGGCTCTCTTCTTTTCTTGCTTCAATCTTGTCCTGACTTTTCGTCCTGGTTCCAAAAATCAGAAAGCCGATGCTCTATCCCGAAGTTTCACTCCGGTGGATCATTTTCCTGAGAGGCAAGAACCAATTATTCCTCCTGCCAAGTTTATTATTAATTTACTGAGCAAATCTTGGCTGGTCAGTCTTCTACTCCTCCTGATACTCCCATTGGGATGGCGTTTATACCCTCAGATCTTCGCCTGCCCATCTTGCAACAGACTCATTGTTCCAGGCAAGCTGGACATCCTGGTCCTGAGAAGGCTCTGGAGTTGTTACGACGTTTAATCTGGTGGCCAACTATCCGCAATGACATCAAAGATATGCGACTCAGAGACAGGACTTGCACTGCAGCTCCCTCCATTTGTCTCCCATCTGATTTACAGGCAGAGCTTTCTTTTTTCGCACTGCTCGCTTCAGTCCCTCTCCTCAGCTAT
The DNA here is from genome assembly GCA_038501925.1 of Xenopus petersii. Taxonomy (NCBI): domain Eukaryota; kingdom Metazoa; phylum Chordata; class Amphibia; order Anura; family Pipidae; genus Xenopus; species Xenopus petersii. The sequence goes on along the minus strand of CM076679.1, from coordinate 30,479,756 downwards.
CAGGCCCCTTAGTCTCTCTCCTGTCCTTCTCGTCTCCGGTTTTGCTCACATGATACTCCTCCAGTCACTTCCCAGCCTCGCAGCATTTCAACCCCCCATCTCGCTCCACCTTCCGCCATGACAAGTCTCACTCAACATTCCTCTCTCCCTCTCCTGTTCAGCTCCCCCTCCCATCCTCCGTCTCTACTCTCTGTCACTGTCTCACTCCCTACACCCTCCGTTGCAGCTGATGACGTCATCCCATGGCAGGCACAATTACATGAAGCAAACAAAACTGAAGCAATAAAAATAAAGGTACAAACAAGGGACTACAGGGAAGCTCTAGAAACAAAATAAATAAGGGGAACACACACAGGGGGAATAAACACTAGCAGACACAAGTAAACTCAAAACAAAGTGTAGCATTTTGTACAACATACTTGAAAGCCAGGAAGTGAAACACAATCTGTAGATTATAATGCATAATGTACCCCCTACTTAAATTTATAAAGATATCAGAGGTCACCTCGGAGTTATGTCCTGTATAAAAGCACTCGGCCTGCAGCCTCGTGCTTTTATATGGTCATATGACTCCTCAGTGATTTATATCTTTATAAATTACAGTAGGGGATACATTATCCACCATATAAGCAGTGCTTTATTAATCAGTTATGCTTGGCGATTAGTGATATATTTCTGTCACATGACTCACTGAACCTTGTATATTATAATAAATAATGTACCTCTTGTTGTAAAATATGAGTATATTGGAAGTCATTTTGGTGATCCATGACCTGACTTCAGCATTGTGCTTTTATATGGTCAAGTAACTTCTCAGTGATTTATAAAATCCTTTACAATAGTGGGTACCTTATTCATTTTATAATCTATTTATATACATGTACTGTAAGTCTATATTTTATTGAATTAGCTCAGTGTTTCAGTCATCAGCAGTGACCTTCCTCAGCGACAAACACTAACTTTGCACACAGTGATCCAAAAGGCACCAACCGATGCTGGTTGCCAGAAACTATAAACAACACACAGGAAATAGAAATTGCAACAGGTGAACAAACAGTGATACAACAAAAGTGTAAATGTTTTGATGCTCAAGATATATGTTAAATCCTCAGGAGTCTGCAAAATTATTAATGGCCAAAACTTTCCTGCATCTTGCAAAGAGGTTTTATGAACATGCAGTTGTGTTCAGAATAATAACAGTGTGTTTAAAAAAATGAATAAAGCTCAAAATCCTTATTATAACTTTTATTTTCTGAAAATGTATCAGATTTGTCTCCAAGAAATACACTCTACAGCACTCCGAATCCTGTGACAAGTGATTTATTGTGCCAACAAACTAGGCATGTATCAGATTTGTGTTATTCCTTTATAGAAAGTGAAGAAAAGGGAATATTAGATTGTTCCAAAAAATAACCGTGTCTGCATTCTTCTTTACAAACTCAGACATTCACTGTATAAAGTGAAAAATGTTTCAAGATTTTGCTTTCCTTTGAATCGCTGAACTAATATTTACTTGTATAACCACTGTTTTTGAGAACTGCTGCAGATCTGTGTTGCATGGAGTTGACAAACTCCTGGCACCTGTTACATTCCACAATTCTTCTGCATTTTTTGGTTTTGCCTCAGAAACAGTGCTTTTGATGTCATCCCCAAGCTTTCTATTGGATTATGGTCCAACACCCATTTCAAGGGCATTTCCTCTTCGGCATAAAGCAACATGGCCTCTTCAAGTATTTTGATGTACTGAAACCAGGGCCGCCATCAGGGGGGGACTGGGGGGACACTTCTTTTTGGGTTTTGGGGGAGCCCTGTGGCTGTAGTTGCGATGGAAACGGAACCAGAAGCTCTGCCCCCTCTGTGACATCATCAAGCTCACATTCTGACAGGCAACAGGAGAAATTGAATTTCTTAGTCAGCACCTATATCTCCCAATTTTTTTGAGTCCTGGTGCACGTCCAACGGTTTCCACCATACGTCCGTTTATTCACAATCCATAGGTATCAACAGCACCAGTCAAAGATTATGCAGTTTAAAATGCCTTTATTGAGACATGGGTTTCTGGCCCCAATACACTTGGCCAGTGTATTGGGGCCAGAAACCCATGTCTCAATAAAGGCATTTTAAACTGCATAATCTTTGACTGGTGCTGTTGATACCTATGGATTAGGCAACAGGAGAAAACCATAGTCAGGCTGAGAAAACAAACAGTATAGAAGCAGGGGAGGGGAAAGAAACGTGCAGGCACTACAGGTCCCTCCTCCCCACCCGATTCTGCAGCTCTCTGACATCAGCAGGGGCCCTGCCACAGCGTGAGTACAGCCACCTTGAAACACACTAATGCAAGTACTTTTCTAATGGTGGCCCGGGGCATATATTAATAATAAGGGGGGGGGTCAACAGACACAAGTTTCAGACAAGATATTTATCATTAATATATAGCATTAACTTGAGATAACAGCTTAAAGGAGTGGTCCACCTTTAAGTTACCGTTTAGTACTTTATAGAATGGCCCAATCTAAGCAACTTTTCAATTTGCCTTCATTATTTATTTTTATTGTTTTTTAATTATTTGCCTTCTTCTGGCTCTTTTGATCTTTCAAATGGAGGTCACTGACCCCATCTCAAAAACAAATGCTCTGTAAAGCTACAAATGTATTGTTATTGCTACTTTTTATTACTATATTTAGGCCCTCTCCTATTCATATTCCAGTCTCTTAGTTCAAATCAATGTGTGGTTGCTAGGGTAATTTGTACCCTAGCAACCAGCTTGCTGAAATTTCTGAGAGCTGGAGAGCTGCTGAAAAAAAAGTTAAATAACTCAAAAAACACAAATAATAAAAAATGAAAACAACATGCAAATTGTATCAGAATATCACTCTCCGCATCATACTAAAATTGAATTCAAAGGTGAACAACCCCTTTAATGGTTCTAAGCTACTTGTGTCCAAAAGAAACACCTCTGCTTATAAAGGTTCCTCAGGAGAAACAGTTCTGGTAGGGGCAGGGGGGCACAGGGGGTACTCCTGGCCCAGGCCTCAGGAGGGCCTCTTGACAGCGGCGGAAGCCGTGCCACCTCTTCCGAAGTCCTGAAGCCGCGAAAATACCCGGAGTAACTAAAGGAGCTGAAGTTAAAGCCATGCGTTCAGCCACCAATGTATTATTTTAATATTCTATAGGCCCATGCACCCAATGTTTTTTTTAACTTGTAAGGGGCTGGCGCCAATATTATTTTTAACTTATAGGGGGGCCCTGATGACCAATTATGTTTTTTAACTTGTAGGGGGGGGGGCCTTGACCACCAATTCTCTGAAAAAAACCTTTTATGGGGGGGCCCTGGTGCCACATTTTTTTTAAACTTATAGGGGGACTTGCCCATCAATGGCTTTTTATAACTTGTGTGTGTGGGAGATTTACCATTTTAGCGCTGATGTCTGTGTGGTCTTTTAACTGTGTTGTGGGCTGGGATGGGTGGGGCCAATGGGGCCCCCGAAGATTTTGTTGGATGTGGCCCCGTGATTTCTAATGGCAGCCCTGATTGAAACTGATCCATGATCCCTGGTATGTGATAAATAGGCCCAATACCATAGTATAAGAAACATCCCCATACCACGATGCTGGCTTCACCGTGCTTCACTGTCTTCACAGTGAACTGTGGCTTGAATTCAGTGTTTGAGGTCGTCTGACAAACTGCCTAAGGCCCCTAGACCCAAAAAAAGAACAATCTCAGTCGACAAAATGTTTAGGCCAGTCAATATGTTCTTTGGCAAATTGTAGCCTCTTCAGCACATTTTTTGGCATGTTGTGATAGCTTGGTTTCACATAGTCGTCTTCTAACAGTACTCACTGGTAACTTTAGACCTTCTTGGCTGAGCCATTTTGACTATTCTTAAGGTAGTTTTCCATTTTCTTCAACGTCTTTCAGGTTTTTTGTTGCCATTTTAAGGCATTTGAGATAATTTTAGCTGAGCAGCCTATCATTTTCTGCACATGTTTTCACCTATCCAATCAACTTTTAATCAGTATGTATGTATGTATACTTTACTTCTGAACAATGACTGGAACAACCCATAACCACATATGCCCTATAACCAGCATGCACAAAATTTGCTGCCTTCCTTCCTTAAATAAGGATGGTAATTGACACCTGTGTTTTTACAGAATGAATAATCTCACTAATTGAACTCCACACTATTATTTTGAACAAGCCTCAATTAATGATTCAGTTACACAGAATCAGCAGCATGACTGTTGGGTTTGGGTTTTTGTTTCTATTACTCTACTACACCATCTTTTCAAAACTTTTTTATTAGTTAGCAGTACTGTATTTACTTTCATCATAACTGATTTTTGTACACTTTACTCAGATTATAGAGGGTGCTGTCACCATATTCAGATACATTGCAAGAAAAAAGAAGTTTCCATCATTATCCTTCCATTTGTTCACATTATATCTTAAAACATTTAAATGCTGTTAATGTTATAACAATAAAAATTTAACTAAAACGTAACCGTCTATTTTTGTATTTACTATTGTTTTTATTCAATATAATCTCCTAAATCAATAATTTTTTTGGAGATTCCATCCTGTAGGTTTCAATCCTATCAAATATTTCTTTTTATTTTACATTTTTAGTTATAGAAATATAGTATAAATTCCCTATTAGGTGCTTTTATTATATTCTAGTATATGTTATCAAAGGTGTCCAGATTTTGGTGTATATTTGCCTGCAGTTATACTCAACATTCTCTCATTTACCAAAATCCAGTTCATTTTAAGACAAAACATAACTATAGGAATTGAACGCGTCTTCCAGGAAGCAGCTATAGTCTGTTTTGCTGCTATTAAAATAAATTGTATCAATTTACGATTATATTCTTTTTGGTTGGAATAGTTATATTAAGTAATACTTGTAAGGGATCTTTTAGAAGTTTGATTCCCATGATCGAATCAATTAATGTAACTATTCTGGACTAAAATCTGAACACCTCTCTACATTGCCACCAAATATGTAACATTGATCCTACCATATCACAATTTCTAAAACAAAGTGAATATTTGCGTAGTTTAGTAGGAACCATATAACAACAAGATATTAACTTATATAGTGTTTCTTGCGCCAAAATATTTATTGAACTATTAGCTGTATTTTCCCAAGTTTGCTGCCATGACGCTTCGTCTTATTGTTTTGTTCAATTCTCTTTACCACTGTTTAGGGTAGGTCGGAAAGGAAGGGTTTGATGAGTTTAAAATTTCTTTATAGAGTATTGTGACGTCCCAGGGCACAGGACTGGTTTATGGGCACATAAGAAGCACACAGGCAGGTAACAGTACAAGGAAACTTTAATAACAGACAATCCCTTTATGCACATAAGATTCTCATATAAAGTAAGATTCACCTCCAGTCTCATTCAGCCAATCCAGCAAGAGGGAAAGTCAGTGTGAGTATTCCAGCTGCACTTGTGGTTCCCTGGATGCTCCGTCTCTGGCACCCTGTATATATCCAATGTACTGTGAAATGTGGGAATCACTCACACCAGCACGTTACCTGCAATTAAGCTGTTTATTGTGTCACCACACAACATGTTTCGGGCCTATTGGCCCTTTTTCAAGGGCCAATAGGCCCGAAACATGTCGTGTGGTGACACAATAAACATCTTAATTGCAGGTAACCTGCTGTTGTGAGTGATTCCCACATTTCACAATACATTGCTTATCCCACTCTGTTGTGCAGCCACCAGCCCACAATGCAACAAGTCTTCCCTGCAACTCCCTTCCCAGCATGCACTCCCACTTTCTCCTGACCTCTCTGAGCAAACAGCTTCCTGCCCATGTTACCTCCCAGCCCCACCCCTTCAGGCCTGCAGCTTCCAGCATTATCAGAGCTTGTCACAACGTATGGTTATTATTCCTCTACTATTTGGAAATTTAATACACATTTTTTCCCAAGCAGATAAGGTTAAACCTTAACCTTATTACATCCTTATATCACTTTGTTAAGAAAATGCTGAGTCTGGATTAGGGATGCACCAAATCCAGAATCCACTAATATAGATTCTGGATGCATTTTATCTCCTTGAAATAATTTGTTAAACATTGTTGTAAGATGTGGAGTAGAGTATAACAGTGCTTTATTAGCAGGTTCCTGCAGCCATTATACATCAACAGTAACCAACTCTAATCCTTTAAGGCTTAAGCTGTATAGAAAGTACTGTGTATTCACAGTATAACTATTGTGTACAGTGACACCTACAGACCATTTGTATAAACACCACATATTCCCCCTATAGTAGGAAAGCATTTGGACAAATGTAATAAACAGCAACAATTAAACAGTATGCATCTTAAAGCAATATTATACATTCTTCACAAGACATAGTCCTTGGTCCATGCAGGTAGTTTTCTGATTCTCTCAGTACATGGTATAGGTTCACTTTCTTCAGGCTTATTGCAGTTGGCATCAGGAATAGGAAAATGTCCATCAAAGTCTTATCTAGCCGGAGCAAGACAAACTGCATTCCATATGGTCCATCAGACAGTTCATAAATGTGTGGTCCTCGCTGGCGTCTGACTTTAAGTGGTGTAGTAAATGTAGTCCTTGTTTCAGTATTCCTGGTTTCTTAATTCTGACTAAAGATCCAGGCTTAAAATGCACTTCTCTTGCACAACGCTTTCTGTCAGTATAAGCCTTGCATTTGGCTTGTTGACGTTTGACAATATCCACAGTAGATGATTTTGTAGGCACAGTATTTTGTGGAAGTTTGATGTCTGCAACATGTAACTTAGTGCGCATCTGTCTGCCATGTAATAATTCAGCTGGAGATGATTGGATTGTTGCATGGCACGTTGCTATGTAGTTATGTAGAAACTCTGTTGTAAATACTTTCCAAGATTTCCCAGTAAGATTTTCTGCCTGTAGTGCTTCTTTCAGACTTCTGTTGAACCTTTCAATTTCTCCATTTGCTTGTGGGTAATACACTGAAGATTTCCTATGCACAATTCCCACTCAGATGAGACAAACTGTGGTCCGTTGTCTGACATTAACTCCTTAGGATTACCTTCTCTGCTGAAAACTGTAGACAAAAATGTTATTACTGTAACTGATGTTATATGAGAAACAAATGAAATTTCTGGCCATTTACTGTAATAGTCTATCAAGGTTATAGCAAATCTGCAGTCTATATGAGCATCTGCAAAAGGACCCACAATATCAATTGGAAGTTTTTCCCATGCTGAATCAGGAAATGGTACTGGCTGAAGTGGTGGTGTATGTTTGATAGCTATTGTATCATGATTCTGATAAGTAACACAAGAATGAATGGAAGTTACCACATTGGCATCCATTGCTGGCCGCCAGTGTTTTGTACGTACAATTCCTTGATGACTCTCATATGCAAGTTGTATGAGCTTTTCTCGCAAAGATGTAGTTGTACTTGAATTGGACATGTGAGGCAAGCTTGATTAAAACCAGCAGCTGCAACTGTAAATGATAGAGTATCAGTTAATGCTACAACTTCTATGTCCTCATCCAGTGCAGGTAAAGGTAAACATGACAAACAATCAGCAGTAACATTTTTCAAACCTGATTTGTATTGAATTTTGTAATTAAAATTCAGTAGCCTTGCTGACCATCTAGCTATACGCATTCCAGCTCTTCCTAGACCCTTTGTTGTAAGCAGTGTAGTTAAAGGGCTATGATGAGTGCATAAGGTAAATTCTCTACCCCAGGTTCTCCATTTTTCTGTTGCCCAAAAACATGCTAGAGCTTCTTTTTCAACAGTTGAAAACAGTTGAAAACTTACGTTCTGTCTCTGTGTTCTGGATGCAAATGCAACAGTTTTCACTGCATGATCAGCATGTAAGTAAGACGTAAGAAAGCCCGTAAGGTCTGAAATCAGATGAAGTAGGTGCTTGTGTAACAGCGTTGACATGGCCAGGGTCAGGCAGTAGTCCATCTTGTGAAATTATATGACCCAGAAGTGACAGCTGAGTTTGTCTGAAGTGGCAATTAGAAAGGTTCAGTTTCAGTCCTGCAGAATCAATGCATTTCAGAAAATTTTTTAGGTACTTGTCATAAAGATCCATAGTTGGAGCGTAGACAATTACAGTATATCATCCAAGTAGCATTATACACCAGGTATGTCATGGAGTATAGAAGACATCAGTCTTCAAAAACATCTTGGTGCTGAAGCCAGTCCATAAGGAACATGATTGAACCAAAACAAACCATCATGGGTGATTAATGCAGTGAGGTCTCTGCTTTCCTCATGCAGCAATACTTGATGATAAGCACTCTGAAGATCCAGAGTAGAAAAATCCAGGGAGGGAGCGAGAGACAGAGCAGCCACATATGTCCACTGAGTTAAGCTCATCGATTGATGCAAACTAAGTGTCAGATCTTATTTTATAAAGTGTCACCTCAGATGGAAAGGTCCCTTATTTTTAAACGTTACTCAGGGTGTGATGTATGGTATGAATGAGGGGGAATTAGGTCTCTAATGCTGTCAAAGTTACATTTGTATGAGATCTTTATATTGGTCTGTTTCTTTAAAACTAAGCTAATAAATCAATTTTTGAGAGTATTGTTGCGTGTCTTGTGTGGTTTTATATCTTTCAGTTTCAGAAATCTTATGTAGCCAATCAGTGATTGGGGCAGTATGGTTTGCTTCCATTTTTGAGGTATTAACAACTTTGCAGAGTCTAACATAATTGGCACTAATGACTTCCGATATATTTGTATCGGCTTAAGAGTATGGTGTAGGAGTAAATGTAGTGACGTATTAGGGATCTCCACATATGTGACCACTTTAATAATTTCTCTGACTTTAGTCCAGAAGTCAAACAATATCGGGCATCCCCAAAAGATGTGCCATAGAGAACCCTGTGCAGTGTTACATCTCCAACAGGTGGAGGGTAGAGTGTTATAAATTTTGGCTAGTTTTACCGGTGTCCTATATAATTTACTTAAAGGGATACTGTCATGGGGAAAAAAATTTTTTTTCAAAATAAATCAGTCAATAGTGCTGCGTTAAGTGTTAACTTATGCTCTGATAAACTTCAATCACTCTTTACTGCTGTACTGCAAGTTGGAGTGATATCACCCCCCTCCCTTTTCCCCCCCAGCAGCCAAACAAAAGAACAATGGGAAGGTAACCAGATAACAGCTCCCTAACACAAGATAACAGTTCCCTGGTAGATATAAGAACAGCACTCAATAGTAAAAGCCAAGTCCCACTGAGATTGATTCAGTTACATTAAAGGGATACTGTCATGGGAAAAAACATTTTTTCAAAATGAATCAGTTAATAGTGCTGCTCCAGCAGAATTCTGCACTGAAATCCATTTCTCAAAAGAGCAAACAGATTTTTTTATATTCAATTTTGAAATCTGACATGGGGCTAGACATTTTGTCAATTTCCCAGCTGCCCCATGTCATGTGACTTGTGCCTGCACTTCAGGAGAGAAATGCTTTCTGGCAGGCTGCTGTTTTTCCTTCTCAATGTAACTGAATGTGTCTCAGTGAGACATGGGTTTTTACTATTGAGTGTTGTTCTTAGATCTACCAGGGAGCTGCTATCTGGTTACCTTCCCATTGTTCTTTTCTTTGGCTGCTGGGGGGAAAAAGGGAGGGGGTGATATCACTCCAACTTGCAGTACAGCAGTAAAGAGTGATTGAAGTTTATTCACAAGTCACATGCCATGGGGGAGCTGGGAAATTGACAAAATGTCAATTTCCTAGTCCTATCGGGTAAAATCCAGCTCCTCTTTCGGTTCGCATAATCAGGCACGCAGGCGCCATCTTAGTAAAGTAGTGTTGGCATCTGTTTCTTCTTTGTCATGACTGCGCATGCGCAGAAAAAAAAACCCCTGTGTATATACAGATGTAATAAATAGCTTGGCATCCTCACCTTAGCCTGCCATTTATAAATGTATGCTCCAATCGCTGTGCACCACAAGCGCTTGATGCTGCCTGTTAGAGTTCCCGTGTCTCCCCAGCTCCCAGACACTTTGATTCTGATTGGCTGGGGGGCATGGCTGTAAGGGTAATTGATGACGCGCCCATAGTGATTTGCATGCGCGTCATCATCATGAGCTCCTCAGTACATGCGTATAACAAATTAATTATACCCAGTGCGCCTCAAGGCTGCCTCGGGCAGCAGGCAGGAAGAGCCAGAAAAAAACGTGACATTGCCCGAGTCACAAGCTGCAGTGCTGAGAGAGCATAGCTGCTGCAACATGAGACCTCAGAAAAATCTTTAAAAACGGTGAGTGATTTCTATCTACACAAGTCTTTCTTTACCAGGCTATTTCTGTTTTGCCTTTCCTTCTCCTGTAAATAAATCCTAATATATAATGGGATTAATGAAACCCAAATTTTTGGGTTCACATGTTTTAACAGAAAAAGATAGCAAATGTAATATGTGCGAGGCAGTAAGCATGGGAACAAAAGCATTTGCTAGTGGGATTCACAGGAAAGTAAAGGCTAAGCTTAGGCCCTGAGTGATGTGTAACAGGATATGTAAATGTTAAAAGATACATTTCATGTAGGACTGAAGAATGTTGAGACCAAGTTCTAACTTGTTTATTAATGTTGTAGGATATTGGTTCCTTTTCCACATTAAGGGGTATATTTATCAAAGAGTGAAGTTAATAGCGAAGTTCCGCCACTAGAATGAAATTCCGCCACTCTCCATTCATTTCTATGGGATTTTTATAGGCGTATTTATCAAAGGGTGAACTTTCACTTTCACCCATTGATAAATACGCCTTTCAAAATCCCATAGAAATGAATTGAGAGCTGCGGAATTTCAATCTAGTGGTGGAACTTCACTCTTTGATAAATTTACCCCGAATGCTTCATGGATAAAGAGGATATAAAGGAGATACTTTCTTGCAGTACATGAAGGGGGAAAGTGTACACTATATAGATTCATGTGAAAAGAATGATTATAAATTATTTAAAGAATTTTCTACATGCATGAACAGTGGCGTAACTACTGAGGAAGCAGACCCCGCGGGGGGCCCGGGAGTACAGGGGGCCCGGCGGGTCCTGCTTCCTCAGTAGTACGCGCAACCAGAGGGGGAGGACTCGTTCGGTGAAGGTGCTGGCAATCGGGACCTCTGTAGCCTGCACGGCTTCCAGAGTGTGTCGCTTATCCGCACCGCGATATTTAAATTCCTCCTAAAACTACATCCCCCAGTAGTCATTGCACGGAGCATGCGCAGATTCTTCGTGCACCATGGCTACGGTGCTGTCCAGGGCACTGAAGCTGTCAGGTGAATATGTATAAATAACGGGGCTTGGCTGTGATGTTTGGGTTGGGAGGGGGAGTTGCATGTGTTTATGTGCGTATTGTAGAGAGCTTCCCCTCAATATCGCTCAGTGGATGAAAGGCAAAGACGGGTATATATATCTCTCAGGCAGATGCAATATGTGGTGTCAGAACTTGAGAGACAAAGAGCAGTCTCAGACCTCAGTATAGTTAATATTCAGAGTCTTCAGTCAGGTCAGTGTTTGTGGATTTTACATGGAATGGCGTGTTTTAGGAGCTTCTGAGAGTAAATAGGCGACAGGACGAACAGCTAAAGAGCCGCATCTCATATTACTCGTTCAATTATTTCAACTTCCCACCCACACACGGGGCCTGTGGATGAGGTGCTGGAAGAATTTTCACCCTCTGCACAAATCTATGGCTATCTACTTTTCACAATCTCTACCCCCCCCCCCAAGGAAGGAGAAGACTGGTGAGAATTCCAGCCTTAACTCTTTCCATGTCACATTTATTTAGTTTTATACATGTGCTGAGGCTGTTGTACATAAAAATAAATGTTCAGTGGGTATTTGTGTGCTGCTGTGCCGTTATAATATGAATTCTGGGGGGTATTATACATGGATTTGCCTCTACTATGAATTTATGATTTGCCATCCTACTATGAATTCTTGGTGGTATACTGTACATGGAATTGATTCCATATGTTATGCTTGTCTGTTTTTTTCTTTTCTTTCTTTTAGCTGTTCCATTTTACTCCATTCCCTTTTCCCTCTGGCAGCCATCCCCTTAAATTAAGTCAAATAGAACAGCACATGGGTAGGATAAGTTGGGCCCTAGTTATCTAGATAGCAGGCCTACTATTAGTATGGAGTTCCAACAGGCAATAAGCTAATAATTCCATGATGATTGTGTATATTTTATTTTTATTTGATATGTCTCTTTATAACTGGAGTAATATCAATGATCACTTTCTTCAACCCTTGCACAATTTGTTTTCATTTGTTTTCATCCAATTTACTTTTCCATATATATTCTTACTTCAAATAGAAAAAAATATATTTAAAGGAAAACCATACCCCTCAACAATGTAGGTCTCTATAAAAAGATTGCATAAAACACCTCATATGTAAAACCCTGCTTCATGTAAATATACTATTTTCATAATATACTTATTTTTAGCACTATGTGCCATTGGATAATCATAAATAAAAAGTTGCCATTTTAAAAAATAAGGGCAGCCCCCTGGGATCGTATGATTTACAGTGCACACAAACATACCAAACAAACCATACATGTTAGGTCACATGAGCCAATTAACAGACAGAGTTGTGTCTTTTGCTTCAACACTTCTTCCTGTTACAGTTAGAGTTGTAGTATTTCTGGTCAGCTGATCTCTGAGGTAGCACACAGACCATCACAAAATGGTGGTTCAAGGCAAGAGATGTAAAAGGGCAATATTTACTTAATATATTCCAGTTTGTTAAGATTTAATATGTCACTTAATTTGATATAAACTGTTGCTCAACTATTCATTTTGGGGCTATAGTTTTCATTTAATTTTGGCATTGCCACTGACTTATATAAATGGAGGGGGCACCCAAAGTTGCTTGCCGGGGGGGGCCCTGAAAGTTACTTTGCAGGGGGGCCCCACTAACTCTAGTTACGCCACTGTGCATGAAGATAATTTCTGAAGGTTTTTGCATGTTGAACAGATTTATTGAAATGGTCATGGGCTACACAAGTATATTATTCTCTTTTAAGAATTACATTTGTAATTTATTAATTTCTTAAAATGGAACTAAAGCACATAATAAGCAAAGATTATTTTTATTTTTCTTATAGCAGAGGTTGCTGTGCTGCTTCCCAAGGTAGCAGCTAGATGACAAGAGTGAAACAATTTTCTTTTAGGTTTCCACTGGGCAGCCCTTTTCCTGTATTTGGGCATATATGTGGTATACCACCCTAAATTTCAGGGTGCTTTGGGCTGCCCCCACCGCAAGCCCTACCTACAGGTCCGCCCTCCCCACCCCCACAGGTCCGCTCCCCACCACACAGCAAAAAAACAAAAAAAATATTGGTGGATAGGGTTCCCACATGTTAATAAAGATATTGGTGGTCAGGGCCCCCCATAAAAAAACATTTGTGGCCAGGGCCCCCCCCATTAAAAACGATTGGTGGCGTGGACCCCACATGAGAAAAGAAAAATTGGTGGCCAGGGCCCACCCTCACATTATGAGAAAATTGGTGGCCAGGACCCCTTAAACATCCATGCCTTCCCGATGTCAGCAGCTCTCAGAAAGATGGGGGGCCCAGCTAATCAAGTAAGTGTGGCGTGGCAGGGCCCCCCTTACCCTCGGGCCCCCTACAACTCTCCCCCCTGTCGGCTGCCCTGAGCATCACTATGATCAGACATAGCCTTTAGCACCTTTTAAAGAAATCCCTCCAAACCTGGAGCATAATGATCATTCACACAAATGTACTAAAGAAACACATCATTTAGGACTCTAACTAGAATCATTCAACTATTGGGTCCTATAACACCACTCAGGTCCACCATATGTCTCCATTCCCATGAACCTGGCTTGGGCATTGATAAGCTGCAGTCTATTTTACAATATACAGCTGCACTTACAGAGAAAATGCTGATTCAGTCCCCATCCACTCCATATTTGTGCAGGTATAGCATTGCACTGCTGGTTGATGTTGTGATGGCTGATTCTGTTAATGCTTTTAAGAATGGCTTGGATGATTTTTTGGAAAGACATAGGGGCACATTTACTTAGTTCGAGTGAAGGAATAGAATAAAAAAATACTTCGAATTTCGAAGTATTTTTTTGGCTACTTCGACCATCATATTGGCTACTTCGACTACGACTTCGACTTTGAATCGAACGATTTGAACTAAAAATCGTTCGACTATTCGACCATTCGATAGTCAAAGTACTGTCTCTTTTTATAAAACCTTTGACCGCCTACTTTGCCACCTAAAACCTACCGAGCACAAATGTTAGCCTATGGGGAAGGTCCCCATAGGCTTTCTAGGCAATTTCTGATCGAAGGAAAAACGTTTGATCGATGTATTAAAATCCTTCGAATCATTAGATTCTATGGATTTAGTCGTTCAATTGAACGATTTTTCCTTCGATAGTACGAACGAAGGAAATGCTGTAAAAATCCTTTGACTTCGATATTCGAAGTCGAAGGATTTTACTTTGACGGTCGCATATCGAGGGTTAATATGAAAGAATAACAGTGCGCCCTCTGTTGATTATATGAAAGAATAACAGTGACTGCAATATCACACAGCGCCCTCTGTTGGTTATATGAAGGATTAACAGTGATGGCAATATCACACAGCGCCCTTTGTTGGTTAAACGAAAGATTAACAGTGATGGCAATATCACACAGCACTCTCTGCACATGGTAGTGGGACAGTGGGACAATGCACACAGTAATCCGTTTGGCAATTCTCTGTCACCATCATCTTTGCAAAGAAGTCCGGTTGATCGCTGGGGGGGTCGCTTTGGCGGAATGTGCGCTGCTGCCAGACAGGGCTGTAGTTGTGTCTAGGCTTATACTTGAGTCAATAAGTTTTCCCAGTTTTCGTAGGTAAAATTAGGTACCTCGGCTTATACTCGGGTCGGCTTATACTCGAGTATATACAGGTACGGCATGTGTGTGTATATATGTGTGTGTGCGTGTATATATATATATATATATATATATATATATATATATACCAATATTTCATAGACCAGCACTCCCTTTAATGTGAAACAAATAATCTTTTATTGCATCTTTTCTCCAACGTTTCGGTCCCTTTTGGGACATTTTTCAAGGATGATAAAGGGACCGAAACGTTGGAGAAAAGATGCAATAAAAGATTATTTGTTTCACATTAAAGGGAGTGCTGGTCTATGAAATATTGGTGTATACAAGACTTACCGTGCACCCCTGCCTGTTTCAAGATTGATTTTGGAGTGCGGATACTCATCCAGAAGATATATATATATATATATATATATATATATATATATATATATATATATATATATATATATATATATATATATATGGCACGTGGTACCGGCACTCACAGGTTTTGCATGAAAAATCAATCATTCAATATCGTTAAATAGGAAAAAAAGGTTTATTGAATCCCACCTTTTTTTCCTATTTAACCATATTGAACTATTGATTTTTCATGCAAACCCAGTGAGTGCCGGTACCACGTGCAATTTCTATCTATTATTTAACCAGAGCACCCAGGTTTTTTGATGTATTTGAAGGTGTGCAGCTTGTACCCACCTTTCCCTATATATATATATATATATATATATATATATATATATATATATATATATATATATATATATATATATATATATATATATAAGAATAAACAAAAAGGAGTCCGCACTCAAAGGTCTTGGTGAAGAAAAAAGGTAAGTTTAATCATTTTTTTTTCTTCACCAAGACTTTTGAGTGCGGACTCCTTTTTGTTTATTCTTATGCATGATTCTGTTCCTGCACCGAGGCTTCATTAAGGTATTCTGTGTGCACCATCCCTTTTGTTTTTGTTATATATATATATATATATATATATATATATATATATATATTGTCAGTAGACCAGCACTCCCTTTTAAAATGTGATATTTTTTATTATTGTCATGGTATCAAACCGACGTTTCGGTCCACATTAGGACCTTTTTCAAGGATGATACAAAAAACTTTCTAAAAACACATTAAATAAAAAAGTGCTCCATTACAAACCAATTAGTGCCCTCTTTCAATCAACATTTCAATGTGAATCATGTGTTTCAATTAAGTGTCGATCATACATATATATATAAAAAAATTCAACACTTACATATCCATCGTATATATATCAATCGTGCATAAATGCATATCTTTGTATTTCAATAAAACCATAAATATGTGAATAAATATTTAATATTTTTCAAATGTAATCGTGTCAGTGTAATCCTTTAAAAAAATCAACTGTGATACTTAAAAACATCCACAAGATGTCATCAGTGTGTTGCAAAAAGGTTCATGTTACAGTGTCCATAAAATCCAAGTGTATCAAGTCCTAAAAGAAAACAAAGAGATACAATATCGTAATCATCACTTAAAAATCCAGTGAATACACTGTAACAACTACTGAGGTTTGTAGAACAAATTGCATACTGATCCTATTCTACTTCCAGGAGACATTTGATTTAGTTTAAAAAGCAACTCAGGTTAACCTGTCCATTAATACCATAGGGCATCATGCAGTTTAGCTCGTAAATCCAAAATGTCTCCCTCTTCAATAGCATCTTTTCTATATTACCTCCCCTTGGGTGAGTACTGATGTGCTTGATATGCATGCATCTGAATGACGAGGCATCGTGTTTGGCCTCAGCCCAGTGTTTAGCCACTGGTTGCTGGGCTATGTGTTGTTTCCCCTCACTTCTGCCTCTATTCTTTGCCCTGTTGGAATCTAGGGCTGCCCTTATACTCGACCTGTGCATGCCTATCCTTTCCTTTAGTGGTCTTATCGTTTTGCCACAATAGAGCAATCCGCAAGGGCATTTAATGATGTACACCACCATTGCGGTCTCACAGGTCATCCGCTGCCTTACTGCATATTTTTTGCCTGTATATGGGTGTGTGAAGTGGGTACCCAAAATCAACGTGCCACATGTCACACAACCTTTGCATTTGTAAACTCCTGGGCGTTTCACTTGCTCTAACTCCTCACGTCTCTTCTCATACTTGTCCCTCGGATCTGACGGACCCAGTTGCTCTTTTAGTTTCCTGGAGCGTGAGTAGCTGAATCTAGGTTTCCTACCCACTCTCCCTCTTAGTTGATCATCTGTGTAAACTACATCCCAGTGTTTAAGTATGATCTGCTTTACCTCAGAACTTTTCAGGCTATACTGGCTAGTATAATAAATCTCACCCTCTGGTCGGTGTTCGCCTGATTTCTTAGTTGTTTCACCCACCCCTAGTAGCTTGTCACGGTTTAAGGTATATATGTGTGTGTGTGTGTGTGTATATATATATATATATATATATATATATATATATATATATATATATATATATATATAGATGTGTGTATATATATGTGTATATATGTGTGTGTGTGTGTGTATATATATATATATATATATGTGTGTGTATATATATATATATGTATATATATATACACACACACACACACACACACACACACATATATATATATATATATGTGTGTGTGTGTATATATATATATATATATATATTTATATATATTTATATATGTGTGTGTGTGTGTATATATATATATATATATCGAAGGAGTCAGGTGCATACCGGGATTTAAATAGTTAAAATGTCCACATTTTATTTAAATACTTTTAAAAAAACAGAACTGGTCGACGTTTCGGTCTTTCTCTAAGATCTTTCTCAAGACCCTGTTCACAGTACCAAAGGTATTCCTTAAATAGATAAAACTTATGACACTCAGTCAGGTGCACACCGGGATTTAAATAGTTAAAATGTCCACATTTTATTTAAATACTTTTAAAAAACAGAACTGGTCGACGTTTCGGTCTTTCTCTAAGACCTTTCTCAAGACCCTGTTCACAGTACCAAAGGTATTCCTTAAATAGATAAAACTTATGACACTCACCCCAAAGAACACACCCACCAGCACATGTGACTGAAAGTAACCTGTACCAAAAAACAGATAAATAATTACCAATACATATACAATCAGTAATTGATTTACACCAAACAGTGACTCGTGGTTAAAACAACTTTAAAACCCAAGTAACCAAACAGACTTCTGCAGAAACAATATCATAGCAGTAGCAACATTATAGCAGATTTGTTAACAGCAAGTTACCGTCAAAAAACAATTCAAAGGGCAAAACTCATTTAAACCCGAGGGTGTTACAGTATTTAGTTTGTAGATCCAAAAGGATTCTCTTTTAAGGAGTAGTCTGGACCTATCACCCCCTCTCCTTAATGGTGGTATATGATCTATGGCAGTGTATTTAAATGTTGGCAACCTGTGTCCCATTTCCAGGAAATGTTTGGCCACCGGTTTGTTAGTTTGGCCATCCCTAAAAGCTGTGCTAATAGCAGAACGATGGCCGTCCATTCTTAATCACAGCATCTGGTCAGTTTTACCAACATATGAGAGCCCGCATGGGCATGTGATCAAATAGACCACATGGGTAGTAGTGCAAGTAATATGATGACAAATCAAATATCTCTTCCCTGTCTGGGAGTGATTAAAAGATGTGCCCGGATTCATGTACCTACATGATGTACAGTTGGGACAACGAAAGGACCCAGATTTAAGGCCCATTAGCCAACCTGTTGGTTTCTTCTGATAACAATCTATCGGGTCATTCTTAACCAGCAAGTCCCTGAGGTTAACACCCATTTATAACATATCCTCGGGGGGCCTGGTATAGCTCGTCCCAATTCAGTATCAGACTCAATAATCTTCCACTGGTCTTTGATTTGCTTATTAAATTGACTCATATGCCCATTGTAAGTAGTAGTGAAACATAACCTTGGCTCTTTAGTCTCCCTTGTCTTACCTGCCCCTGCACACCGAATTTTGGCTGCTTCTAAGGCACTCTGGAGCACAGCCTCAGGGTATCCCCTTTCCCTAAACCGGGACATCATCGTCTCCAGCTGCTGATCAGCCAACTGCTGAACCAAATTGTTACGTAGTACCCTACAAAATTGAGATGTAGGAATTGACATTTTCATATGGCGTGGATGGCAACTTTTATAGTGGAGGAGGACATTCTTATCCGTGGGCTTCCTAAATAGGGTATACTCCACACGATTGGAATTAAAGAAAATCTCTACATCTAAGAAGTGTATCTTAGAGGGATGGATCTCAAAAGTGAAGCGGACTGGGCTGTCCAAATTGTTTAACTCCTCTACCATTTCAGTGAATTCCTCCGCACTCTCCCGCCATATTATAAACATACCATCAATAAAACGACGAAAAAACAATAATCTATCACGACAACGAGGTATTATATTGTGTTGCTCATTATTATGCATGTACAAATTCGCATAGGTGGGCGCTATGGCTGCCCCCATGGCTGTACCCGCCACCTGTAAATAAAACTCATTTTCAAACCGAAAATAATTTAAGGTTAAAGCCAGATTCAACAACTCCAACACTAACTGTATTGGTGGGACCTCATAGGATTCGGAGTCTAATAAAGAGTGTCTTACTGCTTCAATACCTGCCTCATGGGGAATTATCGTATAAAGACTCACCACATCCATTGTTGCAAGGAGGCAGGGTTCATCATGCGGTAGACTTATTTGTTTAATGTTATCTAATAAATGGGGTGTATCTCTTACATATGTTGGAGTATCACGTACCACTGGCTGAAGTAAAGAGTCTAAATACAAACCAATCGGATGTAATAAAAAGAATCCCGACTTGACACTATAGGTCGGCCCGGGGGTTGTGTCAAGCTCTTATGCACCTTAGGCAAAGTATATAAAATCGGACATATAGGAAAATCATTAGTCAAAAACTTGCTCAATGTATCATTAATCATATTACAATCCAATGCCATTTTTATCAGAGCATCAACCTTAGATTTGAATAATACCACAGGGTCTCCTCTTAATCGTTTATAGATTGCCGTGTCTGCCAATTGTCCCTGTATTTCTTGTTGATAGTCAATATAGTTCATAAGCACAATCCCGCCACCCTTATCTGCTTGGTGGATCACAATATTCACATCCTCGGACAAAGTTTTTATTGCTGCCCGTTCAGCTTTAGTCAAATTATCGGGAGATGGGGAATTGCTGCCAACTTAGGGCCCTCACGTTCCAGAGACTTTTTAAATAATTTAATGGCCGGATTCACCATAGGTGGACTAAATGTACTTTTTAATCGTAGAATTAACATAGTCGCTACTCACCCCATCTTTGTAGTGATCTCGCAGTGATAACTGGCAGCAGAATTTAAAGCAATCTATCTCCCATTCAAAGGAATTAAAATGGTTAACATGCACAAAGGACCAACCTTTCTGTAGTAAACGGAGTTCAGCCGGTGTCAGTGAGTGCTGGGACAGGTTAAAGATCGGTAGTGTTAATCCTTGCGTGTCCTGCCTCTTCTTACCCCTCCTCGTAGGGTGCCTTTTCCGCGACCCCGTCCAGACGGGCGGCCGGTCTGTCATCTGTGGAGGTGACCCTAAACAAAGGGGGGCATTTGCCTGGTATTTTCCAGAGTAGTTACGGCTGTAGCTCCTGATTGTGTGCATGCCTGTAAAGCCTCATCCCCTTCAGAGTCTCCGGAGCTTGTGTCTACAGAGTTCAAAGGTTTGGATAATTTACGGCGAGGAGCTCTCCTGAAGCGTGCACTGAATACCGGCTGCCATATATGTATATATATGTAATGTCCAAGGAGGGCCGGCACTACTCGTCTGTGGGGTGTAAGGTGCCTGGGTGCTGCGCCAAAATAGTAGGGTATACAAAGAAGAAGGAAAGCACTCACAGGTCTTAAAATGTTCAAAAAGTGAAGATTTATTGAAAAATTTTTTCTGACGTTTCGGCTAAACCTATAGCCTTTCTCAAAGTGACAAATGTGGATATGACCAAACAATTTAAACACTCACAATTTAAACACTCACATGTATATATATGTGTATATATATGTGTGTATATATATATATATATATATATATATATATATATATATATATATATATATATATATATATATTAGACGTGGTAAAGATCGCACTCACAGGTCTTAGTATCGATAAAGTAAATTTATTGTGGACAAGTGCTGACGTTTCGGCTGAGACAACAGCCTTTCTCAAAGTGAAAAAAGTGTCACACACACGGATATAAATACACAGTGTGGCGGGAATAAAATCAATATAAGAGAAAACACCGGGGGGCAGAGGAAGTGACGTGTCAAGGGCAGAATAAATGATGATTAAACAACTTAAGTGAAAAGCAAACACTTGCATGGGAACCAAAAAAAGAAAACATAAATCACAAACGAAGGTATAGAAAATAAAAAACAAAAAACAATTGAAGGAAAATCAAAACTCACAATTTATCTCACGGCGCAGCCGTTGTACACCTGCGTGAATAAACACCCTAGAGTCCAGGACCAATAAGCCCTATGTAAGCGCTGTATGCGTGTTGCTTGATACGGAACTGCATAGCAATGTGTTAAAGGAAAGTGGACACTATGTCAAAAAAGATACAAAGTTTCTGGGGAATCTGTCAGTTACGAAAAGCTGTTACATAGCTACCGGGAGAGCGACTAGAAATGATAAGGGATCTGTGAGGATGACAAAACAGAGAGAGGAAAAGCAAAGATCAGTAAGGGAACAGAATGATGGCTCAAAATTGAAATAGTAGAAATAGTAAGTAGCGAGCGGACACAAAGAAAGTAAAAATAAAAATAAAAATGAAAAATAAAACAAAGAAGAAAAAAGAAAAATATAACAAATGATACGCTCAGACACCTCAGACGAAAAAT
This sequence comes from Xenopus petersii, assembly GCA_038501925.1. Classification (NCBI taxonomy): domain Eukaryota; kingdom Metazoa; phylum Chordata; class Amphibia; order Anura; family Pipidae; genus Xenopus; species Xenopus petersii. The sequence continues at coordinate 30,457,960 of CM076679.1, read as the reverse complement.
AAGTCATGAAGTGGAAAAAGTAAAAATATATATATATATATATAAAAATAAAAAATACAAAATTAAAAAAAAAATTAAAAAAAAAAAACTAAACTAGGAAAAGGGACGGAGATATTTTAAATTACATAATTAACTAAATGAAATGAACACTACGTTGAGTGGTAGAAGCCCAGTCCTGACTTAGAAAAGGGGAAACGTTAGCTTCCTGTAGGAATCACAGAGTCCGTAGGAAAATGTTCATCGGATCTGTGTTGAGACGGCCAGTATATCAGCAACCACAGCACTGTTGGGTTGTACAGAGGCTGGCCACTTGCTGTGTAGTCCATTCGGAGTGTAGTCCATTCAGTAGGTCGAGGTCAATAACAACGGTGTGGCTAATATGTAGCTCGTCTTTTGAACAAGAACCTCGAGGAAATCAGGTTCAAAGGCCAGGAGGCATACAGGTCACGATCCGATCGATCCAGTGTGATGCCGTATCATTGTCAGGGAAGCTGTCGAACCATACTTTGATGGATGTCGAGCTTGGACAAATCGGCCAGTGGATCGCTGATGGGATCACTCCGTCTGTCCAAATCCAGAGCAGAGTGAAACAAGGTTACTACCTTGGGGTGGAGTACGTCGGCAGTGTCTTGAACTCATTCATTCAGTCTAGGGCACTGTTGTAAGTGCGGTGTAATGCAGGGCAAATAAGGGCCACCGGCAATCCGGAGCAATTTGCCAGATAGAGCTACCAGCAGTATGATGTAAAACCTTCGTCCTAGTTCGAGCACTGGACCTCCGAGATGGGTATTTCCAAAAATATCCAGAGGGTTAGAGAGCAAATGGGTTCGTCTGCCACTGGTTGCTGAGCTGGCAGGGACACTACAGGGTTCCGCTGTATGTAGAGCATCAAGTATGACTAGTGAGAACATGTCAAAAATTGGCACAAATTAGGGACCAATGCATGGGTTTCGTAGTGGGCCGATCATTGGGAGTCATACGTATGGACAAGGGGGTAATATTAATGAACACTGATGTAGAACCAAAAATCAAAAAAAAACAAAAATAGAAAGAAAACATATAAATGTAAAATAAACAACAAAAATGAAAATACAAAATAAATATACAAAATGAAAAATAAAAAATAAAACAAAAATAAAAATAAATCCAACCGAGGCTACATACAAAGTAATGGAAAGCCAATAGAGAAATAAGAGAAACATAAAGGTAAGAGGAAAAGACCACGTAAAGTAGGGGCAGAAAAAGAAAGAAACAGAAGGTAAGGAAAGATGGTGAGAAAACAGCATTAGCCGGGGGAGAAAGGGGAGTGTTGGCTAAAGAAATTAGTTAGCCGCACCGTAATTGCGTCAAGATAAATTGATGAGGGAACACAACGAGGAACAATAGAAGAACAAGGAGCAAGGACAATGCGTAGAAAGTATCTATTATGCTATGATTGAAAATTACTGCTGAAGCTGGGCTGTATATTTCGAGCACTATTACATCACAGGGTCAAATATTCAATAATTCAAAAATTAAAAATTAACATTAATATCACAATTAATCAGTGGGAGAGAAAATATACACTGTGTATTTATATCCGTGTGTGTGACACTTTTTTCACTTTGAGAAAGACTGTTGTCTCAGCTGAAACGTCAGCACATGTCCACAATAAATTTACTTTATCGATACTAAGACCTGTGAGTGCGATCTTTACCACGTCTAATTGATGTTACTGAACTTGGACTGCACCCAGGCACGCTTGACCTCCATTTCGTGAGTGCCGTTTTTTTGCTTTATATATATATATATATATATATATATATATATATATATATATATATATATGTATGTGTATGTATATATATATATATATATATATATATATATATGTGTGTGTGTGTGTGTGTATGTATATATGTATATATATATATATATATATATATATATATATATATACATACATATATATATATATGAGCGACCGAAACGTTGGATGAAGATGCAATAAAGGATTATTTATTTCACATCAAAGGGAGTGCTGGTCTATGAAACATTGGTGTATACAAGATTTACCGTGCACCCCTGCCTTCATTAAGATTGATTTTGGAGTGCGGATACTCACCTGGAAGATATATATGTGTGTGTGTGTATGTATATATATATATATATATATATATATATATATAGTTATATATCTTCAGTATCCGCACTCCAATCAAGCAATCTCAGGGGTGCACGGCCAATTCTCAATCATATAATCAAAATTTGGAATAAAACATTCCTGGGCCAGCACTTCCCTTGGTAAAACAAGTGTCTTTTTATTTAATTTCACACATCACAGTGCTCCAACGTTTCGGTCCCTCTTGGGACCTTTCTCAAGGATAGTGTACAATGTGCAATAAAACTTTATATAGTGATCACAATAAAAAATGGCGCCAAAGTGACCTCATAGGGTTTAACAATTCGTAACCAATAGTGTTCCATCTAATTTACATACAATCAATTAGTGCATGTGTTAAAAATTGCAGTAAAAATGTTTTTTAAAATTTTACTTAAATATGTGCAATATACCGTGTTATCAGTAGGTGTCCCAATCTGCTCAATAAAAAATCTTAAAAGCGGTGCATGTTTCATCCTATGAAATAAAAACATAACAAAATACTATTTTACAACAATTTGTCCACATACTGCTTGCCACATATGTTTCCATTTTATAGAAACCCATTATTTATTTTGCAACATACGTATCTATTTAATAAACCACTTCAAACGGATGTTTTATCTAAAGAATAAATACTCTCAGTTCTATGGTGTTTTAAATTAGGAAGCAGTTATACGCGGTTTTCCCATTTAACCCCTTTGGTGCTATACAATCTAATGTATGGATCCAGAAGGCCTCTCTACGTAATAGCTCATTTTCAATATCACCCCCTCTCGGCCTAGGTCTAACTACATCAATAGGCATGCACCTAAATGCTGATGCATCATGCTTGTATTCAGCCCAGTGCTTTGCCACTGGCTGTTGTGCGATATCCTGCTTCTTTTTGCCTTCCTTAGTTACATTCTTTCTATCTATATATATATATATATATAGGTAATAGAGGATCCGCACTCTCATTTTCAAAGTATAACAGCTTTTATTTATCACATCAAAATCTGACGTTTCAGTCCCTCCTGGGGACCTTTCTCAAGGATATTGTGCACAAACAGTGTAACCAATTAAATACCCTCCCCCCCCCCCAGTGAATTTGGCGCCCTCATGACGTCAAGTCCATATATAGTCTTGTGAATAAACTTTTTCTTCTCTTTGTTGAAAAACCTGTGTGTCCTCCTTTTCTTGCACCACTAGGTGTCAGTGTTGTGCTTACAAGTGTCCATATAGCTATATCTCCTACTATTTCTTAGGAAGGAAACATTGTTGCAAGGTGTGAGGTGTAACAAAAGAAGCAAAAAAATACATACAAAAAAGAAACATATTAATCACAGGGCTGAGACTTTTTCACACCTTATTTTGGCACATTCCTGTGTGGTTTAAAAGACACAATTAGTATCAACATCATAATCAGTTTAGTTTCAAGTTAGAAAACAATTAAATTGTAACTGCCCATTTAGGCCCTTAGGGACAACACAATCGAGTTCATAGATCCAAAATGCCTCTCGTTTAAACAGCATTTTATCTATATCTCCACCTCTTGGGGGTTTTGGTATGTGATTTATTGGCATGCATTTGAACGCAGTTGGATCGTGTTGTGCTTCACGCCAGTGTTTCGCTACTGGTTGTTGTGCGATGTCCTGCTTTTTTGGATCAATTTTCCTATCAGGATCTAGCGCTGCCCTAATGCTGGCTCTGTGCATATTTATTCTTTCTTTTAACTGTCTAACAGTTTTTCCGCAATATCAAGGGCATTTGATAATATACACTACTGCTGTCGATGTGCATGTCAATCTGTGTTTTATCTCGTATTTTTTGCCCGTTCTTGGGTGCCGACACTCCTTCCCCAAAATTAGTGTATTGCATGCAGGGCCGCCATTAGAAATCACGGGGCCCCGTACAACAAAATTTTTGGGGCCCCCTGGGCCCCGCCCACACTGACGACCAAGCTCCACCCCATTTCCCGCCCACTCCACATCGCAGTTAAAAGACCACACAGACATCAGCGCTAAAAAAGTAACCCCCCCACACAAATTGTAAAAAGCTATTGATGGTCAGGGCCCCCTTATAAAAAATTGGGGCCCCAAAAAAAAAAAATTAAATTTTTTTTTTTTTTTTTTTAAAAACATTGGTGGCAGGGGCCCCCTTATAAGTTAAAAACAAATTGGGGCCCCAAAAAAAAATTTGAAAAAAAAAAACTGGTGGCAGGGGCCCCCTTACAAGTTAAAAACAAATTGGGGCCCCAAAAAAAATTTAAAAAAAAAAAAAAAATTTTTTTGAAAAAAAAAAAATTGGCGGCAGGGGCCCCCTTGTAAGTTAAAAACAAATTGGGGCCCCAAAAAAAAATTTGAAAAAAAAAAAATTTTTTTGAAAAAAAAAAAAAAAAAACATTGGCGTCAGGGGCCCCCTTATAAGTTAAAAACAAATTGGGGCCCCAAAAAAAAATTAAAAAAAAAAAAAATTTTTTTGAAAAAAAAAAAAACATTGGCGGCAGGGGCCCCCTTATAAGTTAAAAACAAATTGGGGCCCCAAAAAAAAATTTGAAAAAAAAAAAAAAATTTTTTGAAAAAAAAAAAAAAAAAAACATTGGCGGCAGGGGCCCCCTTACAAGTTAAAAACAAATTGGGGCCCCAAAAAAAATTGTAAAAAAAAAAAAAAATTTTTGAAAAAAAAAAAAAACATTGGCGTCAGGGGCCCCTTACGAGTTAAAAAAAAAATTGGGGCCCCAAAAAAACATGTTTTAAAAAAAAAAGATTGGTTGCAGGGGCCTATAGAATATTAAAATAATACATTGGTGGCCAGGAGATTAAAAAAAAAAAAAAAATACACAAACTGGTGTTCAGTAGAATTGAACTCACGGCTTCAGTACTTCAACTTCACCTCCTTTCGTGACTTCGGGTCTTTTCACTGCTTCAGGACTTCGGCTTCGGCTGTTTTCGTGACTTCGGGTCTTTGCGCTGCTTCAGGACTTCGGCTTCGGCTGTTTTCGTGACTTCGGGTCTTTTCGGCGCTTCGTGACTTCGGCTTTTTCCGTGACTTCGGGTCTTTTCGGCGCATCGGCTTCGGCTTTTCGGCACTTCCGCATTCGGCAGCACAGAGGCAAGACGTACGGCTCGGGCGCTCGTAAGGGGGGCCCCGATCTTCACAAAATGCAGCGCTGCCGGGCCCCCCTTCATGCCCGGGCCCGGTACGCTTGTCCCCCCTGTCCCCCCCTGATGGCGGCCCTGATTGCATGTGATGCAACCTGTACATTTATACACTCCTGGTTGTGCTGTTAGGAAATGTGGCACTTGTGGCTTTGTGTATTTGTCTATTGGGTCTGATGGACTTAGATGTTCTTTGAGGTTTGTACTTCTTGAGTAACTGAATCTTGGCTTTCTGGGGACTTTATTGCTTAATGCTTCATCAGTGGCCACTATTTCCCAATGATACTAAACAATATCTTTAATGGCTCTACTGTGTGGGTTGTACTTGCTCACATAGTAAACATCTTTTTGATTAGCGTGTTGGGATTGGTGTTCTTTGCTTTGTAGTAACTGCTCACATGTCATGGCCATCACCACATCCCTAGTATCCTTAATCAATTGTTCAGGATAACCCCTTTCCAAAAATTTGATGCACATTCTGTCTTTTTCTTTCTGCTTCGGATCGCTATCTATCCGGACCACTCTTATCATTTGTGACCTGTGCTGCGGAAGGGACTGAGCTTTGTACCATCGGTGAGTAGTCACCCATTTGAACGTGTTATAGATAATTACAAATTTACTTGCCAACTAAGACTATTGGAAACGTTTAGTAATGGTGAGGGTGCATTGGACAGTACACAGGTGGAACAGGGACTGGAAACAATTGACATACACTCTGACCCCCATGAGTGGACATAAGCCCAAAAGTACCTATGATCCCCCCAGTAATAACATGTTGCCAAAAGTTCACAATACACGTAAATGGAGGGGTAATTTATCCCCGGCTGAAAAGGAAGTCATTAAGTCCCTTAAAAGCAATAATGGTATCATCATTAAGAATGCAGATAAGGGAGGAGCACTAGTTATCCTAGATTATAGCTACTACAGGGATGAAATAATTTCCCAATTATCTGAAGTTAAAAATTATGGTATGCACACATTTGACCCTACTGAAAAATTTAAAGGGGAACTTAAGGCCCTAATACAAATAGGAGTAACACAGGGTTGGATCACAAAAGATATGGGGAATTATTTGATACCAGAAAACCCCACTGTTCCGGTTATATACACCCTTCCAAAAATACATAAGAATTGCGAAAGGCCACCTGGGAGACCTATTATCTCCTCTACTGGGTCTCTCAACGAGAAGATTGCACAATATTTGGATATCTTGCTCCAACCATGCATCACCTCAACCAGCAGCTATTTAAAAGATACAACTGACTTTTTAAATGTTATAGGGAGTATTGATATGCGTATTGATGAAGTGATATTGGTCAGGATGGATGTACAAAGCTTAAATACATGTATTCCACACACTACGGGTATAGAAGCAGTACGCAAACTAATTTTACATAATCCAGCATACAATGGACCACCAGTGGAATATGTTTTACAGTTATTGGATTTTGTGCTACAGAAGAATTACTTTAAGTTTGAGACCAAATACTACATACAACGGCATGGGACAGCCATGGGTTCAAAAGTAGCACCTGTATATGCTAATGCTTTCATGTGTGATTTTGAAAATGAACATATTTATGGGCACAAGTCTTTCAAACAATATGGCAGTTTTTACAGGAGTTTCATAGATGACCTGTTCTTTATATGGACAGGAACAGCAGTTGAGCTAAAAATGTATGTAGATAGTCTCAACAATTTGAATACACCCATCAGATTAACGTTGAACTACAACTCCCAACAGTTAAGCTTTTTGGATGTTGAACTGTACAAACACAATGGTAGCCTACAGACACGGATCTTCACTAAGGCTACAGACAGAAACACCCTACTACATTACAGAAGTCACCATCCCAAACATCCCCTAAACTCCCTCCCCAGGTCACAAATGATAAGAGTGGTCCGGATAGATAGCGATCCGAAGCAGAAAGAAAAAGACTTAGACAGAATGTGCACCAAATTTTTGGAAAGGGGTTATCCTGAACAATTGATTAAGGATACTAGGTTTGTGGTGATGGCCATGACACGTGAGCAGTTACTACAAAGCAAAGAACACCAATCCCAACATGCTAATCAAAAAGATGTTTACTATATGAGCAAGTACAACCCACACAGTAGAGCCATTAAAGATATTGTTTCGAATCATTGGGAAATAGTGGCCACTGATGAAGCATTAAGCAATAAAGTCCCCAGAAAGCCACGATTCAGTTACTCAAGAAGTACAAGTCCATCAGACCCAATAGACAAATACACAAAGCCACAAGTGCCACATCTCCTAACAGCACAACCAGGAGTGTATAAATGTACAGGTTGCATCACATGCAATACACTAATTTTGGGGAAGGAGTTTCGGCACCCAAGAATGGGCAAAAAATACGAGATAAAACACAGATTTATATGCACATCGACAGCAGTAGTGTATATTATCAAATGCCCTTGCGGCCTCATATATTGCGGCAAAACTGTTAGACAGTTAAAAGAAAGAATAAATATGCACAGAGCCAGCATTAGGACAGCGCTAGATCCTGATAGGAAAATTGATACAAAAAAGCAGGACATCGCACAACAACCAGTAGCGAACACTGGCGTGACACACGACACGATCCATCTGCGTTCAAATGCATGCCAATAGATCACATACCAAAACCCCGAAGAGGTGGAGATATAGATAAAATGCTGTTAAAACGAGAGGCATTTTGGATCTATGAACTCAATTGTGTTGTCCCTAAGGGCCTAAATGGGCAGTTACAACTTAATTGTTTTCTAACTTGAAACTAAACTGATTATGATGTTGATACTAATTGTGTCTTTTAAACCACACAGGAATGTGCCAAAATAATGTGTGAAAATGTCTCAGCCCTGTGAGTAATATGTTTCTTTTTTGTATGTATTTTTTTGCTTCTTTTGTTACACCTCACACCTTGCAACAATGTTTCCTCTTCCTAAGAAATAGTAGGAGATATGGCTATATGGACACTTGTAAGCACAACACTGACACCTAGTGGTGCAAGAAAAGGAGGACACACAGAGAAGAAAAAGTTTATTCACAAGATTATATATGGACTAATGATGTCATGAGGGCACCAAATTCACTGGGGGGAGGGTATTTAATTGGTTACACTGTTTGTGCACAATATCCTTGAGAAAGGTCCCCAGGAGGGACCGAAACGTCGGATTGTGATGTGATAAATAAAAGCTGTTATACTTTGAAAATGAGAGTGCGGATCCTCTATTACCTATATCATAAACATTGATCAAGCACCTCCAATCAACTACTGTCAGAGGTGCGGGCACTCCAGGAAGAAATTATATATATATATATATATATATATATATATATATATATATATATATATATATATATATATATATATATATATATATATATGTGTGTGTGTGTGTGTGTGTGTGTATATATATATATATGTGTGTGTGTGTGTGTGTGTATGTATATATATGTATGTATGTGTGTATATATGTGTGTGTGTGTGTGTGTGTGTGTGTGTGTATATATATATATATATCAGTAAATGGACTTGTACTCCATAGTCAAGTGAATAAATGTGTCTTTATTCTTTAATGCATATCCGACATTTCGGCCCACATTAAGGCCTTTTTCAAGGATGAAGTACATGTGAATAAGTGCATACTTAAATACAACTCTAGATTGGCGCCAAGTATGACGTCATAAGCAGTAAAGGCTGTACAAAAAAACTGTATAAACATATATATATAATTGCAGTACCTGCTTTTCACCACACGGTGCCATTGCAGTGCAAGTGTATCACGTGTCCATATTCAATGTAACAAAAAAAGTATCCATTTAAAATAGAAAATTGTCCATTCAAGGAAACCTGCAAATTCATACAGAATAGATACTTAGTTTCTTTATGACAGATATGCATCAGCAATCGTAACAATTTTACAAATGACATTTATGTATCAACAATTCTTCAATAAAGGAATATCCTATAAATCTGTCTGTGTACTTTTCATGTATATGTTGCGTACCTTTATTAGGAGAGAATAATTAATCAGTTCAAGAAACAATTAAGTACCAGCTGGCCATTAAGTCCCTTATGTGTTACACAATCGAGCTCATGGATCCAATAGGCCTCCCTTCTTAATAGGGCATTATCGAAGTCCCCACCCCTAACTATTACAGGTACGTGTTCGATGGGCATACATCTAAGCGTGGCTGGCCTATGTTTCGCCTCCGACCAATGTTTTGCCACCAATTGCTGTGAGATGTCTTGCTTCTTATTTTTTGCTTTCTCTTCTCTTTCTGGATCCAGGGCAGCTCTGATACTAGATCTGTGCATCCCCATCCTTTCCTTAAGCATCCTTATGGTTTTCCCACAGTAAATTAAACCACAAGGGCATTTAATGATGTAGATCACCATCGTAGTGGTGCATATCATTCTTTGTTTTATGTTGTATTTCTTGCCTGTTCTGGGGTGTAAAAAGTGGTTACCTACAATCGAACTATTACAGGTGATACAACCGCTGCATCTATACATCCCTGGTAGCGGTGTAAGAAAATGCTGAGGGGGTATTTTTACGTATTTGTCGACAGGATCAGAGGGGCTTAAGATTTCCTTCAGAGATCTCCCTCTTCGATAACTAAATTTCGGTTTTTGTGGCAATTTTCTTGGATACATTATCATCGCTTTTAACCAAGGGCCAGTATTTTAGAACACATTTGCGTGTATATCCAGAACTTGGATTGTATTGGCTCACATAATATAGATCATTTGCGTTACTTTTTCTGTTTGATTCCACAGCATCCGCTAAGATTGCCTTTCTATACGTATCACCCTGAGCATTTGCGATTTCAGGAGTGAATTTAACAAATGCCTTGGGTGATTACTCTGGTAATGCAGAATGGTGTTCCTGTCTGTGGACTTCGAATAGATGCACGTCTGCAATTTGTCCTCCCCCTTATAGATTTTGACATCCAAAAATTCTATGCTGTTCGCATTATAATTTAGAGTTCATATTACTGGGGTGTCCATAGCATTAAGTTGATTCACTAGTCCCTCCAATGTGTCAGCTGGGCCTGACCAAATGAAAAAAAATATCGTCTATATAGCGCCTATAAAAGGCGCCATACAAACGAAAAAGATCATGGTTCAATATACATTCTGTTTCATATACATGCATATAGGAATTGGCATATGCTGGGGCTACTTTACTTCCCATTGCGTCCCAGTGCATTGTAAAAAGTATTGTTTTTCAAACTTGAAATAGTTTTTGTATAGGATAAATCGAAGTAGTGATAACAGAAACTCACATGGGGGCCCTTTGTATTGGCCATTATCAATAATCATTCTGCGCACTGATTCAATTCCTCCCTAGTGTGGAATGCATGTATATAAACTTTGAACGTCCATAGTTACAAGCAAAAAGTCAGTGATAGGGATATCTATGCTCCTGATGACCTTCAAAAAATCGGAGGTATCTTTCAAATAACTCCCCATTTGTTGTATGCATGGTTGGAGATGGTAATCAACAAACTCAGCTATTTTCTCGTTTAAGGAACCATTTGACGAAATTATAGGGCGCCCTGGGGGTTTAATTGGATTGGAGTATATATGGCAGGCCTGACTGGATATTTAGGCAGAAAATAGTCCATCATAGTTTTAGTGATCCAACCATTTTTCACTCCCATATCCAATATGGCCTCAAGCTCATCATGGAAAGTGTTTGTGGGGTCAAACATCAATTTCTCATAATTTTTCACATCATTTAATTGAGACAATAATTCATCCCTGTAGTACTTATAATCTAGTAATACCACGCCACCACCCTTATCTGCTTTCCTGATTATTATATCTTTGTTGCATTTTAGTGATTGGAGTGCATTCCTGTGTTCCACCGACAGATTAAGATTACCTCTTTGCTTGTATCCAGTTTTATGCCATGCTGCCATATCTATATTAAGCATGCGATTGAACGATTTAATGGAAGCATTTGTACTTATGGGATCAAATGTGCTTTTTATCTTAAACTTTGTAGTCACATCACCGGAGGTATCAGGGATCAAAACATTTACAGCATCATGTGCAGCAATATTAGATACATCCATATTAATATTTGCATAAACTTGATCACAGTCCAAAATTGGTAAATCAACCCCCTTAGTATGACCAAAGTGCTCTTTCAAGCGTAAATGTCTAGAAAATCTGTAATTGTCAATACAGTGATCAAACGGTTTGCAACTCACCTTGGGGACAAATCCTAGTCCTTTATGTAACACGGCCTTCTCAGTCGCTGTCAAATGGTAGGCTGATAGATTAAAGATCATTTCTTCTTCCTGTCCCTGCTCGGATGTATTTGCGATCTGGTCTGTACTGATACCGCCTCTCTTACCCCTACGGGTGGCTTTCTTGCGCTGCTGCTGGTCGATGCCAGTTCCTCGTCGCTGCTCACTGTGCGCTCTCCTAAAAAAGGCCTTGTGTTTGGTGAACCGGATCCGCTTCTTTCTCCCTCACTGTCCATGGTCCTGTTTCCTGTTCTACGCGAGGTCGCTCTCCTTGGGCGCCACTTAGCTTTCCTTCCTCTGGGTCCTCTTGCGCCTCCCTGTTGCCACCGGTAAATGGATCCTTCTTTGTAGTCCTGCAGGACTTTAAGGCGTTTAGAGTTTTTAAATGCCAGTAACTCGGCTTTAAATTTACCGGTCTGCTCTTCCAGCTTGCCCCATATATATATATGTGTGTATGTGTGTGTGTATAGATATATATATATATATATATATATATATATATATATATATATATATATATAGATATATAAATATAGATATATATGGGTATGATTCTGACACACCAAGGTGTGCTTCTGTGAAATCATGATATAAATTAAGGATAATTTGCACCTGTCATTAAATGCTATGAAAGCTAAACAAAAGCTGTTAACTATTAAGAATACATGAAAGAGATCATGAAATAGTATAGCCAAGTAAAAGTGAAGCATATAGGCACCACAACTGTAGGCAATGTCCATAACGTTAATAAAAGTGTATGCATCTGAGAGTACATCACAAACAACATTTGAGATCAAGGGCTTGGTTTTTTTGGATACAGAAGACGGGTTTATAGGGATTCTGCAGCACAGGAGTGCACGGAGATGTATGTTCCAGGTTACTTACATCAAGAATTACGGAGATGCCCCTCCTTGTGACTGGAATAGGGGTTACTCCCTCCTCTCCCCGCAGCTCTCGTTCACTCTTGTCGCTCATCTTGGTTACAATCCAGCGGAGTAGACCGTCCAGACCACGGGCCTGAGAATGCTGTTGCTGCAGGAGCTTGTGGACGCTGTCCCTGCAGTACCGGGCAGCCTGCTCACACATGTTTGAGACTGGGAGGAGGTGTGCAGCCCGCCCACAGTTTGTAACCCCCTACCCACATGAACCAACCACGCCCATAAAGGACAATTTCACCCCCCAAGTAACTGATGTTTTAAAAAAAATGACTTTGGGCCACGGAATAAGATGTATTCATTTATAAAAAAGGGTTGCCCTACATAAACTACAGCTTGTTTTGGCCTGGCCCAAAATGGTTGTCGGCATGAAAAGTGGCACAAAAGTGGAATGTTTCCTTTTTAGTCTGATGAATAAATAACTAATGCTTTAAAGGGTTAAATGACATTGGCCCACTGATTTCAAAGTCTATATGCGCAGAGAGGGATGCCCCGCATACAATCCATCTAGTTCCAGCCTGGCCTCAAAGCATTCTGGGCAGGAAAAGTGACATCAAAGTGGGCATCATGGCAATCCTGCCTTCCTGAATAGGTCACAGGGGTGCTGAATGGGTTAAATGACAATGGCAGGGCACACTAGGCTATCCGGCCAGCCCGCCACTACCCACTGTTTACGTGCCCGAACGGTGCATGTGCAGTAACAGAGCAGCAGTGAGGGAGGGGAGAATGGAGGGGAGAGGTTGAGAGGGCAGTGAACACGGACTGTTCAACTGGCCCCCACATGAAAGTCTGTCTGTTGTGATTTCTTACTTTGGGTAAGCTTTAAAATGTATTGGTACTAGGGTTGCCACCTTTTTTAATTTTTTTTACCGGCTGCTGGGGGGCGGGGACACAAAGGGGTGGCGGTGACGTCAAAGGGGACGGGGCCACGCCACAGACGCTTGAAGAAGTAAAGAAAAGGTAAGTTCCAGGGGATTTCCAAGGGATTGGGGGCAGGCCGAGGGCTCCTTTTAATTGTATTACAAATTTACCGGCAGCTACATTGCCAGTAAATTTGTAATACCGGCCGGGTGGCAACCCTAATTGGTACCGAGATTAACTGGCCCCTGCATTGTTCACACCTGTAATCCCCCTTCATTGTTCACAACTGTAACCCCTCTATTTTTCACACTGATAAAGTCCTGTACTGACCTCAGACCCAGACTGAAAATTCCCACATTGTTCAACTGTTCACACTTCAGGCAAACCACCATTGTGTCACTGTATGTGGGATGTGAGCCTGGTACAGTTTGTTCTGGGGTTTTGTTTCATGTTGTTAGGGCCCCTAAGGTGTTTAATCATGTTCGGGGGGTGCTGTGTTATCCATGGGTGGAGGCGGCATATGGCTTTCAGGGTGTGCTTATGGTATATTTAAGAGTATGACTTAACTTTTTCACATAGTACTGATGAGTGATATGCCTGAAGTGAGCCCCAACCATTTGGTTTTTTGGTGTGTTACCACTATTAATGTGAACATGGTCTTAAAAGTTCTTGAGATAACATTGGTGTGGTTTAAAGGGTGCATGGTCAATACTGGCTTCCGTTATAGGCCCTCAACCTCATAGCCCAGCAAAATTCTGACACTCGGTACCACAGAATTTGGACAACACTGCTTTAAAGCATTAGTTACTTATTCAACAGGCTGAATAAGAAACGAATGCCACTTTGGTGCCATTTTCACGTCCAAAACAATTTTGGGACAGGCCAAAACAAGCTGTATTTTATGTAGGGAGACCCTTTCTATAAATGCATACTTTTTAATCTGTGGCCCAGGGTCATTTTGTTCTTTAAAACAAACCACTTCTTTCTAAACTAAGGTCTGTTGGGCTTAATGCTACAATTTGCTACACTTCTCAGTTGTCTCTGTGGAATTTTAACAACTATTCAATTCTAACTGCTGCCTGTAATGAAACAGAGACACAGTCGGCAACCCCCCCCCACACACACACACACTTCCCAGAGCGGCTTCAGAGAGACATAAGATGGTGAAATTAATCTTTAAACTTCAATATTAGGTTGCAAATAGAAAATATAATGTAATTGGAAAAAGTCTTTATGTCGGGTAAACTATCTGAAACCAACTGAACTGAAAAAAGTGTTGGAAGGTGAACAACTCTTTTGTTTAGTGTTAAAATAAAAACTAGATAAATAGAATAGGCTGTGCAAAATAAAAAATGTTTCTAATATAGCAAGTTAGTCAAACATGTAATCTATAAAGGCTGGAGAGACTGTATGTCTAACATAATAGACAGAACATGACTATGAAGATTTTCATTCATCCAGGTCATAGTATATCTAGTATAGGTCAATCTAAAAACAACTGGACTTGCTGAGTAATCAATGAAGACGTTTCACTACTCATCCGAGCAGCTTCTTCAGTTCAACTGACTGGTGTGGGAAGTTCTCGGCATATATACTCTTCCACTAATCCATTTACAATGGCACATTGTAACTCTTCAAAGAGGTGACATCTGAAGAAACTCACGGAGGTGTTGATTCTGTGTAGTTGTGATAGGATTATCCAATGTGTCATGCAACTCCTAGATACAGGTGTTATTTGTGAGAGTTGCATGAATGGATGTGTGAAGTGTTCTGAATCCGCCGGGGTACAGATGTTAGACACTGCTTTGAAGACAGCAAGGTCCAAATCTTGGATAAAGAAGACCGCTGGTTTGAACGAGGCGTGAAAGAGGCGATTCATGTGAAGGTGGAGAGACCATCTCTGAACAGAGGTGGGGGCCTTCGACACCACCTGTCTGCTACATACAATGCTGTTCTAACATCTGTACCCCGGCGGATTCAGAACACTTCACACATCTATTCATGCAACTCTCACAAGTAACACCTGTATCTAGGAGTTGCATGACACATTGGATAATCCTATCACAACTACACAGAATCAACACCTCTTTGAAGAGTTACAATGTGCCATTGTAAATGGATTAGTGGAAGAGTATATATGCCGAGAACTTCCCACACCAGTCAGTTGAACTGAAGAAGCTGCTCGGATGAGTAGTGAAACGTCTTCATTGATTACTCAGCAAGTCCAGTTGTTTTTAGATTGACCTATACTAGATAATAGACAGAACACTACTTTCTGCTTTGCAGTTCTCTTGGTTTCCACTGATTGATTATGAGACTTGAGGGAGGGGCACATGGGTCATAACTGTTGCTTTTGAATCTGACCTGCATGCTAAGGATCAATTGCAAACTCACTGAACAGTGATGCCTCATGTGGCCCCTTCAAGTAGCTGACTAACTCAGAGGTGAAGAGCTGAAAAGCAGGAAGTAGTGTTCTGTTCTGTTAGACATCCAGTCACTCCAGCCTTCATTGATTAATTTTTTTGGCTAACTAACTATATTAGAAACATTTTTAATTTTGCACATCCTATCTATTTACTCACTTTTTATTTTGACACTGAACTGTTCCTTTAAGTGCTGTAGGTTACAGTGGGTGACACTGCCACATACAGTAAGTGCCAGTTCCTAGTTCAGGTGTTATGCAAAGGCTTAGTTCTGAAGACATTGAGAGAGGATTCTCTCTAGAGAGATTCATGAATGGCTTTCCAAATATATGGAGCAGCAAGACAATAGGGTTTAATGTGGGAAACAGCAGTAGCAGTGGGGGTGCAACCAGGAGTAGCAGAGAATCCGGCCAGGAGCGTATAGAGAGACAAGATATAAGATTTAGTTAGGTCCCAAGGAATGAATGGCTTTAAATGTAAGAGGAGGAGTTTGTAAGTTATTCTTTGTTTTATGGGAAGCCATGATAAGGACTTCATCAAGGGAAGGGCCTGTACCTTTTTGGATGAAAGGAGAAAAATTCTGGCAGCAGTATTTAATGCTGTAGTTGGGAGGGATGGGAGTTGGGGAGACCAGTTAATAGAAATGAACTAGATCTTGTCTTGCAGGTTTTCTTTACATGTCCAATGACAACGTTTTACAGCATCCACAAGTAGAATTTATTTGTATGGTGGGATGCAGAGCCAGACACATAGGTTATGATTTCCCCCTGCAGCACTTAGTCTTTGCATTTGTGCCCTGGTTTTGTATCTGAACACGTTTCCCGGAAGGTTAAGTAGCATCTGATGATAAGGTTTGTATGATTGAGGTAGAATCTAAATTGTAACAACTGCATAACTAAATCATAAACTTTATTCTCCACCGAACTATAAAAATCATGTTCAGATATTATCAGTCCCGAATGGGAGAAGGATGTACTCCATTGCACAGAGCATGGTTAAGGAGATTGGAAAGTATTCAGCTGTCTATAGAGAATGGATTTCATTTACTATGCATTGTGCTGTGCAGACATTTTGACAAAATAGCACCCCTCTAACAGTGCTAATGAGACTACTACTTTGTTTACCCTGTGTTCTGACTCTGAACCTAGTTATACAAAACAGCAGATCAGTATATTTTAGCCATATTTAAAGGAGAAGGAAAGGCATCGTACACTTGGGGGTGCCAAATGTTAGGCCGGTGCTCCTATCAGCAGAAAACTGCACTGGCCCGGGGTTATACCAGTGAGCACCATGGAGTGATCCACATCCATCTTCTTCTTTCTTTGAGTTTCACGGGGCAAATGCATGCACAGTTGAATGAAATAGCTGACTTTTTAGTTAAATGCCTAACATTTGGCACCTCCAAGTGTATAATGCCTTTCCTTCTCCTTTAAGCACTTTGCACTTTACCCTTCATACTTAAAGGAGAAGGAAACCCCCAGGGTGCTAAACCCCTCCCCCCCTCCCCTGTGCTGCCCCCCCTCCCTCCTCCCCCCTGGCCTACCTGTCCCCCTGGGCAAATGCCCCTAACTTTTTACTCACCCCTCTGCGCAGGTCCTGTCCACGGAGTTCGCAGTCGCCATCTTCTCCCACGCGCGTCTTCTTCCTGCTCTGACCGGCGTCTTCTGGCGCATGCGCAGTAGGAACAGGTACCGGTACGGCTCTACTGCGCATGCGCCGAATGTCACGAAGTGAAATCGGAAAACTTTGTGACATTCGGCGCATGCGCAGTAGAGCCGTACCGGTACCTGTTCCTACTGTGCATGCGCCAGAAGACGCCGGTCAGAGCAGGAAGAAGACGCGCGTGGGAGAAGATGGCGACTGCGAACTCCGTGGACAGGACCTGCGCAGAGGGGTGAGTAAAAAGTTAGGGGCATTTGCCCAGGGGGACAGGTAGGCCAGGGGGGAGGAGGGGCAGCACAGGGGAGGGGGGAGGGGTTTAGCGCCCTGGGGATTTCCTTCTCCTTTAAAGGAGAGCTAAAGCTTAACTAAAGTAAGTCAAATGTTGTAACAGCCCAAGGAAACGACAGCCCATTTAGCAGGGAAGAGCAGCGCCTATGAAGACCCATATAGCTCCCAATCTGTTTTTGAGCTGATTCACTGTACATGCTCTGTGCTGCTGTCACTTACTGTGCTTAGGGACCAATGCACACTATACTGAATATATATAATATAAACATCACAAAATAAGGCTGAGACAGATAATAAATATTATTAGTATTAGCATCAGACTTTAATCATCTTAATCAGCCCTTTATCAACACTGAATCCCATCTGCCACATAGTTGCCCAGTTTATAAGATTGAAAGAAAAGACACAATAAAAATATACAGCTGCATTAAATTAAAAATCTATTTCTTTATTTAACACTCATTTAGCAATAACCCATAACCTATTTGCAATCATACCTTCTAAATAACTTCTTGTCTGCCTTTAGTGAAAAAAAACATCGTCAAAGACCAGCAATCAGTAACTATCAAGGAAGCAGACTCTGTGGTCATAGAGGGGCCAGACCACAGGGTCTGCTGTACAGAAATCCCCCTCTCCCACCAGTTTCCAACCCAAAAGTTAACAAACAGACAGGGAAAGGGGGGAGATGGTTGTTGATGTTCTGCACGCTGGCCCCAGCGAATATTTTATTGCGTGGGTGGGGGGGGGGGAGTAGTGATGGGTAGTTATGCCACAAGCTAGCATTATCAGGGGCACTGCACCATTAAAGCAAGCTGATTAACTCGTCTCAGACAGCAGCTCCCCACCAGTTACCAGTGACAAAAAAGCCGCTCACGATAACTTTAAGAGCCACATTTCCAGTTGAATGAGAGTAGGGTGACTTTATTTTGGGTTTTTGTCCTGTTTAGTTCAAGAAATTGCAAAAACTTAGATTTTTAAAGGGGTTGTTCATCTTTAACTCCAGTTCAGTTGTCTTCAGATTGCATTCCATCTTTTATATTTTACCATTTCTCCAAAATTTCAAAATTTTTTCCGCTCTCTGGTTTTTCAGTCTGGCAGCTCAATGACCCAGGTGCAGATTTTTGACTGTTACAATTTGCTATATTAAGTTGCTACATCCATGGAATCTTAGCAATAATTGTATGCATTATAACACCTACATTTAATGAAATTCAGGGATTCTGTTCAGCAGATACATAAAATGTATCAACAACTGAACTGAAAAAAGTTTTGGAAGGTGAACCACCCCTTTAATTTAACAATAGGCAAGAATTATGTTTAGCAGGTACTATTTATTAAATGAATGTTGAATGGGGGGTATACTGTCTCTTTAAGTATATTTTTGTATCAATATTTGCTTGTTTAAAGCTATTTTAAAATTTAATTTCCCAATCTTGTTCATTGTTTGCAAAGGGGTAATGTTCAGTTTGGGCTAATAAAATGTATTAAAAGAGAATTAAATTACAAATGAGTATTCATGCCTCTTCTAGAGTGTATACTTTGAAATAGCATGCCCTGTTCTTGCAACCACATTCCAGTTCTTCAGAAAGTATAGTATCCCTAGAACGCTCCGCCTGCTCGGTTCAGGAAAAGGAGTGCAACTTTCCTCGATCAGGTCACCGGTATCCTGATATCTGTAACTTGATTTGTAAAGAAATGAGGAGAGCACTCTGTAAGCATATACTGCTGTGGTTATCTTTTTATTGCTTGACTACTTGTACACGACATGTTTCGGGCCTATATGCCCTTTATCAAGTGTTACAAACAAACAGAACGTGCAGGCTTCTTAAAACACCCCCACCATCCCCCACCAGTCAGTGATTGGTCTTCAGAGAACCCAGGGCGGAGTGTGTAAAGGTCCTTCTTTCCAGTCCATATACAATTAGTTAATCAGCAGGTGTGTGGATCTCTTAGAATACAGATACAAAGTCTCTTAATGTGCAATTCTTCAAGGTTGCTACACAAAAAGTAACATAGTAACAACATATATAATACCTTATGATACATTTTGATACACTGTTATATTCACACTGTTAAAAGAAAAAGAAAACATTATTTACAAGAGTTACCACCTGATATAAGGTAGCACTAGTACTGCACATTTCTGTGCCTACTAGGGACCGAAATATACATTTTATATATACTATTAGTAATATGTTTAGCACCAGCTTATAAATATCTTACCATTACTTTCTACTTGTTAACGCAGCTGGTGTAGTCTATATTCAAATTCAAGACCTGCAAAATTAAAGAAAAATGCAGTTATAGGGATGGTTACAGGAATGGTTTTAAACTCCAAAAATCATTTAACCCTTCTGGGATTTGTGTGTTCAATTTTTTTATCCATTTCCCTTCTGCTTGTAATAATTTCTTATGTCTGTCGCCACCTCTTCTATCCTCTTCTATTGTTTCTAACACACACCATCTCAATTGCATGGGGTTATGTTTATGTTCATAAAAATGTCTAGAAACTTGTGTGTCGTTCTGTGTATTTTCTTTAAAGTTTCTGATGTATCCCTTATGTTCTTGTATCCTTTTTTTGACCTCTCTCTTTGTTTGTCCTACGTACCCCATGCCGCATGGGCACTTCAGCAAATATACCGCATATGTAGAATTACATGTAGCATGACTTTTAATGTTAATGTTATGTCCTTTAGTGGGATGGTTAATCGTATTTCCTTTTAATGGTAGAAGAAGCATGGCTAAACTCCATAATAAACGATACTGAGAAAAAATTCCTAATAACTGATAATCCAAGGGTTCCTGTTTTATACACCCTACCCAAAGTACATAAGACTTTAGTCAATCCCCCAGGGAGACCCATTGTCTTGGGTATAGGCTCAGTGCTAGAACCCCTGTCGGTGTTCGTAGACTATTTCCTACAGAGTGAAGTATTAAAAATTAATGTATGTTTAAGGGACACTACAGATCTCTTATGCAGACTGAATGAATTGAATGCATTACCTACAGATGTTATCTTATGTGGAATAGATATTCAAAGCTTATATACGTCTATCCCACAAAATGAAGGTATGTTGTGTATAGAGGAAGTTCTATTAGAAACCAATCTACCAAACCAAAAAATTTTTTTCATTCTCGACTGTTTGAATATGGTTCTAACTAAAAACTACTTCACCTTTGATAACGAATTTTACTGGCAAACACAGGGCACGTCAATGGGAGCCACGGTCGCACCCTCATTCGCCAACCTGTTTGTACATAGCCTGGAAAAGAGGTTATTTTTGAAAAATGAACTGTATTGTAAATACATACTCAAATATTTTAGATTTGTGGATGACATCCTCCTATTATGGAATGGCCCTATGGGAGAACTAGAGAGTATGATGAAGGATGCGAATTTGAACCACGAGACTATAAAATTTACATATGAAAGTTCACAGCGTGAAATTAACTTTTTAGATGTAAAAATTAGCCTAAACAATGGTAAACTATGTACCAGCCTATACAGAAAAACAGTGGACAGGAATAACTTGCTGCATGCTAAAAGCTTCCACAACTCTAAGGTAAAACGAGCCATACCCAAGGGGCAATATGTGAGAGCTAAACGGATTTCCTCTAGTCCAGAGTGTTATATGGAGGCAAAAAAGAGTCTCACTAAAAGGTTTACTGAAAAGGGCTATACACAAACTGTGATTAATAAAGCCATAAAAGAAGTTGAAACCATTCCAAGAGAAAGTTTACTGACTACAAAACCTAAAATTGAAGCCAAACAGAAAATGCCATTTGTTTCCACTTTTAATCAGTATAGCGACATAGCAGAAAGAGTTGTTAAGAAATACTGGCCCCTTATCCAATCAGACAAAAAGTTTGGGCACCTGTTTACACAACTACCTCTGTTTTGCTATAAGCGAGGCCGCACTCTAAAAGATAGGCTATGCCCCTCTGATACAAGATGTAAAAAGAGAAAATTTAAAGGGAAGCCTAAATATGGAACATATCCATGCTTAGAATGCAATTGCTGCTCCTCAATAATAAAAGGAAATACGATTAACCATCCCACTAAAGGACATAACATTAACATTAAAAGTCATGCTACATGTAATTCTACATATGCGGTATATTTGCTGAAGTGCCCATGCGGCATGGGGTACGTAGGACAAACAAAGAGAGAGGTCAAAAAAAGGATACAAGAACATAAGGGATACATCAGAAACTTTAAAGAAAATACACAGAACGACACACAAGTTTCTAGACATTTTTATGAACATAAACATAACCCCATGCAATTGAGATGGTGTGTGTTAGAAACAATAGAAGAGGATAGAAGAGGTGGCGACAGACATAAGAAATTATTACAAGCAGAAGGGAAATGGATAAAAAAATTGAACACACAAATCCCAGAAGGGTTAAATGATTTTTGGAGTTTAAAACCATTCCTGTAACCATCCCTATAACTGCATTTTTCTTTAATTTTGCAGGTCTTGAATTTGAATATAGACTACACCAGCTGCGTTAACAAGTAGAAAGTAATGGTAAGATATTTATAAGCTGGTGCTAAACATATTACTAATAGTATATATAAAATGTATATTTCGGTCCCTAGTAGGCACAGAAATGTGCAGTACTAGTGCTACCTTATATCAGGTGGTAACTCTTGTAAATAATGTTTTCTTTTTCTTTTAACAGTGTGAATATAACAGTGTATCAAAATGTATCATAAGGTATTATATATGTTGTTACTATGTTACTTTTTGTGTAGCAACCTTGAAGAATTGCACATTAAGAGACTTTGTATCTGTATTCTAAGAGATCCACACACCTGCTGATTAACTAATTGTATATGGACTGGAAAGAAGGACCTTTACACACTCCGCCCTGGGTTCTCTGAAGACCAATCACTGACTGGTGGGGGATGGTGGGGGTGTTTTAAGAAGCCTGCACGTTCTGTTTGTTTGTAACACTTGATAAAGGGCATATAGGCCCGAAACATGTCGTGTACAAGTAGTCAAGCAATAAAAAGATAACCACAGCAGTATATGCTTACAGAGTACTCTCCTCATTTCTTTACAAATCACATTCCAGTTCTTATTCTCATATCTGACTTACAAATGGTTATTTCTAATGTGCAGATAAATGGTTACTAAACCATGTCAATGTACAAATACATTGACATAGCCATCTGAAAATGGTTATTCTTATCACATCAAATAGCATTTAATAGGTGCTTTTTGTTTAAATATATTATATTATTACAGGTGGGCCAAGACATCATCTCTAGAGATCTTCCTCCCTTTGAGTTGGCAACGGTGAAGATGTAACAAAAATTGTTGGGGGTTACCTTAATATTAAATGTAATTTACTATGCTATCGAGTGACAATGCTATTCCAAAGTAGTAGTACTAATTGTTCTTCATTTTGTGGTTTAGAATTACTTCACTTTTTGTTGTCCCAGATACCCTAGCAACCAGGTAGTGTTTTTGAAAGTAATAGAAGAGGGGCTCTATGTAATGCTAATAAAAGTAAAAACAACAGCAGAAGTTAGTTTAACAGAGAATTGTTTTTGCTTGCCATTGTCAGCAGCCGGTTAACATTCTTAATTGCAAATTGAAAATAAGGCAGAATAGGAAGGAAAAGAAGGTACCACACTCAAAAGGCAACAGAATCAAGGTATTCATCATTTGATACTACAAACCAAGTGTTAAATAGGGACCATACACAACCTCACATGAATTAACAATATAGTATGTTGTTTATTGTGGTATCACCTGACAAAGGAGCATGCCCTCCAAATGGAGGATCATGCACCAGGTAATACCTCAAAGGCCTGGGTGTGCTTGAGAACTATTTGGTATTGTTGTCGCAGAACACAAAGGCAAAAAAATGAAAAAAGCATAATATATGGCAAATACAAAAGTTGATATGAATGGGCTAATTTGTAACATACTACAGAATATGTGTCATACATCCTACAGAGTAAACATTCAACATATCAGCTTGTAATCTGGCTCTACATAGCAAATGGGGAAATACATTAATACTGACAATTCGGAAAAAGCACCTTGAGTTAGACAGTTAAAACCTTCATATTCATATACTTATACATTATAAATGTTTTCCTATGGTTCTATACAGTTCTTTTATATTTGTACATATACAACAATAAAAAAACTTCACAATTAACTTCTACCCTTTAAGTTCCCAAGGAGTAAGCAATCCTGTGCCTCACCAAAAGATGTAAATGGGTCAAATAGGTTCAAAATATTGCATTGCCAGGTATTCAGACACACACACACTAAAATTCTTCAGGACCAAAATAAAAAAAAAAAACATAAAAAGCTCTTTATAGCCAACCACAGATTTCTTAATGCAAAAAAAAAAAGAAAATACCTGAGTGTATAGATAAAAAATGTATATATATATTTATATATATATATATATATATATATATATATATATATATATATACACAGTATATATTTATATATTTATATATATATATATATATATATATATATATATATATATAAATAATATATATTTATTTATATGTATATGCGTCCCAACTAAAAATTTAAAATAAAATATTCCACTAATCAATGAAAAACAAAACAAAAGCACATTAAAGCACTCCCTTAATTCTGACATGTCCAGAGTAATGTGTTTTTTATTATCCTAATGGAAAACATTCTTATCCTACATATAAGCAAGATTTATCTTGTTTTCCTTTGATGTATATAGTGCATAAAGTACGAGAGCATAGCTTATATGAGCAAAAACAACACTCCTTTGAATATTTGCACTTTTGAAAAAGTTACCATGTTTCTTTTCTTTAACAAAGGCTTTTGCCATCAAAGCCAACAATACAATAGATATATGGGCAGTATTAGGATTTTTTGGACCTTATAAACTGTTTTAAAGTAGACAGTTTTCAGTATGTTAAACATTTTCTGCCCTATAAATGCATAAACAACTGTTGTCATTTGATTTTTACTTTTTCCATCAAGACTTTGAACAAGTGGCAATTTCCAAAACATGGCCTAACATTGCAAATAGATTCCATGTGAATGAAACAAAATTAAAAATAGGCAAAAACAGAAAAGTGGATTCTTTAAAATACCTTACATATAAATATCAGGCAGAAGATTAACATACATTAGTAACGAAAATATGTTGGCAAATCCAACTAATTATCCTAGCATTCATTAAGATAACTTTAGGGGTATAAATGTAAACACAATACCAGATGAGATTTGTAAATTGTGTCCACCCTTCCTATAGCTCATTACATCAGTGAAGAAAAGTCTGGATAATTACTAGAGGTAGCACGCTGTTTGTCATGGGTTGTTAGTAAAAGTTCAGACTGTTCTGATCCCACTGATAAAGGCTTATGTGCAATAAGTTCAGTTTTTGCATATAAATATATATAAAGAGCACTTTACACTACGCTCCATCCATAACATGTTTTGCTGATAGAATTGCTTGATGACCTCTATTGCAGCTCCATAGGATGTGCACTTAAATGTACTCTACACCTGCAAAACATACATGTTGAAAGTCAACAAGTTAACTAGTTAAAAAGTTAATTATTTCCAAAGCTGTAGGATCAGATACCACTTTATAATGGATTTCAGACATTCTGTGAAGTCCTTGTATAAATGGTCCATGTTTATTTTTGGTAAAAGTGGTGATAGTGGTGGTGATGCTCATGATGATGATGGTGCTCATGTCTTTGTATCATGTGTCCAACTTGATCATCATACAATACCATGCTGGGCAGATCTCTCACATGCTCCTTCTCAACCACATTCACTGGAGACTGAAAGGCCTTGCGCATCTGGTGTCCGTCTTTGGTCTTCTGCTTGCTTTTCCTTTGAACTGATTGAGGTGGCACAGGATGGTAAAGGTAGCTCTGACCCATAAATGCACTTGGTGGAGTCACTGGCATAGACACTCCTTGACTGGGCTTGTTTCTTGTTCTTCCAGGCTGGCTTGTAGAGAGATGTCCATTTTTATTTGATGCTCTGGGAGATCGAACAAAGTGTTTATTATTTTCTTGACCACGCTGCCTTTGCTGAACTTCTGCCACTTTAACATGAGACAGTTCAGTCATGTTGAAATTTCCTGTGTCTAAAGCCTGTGATCGCCTGTGGTGGAAGCTGATGGTTTCAGGTTCATGTGAACGAGATCTCATCTGATTAGAAGCCTTTGCCTGGGAGTCGTGTTTTTCACACATTGGTGGAGACCCTTGAAATGTAAACAGATTACATTTAACTGAAGTGGCTGACTTACAAAAATGGATGCTAAAATGCACCAGTGTAATTGCCTGTAACAACCAATCAACTGTTTAATTGCTTTAATTTTCAAAGTTGTAGTAGACTGTTCAGTGTTTAATTGTTGATTGGTTCAACTTGGTGTAGATGAGTGCAACAATTTAATTTGCTAAGAAAGACACACATTTTCACCAGTGTAGTATCCCAAAGCAACCAAGTAGACATTTTACTTGGTATATGTTACTGAACTTGTGCAAAATTGCTAACTAGCAAACAAGCCTAATGCTTAGGGCCTATGGAAATTTCTCTCCTCTCTCTGCTGGCTGAAATATATTAGTGGCAAAAATGCCATGCGTGCCTTCAACCTAAGCTTCAAATGAACAAACTTTAGTCTTGAAAAAAATATGTAAGATGTAAATAAATTAAAATGGCATGTTGTAACTGCCATGAAGCAGATGAATGTTATAAAACAAAATAACTGACTTTGACACGCTACATGCTGTGTGTTGCCAATGAACAGCACAGATTAAAGCATAACCAGGTACTATAACAAATCTAAAGTTCGGCACAATGTTACTTATTTTGGCACTATAGTGGCTACAGCGTATGGTACTTACACTTGCATTAAACATATCAATGTCACACAGGTCAATTTCCAGTGTTTTGTTGTCATTGTGATTTCCAGCTTGGTGGTTGCTCTGACATGCTCACTGGCTTGATAATTACCTGACCTGCTGGTGCACCCACACGGTCCAGCAATCAAGTCACTGAGGGACAGTTTTAAACATTTTCCTGCTTGTCCACCAAGTTGAAAAACATACATCAAAATGCTGGATATCTCTTCTTGTGTCACTGCCCTAAGACCGGAGAGTTTTTAACCATGGGCGTTCGCAGAAAGATTTCCAGGGTGGAGCAAGTAAGAAAACACATTACACAAATTACTTGTACCCATATTTTGGTTTCCACACAAACCTAACAACAGCTTTTCTATAAATATATAAAGTAGCAAGTGTTGCACATGTATAGCATTGCCATTAGTGACACAAACTCTTGTTTGAAGGACAGCAGTTGGTCTTTTCTACTTTCTAAGCACAATTACTAGCCAGTGGTTTGTAGAATGTGATTCCCTCTAGAGTTCTACAGCTGGATGCATACAGTGAAGCCTCTATTTTACATATCCTCATTTTAAGTTTTTCCATATGCTATACCATTTTTTGTTGTCCCACGAATAGATAATGCATAATACATTTCCCTTACTTTACACCATTTTTTCTGGTCCCCTGAAAAATATAAAATGGGGATTCTATTGTACATAAAGTAGAGTAACAACAGCAGGAAGAGGCTGTGCACAACAAAATGTCACTAGTATAGAATCTATGTTTATACATTCTATTTCAGTCTAGGGGAAAGCTGCTTTGTTCCAAAAGTGGTAGAAGGGTTAAAAGAGTCATCAAAAAATAAACAATGAGGTGGATTCAGGACAGGAGAGGGGGGTGAGGTGCAAAAATATAAATTGTAATATTACAGATATATAAATTGTAATATTATAGATATATATCTATACAGATATATAGAATGAGGACAGGGAATAGAGTGAGGCAGAGAGTTATGAGAGACGGAGAGGTGAGTGTGGGGGTAACTCAGCAGAATGAGAAGGGAAAGGGTAAAAGAGGACAGGGAGTAGAGTGAGGCAGAGAGTTATTATTATATATTAGAGATGGAGAGGTGAGTGTGGGGGAAAGGGTAAAAGAGGACAGTGAATTGAGTGAGTATATATGTCTGTATTGTCTCCCAACTAATTAGGGTACAAACGTGACAAATAAAGTAATGTTTCTAACTAAATGAGAAAATCCCACTGGAAAAAAATAGTCAAAACCCTACAGTTAAATTTCTAAACAATATATGTATATAGATTAAACCGCACTGTAAGTTCTATTGAGCAGGGCCTTTGCATCCTGTATTGGTTGCACTGTAATTTATATATACCCATCTATTTTACAGTGCTCATAAATATGTAAATAATTAAAATAATGATGTTTAAAAAAAAATGTAATTCTAATGAAAAAGGCATAACGATAAACCTAACAACATGAGACCAGATACAATAATACAATACTGCCAAACCTATATATATATATATATATATATATATATATATATATATAATGTATATCAATAATTTCAATTTAAATCTTCTAAGACAGATCTCTTTTAAGCCCTTTCAGGTCTTTAAAACGTAAAAAAAAAGGTTTAATTGTTTAAATGCAAGACTAACACTTTGAGAAAGGCCTCGCATTTAAACAATAAAACCTTTTATAATTTTTTAGGGCCTGAGAGTGCGGATCTGTCTTAGTGGATTTAGGGTGGATATAAATAAATATATATATATATATATATATATATATATATATATATATCTATATCTATATATATATATCTATATATGTATATATGTATATATATATATATATATATATATATATATATATATATATATCTCCAACAGCACACCTTGGATATGCAACATTCCATTTGTATTGATAAGATTAAAAGCAGGCAAGACAGTTATTCAGAATAGTCACTTTTCACTCACCTGGCCCAAATCTAGATGTGTAGTTCTCAATTCCAGCAAGATCCAAATAGTGATTTCTTCTTTCTATGTTCTCATCTACACATTGTCGGAGACATTCTGTTTGCTCAGTCACATTTTCAAGCCTTCAATATAACATAGAATTCAAATAAATAAATAGAAACATGACTATTCTCAATACAGATACTCTGGTTTGCCTGATTTTTCCACCCAGGTGGAAATCAGGTGGATCAGATTATCAGGAACACAATCCAGTGATTATATGGGCAACTCAAAGTTTTTCCATTCTGACAAGTCAGTAGATGATTTCACCAGTAGTTATTCAGCCAAATCAAAGTGGCGGATGAGCAGCTGCTTTGTCTTTCGGCCCTGATCGCCAGCACAAACAACTATTCCAAGTAAAGCTTAGTCACAACTGTTCCCTTACTGTGCTTGGCACACAACTTTCCCATCTGAAATCTCTTGATTTTGGAGTCACTGGAGTCACCAGGTAGGGATTTTTCTTCTAAACACACTAGTCAGCAGCACCCCTCTGCTCCCCCAGACAAGCTTAAAGGAACAGTTCAGTGTGAAAATAAAAACTGTGTAAATAGATAGGCTGTGCAAAATAAAAAATGTTTCTAATATAGTTAGTTAGCCAAAAATTTAATATATAAAGGCTGGAGTGAACAGATGTCTAATAAAACAGCCAGAATCCAACTTCCTGCTTTTCAGCTCTATAACTCTGAGTTAGTCAGCGACTTGAAGGGGGGCCACATGGTACATTTCTGTTCAGTGAGTTTGTAATTGATCCCCAGCATTCAGCTCAGATTGAAAAGCAACAGATATGACCCATGTGGCCCCCCCTCAAGTCTCTGATTGGTTACTGCCTGGTAACCAGGGTAACCAGTCAGTGTAAACCAAGAGAGCTGAAAAGCAGGAAGTAGTGATCTGACTGACATTTTATGCGTCAAATCACTCCAGCCTTTATACATTACATTTTTGGCTAACTAACTATATTAGAAACATTTTTTATTTTGCGCAGCCTATCTATTTACCCAGTTTTTATTTTTCCACTGAACAATTCCTTTAAATAGCCACATTTGTCAGTCAGAGGATTTTCTTTATTTTAATTTTCTTTTAAATTTTTTAGGCAAAGAGATTTGGGGAGGCTTAGCCAAGGCTTAATTAAAATCCGACTATGCCTACATCTATACACAGTATTGGACTGGAGTAGACAAGGCCTACTGAAAAACCACTAGTCACCTCACCTGGATCACTCCTAATTACTGCCCACCACTTGCCACACTGCAACAAACTGGCCACCCACCTACAGTAACTATATGAGGTTTTCCGGGCCAGTCCGAACCTGTGTATACACTCTGGATTTGGTCACTCATGCCAGACTGTAAGAGAGAATGATCCAACCCTAGGAGAGAGATATTTACCTTCCAGATCCCTGCTGGTTTTTTTCTGAGCCTCTTAAATTCTCAGTTACTTTGCATTCACTCCTATGTCTACCGTTCTGCAGCTCTGAAAACAAATACATTATTATAATATTTTCCATTAAGTAACACACATCTATATTTAGAGAAGCTTATTGCCTTGAAAGAAAATAATCATTTATTACAATACACAAAAATAAATACTCTTGTGGAAAAAACTGTAGCAAAAACTGATGCACACACACTGTATTTACAAACAAGTTAGTAATATTCTGTTATTGATTTATTGTAAGAATGCACATACTGGTTTTTCCTCTGTTAACAGCAAAACTTTTAGAGGAGTTATGGGGCATATTTATCAAGAATCAATTTTTTTCATTCCTTATTAACTCACAAACATTCAAGTTTTCAAATATACAGATGAAGCCACTTAGATTTGTGAGTTAAATGCGTCATGACTCAGGGGTAATTGAAGAAACTGTGTTATCTTAAGTCATCTTAACTCATTTAATGCATTTAACCTTTTCATTAGCATACCAAAGATCCATTGTTCACAATGGTGAATGCTTTAATTAGATGGGATGTTGTGACGCAGTTTTCTGTGTTAAATGAGATAAATGGGATATCTGTGTTTAGTTATTCTGTGTCAAACAGACAAACCAAAGTGGCTGCATCTGTATAACTCAAATGTGCGAGGGTGCAAAAAAAAATTTGAATCGTGAACATAAATCACATTTGATTTTTGATAAATCTGCCCCTAAGTGTTAATACTTTATGATGCCATGTTCTCTACATAAATGGGGTTGAGCAGCAGTGGCCAACACCTATTTTTCACATGAAGTCCAATGTATACATGTCCATGTATCATTTGCAGAAATATCTGGACAAAAAAGTCAGTATTTTACCTGACACACACACTTATATATGGCCACACGTTTTGATACTTGTGTTACATAAAATGTAGATAATTTTTTTTACAATTTGTCTGCATGGTGGGAATTCCCATACAAGAATTTTGGGTAACTGGAACCATGCTGGTGAAGCTTACCAATAAGTAATTGTCACAGGCTAAAAATTTGGGAGCCACATAATGGTACAATTATTCAGCCCATGTTTGGTTGCACAAGTGCAAACCAAGCTAAATGGTACACTATCCTAAAACAGCAGTTTTTTCAGACAACTTACTTTCAGAATTATCTCTTTCCTATAAAAATAGAAATTAAGCAAGCACATTTAATCTATTTCAGAACAGATTGTTGACTCATGCATAGTGATTGAGGTCTTTGCCTGACAGCTCGAAGAGCTAGAAGAGATGAATTTCAGGTTTATTTGGAAAATTATCTCTTAATGTTACCAGGAGAGACTTTTTTGCTGCCCCTTGGTAACTTGTGGGGCAATGCAGCCTGAGGCATGGTTTTCACTTTGCCTAGTGGCAGGTACACCCTTGCCAATAAATTAACCAGGGGAGCTTCGCCAATGAGGCAAGTTGAGGCCATCGCCTCAGGCGGCAGCGCCCCACTAGGTACCAGGGGCAGCAAAAATGCTGCTCCTGGTACTTTAAGAGCGAATTTCCGGGGGAGGGGGGGCAGCAGCAACTGCTGCTGCCTCAGGCAGCGGAGGGGCCAGGATCGCCCCTGAAATTAACTATCCTTTGTCCATTAATAAAAAAAAAGAAAAACATATTTATAGTTTCTTTATTACCTGCATGATTCACCAACACAGTCCTCTTTTTCAGTGTGGCATCAGGGGCCAAAGACAGCTTAACTCTCAAGGTTTTACTTGAGCTTAATGAGTGGTTTACTGATGCATCAAATACTTCATAAATTGTATGCAGCAAACTAGTAATGTCCTAAAAATAAATAAATTCATTAATAAATAGTGTTTAACAATGTGAAATTACATTTACATACGATTTGCAAGTCTCAAGATGGCTGAAATGGCACAGATACATTCATGCAGTTTGTCTAACCTTAGTTTATAACTAGTAGACATTATATAGCAGTTAAAATGCTCTGCTAATGTAGATCACCAACATTATTATGAGAGAGGACAAAACTGTTGGTGGCTCCTTTACAAATGCAGTAAATCCCTTAGCGCTTCCCACACTTGCGCCTGTACCCATGTTAATGAACCCTCAGGAGTTTATGGATCAAATAAACTGAGAACAGAGACACTTATGCAGGTGCATACAGATACATACCAACAAGAACCTTTAGTCATATGCGTAAAATATAAATTTTCCTTCTGAAATCAATTTCTGTAAATTAATATTTCCATAGTCACTAGAGCTAAGGCATGAAATTTGCATCCACCTAAAAGATCTCAATTGTTCTACTTAAAGGGATACTGTCATGGGAAAACATGTTTTTTTTTTCCAAAATGCAGTTAATAGTGCTGCTCCAGCAGAATTCTGCACTGAAATGCAACAGATTTTTTTATATTCAATTTTGAAATCTGACATGGGGCTAAACATATTGTCAGTTTCCCAACTGGCCCCAGTCACGTAAATTATGCTATGATAAACTTCAGTCACTCTTTACTGCAAGTTGGATTGATATCAACCCCCTCTGTCCCGCCCCCCCCCCCCCCCACAGCCTAAGAATGGAACAATGGGAAGGTAACTGGATAGCAGCTCCCTAACACAAGATAACAGCTCCTTAAAACAAGATAACAGCTCCCTGGTAGATCTAAAAACAACAGTCAATAGTAAAACACCAAACTAAAAGAAAGACAGCACTCCATTGAAGGATAAGGCAGGTTTATTACAGACCCCACAGGGATCTCAAGCTCTACGCATTTCGAGACTCCATCCCTTAATCATAAACATGCCTATGATTAAGGGATTGAGTGCCGAAACGCATAGGGCTTGAGATCCCTGTGGGTCTGTAATAAACCTGACTTATCCTTGAATGGAGTGCCGTCTTTCTTTTGGTTTGGTGTATGACAAGCAGTGGGGATGCTGCAGACAGAGCACCCAGCAAGGAATACACAGAGCAGCGCAGGAGGGGTAAGGTGGGAGCAATCTAATTGGTTTATTCGTTAGTCAATAGTAAAAGCCATGTCCCACTGAGACTGATTCAGTTACATTAAGTACGAGAAATAACAGCCTGCCAGAAAGTAGTTCCATCCTAAAGTGCAGGCACAAGTCACATGACTGGGGCAGCTGGGAAACTGACAATATGTCTAGCCCCATGTCAGATTTCAAAATTGAATATAAATCTATTTGCTCTTTTGAGAATTGGATTTCTGTGCAGAAGACTGCTGGAGTAGCACTATTAACTGATGTGTTTTGAAAAAAAAAAACATGTTTTCCCATGGCAGTATCCCTTTAAGCAGAATATGGCATTCTTTTCATCCACAATAAAGTTCAAAATACATAATGGATCACAAAACATTAGTTTAATTATACTAATCTGAAGCCAATTGGCATTTTCCCCTATGAAGATAATTATAGGGCAGCCTGTCAGTTGTAAGAAAGACCTTTAGAGCAAAATATATTGGCTGTTATAAACACTTAGCTAATTCTTTTCAACAGGAGTATTAAAGCTGCTATGTTATCTTAACACATGCACAAAGCAAGAGCTGAACAGCTCATCAAAGACATTAGAAGCGGAATGTTTTCAACACTGACTTGGCAAGAAAGTCATGAAATGTATCACTGCTGTAATGAGGCTTTTTGAAATGCAGAGGATTGCTTGACAAAGGAGAATAATATAAAGATCAAACGTAAAGACATTAAAGGGTCAATACAATTGGCATGTTGTAAGGGAAAGTAATGCTAATTGCAGGGCTCATGTTTAAGGATAAAAGGTACAGTATAACACATTTTTCAGAATCAGTTCTAAGAATAGGTCTTCTGATGACCACAAGTTTAGCTTATTTTTTTAATTTGTAAATGTAATTGCATTAATTTCAAGCAAGTGAAAGAAGCTTATGTTTATCCATTTCTTTTCTGGATCTGACTCTTAAAATGCAACAGTAGCCAGGATATATTGATCAGCTGGTATGCAACATTGTTTTACAAGTCAGAGCCAGGAGTGCATCCATGCATACAGCTTCCGTACATTTTAATGATGTATACTATAGCTTTTGTGTGGAAGGGGCAGTATGCTGTTGTTCACCATGAGAACAATTAATTGCCCTTGTGCTGAACATAATTTTTACCTATTTGTTTCATTCATAAAAATATATGGTTTTTGTTATTTCTTGAGTCAAATAGAGCAAACAGGCAAATCAAATTTACTTTCTGTTTGGTCCTTGGAAGGTAAAGAATAACAAATTAAAACAGTAGGAAAGAGGATATTCAACACAAACTCTGTTCATTGAACTCTAGTTAAAAAGGGGTGTATACTGGGGGTATAGATAAATATGAATTATCTATGGTTTGATATTTCTTTCACTAAACAGGCAAAATCAAAAACTGAAAGTAAAAATACATCCTATTACCTTGTTCATATGAGCACAATCAAATGCTTGTGTGAACCAAGTAGAATGTGACTTTTCCAAACAAGCACCACTATAATTTTGGGGTTGTTTTAAGTCTAATGAGATAAAATACTGTCTGCTTAATCTCTATTTCATTATAAAATAGTGTCTTCTACAGCATCACAAAAATTTCTTACCTCTCGGGTAACCCTTCCGCTGTTGTCAAAATCATACAATGTGAAGGTCCATTCTTGCCTATTATCTTCTTCAACGGATACATCACATTGTAATTCCTAAATACAGAAGCAGAGTTATTACTGCACTTTTGTAGCAAAAGTGACAATTATTATTTGCAAAACTTTAAAATAAACATCACACTTCAATACCTAAATACAGAGTTTTTTATTACTACACTTTTTTATCACTTCACTTTTGTAGAATAAGGGTTAGTCCTTACGAGCAGATTTGGGGACATTTAGTCGCCTGTCGACTAATCGCCTCTTCTTCTGGGCAACAATCTCCCCGAACTGCCTCCGCGTGTCTTGCCATCCGCTGTAATGAAAAGTCTAAAGCAAACGCTGCACTTCATTTTATAAAGTTCAAAGCTTTTTTCTGAGTGTAATATACCAGCAGAAGATATGGCAAGTGGCACCAGGCTCACATTACATGGTACTTTCTAGGAGATTTTTCAGCTGCAAAGAATCCAGTTATTAAAAGTATCTTACATTCTTTAAAATCCTGTTTATCGTTAATAAATGTAGAAAAAAATGCACAACAAACAATTTAATATATGCAATGCTGCATTCTTGCATCATTGCATCAATTTTATCATTCATATATTTGGTGGTCTGCAGACAAGGCAGATTTTGACACAAATTGGCCAAAAAGAGATAAAGATTCCAAATACAGGCAATGTAGCAGAAGAGGAGCAGTGGGACATGTGACAAGTCTAAACTTAAACTTTTGTGATTCTATTGAATTTACTCTACTTCTAAGTAGTACTTCTAGGGACATGTAAACCCCCCAAAATATTTTAATCAGTAAATAGTCTCTTTGAAATCTTTCAAAAGCTTCCATTCTGGTTTTTAAAATGTTAATAGTAAGGATACTGCAATCAATTAATTAGGATTAGGATTCCACCCTTGAAAATTGATTGTTGGCTACTGAACATGCTCAATTCTTCTCAATTCAGATTACTACACATGCCCTTCAGACTAATGGCCAATGAAAAGAAAGAAATTTGCTTTAGCTGTCTGCTCCTATTTTTACTCCTAACCTCCTCTCCTGTACTAAGTTAACCATTATGGTACACAATTCAAGTAGAACTTTTTATTAAAGAAAGTTCTATAGTGTAAGCCTGCTTTCTTGATTGCATGGACTTTACAGCGCATACTGTATGTGCTGTTTGCACGTGTAAACATGATGTAATTTAACTATGTCTATGTTGTTTATGATCAGGGTCAGACTGGGCCGACAGCTCCAGCACTGCAGCACTTCTTTGTGACCTCCCCCTGCCCGATTGCATGAAAAAAGTAAGTACTGGCTGGGTAAGTAACGGAGACAGAGGGGGATTTGCAGATTGGGGCCCCTGGGAGTGGCGGGGTGGGCCTTGTGCAGTGGCACCAGTGGGCATGGAGCACCCCCCCAGGTGGACACTGTCTATAATAGTTGTATCACATAGGCCATTTGTGTGCCAAGAAAATCCCTCTAATAATAGAATATTTTCCCCATACTTACTGAAAACTGTATGTACATGTTTTAGCTTCTTACCTTGTGGGTCCTGTTACTGTACTCCAGCAATTTTTGGTATGCTAATGCTGCTCAGCTGTCCAAAAATATAGGAACTCATACAGAAGAACAGATTTTTAACAATGATGCAAAATAAGGAAAACTTACTTCAAATTTGTGCTGCTTCTTAACACGCCCATCATTATCTTTATCTACTTTCCTATCATCACTGGTAAACAGACCCTCGCTCTTCTCTTCTGGCAGAGCGACTGAAAAGATAAATAATATAAGTTCAAAGAAATCTGATCTGCATTGACTATTATTTATATTAGAACAATCAATAAAATCATACTTTTTTTAAAAAAAAAAAAAAAAAGAATATCTGGGCTCTTCAACTAGAGATCATATGCTATATGTTACTCCCAAGAGCCTTTTAGTGGCTTGTGGTCTGTTTGAGGATTTTACGGTTTTCATAACATTTCATCACTTTTTAAAAATATTTTCCAACCCAACAATATGTGGTTATTTAAAAGCTGGTGTATAAAACAATTCCCATTTAAAATATTGAATTTGAATAGGACTATACATGTATAAATATGAAACCTAATATCACAAAACCACTTCTGCATATGATTCTTTAGGGTAAAACTCCACAAGTGCTTTTTATCAGATTTTGTGGGTCAGAATTTATCTGATCCTTCATGCAATGCCACGCAACACCAAGCAAAAGCATGATATTTTGTAGGATGCTACAAAATCGCATTCCTCTAGGCTAGAATGTATCTAGGCTAGAAGCTTGCTTACACTTAGCCTCCCCAAGCCTTTATTAAAATCAGCCTATGAGCACGAGCATTGTGCCACTGTATGTAGTACAGTATGAACTGTCCATATTATAGTCCTGATAGGTTTCCCTGTCTCCTGCTTTATTCTGTCTTCCCTATGCTCCTTGTGTGTGCCATACATTTCCTGCCCTATGCTACCTGTGTATGCCATAATCTGCCTGCCCTACGCTCCCTGTCTTCTGATTTATTCTGCCTTCCCTATGCTCCGTGTGTGCCATACCCTGCCTTCCCTATGCTCCTTGTGTGTGCCATACTCTGCCTGCCCCATGCTCCCTGTGTGTGCCATACACTGACTGCCACATGCTCCCTGTGTGTGCCATACACTGACTGCCCCATGCTCCCTGTGTGTGCCATACTCTGGCTGCCCCGTGCTCCCTGTGTGTGCCATACTCTGGCTGCCCCATGCTCCCTCTGTGCCATACTTTGGATGCCCCATGCTCCCTGTGTGCCATACTCTGCTTTCCCTATGTTCCCTGTGTGTGACATAGTCTGCCTGCCCTATGCTCCCTTTGTCTGCCATTTATGCCTGCCCTATTCTCCCTGTGTGTGTGCAATACTCTGCCTTCCCTATGCTCCATGTGTACCATACTCTGCTTGCCCTATGCTCCATGTGTGCCATACTCTGCTTGGCCTATGCTCCCTGTGTGTGCCATACTCTGCCTTCTCTATGCTCCCTCTGTGCAATACTCTGGCTGTCCTATGCTCCCTGTGTGCCATACTCTGCATTCCCTATGCTCCCTATGTGCCTTACTCTGCCTTCCCTATGCTCCTTATGTGCCTTACTCTGCCTTCCCTATGCTCCTTGTGTGTGCCATAGTCTGCCTGCCCTATGCTTCCTGCCTGTGTGTGAGCCATACTCTGCCTGCCCTATGCTCCCTGTGTGTGCAATAAGCTGCCTTACCTATGCTCCGTGTGTACCATACTCTGCTTGCCTTATTTATGCTTCCTGTGTGTGCCATACTGTGCCTGTCCTATGCTTCCTGTGTATGCCATAATCTGCCTGAACTATGTTCCCTGTGTGTGCCATACTCTGCATTCCCTATGCTCCCTGTGTGTGCCATAGTCTGCCTGCCATATGCTCCCTGTGTGTGCAATAATCTGCCTTCCCTATGCTCTGTATGTACCATACTCTGCTTGCCTTATGCTCCTTGTGTGTGATATACTGTGATCACCCTATGTGCCCTGTGTGTCCCTGTGTGTGCCATAATCTGCCTGAACTATGTTCCCTGTGTGTGCCGTACTCTGCCTTTCCTATGCTCCCTGTGTGTGCCATACTCTGCATGCCCTATGCTCCCTGTGTGTACCATACTCTGCTTGCCTTATTTATGCTTCCTGTGTGTGCCATACTGTGCCTGTCCTATGCTTCCTGTGTATGCCATAATCTGCCTGAACTATGTTCCCAGTGTGTGCCATACTCTGCATTCCCTATGCTCCCTGTGTGTGCCATAGTCTGCCTGCCATATGCTCCCTGTGTGTGCAATACTCTGCCTTCCCTATGCTCTGTATGTACCATACTCTGCTTGCCTTATGCTCCTTGTGTGTGCCATACTGTGATCACCCTATGTGCCCTGTGTGTCCCTGTGTGTGCCATAATCTGCCTGAACTATGTTCCCTGTGTGTGCCGTACTCTGCCTTTCCTATGCTCCCTGTGTGTGCCATACTCTGAATGCCCTATGCTCCCTGTGTGTGCCATACTCTGCTTGCCCTATGCTCCATGTTTGTGCCATTCTCTGCCTGCCCTTTGTTCCCTGTGTGCGCCATACTCTGCCTGCTTTATGCTCCCTGTGAGTGCTATATGCTGCTTGCCCTTACGCTCCAAGTGTGCCATACTCTGCTTGCCCTATGCTCTGTTTGTGCCATACTCTGCCTGCCCTTTGTTCCCAGTGTGCGCGCCATACTCTGCCTGCCCTATGCTCCCTGTGTGTGCCATACTCTGACTGCCCTACGCTCCCTGTGTGTGCCATACTATGCCTGCCCTACGCTCCCTGTGTGTGCCATACTCTGCCTGCCCTACGCTCCCTGTGTGTGCCATACTCTGCCTGACCTATAGTTACATAGTTACATAGTTAAATTGGGTTGAAAAAAGACAAAGTCCATCAAGTTCAACCCCTCCAAATGAAAACCCATCATCCATACACACACCCCTCCCTACTTTTAATTAAAATTCTTTATACCCATACCTATACTAACTATAGAGTTTAGTATCACAATAGCCTTGGATATTATGTCTGTCCAAAAAATCATCCAAGCCATTCTTAAAGGCATTAACTGAATCAGCCATCACAACATCACCCGGCAGTGCATTCCACAACCTCACTGTCCTGACTGTGAAGAACCCTCTACGTTGCTTCAAGTGAAAGTTCTTTTCTTCTAGTCTAAAGGGGTGGCCTCTGGTACGGTGATCCACTTTATGGGTAAAAAGGTCCCCTGCCATTTGTCTATAATGTCCTCTAATGTACTTGTAAAGTGTAATCATGTCCCCTCGCAAGCGCCTTTTTTCCAGAGAAAACAACCCCAACCTTGACAGTCTACCCTCATAATTTAAGTCTTCCGTCCCTCTAACCAATTTAGTTGCACGTCTCTGCACTCTCTCCAGCTCATTTATATCCCTCTTAAGGACTGGAGTCCAAAACTGAACTGCATACTCCAGATGAGGCCTCACCAAGGACCTATAAAGAGGCATAATTATGTTTTCATCCCTTGAGTTAATGCCCTTTTTTATGCAAGACAGAACTTTATTTGCTTTAGTAGCCACAGAATGACACTGCCCAGAATTAGACAACGTGTTATCTACAAAGACCCCTAGATCCTTTTCATTTAAGGAAACTCCCAACACACTGCCATTTAGTGTATAACTTGCATTTATATTATTTTTGCCAAAGTGCATAACCTTGCATTTATCAACGTTGAACCTCATTTTCCAGTTTGCTGCCCAGTTTTCCAGTTTAGACAGATCACTTTGCAAAGTGGCAGCATCCTGCATGGAACCTATAGTTCTGCACAATTTAGTATCATCTGCAAAAATAGAAACAGTACTTTCAATGCCCACCTCCAGGTCATTAATAAACAAGTTGAAAAGCAAGGGACCTATGCTCCCTGTGTGTGCCATACTCTGCCTGCCCTACGCTCCATGTGTGTGCTATACTCTGCTTGCCCTACGCTCCATGTGTGCCATACTTTGCCTGCCCTATCATCCCTGTGTGTGCCATGCTCTGCCTGCCCTATGTTCCCTATGTGTGCGCCATACTCTGCCTGCCCTATGCTCCCTGTGTGTGGTATACTCTGCTTGCCCTACTCTGTACCCCGTGGGACATGAGCCTGATAGGGTTTGTTCTGGGGGGTTGTTAGCATTTGAAAATTGTTTTTAGGGGCCCCTAAGGTGTTTAATCATAGTAACATAGTAAGTAAGGTTGAAAAAAGACATGTCCATCGGGTTGAACCTTTTTTTTTTAATTTTTTTTTTATTTATTTAACTACCTATCTGCCAGTTGATCCAGAGGAAGGCAAAAAAACCCATCTGAAGCCTCTCCAATTTGCCTTAGAGGGGGAAAAATTCCTTCCTGACTCCAAAATGGCAATCGGACTAGTCCCTGGATCAACTTGGACTATGAGCTATTTCCCATAACCCTGTATTCCCTCACTTGCTAAAAAGCCATCCAACCCCTTCTTAAAGCTATCTAATGTATCAGCCTGT
Organism: Xenopus petersii; assembly: GCA_038501925.1. Lineage (NCBI taxonomy): Eukaryota > Metazoa > Chordata > Amphibia > Anura > Pipidae > Xenopus > Xenopus petersii. The sequence continues at coordinate 30,417,273 of CM076679.1, read as the reverse complement.
ACAACTGATTCAGGGAGAGAATTCCACATCTTCACAGCTCTCACTGTAAAAAACCCCTTCCGAATATTTAGGCGGAACCTCTCTTCTTCTAATCGGAATGGGTGACCTCGTGTTAGCTGGAAAGACCTACTGGTAAATAAAGCATTAGAGAGATTATTATATTATCCCCTTATATATTTATACATAGTTATCATATCACCCCTTAAGCGCCTCTTCTCCAGCATGAACATCTCCAATTTGGCCAGTCTTTCCTCATCATGTGTTTGGGGGTGCAGTATTATCCATAGAGGAGGAGGCGGCATATGTATTTAAAGCAGCTATTCACCTTCAAACACTTTTTTCAGCTGTATTGTTTTCAGATCACCAAAATTAAAAGACTTTTTTCAATTACTTTCCATCTTTTATTTCTTACAATTTTTCCAAAATCTAAGTTTAAAGTTTAATGTCCCTGTCTCTGGTGTTTGAGTCTGGCAGCTCAGTATTTCAGGTGCAGACTATGAACTTTTACAATTCTCCAACATTTACTTACGGTAATACATTTTCAGCAGCATGTCTGGGGTATTAGCAACTCTTGTATTAATTCTATCAGCTGCCTTTAATGAATCCCAGAGCTTCGGTCAGCAGGGACAAAGATAAAAAATGTATCAACTAAATGTATCAATTTAGAACAGTTTAGAGATTTGGCAACCCCCTCCTAAAGCTGCTTTACATGTAGAAAATAAAACTTAATTGGAAAAAGATTTTATTTCTGGAAACCTGTCTGAACAGAAAAAAGTGTTGGAAGGTGAACAACCCCTTTAAGGGTGGAGGAGTGTGTTTGTATGTAAATATACAGAAAATGGAGTATACAGCACCTTCCACCAAACAGGAAAGCACAAAAATGGTGTGCAGGGTCAAGGGTTAATAATAAATGTTCAAAGGAAAGAAAAGAATGACCCAAAAATTGCACCACCCCATTCATTATTCAGTGAGTCCCATACCACAGGAGGTAAAACTTAACCTTTATTTGTATGTATTAAAATAAACCAAAGGTGAAAAAATCCCAAACGATTAAAATTACAAAAAGGAGGAGCGCATTGTTTGCTGAATTCAGTAGTCTACCCCAGATGCTTGAGGACTGATCGTATTCCAACCGATAGGATCATGAAAAAAGCATCATTATAGGGATAAGCTACATAAAGTTCTATAAATTGTGGCAAATGGCAACCGTGGTAGCACTCAATTCCCCAAAGGGTTAATTCACTGGTAAGTGCCAAAATGATTTAATCAGGTCGCAACAAACTGTGGGCATCATTTCTATCAGTCCCAGACAGTGGCCGAGAACACCTTCATATGACAGGAAATAGAAAGAGCAAAAGCCTGTCTACAAAGGTTATATAATCGGCGTTACGAAAATGCAGCCACTATGGTGCCATTAAGCTACCCAACCTAGGTACACCCCCAGTGATACTGTCGGGTCTGCGGTGAGGTAAGTTGCGGCGCAAATAGCTTAGATTACAGCAAATGAGCTCCCTACCTAATTGAGCTAAAATTACTAAAAGGCGCCTGACGCGCGTTTTGCTCGCTCAGCGAGCTTTGGCAAAGGCAATCTGTGGCGCGAAGAGCAGTGCGTCTATATATAGGTACGGAATAGCCGTTGCTATTCAAATCCACCAATGCGCAACAGTCTTAGCCTAATGAACCAATGCGCAAGCCTCTGAAAGCCTGTGGGGAGGAGCCGGTCTTGCTCATTCAGTGTCCCCATGCTTGAAGTTTATATGGATTGGAATATCACGTATCTAATTGCAACATTGATAGTATTTGAGGGAGATAAGTTTGCAATATTGTTATTTCTTTATCACACTTCCTTGGACAAGATCTCTGATACATAGTGACAGATAGTAGGGAAATGGTTATTTAATGTATGGCTCATTGTGAAAGATTCCACATTAAATCCAGACTGACTAGAATCACTTTACGGCCAGAATCCAATGGCCATCCTAGGCTACATATTAAAGATCATGAATGAGTCATGAATATTTCAAATGAAAATTTCATCAGGTTGAGACCTAACTGTTCAGATACGACCACCTTTAAAAAACGGTCCAGTGAACTCACCACACGTTTGACTGCAAGGGGCTACTCCCTGACGTTGATTAGGAAAGCCTACTCAAGGGCCCTCAGGACAGCTTATTTAATAAAGCCAAGAAAACTGTAAACCAAGACTCACAGTCAGTACGTTTTATTAGTACCTACTGTAAACAATGGCCCTACATTGATTCCATACTCAAGAAGCACTGGCATATTTTATTGACGGATCCAGTCCTATCGAATGCACTTGGACCCCGACCACTGACATGCTGTCGTAGAGCACCTAACCTTCGGGATCGATTGGTCAAGAGCCATTTTTGCAAACAAAATAATAGAACAATGAGAACTGGTACATTTCCGTGTGGCAAATGTAGAGCTTGCCGATACATGTACAATAAACCTTCGGTTTTTGATAGGTTTGGCAAACGCCATAATATCACTCAATGGTTTACATGCAATACTGACTGTGTAGTCTATATGTTGACCTGTCCCTGCGGGAAAATATACATTGGCAAAACAAATCGTGCCCTAAAGAAAAGGATAATAGAACATGTGTCAAGTATTGACAACGCACTGGAATGGATTAAATTGGAAAAGAAATTACCTCCAGTGAGCAGACATTTTTTGGAATTTCATAATCATGATAGCAAAGGTCTCATAGTGACTGGATTGTCTAAAATGTCCTTGGGTATTAGAGGAGGGGACCTGGAATCATCCCTCTTGGCTAAAGAGAGCGAATGGATTTTTAATATGAATGCCATGGGCCCTGATGGCCTGAATGAAAGCATTATTATGAATATTTTCATTTGAAATATTCATGACTCATTCATGATCTTTAATATGTAGCCTAGGATGGCCATTGGATTCTGGCCGTAAAGTGATTCTAGTCTGGATTTAATGTGGAATCTTTCACAATGAGCCATACATTAAATAACCATTTCCCTACTATCTGTCACTATGTATCAGAGATCTTGTCCAAGGAAGTGTGATAAAGAAATTACAATGTTGCAAACTTATCTCCCTCAAATACTATCAATGTTGCAATTAGATACGTGATATTCCAATCAGCATATAAACTTCAAGCATGGGGACACTGAATGAGTAAGACCGGCTCCTCCCCACAGGCTTTCAGAGGCTTGCGCATTGGTTCATTAGGCTAAGACTGTTGCGCATTGGTGGATTTGAATAGCAACGGCTATTCCGTACCTATATATAGAAGCACTGCTCTTCGCGCCGCAGATTGCCTTTGACAAAGCTCGCTGAGCAAGCGAAACGCGCGTCAGGCGCCTCTTAGTAATTTTAGCTCAATTAGGTAGGGAGCTCATTTGCTGTAATCTAAGCTATTTGCGCCGCAACTTACCTCACTGCAGACCCGACAGTATCACTGGGGGTGTACCTAGGTTGGGTAGCTTAATGGCACCATAGTGGCTGCATTTTCGTAACGCCGATTATATAACCTTTCTAGACAGGCTTTTGCTCTTTCTATTTCCTGTCATATGAAGGTGTTCTCGGCCACTGTCTGGGACTGATAGGCCAGTTAGTCTGACGTCAGTGGTAGGAAAGCTTTTCGAAGGGTTAATAAAGGATAAGATACTGGACTTCATAGCAAATCATAATACTATGAGTTTGTGCCAGCATGGTTTTATGCGTAATAGATCTTGCCAGACTAACTTAATTTCTTTTTATGAGCATGTAAGTAGAGACCTCGATTCTGGGATGGCAGTGGATGTGATTTACTTAGATTTTGCTAAAGCATTTGATACAGTGCCACACAAAAGGTTACTGGTTAAATTAAGGAATGTTGGCCTGGAACATAGTATTTGTACCTGGATAGAGAACTGGCTAAAAGATAGACTACAAAGAGTGGTGGTAAATGGAACATTTTCTAATTGGACCAGTGTGGGCTCTGTACTAGGTCCCTTGCTTTTCAACTTGTTTATTAATGACCTGGAGGTGGGCATTGAAAGTACTGTTTCTATTTTTGCAGATGATACTAAATTGTGCAGAACTAGGTTCCATGTAGGATGCTGCCACTTTGCAGAGTGATTTGTCTAAACTGGAAAACTGGGCAGAAAACTGGAAAATGAGGTTCAATGTTGATAAATGCAAGGTTATGCACTTTGGCAAAAATAATATAAATGCAAGTTATACACTAAATGGCAGTGTGTTGGGAGTTTCCTTAAATGAGAAGGATCTAGGGGTCTTTGTAGATAACACGTTGTCTAATTCTGGGCAGTGTCATTCTGTGGCTACTAAAGTATATAAAGTTCTGTCTTGCATAAAAAAGGGCATTAACTCAAGGGATGAAAACATAAGTATGCCTCTTTATAAGTCCCTGGTAAGGCCTCATCTGGCGTATGCAGTGCAGTTTTGGACTCCAGTCCTTAAGATAGATATAAATGAGCTGGAGAGAGTGCAGAGACGTGCAACTAAATTGGTTAGAGGGACGGAAGACTTAAATTATGAGGGGAGACTGTCAAGGTTGGGGTTGTTTTCTCTGGAAAAAAGGCGCTTGCGAGGGGACATGATTACACTTTACTTACAAGTACATTAGAGGACATTATAGACAAATGGCAGGGGACCTTTTTACCCATAAAGTGGATCACCGTACCAGAGGCCACCCCTTTAGACTAGAAGAAAAGAACTTTCATTTGAAGCAACGTAGGGGGTTCTTCACAGTCAGGACAGTGAGGTTGTGGAATGCACTGCCGGCTGATGTTGTGATGGTTGATTCAGTTAATGCCTTTAAGAATGGCTTGGATGATTTTTTGGACAGACATAATATCAAAGGCTATTGTGATACTAAGCTCTATAGTTAGTATGGGTATGGGTATATAGAATTTAATTAAAAGTAGAGAGGGGTGTATGTATGGATGCTGGGTTTTCATTTGGAGGGGTTGAACTTGATGGACTTTGTCTTTTTTCAACCCAATATAACTATGTAACTATGTTTGTGGCATACTTAATTGTATGACTTACATTATTCACATATGAGTGGTGAGTGATATCCCTGCAGTGCGCACCAACCATTTGGGTTTTTTTGGTGTGTTACCACCATTAATGTGGACATGGTCTTAAAAGTTCTTGAGAAAACATGAGTGTGGGTTAAATTGGGTGTTGTTTAAAGGTGGTGAGGTCAACACTGGCTTCCATTATCGTCCCTCCACCGTGTAGGCCAGAAAAATTCCGGCCCTCTGTACCACAGAAGTTGGACAGCACTGGTTTATATAATTAAGCTGCTGTGTAGCCATTCAAAGCTGAAAAGGAGAAAAGGCACAGGATACACAGCAGATAAAAGAGAAGCTCTGTACTATACAATGGGATTCTTTAAAACATATCTGTTACATACATAATAAACTTCAATCAATATTTACTGCAAATTGGAGTGATATCATCCCCCCCCAGCAGCCAAACAAAAGAACAATGGGAAGGTAACCAGATAACAGCTCCATAACACAAGATAACAGCTGCCTGGTAGATCTAAGAACAGCACTCAATAGTGAAAACCCATGTCCCACTGAGACACATTCAGTTACATTGAGAAGGAAAAACAGCAGCCTGCCAGAAAGCATTTCTCTCCTAAAGTGCAGGCACAAGTCACATGACCTGGGGCAGCTGGGAAATTGACAAAATGTCTAGCCCCATGTCAGAATTTAAAATTGAATATAAAAAAATCTGTTTGCTCTTTTGAGAAATGGATTTCAGTGCAGAATTCTGCTGGAGTAGCACTATTAACTGATGCGTTTTGAAAAAAACATGTTTTCCCATGACAGGATCCCTTTAAGTAGTGTTTTTGCTGGCTGCAGGATTATAACATGAGATTTTTTTCTGGTAAAAGAATACCTTTTAAACTGTGAAAACCCACAGTAATTTATCTTCACATGTGACGTTAAGATTTTTCTCTCACTAACTACCGATTTTAGTGTGATCCAACAAATCCGTCAAATTATTGTGAGGTTAGTAGGCACTGAACGATCATACATCTAACGATTTTTTGTCCGACATCGGTCAGAAAATTGATCAATCAGGATAGTAGATTTTCATTGTTCACAGTGAAATCTATACACTGTCCAATTGTTTGCAGAGCCAAGCAGGCAGCTACCCACAGTTTTCCTAGTTTCAACTAGACAATATAGCTTGAAATAGTAGTTTTTGATGATGGGCAAATCATACATTAAACTATCAAGATAAGAAAAGTTAAGCTTGGTCCTACGATAACAAAAAGATCTTTTAATTTTGTTTTAATCTTAATGTCTATGGCCACCTTAAAGTTTGCATTCCTGGGAATCAAAGAAACAGCTAGGCAGGATCAGCTGAATTTTGGCCCTCTGCGTGGATGGCCAAATTGGGCCCAGATACGCTTGTTTATGTAGACATACATGACAATCCTGTTGGCTAGGGAACACATTGGTAATAATGCCTGATACTGTCCAATATCTCCAAGTTGCTATTAACTTCAGTAAAGGTAGCCATAGACGTAACAATTATAAGCTTTCTTGGAAAAGATCTTTCCAAGAAAGATTGTTTGTTTCAATACACCCCCTTAGTTTGGAGTGGGGCTTTACCAGAATTTTGGCTCATAAGGTTACCAGGACCGTGTTTTTCATGTCTCATGAAATATGTGGGGTGAGGCAAGATTCTCACGTAGTAGTGGCTCTAGTTGGATGTAGGAACAAAATGTCTGGCTCAGACATCACAAAATGTTGCATGATAAGATTTTGTGGGTCAGATAAAGTCTGACCTGAAAAATCTATTTGAAATTCCCTGTGTAGTTTAGCCCTTACTTATCCTGCCATTTGTCTAAATCAAATTTCTGTCAGAAATCTATTTTAATATTTCCTAAGATAGTTTATTCTTCATAAACTTTTATTCTTCATAAATTTCAGCAGCAGGGCAGTTAAATAAATGATCATTAATTAAACTCCAAATAATCCCAGACATCTTTTAATCTCTCCCGCCATTCTATGGCACTAGTTATTAAACTGCATATGGTTAAAGGAACATCCAATTCCAGTAAAAGTTCACACAACACATGTTCTGTGCTGGAACTAGAAAACAATCAGCAACAGAACTGTTTACTGTGTTTATAGTTTAAATAGCAGATATAATCAAGGTAAAAGCATGTACAGCAATGCCTGGTGTCCTATTTTAAAAAAAGATTAATCTGTTTATTTGTACATTTGTGCACAAATCAGTGATAAATCATGATATAAATATTTGTATATATCTATATTAAATTTGCATTTGAATCTGTCTTTGCAACCTGTAAGCAGTGAAGGGGTTGTTCCTAATTCTGACCATCCTTTACTGAACTTTAGGGTAAGGGCACACGCTTCGGGGAGATTTAGTCGCCCGGCGACAAATCGCCTCTTCTTCGGGTGACTAATCTCCCCGAAAAGCCTTCCCGCCGGCTAGAATCTAAATCCTCTGTGGGATGGCACTCGGAGCGCTTCATTTTCCGAAGTTGCCTCATGAGGTAATTTAGATTCTAGCCGGCGGGAAGTCTTTTCGGGGAGGCAACAAAGCACCTCTACTTCGGGTGACTAAATCTCCCCTTAAGGGTTAGTTCACACAAGGAGTCACCAGGTGACAAAAAGTTGATTTTGTCATCTGATGACTAATCGCCTTGTCTTCTGAGCAACTATCTCCCCGAACTGTCTCAGCGTGTTTTCCCATAGGCTATAATGAAAAGTCACCTGTGCTAATGCACATGCGGCGATGCGTTTTCCCGAAGTTGCCTCAAAAAAAAAGGTTACAAAATTATACAGTAGGACTAAAGGAATCTGAAGAAATGGAAAACTATTCACACGGGTTGCTGAAAATAATTAGTAATAATTATTTATGGTATACCGACTTCTGATTATTCATGGTGTATTAAGCAGGGTTCTTGATAAAGATTGGAATAGTTTGACAGTTTGGATATTAGGAAAAAGTCTGATAGGCCATGGCAAGGAATTTCATGGGGGGGCAGATCTTCAGTAGGAAATGAGTAAGGTAATGAAATAAGACAAGAGTCAAAGGTCTGAAAGATAGTGAGCACAAAGGAGTACATTTTGAGACCACAGCTGTAAAGACATGTTTCATTGTTTTAAATTGAGATCAGAGCTGTGAAGACAACTTTCATTGTTTCATTGTTAAGAATAAATTGGGGCCCCTTAAACTGGCCATATAAGCAACATAATTTCTGGGGGCCTTCTGATTTACTGTTCTTGACCCTTGCCTGTCCTTGACCATTGCTGTTTCACTGCGTGAACAGACCATTGCCTGTCTACTGATTACTCTTTTGGATCCTGATTCTGTACTGCACTGTCTGATTGGTTATTGATCCTAGCCTGTTTCCTTGACTGCACTCAGCTTGTTCCCAGTTACTCCTGTGACACTTTCCAGTTCCCTTACCTGCCCAGAACCCTCACTTTTGTTCTCTCACTTTAAGACATGGCAGCATCGTAGTAGTGAAGGGCTCCTCCTGACGTGAAAGATCGCTGTTATAGGCATCTATTCTGGGTTTTTGGCTACCCAGCAGCATGTTTATATAAACTACAGTAGTATTTCTGATGCAAACCAGTGCAGGGCAACAGTACATTATTTTAAAACACTTTTTTGTGGTGTTACTGTTCCTTTAAGATGCTTGTTAATGTTAATGATCATTTATGATGGATGAGGATGAATGCCCAAACTGTTTTGTGCATTATATTTTTTTATGCCTTGAAATTATGTGAATTGCAAAAGGAATCTTCAAAAATAAAACAGCGTTCAAATACAGTAGATGTGACTTGTAAAAAAGAGCCCCATCCACAACAAAAGAATTAAATTATAAATGCAAAATAATTTTTAATGATGAATTATTACTTCATATGATACAGCTATCCTATTTAATGAAGTCCCTGTGTCCGTCTGTTTTTATAAATGTTTGACTACATATGTTCTAGCGCCCGTTAATTTAACGGGCTTAATGTCTAGTATTAAGATATTTGTAAGAGACAAATAACTTACCTTCCAGATGAAAATGCTCATTTGCAATGTTGTATTTACAAATGTCACCATTTGAATCCTGCCAATATGTAAAAGAGATATATAAAAATCATAGAAATATACAGCACATAAATACAGCTATAAACCATATCTTTCAACTGAAAAAAAAACACCTGCCTAACATGAAAATTCTTTCCCACGAACAGAATAAAACACACTTGTATATATTTGTGTCAAATGCACATTGAATTGAAAATTCTTTAAAATGGAGTACCCCTTGGTTGCAATCAATGGTTACATTAACCTGCTTTACCTATATAAGTCAATGTCTCATCCAGTCTCATTCAGCTGCACTGAGGTTACAATTATGGCATTGTACATAGTTTTGTGTGTCTGGCTTTTTTTTTTTTAATCCTACATCATTAATGATTATGGGACCTGTTATCCAGAATGCTTGAGACCTGGGGTTTTCTAAACAATGGATATTTCCATAATTTGGATCTTCATAACATAGGTTTACTACAAAACCATGTAAACATTAAAGGGATACTGTCATGGGAAAAAAATGTTTTTAATCAGTTAATAGTGCTGATGCATTAGAAGAACTAAAAAAATATAATTGCTGGTTCAGGAATTACATTTTATATTTATATGTAGAGTGAATTATTTGCAGTGTAAACAGTGTGATTTAGATCTAACAACTACATCATAAAAATCATGACAGAATCCCTTTAAATGAACCCAATAGACTGGTTTTGCTTCCAGTAAGGATTATTTAGCTGGGATGAAGTAAAATGTACTGGTTTATTATTACAGAGAAAAGGGAAACCATTTTTAAAAATGTAGATTATTTGGTTAAAATGGAGGGCCTTTCCATAATCTGGAGCTTTCTGGCTAACATATCCTATACCTGTATATTTGATATATGACAGGGCTGCTAAGGTGGATCAAATATGTTTAGTAAATATGCCCTCCACATGGTTTCTATGGCCCTGAGTATACACAAGGGCTCCACAGTCTTCCTTGTATAGCAGATTTGGAAAGTTCTGTGTCTCCCAAACGTGCCAATACCAAATATATATCATTTTATGTAGATTTCTCACTTCTATAGATCAAAAAAACTAGAAACAGCAAACTACCAAATTTCCAAAGCACCGCTCCACAAAACTGCATACATCTGATTTCAAGGTCAGTAGGTTTATGCTAAAAAACTATTACACATTATTGGAAAGAACAGATTCCAAGCCTCAAAGCTTTCTTACGTTTGGCAATTTTTTGGACATTTCCAAAAATAACCTCAATACTCCAACTCTGAAGCATTGTATCTCTCGCACATATCAATACATACCAAGATGAAACACCCTAAATATGAAAGCCTGGGATCCGCTGAATAGCTTGATGCCCAATATGCATAGGTACACCTAAGTATGTGGCGTATAGAGGCCCCAGAACAAAGACCCATACGAGTTATCAGTTCTGTAATTCCAGATACTGAAAATCAGCACATTTACAGCATTTTTCAAGGGGCAAAAGTACAAAAATGTATGTTCACCCCCGAAAACCATATATTTTTGGAAAGTACACATTCCCACCAATCTAAAATGGGTAAGCACATCTTTCTACTCCAAAGTATCAAGCCACAAAGCTTTCCTAAATTTGGCAATTTTTATGACATTTCTGAAAATCACCTCAATACTCCAACTCTGAAGCACTGTATCTCCTACATATCAATACATACCAAGATAAAACAAACTAAATTTGAAAGACCGGGGTCCGCTTAACAGTTTGATGTCCAATATGCATAGGTACACCTAAGTAGGTAGAGTATAGGGGCCCCAGAACGAAGACACCCCATACGAGTTATCAGTTCTGTAATTCCAGATACTGCAGAAGCCACAAAAAAAAAAGCTCTCTGATTCCAGATTAAGCAGAGAAATCCCTGTCTAAGGAAGGATTTTTTGTTCTCATTTGGTGTGTGAAGGTGTTGGCTACTTGGTGTGTGAATTATGGGGAGTTTTGAGTTGATTTACTTTATTTAAAATCGATTTTTATTTTGACCCAGAAGGTGAGTGATTGCAAGCCCAGTTTCCTTCACTTCCTGTGGGCTATAAACTCACTGCACCTGGTTGTCAGTTTCATCTTTTTTGTTTTTTTTAAATTTAGTTTCAGCTGAAATCGATCACTATTTGCACAGATTGTGTGTGTGCTTATTTTTATCCTTGTATTGTAAGGAGAGGAAGCTAAAGGGAGAAGGATTTAAGAAAAGAACATATTTTCTAGTAGCAGTGCAACTCCAAGGCACTTGCTCACATTAACCCTCTCCTTGCTAAAGCCTCTCATTGTTGCATTTACTTTTTGTTGATTAATAGAATTAAGCTTCCTTTTTTTTGTGGATTGTTTTGTAAAAAAATGGGAGGGAATAAAAAACAAAATTATAAAAAAAAATACCCCAAGCTCCTAAAGGAAAATGAGCTGAAGGACCCAGCTGTAGCTCTGCTAAAAAGCAACAGTCACAGCCTTTGTCAAAAAGCTCCACTGCTTCTATTTCTGCTGTTGCAGCCAATGTGACCGCTGCTAAAACATTTGCACAGGCAGTAGCTACCGGCAACAACCCAAGCCAAGTCACTGCTGGGGTAGAGTAGCTTACAAGGAAGCATGGGGTTAGATGTCTAACGACAGGAGCTCATGGCATAGAGGCTTACATAAAAGCTGCAGCTGAAGTGGTGGGCCCCTCTGTAATAGTGGCAGCAAGTAAAATGTATGGGAAAGCCATAATATTTGCCCGTACACTAACTGCAGTGCATACGCTGGTGCAGAGAGGCATCACAGTAGGGAGTAGTCATATCCCTATAGAACCCCTAGAAGGATTAGGCATAAAGATAGTCTTCTCTAATGTGCCCCCCTTCCTGCAAGCCCTCGTTGAAATAAAGTCAACTACTTCTCAACTTTCCTTGGGTTGCAAGAAGAGCAGATTGAGACATATCCTCTCTTTTAAACGGCAGGTACTTTTACCTCGGGGTCAAGATACTATTGAGGGGTCCTTTGGTGTTCTATTTGAGGGGGTGCTGTATAAACATTTTTTTTTACAGCACAGTAGAAGTGAGGTGCTTCCTTTGCAAGAACCTGCGGCACACTCGCCAGAGTTGCCCCAAAGGGCATATTAAGACCAGGAATGTCAATGCATCTCCCCCAGTGCTGCTTGCCAAAAACCAACTTCACCCTGTTATGAGCACTCCTAAGGGTGTGGGGGTGCCGGTGATTGTGACACCTGTCTTGGTGGGAGCAGAGAGTAGCATTTCCTCTTCAAATGACAAGAGGAAATTTAAATACAACTGGCTGATACCTGAGGAATGGGTTTCAGTGGTCAATGATGGAGCACCATACAAGGGCAAAAAGGGCAGCAAGACATCTGCTCCTCATATGGTGATATTGTCTGGTCCAGCTGTTGGATGCAGTCAACTGGTGCCAGACCATGCACCTATAGACCCAGTTGGGGAAGATGAGATAAATGGTCTGGAAAAACTTGAACAGTGGATTATGGGTCACCCCACAGAGTCAGGGGTGCTGCATCTGTCTCCAACAGAGGATGTTCCCCTGGAGTATAAAGGGGCACCTAATGAGACCCCTGCAGAGAGGGCTGTAAGTGTTCCTGAGGTGTTGAGCTTTGGGAACTACAACCAGACTCAGTGTTTAGTGCCTCAGGGTATTTCACTCCAAGAAATGGAGAATATTGGGACAACCCCCATACAGGATCTTGCAGACAATGCTGTGAGGGAGGATTATGAGGCTGGAGTTGTAAATATGGAGGATAGCCAGACAGACTCTGTGAGGTCTACTGTGCATGTTAAAATCTCTCCTCCATTCTCTTCCACTGACCCCAATATTAATGCCATTCAGGAGGCACAGGAGTGAAAAGGGCAGAGGTTGCCCATCAAGCCTCTAAAGCTCCTGTTGTTAAGGAGCCAATTCCATCTGGAGGAGTCAAACACCTCCAATGGTATTCTGAGTGAAATCCAAGTATTATCTGAGCCGTTGCAGGGTCTCCAGACTGCATGTTCTTCTGATTCTTCTCCTGCAACTTCTTGTGGAGAAATACTCAAAGCTCCAGTGGAGGGGGGAAATGATTAATCCCTTAGCCAGGAAGACCTCATGGATGAGGGGAACATCAAAGAGGAGGTTGACACAGTTGTGCCAAATCCTTTAACCCCAATTATCCCAGCTGAGGAACTTAAGATGTTTCTTGAGAGCACCCTTGGTGTTAAATTGGAGAAGAAACTACATATGGCTGTGGAGAAGTGGCATGATTTGACTTTGGTGATCAGTTCTGTGAGACAATATATCCAAGATCATAAAAGAGGCCAAAAACTATGTAACTGCAGAATATCTCCGTGTTAAAGCACTGCGTATCTTGACAGCGCTATATAAATAAATGATGATGATAATGTATTGTTAAGTTCCACAAAAAGTGTTTGTCACACCAGGCCGTCTGTTACATCTCCGGGTCCAGGAGTCTAGTGGAACATACAATCTGATAAACTTGTATGCCCCAACTACTGGACCAGAGAGAAAGTGTTTTTTTTTAAAGTTTATCAGCCTATATGGAGACAATTGACTCAGATGAAGCCTTGATTATAGGGGGTGATTTCAATTACACCCTTGAGGCTAGGAACCGAAATGTTCCCCAGAAAAGGAATGCATCGGAGTCAGCTTTGCAGGAACTCATTGCCCATTTCTCCTTTCTTGATATCTGGAGCTAAAAGCTCTTGTGTCAAGAGATACAAAATGTTCGAGCAGACAGCAAAACGCAGCGACAGACGCTCTGAATAGGGAGGTGCTTGATCTTGAGAAAGGCTATCAGGCTTTGAAGACCAAGCCATGCAGTGTGAATATGTAGAAAAGAAAAGAAAGAGACTCTGCGTAACATGGAACAGCAACAGGCTCGCGGTGCTTATGTGCGAAGCCGCATGCAGTTACTCTGTGATATGGATCGTGGCTCGCGATTCTTCTATGCTCTGGAGAAGAAGAAGGGGAAAACAAATCACATGCCTTCTTGCGGAGAATGGCACCCCCTTGAAGATCCGGAGACTGTCCGGGACAGAGCCCGGTCCTTCTATCAGAACCTTTTTTCTCCGAATCCCATCTCTCCGGATGCCTGCACGGAGCTATGGAATGGGCTTCCAGTGGTCAGCGAGGGGAGAAGAGAGAGGTTGGAAATACCAATCACTCTAAACAAACTCTCTCAAGCACTCCACTTAATGCCCCATAATAAATCTCCAGGGCTGAATGGATTGACTGTAGAGTTCTTCCAGTTCTTCTGGGATACTCTGGGACATGATTTCCGGGTTCTAAATGAGGTCCTGAAGAACGGTGAGATGCCACTTTCATGTTGTCGAGCAGTGTTATCACTGATACCTAAGAAGGGGGATCTCCACCTTATTAAGAATTGGTGACCGGTCTCATTGCTTAGCACAGACTATAAAATTGTAGCCAAAGCTACAGTATATCACTCAGGCTCAAGTCTGTGCTGGCAGAGGTGGTTCATCCTGACCAGTCCTATACAGTCCCCGGCCGGAATTTTTTTGACAATGTCTTTCTGGTTCAGGATTTACAACGTTTTCCCCGGAATGCTGTTCTCTCTCTCGCTTTTCTCTCCCTGGATCAAGAGAAAGTATTTGACAGAGTAGATCACCAATATCTTTTAGGCACTCTGCAAGCCTTAAGCTTTGGGCCACAGTTTGTGGGCTATCTGAAAACACTGTCTCTGCAGAGTATTTCGTTAAAATCAACTGGTCTCTGACTGCACCTCTGGCCTTCAAACGAGGAATTCGACAAGGATGTCCCTTGTCAGGACAGCTGTACGCACTGGCCATTAAGCCTTTCCTGTGTCTACTAAGGAAGAGGCCCACAGGACTGGTGCTCAGGGAACCTGACATGAGTGTGGTTCTTTCAGCATATGCTGATGATGTCATCCTTGTGGCCCAGGACCTAGTTGATCTTGAGCAAGCACAAGAATGCCAAGAGGTTTACACTTCTGCTTCATCAGCTCAGATCAACTGGGAAAAGTGGAAGGATCTTACTAAAGTGCTTTCTATGAGGGGGGGAGGGATTTGGTGATTAACCAGCTGGTGGCCTCTCAGCTCTGGTATAGGCTGATATGATGTCTTAGCCCAACCCAAGAATTCAATGCTAAAATCCAGAGAAGGTTGATGGACTTTCTCTGGATGGCAAAGCACTGGGTCTCTGCAGGTGTTTCAAGCCTACCCTTGAGAGAGGGAGGGCAGGGAGTTGTATGCATACGCTCTCAAGTATACACTATCTCAGCAGAGATACAGATACAGAGATAGAGCAGATACAGAGATACTTGTATGCAGATCCTTCTCCACAGTGGTGTACCCTAGCATCCAGCTTTTATCACCAGGTATGCAACATGGGGTATGACGGGCAATTGTTTGTCATCGAACCAATACTACCAAGAGACTCTAAAGACCTGGAGCATGGTAACTGTGCTAAGGCAAGGAGTCATTTAGGGGAGGACATTCTAACTGAGCCCCTACTTTACAATCCATCTTTAAAGATCAGGATGTTGGAGTCCACCAGCATCTGCCACCGCCTTTGCAGGGCTCAGCTAACCAGAGTTGGGAATCTCCGGGATTTTGAGAGGTCAGATTGGGTGGAAGCTCAGGCAGTTATACCACGAATGGGGTTCCTTATCACTAGGGTTCCACATTGTCTGCTCCAGGAGATCAAAAATAACCTCTCTCCTGACTCTCACACATTTATTGAT
This sequence comes from Xenopus petersii, assembly GCA_038501925.1. Lineage (NCBI taxonomy): Eukaryota > Metazoa > Chordata > Amphibia > Anura > Pipidae > Xenopus > Xenopus petersii. The sequence goes on along the minus strand of CM076679.1, from coordinate 30,401,447 downwards.
GAACCACATCCACCTTGGAACTCTCCACCTCCAGCCATAATAATAGCACCCAAGACCGGTCAATCCCCTGACACACCTCCTTCCCGAAACTTGAGCCAGTGGGTAAATTTTACCTTGACGTGCTTTTATGACATGACAAGAAAGCTATTGTACTCCCTCATGCTCCACACTGTACACTTTCTTGCTCTTGTCTCCCACTATGATACCATCTGGAGGTGGGTGTTTAATGAGGGTGAGAAACCCCAGTGGCGAGCCCTTTATTACAGCCTGGTGCCCAGGCCCATTGGAGCCTTGAGTTGGAGAGTGCTCCATGGTGTTTTGAGCACAGGAGAGTACTTGGACCATTTGATAGACTCCTGCTTGCCCATTCTGTGGCAAAGGGGAGTCTGTGTTTCATGTTTATTTTTCGTGTGCCAGACTGCAACCTCTTTTGAGGAAACGTCACCTGCAGTTCTGGTTACATTTTTCCCCTCGCGTTTTTATTTTTGGACGTCCAGTATTCCAGGACAATCGAGAGAAAGACTTTCTCTTCAACTTGCTCCTAGCTTTAGCCAAACTAGCCATTCAAAAGTCTAGAAAGCAATGTTTGGAAGGTGGGAATCCTCTACTGGTAGAGGCTTTGTTCCGGGTGCTGGTGCGTACCCGCATCAGAGTACACCCAGGCAGTGTTTACTGGGCGGTTTAGTGAATTTGCTGACCAGTGGATGGGTTGTTTTGCTCAGTATCCCCAGATTTGGTTTCTGTTAAAACAACTTTCACACTTCATATTTAAGTGCACTTTAATTTAAGTGACAGATCTATTGTATTCATCATCATCTTCTTTTGAGGTGTAATTAATTTTGGTGAGCAATCACTCATGTGTAATTGAATAATATTCCAGATACTGCAAAATCAGCACATTTACAGCATTTTTCAAGGGGCAAAAGTACAAAAATGTATGTTCACCCCAGAAAACCATATATTTTTGGAAAGTACACATTCTGACGAATCTAAAATGGTAACTATGTCTTTCCATACTGCAAAGCAACACTAAAGGCAGCGATTTTTATGACATTTCTGAAAATTGTCTAAAAATATTGCAATTGGCCGCATTTATATCACCCAATTTTGCACATACAGTTGTAAATCACCCTAAATATTGACGCCATGGGTCTACTGAACAGTTTGATGCCCAATATGCATAGATATACCAAAGCAGCTGGCATGTGCGGACACCAAATAAAATTAGTGGATTTGAATTTACTCCGCTGACTTTTCGCCTTCTGTGAAGAATGACCTGTGACTGCATATTGTGCCACAAGACCCTCCTAAAAGCACAAATACCCCCCAAAACCATATATTTTTGGAAATTACACATTCTGACGAATCCAAAATAGGTAATTATGTCTTTCTATGCCAAACTACCATACTGCAAAGCAACGCTAAAGGCATCGGTTTTTATGACATTTCTGAAAATTTTCTAAAAATATTGCAATTGCCCGCATTAATCTCACCTAATTTCATACATACAATTGTAAAACACCATAAATATTGACGCCAAGGGTCTACTGAACAGTTTTATGCTCAATATACATAGATATACCAAAGCATCTGGCATGTGTGGATCCCAAAAAAAATTAGTGCATTTGAATTTTCTCTGCTGTCTTTTTGCCTTCTGTGAAAATAGACCAGTGACTGTGTATTGTGCCACAAGACCCCCTAACAGCACAAATACCCCCCAAAACCATATATTTTTGTAAAGTACACACCTGAAAAGAGTAAAGCTAACTTGGTAAAATGTGTACTGTGTACATGAATTTGTGTGTAAATGTGTGTATAAGTGTAACATAGGCCACTTACCATTCTGAAGCCAGGAGGGTCCTTTGAAGCCACGGGGGGTCCTAACAGCAGAGTCCCCGCAGCAGGAATCACGATCTGGTTGGAACAGGCAGATAGGAGACACAGCACAGGAGCAGACACGTGCCTGCATAATCAAAGGCGGGTCCTGAGACGATCGTGTCTCAGGACCAATGTGACCTCCCCCTCCAGTTGCTGTGCTCGTTGGGAGCGCACCGGCAATCGCCGCTATTGCAGAGAGGAGCCCTTTACAGCCAAGAACGTAGGTACTACATGCTTGGCAGTTAGGGCTTTTCCTGCAAGAATGTAGTACCTACGTTCTTGGCAGGGAAAGGGTTAATAGAAACCAGGGCCGGGCCAAGGTAGTTTGGCACCCTAGGCAAGAGCTTCAATCAGTGCCCCCCTTGTCCTGCATTACCATTTCTCACCTTACCATGACGGTTTTTAAATAAAGAAAGCAAGAAAGTGTACAACACAGCCCCTCTGTACCTATGCCAGCAAGCCCAGCAGCCATCTTATTGCCCCCAATCTTTACCTGTGCCAGCAGCAGCCAAAAATAAATCAGATCATATTGCCCACAAGTATGTATGTACCTGTGCCAGCAGCAACAGCAATAATATGGCCCCCAAATCTGTACCTGTGCCAGCAGGAAGAGTCACAATACAAGTCCAGACAGGGTTTTTTTTCTTCTGTTGGAATTTGGAAAGAATGTCTTCCGTGTTACGCTTTGAGCAGAGAACCACACCAATGTGCCAGGGTGGCCAGCTCTCTGTCTTTTTCTGCCACTTCAGTGAGGTCATTGACGCACGTGTGCATGCCGCATCACACAGAAGCACCTCATAAGTACAGGAGGTGTACTACTTACCAGCAAGAGAGAGTTGAGGGAGGTGGATTCCACCTGACTCCAAGTGCCATGATTACCTACTCTGCCTACCCCTAGTTCCGGCCCTGATAGAAACTGGCCCACAAACACTGTGGTATTTGTAAACAGTTACACAGCACTGAACTAAAAACTACCTTCAGGCTAAGGTTATACTTTCTCCAGAAAAAAAACATTATGAAAATTACCAGTGACTTGGCACCTCTCTGGTACTGCACACACAAGGTGGATTTCTGCAATGTGGACAATTTTACATTTGGCACAAGATGTAAAGAAAAGCACTATTGTGTACAAGGCTGCTGTGTATTTATTTCCTGCCAAAAGGGATTCAAATCTAAACCATACTCAAGTTAGGGATGGCAGAGAGGATGCTTTGTCTAGGCAAAGGTGAATATTATGATGAATGTTCCAGGATGGACAGGGTGCATTCCATAACCCACAATGTCTGGATATTAATACTAATTCTAATACCATACTAATTGAAGTACTATTCAAAGCACAACATTTAATCTTTGTGTTTGTTAATGCAAAAGAGTTTAGACAGCTAGTCAGTCTGTGTTGAAAAAACCCACTCAAGTTCAACCTCTCCAAATGGTCCTCCAGCCCATACATATTAACAGATATACATAAAAATAAATGTCACCCTTGACATTACTGTAGGCCTTGATATTATGCCTGTCCAAGAAGTCATGCAAACCAACCACTCATAAAGGCAAGGCATTAAAGGGTTATTCACCTAAGTTAACTTTTAACATAATATAACAAAAAGGTGGTATAAAGGCGATACCTTTCTTGGCTAATTAAGATAATCATAGCAAGCTTTCAGGACATTTAAGTTCCTTTTTCATGCTGAAAGGAACTATGATTATGATTATCTTAGTTACCCCCATGTTATTATTTCTTTTGTTTTGCCCTGTGACTGGCTAACAGTTCAACAACTTTATCTTTTTTAGGTGCAATAATTGACCCCAATCTGAAAGCTTGAAAGTGTCAGAAGAAAAAAGCAAATAATTTAAAGAAAAACTATAAAAAATAAACAATGAAGACCAATTCCGTTCTATAAAATTAAGTGAAATCGTTAATGATGAACCACCCCTTTAAGGGAATATTCCATCTGAATATTACTCGGAAGGTATTCCACGGCCTCATTAAAGAACCATAAAAACTCTTCATGGAGGAAGAATTATTTGCTTAATTTTATATTTTGATTCACTGAATCTAAAATAGAATCCCCACTGCTCTATACAATCTCCTCTAATGTACTTTTAAAGCACCTTTTCTCTAGAGAATAACAGTCTAACCTTGGTAATCTTTCCTCTTAGTCTAATTGTCCCTGTTGAATCTTTAATACAGATTACTACAGTTCCCAGAATTCATCTGCTTCATGTTACAATGTAATTTCCTCTGTGTGTTATGTAAGTGATTGCTATTGGTTCTGGGTCACTTCCTGATCTATACCTTTCCTGTTCCTGTGAGTGCTGTGTGCTCTCTTTCTGAAGTTGCATGTCTGTGTATTAACAGAATAAAAGTGCTGATATGCTTCTCTCCTAAATAAAAAAGAAAGGATTGTGTGGAACTACACCAGAATCTGATACCAAGGAACTCTTGTATGTCATCTAACCCTGAATATTAGAGAGTTGAACTGTATAGTTGCAAAAGTCCCATTCCTTTTACTATTTTAGTTGCACTCTTTCCAGCTCATTAATAGCCTTCCTATGAACAGGGAAAACAAACTTCTAGATAATAGTCAGCTTTACCCACTGTAAGATATTCTTATGGACAATATCAATATTAATATGAAATATTAATATTAGTCCATAATAATACAATAACTGTAGGTTCTAATGGGGAGGTTTGGCAAAGAAATGACATTCAACCAACTGTATTACTGAAAAGAAGATTTATGTATAAAATCAAAACACACTAACACAATTACAGAAAATAATAAGCCATAATATGCACATAAGGAAAGGTACAAGGGAAAACCAATAATCTATAATTCAGAATGATATTTGCAATGCATATAAAAACAACCAGTGAGACAAATCAACAACTACAAACAATAATTAATATCTACAGTATGTGAACAAGGAGAAAAAGGTTACAACAACTAATTCAAACAATATGTTCTAAACCCTCTTACACCTATAACCACACACACATAAGTAATAACTGTCAATGACAAAGAGACACTGAGATAGTTACCAGTCCTTGGACAGCACGTCAGTCTCTGGGCCTGCAGAGTTTCTGTTCAGAGGTGGACCCCTGTACACAGAGGTCTGTTCCCCAAAACAGAACTCCACACTGTACTTTGGACACATCTTTTATACTGTTTTTAGAGCCTCATCCCCCCCCCCCCCCAAGACAACTGGCTAAACAGAAGCTCAGATGGACTCTTGTTTCTTGTTAGATGACATAACTTTCCCGCACCATATGTAAAGGAAGGCTTTTGAGATCCTGTAATCACTTGATCTCACAACATGTTTTTACGACAGGCTCTTTGCATAGTATTACAAGAACTTGTAGTTAGCCTTCATTTATACATTATGACGAAACTGTTAATTCACATATCACCACCTCAGGACCAACTGTTTATCTTGAATATCCTGACGCCTCAGGCTCTTTCCTGGGTCTGTCTTTGTCTATGACTATTCTTTTGATCCCAGAGACTGCAGTGTTATCAGATAACTGTTTTGGCAACTCCCTGTCCCAGCATGTGTCCTTTTACCTGTCTCTTTGGCATTAACATTTGACATTATATTCACACATAAAATATTATATACATATAAAATCTTCCTTGTGAGGCTTATTTCTTACACCACCAGCTGGTAAAACTGCAAAATATTAGCATACCTTAAAAGAGGATAGACATATAACTAGAAAACAATATCATTTTTTCTTTTCACAAATCCTTTCATATGCAGTTTAGTGAACTTGATAAAAACAGCATTAAGGATTTAGAAAGAGATCATAGGTCAGCAAAAATTAATAAAGGGAATGCAAGATTTTAGTTACGAATAAAGCCCAGCCAAGTTGAATTTGTTGACATGATAGCAGATGTAACTGCTAGGGATATACCAAAATAAAAATGCAATATAAATCATTCCCAGGGGGGGCTTTCATTCTTAATGCTATATTGTTAATGCAAGATCATTCAATGAGTGAAAAAGGAAGTTATTTCTCCAGCAAAGGAAAGCATTTTTCCTGTTATAGAAAATGAAGTACTCTTATTTGTGGAAAATGTAACTGCCCCATACAAATAGACTTGTAAAACCTCCCAGTTTTATTCTGCACTGCATGCACAAATGTTAATTTAGTTAGTTTTGCTAGGGACACCTGTGACACTGGGGAAAATGTAAGTAAAATGACTACTGCTCTTAATCACTTTTTCCACATGCCATTGTTATTTTCATCATTAATTAAAGTATATTGGAGATAGGTTTATTTTTCATTGAAGACAGTAAAAATGGGATTGTATTTTTTTGCCTTTAAATGCCCTTTAACAACAAGCAATACATTATTTTTTTATAATACACAATAAGCTTAAGAACCTCTTCAGATGTAGAAATATATTTGCAAACAAGGTCTATACTGTGCACACATTCAACTGTTAGATGTCACCATATGTAACTGTGCTTTGGAAAATAAGCAAAACACATATTCTATACATAGCCAGCTTTAATCGTTGCTTTATATTCAAATACACTACTAATTACTAAATGTAGGACACGTGCCAGTTCCAAAACACAATGTAAAACCAACTTCTGCCATATTGTCCTTCTCGAGCTGCACTGGACACTGTTTAGGAGAGTCCCCAGTAGAGCTTTCTTCCTTCTATTAAGTGAAGGGGTTATGTGTGAAGAGATGGCGGTGCAATAGCAGTGATATATATAGATATATACAAACATTTGCAACAAAAATTTCCAACATTTCTATCACAAACTGTGATCTTCCTCTGGGAAAAACAAACAGAAATGTGGATCAAATAAATACGTAAAAAAACTTTCCTACCACTTAAATGGCACCAAATGTGGTCATTAACATACAAGCAGAGTGCAAGCATATGCAGGTTGTAAAATAGAAGTTCCAGTTCATGATGCTGGCAACTTAACTATGTAAACTATGATCTCCATTTGCTTAATACAAAGTATTTTTGGACACTTTGTAACCCAGGGGAGACAAACTGCTACATCTGTTAATGCCTCAAAAGTTTGAAAACGGCTTTTGTTGTACATAATCATTTAGCAGTTAATTACCATCCAAATATAATAGTTATAGCAGTTCTCAGTAGAAACACAGTTACATTTTCACTCAGCAGTCCCACAATGATTTTTCCCTACAACTTTCCAAAGACAATTTAACAGGAATCAACATTCTTTAGATTCTTTCCACTTATTTTTATCTGGCTTGCTACCTCACCACCTCTACTATAATCTGTGTTTTTATTGTGCTTATGCTGCCCTGAAGTCCAACCTTGTAACATACTTTCTAATTCCAAAGAATTTCTTAATTGAAAGCAGTATGGGGGCAGTATGGGAGAGGGAGTATAACAGATGGTGGTCCATCTGTTAAGAAGAGGAATTTATTATTTTCACCCTATGTCTATCCATTTATTAAAGGCATGAAATGTATCCAACAACTTTTTAAATATCTGAACTGTATTTTAATGATATTTAGAAATAGTGCTGAACAATTTTCTGGTATAGGTAATCTTAAGTACATACCTTGGAAAGGATTATGGCACTTTAGGATTTTTTAAATTTATGATTTCTCAAAAATATTGGTAACTGGTGTGCTGCTACACCCAGTAGGCAACTTCAAAAATTGGCCTAATTTAATTTTTTTTCTGTGGTAAAGACCCGTGAATTTTTCTGTGTCTGGCAAAGTAAGGTTTAGGCACAATATTTTACTTAGATGTTTCTGTGCTAGAACTAGTCCTAATATTGCATAACCGAGATATGCAAAGGCTTATTTATTAAAGGTCATATTTTAGTGGTTTTAAAAGTTTTTGAAAACTATACTCACAAACTCTAAAACCTCAAAACTATACTCACAAACTCTAAAACCCTGATCATCATTGAATTTATTAAAAGATTCATATTTAAAAAGTGCCAACGAAAAAAAAATTCGAACACCTGGGGGCAGATTTACTTTACTGAGTGAATAGTTCGAATGCAAAAATATTCGAATTTCGATGTATTTTTTTGGGTACTTCGACCATCGAATTGGTCAAATTTGTTTGAATTGATCAAATCGAATGATTCGAACCTTAAAGTCCGAATCGATTAAAAGAAGTCCAATAAGATCAGCGCAGCTCTCACTGACTTCTATAGCCCCATGACAACTTTTACTTGGTGAAGTTTGGTATAAAACGTTTTCGTGGTTTTTTTTAATAATAAATTTAGAATTTTTAGAGCTTTTTAGAAACATAGGAAAACCACATTTTTTTAAAAAAATTCATGGGGAAAAACAATTTGATTGTTAGTAAATGGGACACATAGTGTGCTTCTGACTTTACTAATGTAAAAGGAATTAATTTGTGTTATGCTATGTATCCAGCATGAAATAATCAAAAGTCAGTGGCAGAAAACAAATTTGTATACACTAAGGCTATGGTCACACAGGCTAAAGGCTGTTGTTGTCAGTCTATGTACTTTTGCAGACTGAAAGAAGCAGATCTGCTCAGTGCTACTAAGGGTTTCCAACTTTCCTCCTGACAAACTCCAGGCAGGGAGGCAGGGGTGTGATGTAGAGGGGCAGGGCTATGATGTGGTGAACAAGATAGTTTAGTTGCACATCTCTGAACTCCAGCTCATGTATATCTCTCTTAAAGACTGGAGGCCAAAACTGTTGGTCTGTTGGCAGCTTTTATTGGCCTGTGTATGGCCACCTTTAGACTAACATGCTCTGCAAGGCTCCCCTTGGATCTCGCTCACCTGTTGCCATACCAACAAGTATCACCATATAACCTCTCCACCTGCATGTTATATAATGTGTATGTTTTGTGTACCTGTAGCTGTACCATCAAAAATCACCAGAGACAGCTACAGTATAAGAAAGTACTGCAGGATAACTGCTTGACTGGTCTGTGCAAAGAAATTGCATCTAACCAAGTTGGAGTTCAAAATATCAGTATTGCAAGATAGATGTGCTTTTTGTTTAGTTACATAGTTGAGTTGTGTTGAAGTCCATCAAGTTCAACCCCTCAAAATGTAACCCAGCATCCATACATAACACACTGACACAGACCTCTCCATACACTCACAATACAATATATATATATATATATATATATATATATATATATATATATATATATATATATATGTGTAACAATTTCTATATATAGATTTTTGTATTATTATAGCCTTGGATATTACACTTGTTCAAGAAATCATCCAAGCCCCTCTTAAAGGAATTGATAAAAACGGGTAAAAAATGTTTCTTATACAGTTAGTTAGTAGTTAGGCAAAAATGTCATGTATAAAGGCTGCAGTGACTTGATGTGTCAGAACACTACTTCCTGCTTTTCAGCTCTCTTGGTTTACACTGACTAGTTACCCTGATTACCAGGCAGTACCCAATCACAGACTTGGGGGGGGGCACATGGGTCATATCTGTTGCTTTTGAATCTGAGCTGAATGCTGAGGATCAATTGCAAACTCACTGAACAAATATGACCCATGTGGCTCCCCTTAAAGTCGCTGACTAGCTCAGAATTATAGAGCTGAAAAGCAGGAAGTAGTGTTCTGACTATTATATTAGACATCCAGTCATTTTTGGCTAACTACCTATATTAGAAACATTTTTTATTTTGCACAGTCTATCTATTTACCCTGTTTTTATTTTCACACTGAACTGTTCCTTTAAAGGTGAACCACCCCTTTAACTGACTTTTTAAACCTTTTCACATTTTGTTTGTTGTCTCAGCACATTGCACGATTATAGGTTCTATTTTGCATGTTCCTGAGTGTGCTAGATTACTAATTCTGCTGATTCTGATCTTGACCATGGCCTGTTTCACCGTTTATTGAACCCTTGCTGTCTAAACTGACCCTTTGCCTGGACTTGACTTCGGTGTACTTCTTAACCCCTTGGATACCTCAAACTGTGTTTGGTGCAAGCTACTTCCTCCTTGGTCCTTAATTCCTAACCTGAGCTTTCGGGCCCTGAGAGTATAATCGGGTGTTTTTAGGGTGATATGGCCGTAGGCCATTATCCACTGCTTTCATCTCTCAAGCCTCGCGTAAATTATCAATCACAGTTGAAACTCTTTATAATGAAAGACTTTCATTCCGCATCAATTGTCCTTCTACCTGTGGTCTTGGGGTTGCCTTGGCTTTGTCTCCACAACCCAACCATCAATTAGTCCGAGAACCAGATATCACATTGGAGCCCTTGCAGCCAGCGGAATTGCCTTTCATCCAACTCTTTAGAGAAGATGAATTGTGCCTCAGTGGATCTTAGCTCTCTTCCCCTTGCTTATCAGAACTTTGTTGATGTGTTCTGTAAAAAGTCTGCAGAGATCCTTCCCCCTCATCGGCCCTACAATTGCCCCATTGACCTATTACCTGGCACTATGTGGATTTATCCATCCTTTCTCCTCTCCAGCTGGGGCCGGCTTTTTTATTGTGGAGAAGAAGGATGGCAGTTTACGACCATGCATCGATTATAGAGGCCTCAATAAAATCACCTCGAAAAATCGTTATCCTCTACCCATCATTTCAGAACTTTTTGACCAACTCAAAGGGGCCTGTCTATTCAGAAAATTAGACCTCAGGGGTGCATACAATTTAATCCAAATCCAAATGGAAAGGTGACGAGTGGAAGACTGCTTTCAATGCAATGCGCCCGCAGTCTTCCAAAAATTTGTCATCTTCAAAGACATCTTCAAAGACTTGCTTAGACTGTTGTAGTTTATCTGGACGATATTCTCATCTTCTCCAAGAATTTGGATAAACACCGGGTCCTCTCTCATTTAAGATATAATGTCAAGATACCTTTTCTGGATTACATAATATCCCAAGTAGGGTTTGAGATGGATGCTGCCAAAATCTCAGCAATTCAAGAGTGGCCGATTTCTCATAGTACCAGGGCCATACAAAGATTCATCGGTTTTGCAAATTATTATAGACAATTCATCAAAGGCTTCTCTTCTAGAATTGCCCCAATATTGGCCCTCATCCACAAAGGAGGGAAACCTAACTGCTGGACCCTGCAAGCTCTGGAAGATTTAGAGTCATTGAAAAAATCTTTTTCTTCTGCCTCTGCCTTGTCTCAGTGATAAGAAACTTCACGCTTGTGCCTTCTTCTCTAAAAAATTCTCACTGCTGGATCAAAACTACAATGTTGCCAACCGAGAACTCCTTGCAGTAAATTTGGCACTGGAGGAATGGAGGCATCTTCTGGAAGGCTCTACTATACCAGTAACAATCTTTACAGATCACAAAAAATCTACAGTACCTTCAAGCTCTTAAGCGTCTAAACCTCAGACAAGCCCACTTTTTCCCATTTTAACTTCATCATCACATTCCGACCTGGTTCTAGGAATAGAAAGGCTGATGCATTATCTAGGACAGGGCTGTCCAACTGGCAGCCGGCCCGCAACCCCCCCTTGTGTGGCCCCCACCAACCTGCTGTGTTACTGCTTACATTGTGTAAACTTTAAATGGTATCACTACAGAGATTAATTGGCCCGTGCATTGTTTAAACCTCAAATTCAGACTAATCCCCTTTATTGTTCACACCTGTGCTCCCCCTGCATTGTTCACACTTGTGACACCTCTATTGTTCACATCCTAAAACCCTGTACTGTTCACACCTAAGACCCAGACTGAAACTACCCACATTGTTCACCCTGTGTGTGCCCTGCACTGCCTGCGTGTGCCCTGCTCTGCCTGCGTGTGCCCTACGTGTGCCCTGCTCTGCCTGCGTGTGCCCTGCTTTGCCTGTGGAACGTAAGCCTGGTATTTGTTCTGGGGTGGGGTGTTATCCAAGGTGAAGAGGAGGCATATGGATTTAAGGGTCTGTCTTAATATGACAACTTTTTTCACATATGAGTGATAAGTGATATCCCTGCAGTGAGCCACCAACCATTTTGTTTTTTGGTGTGCTACCACAATTAACGTTGACATGATCTTGTGATAACATGGGTGTGGTTTAAAAACAGGGAGTTGGCAACACTGGCTTCCATTATCGGCCCTCCACTATGTAGGCCGGAAAAATTTTGGCCCTCAGTACCACAGAAGTTGGACAGCACTGATCTAGGAGTTTCATTCCTGTGAATTCTTGCCCAAAAGATAATTACCCTATTGTTCCTCCAGCTAAAATTGTGGCTGCATTGTTTCCTTCAATGGCCTCTCAAATCCTATCGGCACAATCTTCTGCACCACCCAATACCCCAATTGGAGTGGCCTATGTTCCACCTGATCTTCGTCACACCATTCTTTGCCAGTCCCACAATTCCAAACAAGCAGGCCATCCTGGGATCAGGAAAACTGCTGATTTGTTGTCTTGTTTGGTGGCCTTCAATACGGAAGGATGTCAGAGATTTTGTATCTTCTTGCTCTATTTGTGCCGTTTCCAAATCCTGTCATTCCTCTCCCATGGGACTGCTTCTGCCGCTACCCATTCCCTCTAGACCCTGGACCCATCTGGCCATGAACTTACAGTAATTGTGGATCTTTCTCCTTCTCTGGGTCACACGGTCATTTGGGTAGTAATTGACAGATTCAGTAAAATGGCTCATTTTATTCCCCTCCGTAAATTACCTTCAGCGATGGAACTCGCAAAATTATTAATTCAGCATCCATGGCTTTCCCGCTGAAATTGTTTGGGACAGAGGTTCCTAGTTCATTTAGAGATTTTGGAGATCCTTCTAAAATCCCTCAATATCTCACTTCAATTTTCTTCAGCCTATCATCCTCAATCTAACGGAGTCAATCAAGCTCTAGAACAATTTTTAAGATGCCATATGTCGTTGTGTTAAGACAGTGTTAAGGCAGTGTCGGTGTGTTAAGACTGGGCCGAATTTGCACATATTAATTTTCTACATGTCTCTTCCGAGAGATCTCCTTTTTTTGTGTATATGGTCAACATCCTTTGGCATTCCCTCAAGATTTACTTCTCATCAATGTACCTGCGGCCAATGATCAAGTTTCCCACATGTCTGCAATCTGGCAAGCTACAAAATCCAACCTGGAGAAGAGTTATTTTTCTCAAAAATCTTATGCCGATAAACGTTCTTCTCCTCCTCAGTACTCTCTTGGGGGAAAAGTCTGACTTTCTACCAAGAACATTCATCTCAAAACTCCATCTCCTAAGTTGGGCCCGAATTCATTGGCCCTTTTCCTATAATTGAACGCATCAATCCAGTGGCGGTTCGGCTTCAATTGCCGTCAGAGATGTGGTTTCCAAAAGTATGTCATGTATCCCTCATCAAACCTGCAGCGTTGGTCATTCTTCATCTCCTCCTGCTCCCGTAATTATGGATGAAGTGGAGAAGATCTTGGATTCTCGCATTTCCAGAGGTTTCCTTCAATACTTGGTTGAATGGAGAGGTTTTGGGCCAGAGGAATGCTCCTAGATTAAACATTTGGACATCTATGCTCCACTTCTAATTAAGGGGGAGGAGTTAATCAGGTAAATTCTGATCAGGCTTTGTGTGCTCTGGTTGAAACCTTAACCTTGTGAATTCAAAGCGAGTGTGGGAGCTGCTAAGCGAGTGTTGCATGTGATATAAGTGTTGCATGTGAATTAAGTGTTAAGCAGCGTTAAAAACCTTAAGGCGTTGGTGTTTGCTGTGCATGCTGGGAGTGCTGGGTGCAAGAAGGGAGTAAGTGCAAATAACTGACTGCTGTGTGTTCTGTAAGTTATCTGAGACAAACAGCTTTTTCTTTTCTCTGTTTGGGGTAAACTCGTAGATACATTGAGTGCATTTATTTTCTTTTTGTGTTTTAGCTTTAGAGTTTCTAAGGGGAACATTTTTTTTTAAAAAAAAGTTAATAAGGGGTTATTTTACTGCTGGTAGCAAATAGCATTTTTTTCCCTCTTTCTTCTAATTAAGGAGGAGGAGTTAATCAGGTAAATTCTGATCAGGCTTTTTGTGCTCTGGTTGAAACCTTAACCTTGTGAATACAAAGTGAGTGTGGGAGCTGCTACGTGAGTGTTGCATGTGAATTAAGTGTTAAGCAGCGTTAAAAACCTTGAGGCGTTTAAAACTGAAAAGGCGTTTGTGAGGAATTGCATTTGGGAGACTGTAAGTACCCAGTGTAAATAAATATGAGTGCAAGTGGGTTTGCTGGTATTACTCAGTGTGTGTCTTGTCACATGTATGTGGTGTTGGAGCAGCAGTTCCATGCAGTATTTACATGTGAGAGATGTCGGTGGGTTTTCATCTTGGAATCTGAACTGCAGACTTTAAGGGGTGAACTTGCAGCACTGAGAGCAGCGGCAAACGAGGGGGAGGAAAGGAGGCTCACAGAGCAACCACTGACAGGGGCTAGTGGAGTGGGGGGAGGAGAAGGGGCAGTGGAGGCTAATGAGGGAGGAAGGTTTGTGACAGTCAGGAGGAGAAGTAGGGGACAGAAGGGTAGGGGGGCTGGTCCACAGCTTGTCCAAAACAGCAAATTCGCCGTTTTGGCTGAAGATGCTGGGGAGGAAAACTCTGAACTGGCGTGTATGGAGCAGACTGACCCTCAGAGCACCCTGGGAGGCAGTGTCTCTAATACGGGTGGTGGGGTGAGTGCAAGGACGGAAAGACAGGTTATAGTTATAGGAAATTCAATTATTAGAAAGGTGGATAGGGTAATCTGTCGTAAGGCCTCTACATGCCGAACAGTCTGCTGCTTGCCTGGTGCTAGGGTTCGGCATGTGGTGGAATGAGTGGACAGATTATTGGGAGGGGCTGGGGAAGACCCAGCGGTCTTGGTACACATAGGTACCAATGACAAAGTTAGAGGAGGTGGTGAAGAACGATTTTAAAAAACTAGGTGTAAAGTTGAGGGCGAGGACTTCCAAGGTAATTTTCTCCGAGATATTACCTGAGCCACGAGCAACGCTAAGGAGACAGTGGGAGCGTAGGGAGATTAATGCGTGGCTGAGAGATTGGTCAGAGATTGGCGGATTTCTCAGTCGGCTACAGGCTAGGGATGGGCTGCACCTCAATGATGATGGTGCAGCTGTTTTGGGAGAGAAGATGCCTAGAGGGTTGGAGGAGATTTTAAACTAGGTGTGTGAGGGGAGGGTTCAGTAAAAGATTCAGTGAAAGACAGGTTAGATGAGATAGTGGGCAAAGAAAGGGAAAATGGGGGAGGAGATTTGGCTGGGGGTACTGTTAAAGGGATCCTGTCATCGGAAAACATGTTTATTTCAAAACGCTTCAGTTAATAGTGCTACTCCAGCAGAATTCTGCACTGAAATCCATTTCTCAAAAGAGCAAACAGATTTTTTTATATTCAATTTTGAAATCTGATTTTGTCAATTTCCCAGCTGCCCCTGGTCATGTGACTTGTGCCTGCACTTTAGGAGAGAAATGCTTTCTAGCAGGCTGCTGTTTTTCCTTCTCAATGTAACTGAATGTGTCTCAGTGGGACATGGGTTTTTACTATTGAGTGTTGTTCTTAGATCTACCAGGAAGCTGTTATCTTGTGTTAGGGAGCTTTTATCTGGTTATCTTCCCATTGTTCTTTTTTTTGGCTGCTGGGGGGGGGGGAAGAGAGGGGGTTGATATCACTCCAACTTGCAGTACACCAGTAAAGAGTGGTTGAAGTTTATCAGAGCACAAGGAAAATTGACAATTTGTCTAGCCCCATGTCAGATTTCAAAATTGAATATAAAAAAAATCTATTTGCTCTTTTGAGAAATGGATTTCAGTGCAGAATTCTGCTGAAGCAGCACTATTAACTGATTCATTTTGAAAAAAATATTTTTCCCATGACAGTAACCCTTTAAGGATAGGGAGGACCACATGTCATATGTTCAATATGGTACCAATGTATGTTTGCAAATGCAAGGAGTCTGACTGGTAAAATGGGAGAGCTGGAGGGTGTGAAATATGATGTGATTGGTGTGGCTCAAACATGGTTGAATGAGTCTCATGACTGGGCAGTAAATATCAGTGGCTATACTTTGTTTCGGAGGGAGAGAGGCAATAGAAAAGGAGGAGGGGTATGTCTGTTTGTTAGGCAGGATTTAAAAGCTTATATAAAGGAGGAGGTTATGTTAGAAAATGAGGGGGCAGAAGTCTTGTGGGTGGAGTTCTTCACCAATTGTAAAGAGTCCGGCAAATTAATTGTAGACGTATGCTATAGACCCCCTAATGTAAGTGAGGAGGAGGAGGGGAAGCTCCTTATGCAAATAGAAAAGGTTGCTAGTTTGGGTAAAGTAATGATAATGGGGGTTTTTAATTACCCAAATATTGACTGGAGCAACAGTACTGCCAGATCAGTTAATGGGAACAAATTTATAAACCTTTTGCATGACAATTTTATGGCACAGGTTGTTGAGGAGCCAACAAGAAAAAATGCTATTCTGGATTTAGTGATCTCAAATGACCCAGAACTTATAGCAAATGTGCAAATCATTGAACCCCTGGGTAATAGTGACCATAAAGTTATATCATTTAATGTCTGGTGCAAAAAACAAATATATACTGGGGCAAAAAAAACTATGAATTTTGCAAAAGCTAATTTATGTGCCTTGAGGGCTGCCCTACAGAGTATTGATTGGGGCATTAAGTTTTCAGCTAACACAGAACAGCAGAACAGAATGGTTGTCATTTAAAATGATATTAAATCATTACTGTTCTCAATTTATTCCCTTAAGGAGTAAATGTAGAAGCTCTAAGAATCATCCTATGTGGCTTAAAACAGAAGTAAAGCAGTTAATAGGAAAGAAGAGAAAGGCATTTATAAACTCCAAATCTGTTGGGACAGAAGCTGCATTTAATGAATATTAACACTGTAATAAGTGTTGTAAATCAGCAATCTGGAAGGCAAAGAAAGGAAATGAAGAGTTAATGGCAATGGAGGTGAAAACTAAACCTAAAAAGTTTTAAAATATAATAGTAGTAAAAAGATGCAGGTTGAGAGTGTTGCTCCATTAAAAAATGGTACCAGTATGGTTGTAACAGATACAGAAAAGGCAAATGTGTTAAATCAGTTCTTTTCTTCAGTGTATACAATAGAGGAGTCTGAGTTCCCAGGCTCACTTTATAGCTGCACTAGTGGCTCAGCTCAATCTAGTCAGTGGCTGATATGATTCATAAAGCTTTAATAAAAATTTATGTAAACAAGGCTCCAAGGCCTGATGGCATACACCCCCGGGTTCTAAGAGACCTTGGTTCAGTTTTACCAGCCCCTATTTCTGATTTTCTCAGATTCACTTTCATCTGGTATGGTGCCTATGGATTGGAGAAAAGCTCATGTTAGTCCAATATTTAAAAAGGGATTATGATCTCAGCCTGGCAATTATAGGCCAGTAAGATTGACATCTGTGGTGGGCAAATTATTTGAAGGCTTGTTAAGGGATCACATTCAAAATTTTGTCCTAGTGAATGGCATTATGAGCAGCAATCAGCATGGCTTTATGAAGGATAGGTCATGTCAGACAAATTTGATTGCTTTTTATGATGAGGTAAGTAAGATGCTGGACAGTGGGGGGGGGGGCAGTAGATGTGATCTATTTGGATTTTGCCAAAGTGTTTGATACTGTGCCCCACAAACGACTGCTTTATAAACTAAGGTCTGTTGGGCTTAATGAAGTCGTTTGCTCATGGATAGGAAACTGGCTACAGGATCGTGTACAGAGGGTGGTTGTTAATGGTACATTCTCTACTTGGAGTAAGGTTCTTAGTGGGGTCCCGCAGGGCTCGGTATTAGGTCCAATTTTATTTAACTTGTTCATTAATGACTTAGGGGAGGTTGTTGTAAGTAATGTATCAGTGTTTGCAGATGACACAAAACTATCCAGCACAATTAATTCCATCCAGGTTGATAAACTTGGCTGTAGTAAGCAATGCCAGTCAGCAGCATCAAGGGCAAATAGGGTCTTGAGCTGTATTAAAAGGGGCATAGAGTCACAGGAGGAGGGGGTCATTCTTCCACTGTATAGAGCACTTGTAAGGCCCCATTTAGAATATGCCGTTCAGTTTTGGTCTCCATCACTCAAACAGGACATTATTGTAGTAGAGAGGATACAGAGAAGGGCAACTAAGCTCGAGAAAGGTATGGAAAATCTTAGCTATCAGGAAAGACTGGCCAAATTGGGGATGTTCACGCTGGAGAAGAGGTGCTTAAAGGGTGATATGATAACTATGTATAAATATATAAGGGGATCATATAATAATCTCTCTAATGCTTTATTTACCAGTAGGTCTTTACAGCTGACACGAGGTCACCCATTCCGATTAGAAGAAAAGAGGTTCCGCCTAATCTATAACAGCACTCAATAGTAAAAACCCATGTCCCACTGAGACACATTCAGTTACATTGAGAAGGAAAAACAGCAGCCTGCCAGAAAGCATTTCTCTCCTAAAGTGCAGGCACAAGTCACATGACTGGGGGCAGCTGGGAAATTGACAAAATGTCTAGCCCCATGTCAGATTTCGAAACTGAATATAAAAAAAAATCTGTTTGCTCTTTTGAGAAATGGATTTCAGTGCAGAAGTCTGCTGGAGTAGCACTATTAACTGATGCGTTTTGAAAAAAACATGTTTTTCAATGACAGGATCCCTTTAATTTGTTGCCTATTCCCCAATTATCACCAATGCAGAAATTAACTATGGAGGCAGATATTACAGCGGAGGAAGTTTCCCAGTCGATTAGCTCGTCTCTGATGGGCAAAAGCCCTGGGCCGGACGCTTACACCATTGGGTACTACAAAGAATGCTCTGATTGTAGCGAAAATAGTAGCATCTAGAATACAAAAGGCTTTGAGTCAACTGATAGGGCTTGATCAAACAGCTTTATTGCTGGGATGGAATCAAGAGACAACACCAACAAACTGATTAACATTTTGCTAAACATAAGAAAACTCCCCTTATGTTACTGTAGACAGACGCCAAGAAGGCTTTTGATAAGGTCAATTGGCATATGTGTTTTACTGCCTAGCTAAATTTCGATTCTGAGAACGCTTATGTAAATGGATCAGATCTTTATACAATGGCCCGGTAGCAAGGGTTAGGGTGAATGGAGTGCTCTCTGACTATATAATAACAATTAAAACTTCACTGGTCAAGGATGTCCCCTCTCGCCCACATTATCTTCCCTGGCTTGAGTCAAAGTCCTAACGAATAAGCTTATTACGATTCCAAATTGGGCTAGGCAGAATCAACGCGGTTAAGACAAATATTATGCCACGACTGCTTTACCTCTTTTGTATTCCAACACCTGGCTAAAAACTTTCCAATCAGCTATAATAAAATTAATCTGGAAGGATCGATGACAATAATCAAAAGTACCATTTTATTTAGGAGGAAGGCTGAAGGAGGCTTAGCTCTCCCAGACTGCGCCCGATATCTAAAAACAGCATTACTTACCAGGATAATCAAGGTCTAATAATTTGGACAGTAAAGATTGGGTGGAAATCAAGCAACAATCCACAGTCATTTGATTAATTTACCATGGATAGATATGGTGTACCAGAGGATATTATATATCTCCCACCCATTACTGAAAAGCACTATGGCAACTTGGGATGAAAGGAAATCCAAAAATCTCTGCTTTTCCTTCACCACTCATACCTATCACCAACAACCCAGCATTCCCCTCTGCTTTCTGACCTAATGCCTTCAAAGAATGGCTAGTTGATGGACACTTACAATTCATCCATGTAATTGAGAAAGGACAGCTTGCTGACTTAGACCTTCTCAAGCAGGACAGACCCAATGTGGTTCTCCGAGACTACCAATTCTGTAAGGTTAAGCACTTCTACAAGTATCCAGGGGCACTAGCATGCAACAGTGCTGCCCCTCCAAAACACACAATATCTGTTATATATGATATGCTAGACAATTTGGGCCACAATAAAAAACAGCCTTTTATAAGGGCTTGGGAATGAGACCTTGGTTTCGATATACCTGAGGAATCACATAAGCGAGGGATAACTAATCTAATGTCCAGTTCAAGATGTTGCAAGATTCAAGAGCTAAATTATAAAATACTAAGTAGATGGCACTATACACTTCATAGACTGAACATGATTTACCCAGCTACAAAAATAATTGCTGAAGGTGCAAAGCTGGAGTTGGTACCCTGCTTCATATATTCTGAGAATGTCCCAGCCTTATAGGATACTGGCCAATAATCTTGCAAATCTGTTCACGGATCTTAGGCAGAGAGTTACCAGAATCTTATAAACTTATCCTCAGGCTTTGGAAACCCTCCACGCCGCCGACTACTAGAGAATGGATAGAGATGGTCAACAAAATAGTTACATTTGAGGAACTATCCACATTTATAGGTAGACCGCATTCTAGTTTCATAGATACGTGGCTAAGGTGGTTTCTTTTCAGGGACTCAACTGAATATAAGCAACTTTTGGGCTCCTAAATTTTTCCTAAAAAAAAAAAGTGCCAAAGATCTGTAGATATATTGTCTATTGTGGTAGGCTTCCCTATACTGTATGTTCTCTTCTTTTCAACTGGTTAGCAAAGGTATGAATTTTATTAAATGGTACCATACATAAATACCTTATCAGAGTTCTTCTGTTATACTGCCATAAAGACTATCCATATATGTAAAGATATATGTAAAAGGTATGGAACTAGAGGCATGATATATATATATATATATATATATATATATATATATATATATATATATATATATATATATATATATATATAATACCTTTTTTTTCCCTTTCTGTATCCCACCCCATACTTAATTGAAATCGATAAAAATTATTGTACAAAAAAAAACATCAGTAGCCAGGGCCCCCCCCCCAAGTTATAAAAAAAAAACCATCAGAGGCCAGGGTCCCCCAATGTTTTTAGTGCCCAAAGGTTTAATAAGAAAAAATTTGTGCTCGACTCCTGCTTCTGTGCAACTCAGCTTCTACTTTGGTGCAACACGGCTCCTACTTCGGCGCAACTTGATTCCTACTTCGGCGCAACTTGGTTCCTACTTCAGCAGTTCAAGGGGGCATGGTTAATCCAGGAAACACTGCATGGCCTGCCCCCCTTAACATATAGAAGCCATTGGGCAGGGACAATTGTTCCCCCAATGCCCCCTGATGGTGGCCCAGCCAGCGCCTCCCCTATCATTGAGCCCTAGGCAAGTTACTCTGCCTACACATAGTTCTGGACCTGCTGCATCATTAATATTCACCAGGTGGAGAGAAGTGTTCAAATGCACTAGTCTGCCCTAGCCCTTAGTTTCCCCACCTTCAGCCATTGTTTGGCTTTGTGATAAGCTTTTCACTAGACAGCTATGTTTCGATCGTGTTAAAAAAAAGAGAAGTAACATTGTAAGTAAGGTTGAAAAAAGACACACGTCCATCAAGTTCAACCTTTTCGTTTTTTTGTTTTTTTTTTAATCTGCCTAACTGCTAGTTGATCCAGAGGAAGGCAAAAAAAAAAAACATCTGAAGCCTCTCCAATTTCCCTCAGATGGGGAAAAAGTTCCTTTCTGTCTCCAAAATGGACTAGTCCCTGGATCAACTTGTACTATGAGCTATCTTCCATAACCCTGTATTCCCTCACTTGCTAAAAAGCCATCCAACCCCTTCTTCAAGCTATCTAATGTATCAGCCTGAACCACTGATTCAGGGAGAATTCCAAATCTTCACAGCTCTCACTGTAAAAACCCCTTCCGAATATTTAGGAGGAACCTCTTTTCTTTTAATCGTAATAGATGACCTTGTGTCAGCTGGAAAGACCTAGTAGTAAATAAAGCATTAGAGAGATTATTCTATGATCCCCTTATATATTTATACAGTTATATCTCCCCTTAAGCGCCTCTTCTCCAGCGTGAACATCCCCAATTTGGCCAGTCTTTCCTCATAGATAAGATTTTCCATACCTTTTACCAGCTTAGTTGCCCTTCTCTGTACCCTCTCTAATACAATAATGTCCTGATGGAGACCAAAACTGTAAGGCATATTCTAGAAGAATGTGACTATTTTAAATTTTGCTTTGCTGCAAGGAATATAAAAAAACATTTAATAAATCCAATTGTAGGCAAAAAGTACATTTGCCACAAATCCTATGAATTGACCCAATGTTTAAAATGTGTTATGTTTAGAATGCTACTGTTCTGAGAGTAAATTTAGTAAATTTGTTTTAGAAAATTATATAGAAGAGCTGAGGGAAACTTTTTTTTGTGAAAAAAAATGGCAACTTTTAGCAGCATAAATATAAATAATATATAGCAATAATAATTATTATTATTTATAAGCAGCTCATTAATGACCGCAATAAATGCATTTTTTTATGGAGGAATAGCGCAGGTGGAGATATGTAGTGTTTTGACACCACATTGATTTATCACTCTTTTTCTCTATTTTTTGATGTACAAAAATAATGGTGAAAAAATACACCACATGTCACCATCTGAACAGTAGGCATTGTTGTGTAAAAAAAGCATAATGAAGTGTAAATGTAGTGTATGTGAAAATACAGTGTGACAATACAGTTTTCCATACTAGACAAAGGAAGTAAAGGAGCGATCCAACCCCCTGCCGTGTAATTAATTTAAACAGACTTTTCATTAGCGGTCAATTTTCAATCTAAAATCCGCTCACCGCAGGGATAGCTTGGCTCGGGTGCACTTGCCCCGAACCCTTCACTTAGCAGTATTTCTCCAAAAAACACAAGCATGGGTCACTCACCGCTCCTGTTTGGTGGCCCCGAACCCTTAGCATATTGGAGACATCAATCCTTTGAACCAGCGAAATGGCACGCACTCAGCAGGACTCCAGGCAGCGGTAAAAATCAATTCACAAACATTTGTCGTCCTAACGCGTTTCGTGTATTCACACACATAATCATAGGCATCAAATAACAATCACTAACACTTGGGTTAAAAAGCATTGGAAGTCTCCGTCATCTCAGACGTACTTCCTTTTACACACTTTTAACCGTTTGTATACTTGTTGTTGTGTTATAAAGTTACATTATTCTTTTTAAAAAAAAACTTCATAGGAAAATACCTTTTTAAGCATTTTTCAACTTTTCTAATATTGTATACAATGTTTCAATAAATACAATGTTTCAATAAATCATAAAAATTCTATATGTGTGTCTAACTTTCCATTTCTATTTCAAAATTGTAACAATATCTAATAGCTATGAAATTCTTAGGAGAAGAGGGGCATCTATTTGCTTATTCCCCTACATTCTCATACATTCTATCTTTAATAAAAGTAGTTTCTATTTAACCTTTCCTAATTAGCCGCTTTAAAATTATGGACATTACCAGTTAATTATATCAATATATTTTCCCCGTGTACTCTAAATATTCCCATAGGACATGGATTTCATACTATTATTAAACTTATACATGACAGCGAACATCCCATCTTACATTTAATCCCTTAGGTTCGCATGTATCCAATATAAAAATCCATCTTACTTCCAATTCTAGAAGTTTTTTCAGTTTAATGCCCCCTCTGCTCCAGTTCCTCACTTTATCTATTCCCTGAATTTTTAAACAGGATACATCTCCTTGGTTGCATTGGGAAAAGTGTCTGGATACTGTAGTACCATTACTCCCAGCCCCTATTTGACTGGATGCCACATTGTGTACATGTCAGCAGATACACAACATAACTAGTATTACAATTGATAAAACAATTAATATTATACTCTTTTGGAGTTTTAGTACTTATAAATGTTTTAGATTTATGTACCCGCGAACATGTGACACCTCAAAACAGTAAGTTCCCGTGGTTTCTAACCAACTATAATGATAGCAAACCAAGAGAGGTACTAATAGGGGGTTGCCCCTCACTGGGGCAGATTCTATCCCCAAGTGAATTCAAAAGAAAATAAAAGTAGTAGGTTAGAAACCACAGGAACTCACTGTTGTGGGGCGTCACGATGTGTCACATGTTTGCGGGTTTTTTATTTTATCCAAATAATCCACATTTTTTAAAATGATTTTCTTTTTCTCTGTAATAATAAAACAGTAGCTTGTACTGGATACTAACTAAGATATAATTAATCCTTATTGGGGGCAAAACCAGCCTATTGGGTTTATTTAATGTAAAATTACGGTAAGATCCGGTATCTAGAAAACCCCAGGTCCCATACCTGTATAACAGGTCCCATACCTGTATAACGAATATAATTCGCCATTTGTGTACTAATAAATACTTCAGCAGCCCTATCACTAAATCAGATAGAGAATACAAATGAATATGCTGAAAACAAATTTAGTGTCAAGAATATTGTATAAAAGCTACAAAAAAATCAAGTTTTTCTAAATCATCAATTTACAATTATGGGGTGATAGGCAATGATATAAATCAAGATGAAAGCTTAATTTTCTAGCATAATAGACACACCAACAAAAAAGACAAGTACCACTCATGATCATTTTGAAGTTAACACTATTAAATATCTATCCTTTTAATAATCAGAATTTAATAATCAGCCCTGTAGCATCAGTTTATATTACAGGCCAACTTCATTTTCTGCTTGATAATTTGCAACGACCCCTAAACTACTCAACAGCATTGAGCAGCTTCTCAACAGCTGCT
Source organism: Xenopus petersii (assembly GCA_038501925.1). Taxonomy (NCBI): domain Eukaryota; kingdom Metazoa; phylum Chordata; class Amphibia; order Anura; family Pipidae; genus Xenopus; species Xenopus petersii. Next base: position 30,377,029 of record CM076679.1, on the reverse strand, counting down.
TAGTGCCCACTGCATATGAGTGTCGCAGACACTTTCCAAGATGGTGACAAGTTTGAAGTCCTGGATCATTGCTGCTATTGACAAGCTGAAACTTTAGGCTGGTGCCATAAGTTTAGTATATAAAATATGTAATTTTTAGCCATGTTGCTTTTTTTGTGTTTAGTTCTCCTTTAAGCTTTCTTCCTGCTCTTTGCCTTTCATGTAAAATTTGAGTAAAGTCTTGTTAAAAGGCTAACAGCTGTTAGAAATGGTGCACCAACTGTGATGCAGTTAACCACTGTCCTAAACTGCCCACAGGAAATGAAGTGACTTTTGAGTGACACCCTGGAAATGTCACATAACACACTCAACAGCAAGTATGTCAACTGACAACAGGTGCAGCTATAAGAGAGCACTGTAGGCAAATAGGGAAGGAATTCTTTCTACAACCCTGGATGCCTGGAAATCACAATAATCACAGCATCTGTCTGCATTATTGCCAACACATCTCTTTTACTGCAATATTTTCAAGATAGACAGATAATGACAAACAGGCAACTGACATCAAGAATGACAATGCTTAGACATTTAACTTGATGACTTTTAAATAATTATATTGTTTTATAAAAAAAATACAATACCTGTATATTATTAACATTTATAATATAGTGCTGCAGATTTTATATACAGTATCATTCATTGCCCCAAAAGAGCTTACAATCAGAAAAGCAGCAATGCAAACAAATGTGTGACAGTGCTCTTCTTATAGTCAAGGGAATTGTAAAAGTATTAAAACAAGTGTGTATCACTTTGACTTAGTTGAGAACAGTGCCTTTAAACACTGGACAGCATTTGATCCACTTATTAAGAACCCTTATAAATGAATCTCTGCAAACTGATGTACTATGCTTTTGTTCTTTGTGAGAGTAATTTCGAAGTACATGTCACTGCCTGGAGAAGATTTGAAACTGATAACTACATGTAATCTGACAAATATTTAACAAACATTTATTTATAAGGAAAGAGGATTTGCTATGCAGGACACAAAAAGGGGTCTGTGTGATCCCCTCCCTGGACATAAAAATGCTATCGGCAAAACAATGCTATATCAATTCAAAGTGGACTTCTGAGGCAAAGGCACAGCAAAAAAAACAAAACTAAGGGTTGTTTATTTTAGTTTGTGTCTGGAACATTTCAGAGGATTATAATGCCATATATTTTACATGTATAAACTCTCCCTGGGCAGCATGACGGAAATATTCCAACAATACCAACATGCTTAGAGGAACTCATTAACTCCTTCCCCTCAAGAGAAACCAGTAATGCTTCCAATGTATTTCAAAAACAACTCTAAAAGATAAACTTTATCCATAGATCACTGGGGTTCATTTGTTGTGGCAAATATAGCCTAGATTTCTCATCTAAAATCTCAGCATGGGAAGTTTGCACCAAATAATGACATTGTGTCAACACTGTAAACGTTGACAAATGAACCACTGAATTACTACTGATGGGTTTTATTTATATAGCACTTTACTTCCATGGGACACAAAGGCAGCTTTTTGCAGGAAAATTATATCACTAGATTGTAAAGTGTTCTTTTAAAACGGCCCCTGAAACTAAGTTATTGTATTTAAATGTATTTGGCATCATGCGTATGCACAGAACATTTTATTAAAAACATAATTCAATCATTTCTTAAGCTTTAAATGGCAAGCTGTTATTGAGCAGCAAATTTGTTTCAGACAGGTCAAATTTAGGAACACAGTCACAATTTCAGCCTAAACAGTCATATTTGGCAAATACAGTACATCCTATGCAAAGATCAAGTTGCAATACCAAATACACAAAAAAGTCTTCACCATTCAGGACCACTATTCGTTTCCTTCATCCCATGTGGTGTATATGATTACATGTACTAAGTGCTCTACAGATAGCATATACATTCGAGAACCAGGACAAAAATATGACCAAGACCAAATCCTGTGATACACCAGTGGGGCAAAACTTCTGCAATCAAAATAACAGTCGTCAGGACATGAAGGTTTTCATTTTAAAAAGGAACTTCAAAACTGAATGGTAAAGGAAGATCTATAAATTCAAATGTATGGAGTTATTCAGTGTATTATAGGGCCTAATTATTGTAACACGTTTTGGGCTCAATAACAGCCTTTCCGGACTAGTACGAGTAGAACACCGGTTACACTGGACTCTCTCACCCAGAGTGGGGCTTTGCACAGTGGAAGAGGAAGGTAATGGTGTTGTGCAACTACACCTCTCATGCTGCTATGAGTTTTTAGCCCAGTAACAAGGGAGATCAGGAAGTATAGGGCATTAAAGCCATAGAGACACATTTAACTCTGAATCCCTACATACACCCAGGGGGAAAATCATTCCCCACATTTAACACCATATTGCAATATACACAGTACCATGTACATCCTCTCTTTTGGGGGTAGAATGGGCTGCCAAGCCTCCCCTATTCAAGATTCTTGATCATCACTGAAATCAAGGCAGACCTCAGGTCAAAGTCTCTGCTTCTTCCCACGACTTGGAAGTGTCCCGCCAGCAGTCCCACAGACAATGGGGGCATTTATTAGCAAAGTCACCCAGTACCATGGTGACCTCAGCATTGCACTTTCCACAGTAACGAACCATAACTTTTCTGCCGTAACTGTCAGACTTTTCCCCAAATGTACAGTACCATGCCAGACATACCTCTGGCTTCTATCAGTCACTGGCACTTCCCTGGTGCCACCCCTGGGAACACCAGCCGGTGTGTCCTCTTCCTCCCACCATCCCAGCTGGCCTCTGCCATATTGTATGGGTAGGGGCTTATAGTCTTCCGATGCACACAGAGTCACTAGTAAGATACTCACAGTTCACAGAGATATGCGGGTGAAGAAACAGTATGCAGAAGTCTCTCCTCAGCGTTGATTAGAGATAATGCACACACCCAGGGACAGAGCAATCACTAGACAGCCATCTTCCTTGATTGCTACACACAAAATAGCAGTGATGACCTCATATTCGGGAACACCCCTGGTCAACTCATGGCAAATATTAACTCGGGGAGATTGTGGATGCACAACTTAGGCCAATTTCAAAAAGTTTAAAGCCCTGTCTAAATGATTCAAGTAAATATGCAAGTGCATGTAATTTTGAAACAGGGTTCTTTTTGTTACAAAGTTATGATCATAATATTGATAAGCCACCATACCACGTCAAGGTAAAACCCCACATGGTGGTCCCTAACTTTTTTATCTTTAGTCATAGTAAAAAAGGAATATTACAGGCAAGTGGTACAGGCACATAACATGCAGAGCGTAACACAGGCTGACACTCCCCTGGGACAGATTTGACAGGATCTCACTTCACCTCTGCGACACACTTGTAGTGGCCTGGATCACCTCAGGGAAATCCTCTATCCTGATTTCCTTTCCACTGGGATCCCTACACTACAGGCAATATAACCTGGGAGAGATACCTCCAAACTGCCACTCCTATCTTTAGCTCAACCCTAACTGACTTACACTCCTAGAGTGTACTATTACAGGAGCTACACCTGCCACTAACTAATGCCTCATTCACTGGGCCCTGTACCCCGACTTTACTGGACCCATGCTCAGGCTCAGAACACACATCCACCCTGTTCTTCAGGTGGAAGGCAAAGAGGAAGTGCCACTCCTTTCCCAGCACTTCCTATACAGGAAGTGGTCACAATGCCTCCTGGCCAATAACTGGGATATGCAAATACTTAAACTAGATACATGAGCTTTCGCCAAGTAACAAGGGAGATCAGGAAGTAAAGTGCATTAAAGCCATAGAGACACATTTAACTCTATGGGTCCCTACATTATTAAACTCTAAATTTTTGTGTTTGAGTTTTTAAAGGGGAAAAAAATAAATTTTTAGAGGTAAAAATTATCTTGAGATTTATTATGTTCTGAAACTGCTAAAATTTCAAATCCCATTCAGTATTCCTAATTTGGAAAACTGGGCAGGATTATTTTTTAATGGAAAAAATAAACTCAAGATTTATTATATTCTGAAGCTGCTAAAAATAGGAATACGAAAATACTCTAAGTCAATGGCAGATGGTGCAAATTTGCTTCACCAAATGATGTATAACTCTTGGACTGGGGGTTTCCTGGGACATGACCACTGTATACCATTTTGGATTTAATTGAGGAAGTTTTTTTACTTTAATTAGATTTATGACCATTGCCTTAAGCAATAGTTTTTTATTTTTATTTTTATGAGTGACAAAAAGTTGAATTTTAGTTTTAGTTTTCCATATTAGCCTTTCCAGCTCTCATGTGAATTTTGCCTGACGAAAGGGCATTGGTGCTCCGAAAGCTTGCAATGTATTTTTATTGTAGGCCTATATTGGTATCACTTCTACAATATCTTTGTATTTGTTTTTTTTTTTAATTATTTCTTCATTTTCCATACAAATCTGGATGATCAAATCCTTTGAGTCATGGACTATATGGAAAGCAGCTAATTTATAATCAGCTTAGCATGTTAACCATACCACTGCCATAAGTGTAGGTCCATAAGCAGTTCAAAATTTGGGCTATTTTATTTGATGCGGACACATTTAAATATATTATTTTAGGATCAAGTGATGATTACATGTTTATTATACAAAGTGCCTAGTAATCACAAAAATATCAGAAACTTTCTATCTTTTTCTGGCATCAGGGCAGGAGATCAAAGGAAGACATTTTGGTAAGAAACTAGGGACTGTGGGCTGAGCTGTCAAAATTGGGACTGTTCCGCAGAAAACAGGACAGTTGTAAGGTATGGTTAAATACTGTACAGCACCTGCTGCACTGCCATTCCCAGCAGGGGTGCGAAGGTATGTAAACAGACACGGGGTGGTCTGTTTATTAAAATTGAAATTAGGGGCAGATTTATCAAGGGTCGAATTTTGAATTGAAAAAACTTCGAAATTCGAATTTAAAAAGACCAACCAAAATTAAGTCAAAGTTTTTTTTTTGGTCGAATAGGTATGGTTTCGTTCAAATAGGTCTGTATTCGGCCGAATTTGAATCGTACGAACCAAAGGAATAGCTCATTCAATTAGAAGTTTTCCCAAAAAAATCTTCAATATTTCAAAGTCCACCAATTGACTCCAAATAGATTCTAGGAGGTCCCCCATAGGCTAAAACAGCAATTCGTCAGGTTTTAGATCAGCGGTTCTCAACCTGTGGGTCGCGACCCCTTTAGGGGTCGAATGACCCTTTCACAGGGGTCGCCTAAAACAGATTAGGGGTGTGAGGGCGGGTCCAAGAAAGAAAGCAGGTGGGCAAGGCCACTAATGGAGACAGGTGGCTGAGGGATGGGGTCACCTCCCATGATGTGTTCAATGGGCAGGCTCACGTAATAGGACTTGGGGCTGTGGGCGGGACTATCTGGCAAGTCAAGGTGTGTGTGGGCGGGACTGATTGACGGGATATCGGTGTGTGTGGTGCGGCCAGTGACTCCAGAGAAATGGTTGAAAGGTGTGCGGGGGGGACCGGGCTTCTCCCCGGGACATGCAGGATGGACGGGCGCTATCACCAGGCCGCCAGGGATGGAGGCGACTTGGAGGGATCTGAACTCACCGGACGAGGATGGCATGACTCTATGGGTGGCCTACCATGGGCACCTGGGGGCACAGCAGGTCATCGTGAGCCGGGGTGAGAACCTTGATGTGTTCATGTAGTTGTGTGTCCCTGTATGACCGTGGATAAGTCTTCTCTATACATTACATTCATCTGTTTAGCCTGCACCATCCAGTTACCCCCAGTTACCTGCACCTTCCAGTTACCCCCAGTTACCTGCACCTTCCAGTTACCCCCAGTTACCTGCCCCATCCAGTTACCTGCACCATCCAGTCACCCCCAGTTACCTGAACCTTCCAGTTACCTGCCCCATCCAGTTACCTGAACCATCCAGTTACCTGCACCATCCATTTACCCCCAGTTACCTGCACCATCCAGTTACCCCCAATTACCTGCCCCTTCTAGTTACCCTCTGTTACCTGCGCCTTCCAGTTACCCCCAGTTACCTGCACCATCTAGTTACCCCCAGTTAACTGCACCTTCCAGTTACCCCCAATTACCTGCACCTTCCAGTTACCCCTAGTTACCTGTGCCTTCCAGTTACCCCCCTGCACCATCTAGCCAGGACTTTAGCTATGATAGGGCAGGGAGTCCCCAATTCTACTAACAACTCATACCCACAGTTGCAGTAGCAACGAAAATAATTTTATGGTTGGGGGTCACCACAACATGAGGAACTGTATTAAAGGGTCATGGCATTAGGAAGGTTGAGAACCACTATTTTAGATGGCGAACGGTCGAAGTCAAATTTGGACTTTTCCCTAGTCGAAGTACACAAAAAATAGCTAGGAAATTCGCATTTTTTGCATTCGATAATTCACCTCGACCTTTGATAAATCCGCCCCTTAGTGTAGTTTTTTGATTAAACTCACATTTTAAAAAACATGAATGTCTATTTATTTATTTATTTATTTATTTAAAGATCTGAATATTAAAAGCACAAGCGAATAAAAATGTGGAATGAATCCAAACAATACGGAACCCTCAAAATCCTCGTTTATGCAGAATTTTTTGTGCATCTGTAAGTGAACAAAAACTTGATGCAACTAAATATTTTAACATGAAAAGTTTTTTGAGATAAAAAGTTCAAATTGTAAAAAAAAAAAAAAAAGAGAGAGAGAGAGAGAACATTAATAAATCAGCCTACTAAGAGTTCTCTTGAAAACAAAAGAGAGAATCGCAAAGAGAAGAGGTATAATTATACCTTGTTATAGATACTGAATTTGTAATAGATTAAGGGAAAAATGTGTTTCTAAATTAAGTATTGAGTTAAAAGTAAAATGAGGGTCTTAGATGCTCTTTAATGGTTTTTGTGATGTTACATGGTTCAAACTTATTCTTTTAACATATCTTTCCAGCACACATTCTGGAGATCCGACTTTCATAATAATATAATTGAAATATAAATAAAGTTATACTTAAAAGAATATACTAAACAAAGATAGTGGCAGGGTTATAGGGGGTCTTTTTTAGGAGTATATAGACACATTCTAGCTCTCAAGCACTGATATTTGACATCCTTATTGCACAGAAAAGTGATGATTAATAAAGGAAGTTTAAGTCCATGTATAACTAGCATGTTCTAGCACGGATGCAACATAAGAGTATTTTAAGTCAATTTATCTTAAACTATATTCAGTCATTTTCATTCCTTCAGCTATTGATTTCTAAAAAGGACTAGCAGAACCAAGTTCTGATCATTTTATATGGAAGCCTAAGGGAAACCACATCTGAAATACTTCTCTTATTCAGGATGCCGTTCTGGATCACAGTAATCAGTATGGTTTCTGTGTTCTTTCAAATAAAATACAAGGGTTGACACATAATACTATAAAACCAAAACTGAGATTTTCAAATGGAAATACATATTTATGTCATATACAAATGATGTCACATACAAATGTACCATACAATGTTCGATATGTCATGATGCATTGAAAGACATGAGATTGATTACATTGTTGCAATATGCAAAAACAAAATTGCAAAACAATTCATTAAAAAGACTCGTATCCAAAGCTACTCCTTACACTTCTGCATAGTTCCATTCAGTGCAGCTGCATATGCCCCATCTCCTGCTGATAAATGTGTGCTTGAAAACCCTGAAAATAACACTACTTCAAAGGTAGGTACAGATTCACACAGTGATCACAGTCAATACATATTTATTTAGGCATACTTGTACCTAAAGAATTCATTGATGCAGAGAGCTGGCAATCACCATATTCATATCTGAAAATATGCAGCATGAGTTTAGTGAATGGGGCTTGTGATGAACATACTTTTTGCCTATTGTCCTGAAGAAGGAAAGGTGAAATCATTGTGACTATAATCACTTACCTTTTTCCCCCAGGCCAAAAAAAACTGCACTGGCCTGGGGTACTTCTAAGCAAGCACCACAGAGTGATCATCTTCTACACTTCTTCATTCTTCAACACATGCCGACAAGAAGGAAAAACCACGAAAAAGATTGCTCCTTGGTGCTTATTCATTACCCAGACCAGGCTATCAGGTAAGTAATTATAATTACTGTGGGTGTCTTACATCTTACAGTCCATTAAGAAGGATTAAGAATATCCGTTTTGCAAGGACTAAATACAAACTAGCTTCAGTTTTCGTTTGCCCTGTTCAGCCCAAAGAATAACAAACCATATATTTTTTTTTTGTGATTTACACACAGATACATTTTTCATTAGAGTTTTAGTTGGTCTTTAATAGCTTCTGTGAACGTTCCCATTGTGAAAATAACAAATACATTCTAATTCATGCATTTCCCTCCTTTTATTCCAGGGCATAATTAAGATCATAAATTGAGATTGCTGCATCCGATCACAGGCATTTACATTAATTATAACCCAGGAAGCCCGAGCTTCTAACCAATATGCTGCTACTTTATCAATGCTGTTTGACGGCTGCCTTTGCTGTAAGATCAGCTCACAAAAGTTCATACAGGGAACAATTAAAAAAACAGCAACTGGCTTTACAGCGAAGAAGGCAATTTAGTGGAACAGGTGCTAGATAAAAATAAGTTGCAAAGACGTTTACTGTGCTCGAGACCTTCATCTAGAAATAACTTTTACATTCAATACCTTTGTGCAAGCACATGTTTGGGTTTGTTCATTGTTTATAACTTGCATGTCACATCTATATAATTATTTTTACATCTTTTGCAGTCAGGCTTGAACAATTCTTCAAAGCACCCTATTAATTTTGATGGGTGATTGATGATGATGAAGATAATAAAGACTAGTATGTTGCACTGTGTCTCTCAAAACCTGTAATGTCACTTATTATTTAAAGTGGACTAGACTAGACAAAGGACTGTAAAATATCAGATTTTTTATCTGCAGCGTTACTATTCTCAGCTCCAAAGTATGTTAAAATTTATGAGTTAAAGGTTTGAAAATAATAACAGTTCTCAAAGCAATACTGTTTTCTGTGCTAATAAACATAGTAATTAGCTTGGGGTTGTATTACGATTCCATATTTAGTCAATAAGATGTTAAAGGAAAACTATACCCCCAAAATGAATACAAAGTAACAGATAGTTTATATTTTATTGAGTGGCATATTAAGGAATCTTACCAAAATGGAATTTATATTTAAGTAAATATTGCCTTTTTACAAGTTTTTCCTTTAACACCCATTTTATGATATTGCCTGTGCTGCCTCAGAGATCACCTGACCAGAAATACTACAGCTCTAATTGTAGGAAGAAAGAAGTGTGGAAGCAAAAGACAGAACTTAGTCAGTTTATGGTTTATGTGACCTAACGTTTTTTTGTTTTATTTGCTTGTATGTATGCAATGTGAATCATAGGATCCAAGGGGGCGGTCCTTATACTACTACTAGAAAAGTATATTATTATTAAGTATATTATTATTCAAATGGTTTCTTTACATGAAGCAGTGTTTTGCATATGAGCTGTTTTTTTTCTGTATATTTTTATACATATATATTGTTCGGAGGTATAGTTATCCTTTAAAGGAAAAATACACAGAAGGCTGTACATTTATTTTGTAGTGGTGCTTTATGGTAGCACCTCCTGGATCTCTTCGGAGCGCTGACCAAAGTATATCCAGGAGTCCGGTATAATAGCAACTTTTCTTTATTCAGGCACATAATCAAGTTACATTACAACACTGGGTGTGCAAATCTAACGCGTTTCGTGCCCAGTAAACTTGGCACTTCATCAGAGTAATTAATGAACACATGTTTCCATGTTTAAATAGCTACACTCGTGCATATCATTAATGATTTAAAGGCAAAATATGCTTGTAAGATTGTGAATATATATGTATAAATATACATATATATTATGAATATATAAATATTCATAATAAAACATCATACATTATGTATGGTGTAAATATATAAATACATATGTGAATAAAAAAATGTGTAAATAAAATTAATCCATGTACTCTATACTACTATGTGTTGAATTTATATTTCACAATTATAAATGAACATGTGTGATCAAATCAAATTATATATTACTGTGATTGATCAATAAACATATATTAACACAAACCATGCCTTTAAATCATTAATGATATGCATGCGCGTAGCTATTTAAACATGGAGACGTGTTCATTAATTACTCTGATGAAGTGCCAAGTTTGCGGCCACGAAATGCGTTCGTTTTGCACACCCTCCATTGTAATGTAATTTGATTATGTTCCTCAATAAAGCCAAGTTGTTATTAAAGATACCGGACTCCTAGATATACTTTGATCAGTGCTCCGAAGCGATCCAGGAGGTACTGTTGTATGTATGCATTATGTCATGGCCCCACAACCCTGCCCGGAGTTACCCGCGGGGAAAGGTGGCAACCCTATTAATACATTTTAGAAATTGCCGCTACTGTATTTCATAAAAAGCAGTAAAATTTGCCATTATAGCTGCTTTAATTCTGTAGAAGCAGTATGAAAATGTATGTAACTATAACCTACAAAGCTACAAGTATTTACTATAACTACTATTCTAATGGTGTGTTATCTTGATCACAACAAAATGTCAGGATGACAGAGTTCTAGGAAATTGCGCATATGGGTGCCCAATGGCAATGACCACAAGTAGCATTTGGCCTGTGACAGTTGTCACTGAAGTGGAAGGCATGTTTCCCTGCAGGAAGTGTATTGATCTTAAAGGGTTCCCACTAAATACATAGAGATTCATTATGCTTACTTAGCTGTAAATTACTGATCTAAAGAACCCCAAGACCCTCGACCTACGTTATCCTATACAGCAGTTGTATGCTACCTTTGTATTGCTGTGTTTGATGCATAATGATACACAGAACCTTGTAGATTCATACTACAAGGTTGCCATTCAAATGTCAGTATGAGAAATATAGTTATACACCATTAGCCACAATGTTAGAAAGCACCCCTAAACACAAGTTAAAGCGTTAGTGTAAGAAATAAGCTTGCTTGTGTGGCAAAACATACGGGATCGGTTGTCTGGAAATTTGATATTATTATTACCATGTATTTTTAGAGCGCCAACATATTGTGCTGAGCTGATCCATAAAGCTCCGAATTACGGAAACGCCATCTCCCATAGTGTCCATTTTTACCATTAGTTCTTGGACAAAAAAAATCATATTGCTTAAATGCAAGTTTCTAGGAAGCTGCATTTTATCCTCGGTCATGAGTTTGGGATACAAACTTACTATCTTAACATCTCTGTGACATGGCACAGAGCTTCAATGTCCAATTACTCTTTCGTACAATCATAATAACCTGCTACTTTTCTATGCAAGGGTGTAAAATAAAACATATTATGCAAAATTATTTTAAACTGAATGAACGAATCATTAAACTATTTTTTAATGTATGTTAAAGAGTGAAACAAATGTGTATATTCTCTTATTAGTGGTGTCATTTACAAAGACTAATACTGTTTCAGACACAAGATCAAAGTTATTCCACCTCACCTCAAAAAAACATGATTTTTTTTTTTTTAACATTATTTCAACTATATAGTACACCATTTATCTGAGAAAATAATCCACAAACTGTCTAAGGCTTTAAAATCTATCAAGTGTGTTTAAATTATTTTTACTAAAAGTTATAGTTATGCCCACAGGATGAAACAAATTAATGCCTATTCCTGTAATCAAAATTGGCTTTAGCTAATGCTCATCTGCTGTCACACACTGGATAAATGCTGTTTGATGTTTAAGCCTATTCTATTTTTGAATCACTTGACCTTTGAAGAGTTATAACTACTGCATAAATACACCTACTCGGTGTGTAATTTTTACCACATCAGTCAGATTAGCTATATTTGAAAATAAACAATAATACTAATAATAAAAAGAAAATAATTGTCTAAAAATGAAAACACATTTTAATCTTACATCAGTGTTGTCTGGTGTAGACTGTATCTAAAATAGCTGTAAACTATCCACTGAACTATTAAAATTCATAAATACATGAAATACGAACCTATGATGTGACAGAGAATAACAAACTGCCATTAAAAATTGTACATAAAAATGGAATTATAAAAAAAAATGGTACCGAGGGCCGGAATTTTTCCAATCTACATGGTGGAGGGACGATTACGAAAGACCGTGTTAGTCACTCCCTGTTTTTAGACCAGACCCACTTTAAACCACACCCATGTTACCACAAGACCAGGTCCATATTTATAGCACACCAAAAAACCAAATGGTTGGTGCTCATTGCAGGGATCAGGGCTGGAACTAGGGGTAGGCAGAGTAGGCGGCTGTCTAGGGCGCCATCACTTTTTTTCAAGCATTTATTTAATAATTTGTTGGTGGAATCCATCTCCTTCCCCTTCTCCCTTTTGCCGGCAAGTAATAGCTCCTTCTGTGAGGTACACCGCGATGTGCTTACATGTGTCATTGATGTCACTGATGTGATGACAGAGAGGCAGAGAGCTGGTGGCCTGCTTGCTGTGGCTCGCTCTCGCCGCTCTCAGCCTTGCATAGTTGCACTGAACAGAAGACTTTCTTTCTATTACTGTGAAAGTTCGAAGCTTCCTGCTGGCACAGCCAGGTACAGATTTGGGGCCCATAAGTTTGCTGTTGCTGCTGGGCGCTGGCACAGGTACATAAATACTTGGGGGCAATATGATGTGATCAGATTTATTTTTGTCTGCTGCTGACACAGGTAAAGATTGGGGGCAATATGATGGCTGCAGGAGGGCTGTATGATGGATGGCTGCTGAGCTTGCTTGCACAGGTACAGGGGGCAGTAATATAAATGAAAAAGTGTTGTACATTTTCTTGCTCTCTTTATCAACATCATCATCATCATCATTTATTTATACAGCGCTGTTTATATAAAAACCATCATGGTAAGGAGGGAAATGGTAATGCAGCACAGGGGGGCACTGGTTGAAGCTCTTGCCTAGGGTGCCAAACTACTTTGTGCCTGCCCTGGCAAGGATGCCACTCATGTGAAAAAAGTTAAGTCATATTAAGACCATAACCATAAATCCATATGCCTCCTCCTCCCCTGTGTATAATACAGTACCCCGGCATTTAATTAAACACCTTAGGGGCCACTAACAATAATTTTCAAATGCTAACAAACCCCCAGAACAAATACCAAAGTATGACACACACAGGGAGCATATGGAAGGCAGAACAGAGCAGGAGACAGGAATCAGGACCAGTCTAATATGTACTACATACAGTGACACAGTGCTGGTGCCCCATTAGTATTTTGAATAAAGTGTGAAAAGGAGAACAATGTGGGCAGTTTCAGTCTGGATCTCAGGCAGTGGCGTAACTGCCGAGGAAGCAGACCCCGCAGTCGCGGGGGGCCCGGGAGTACAGGGGGCCCGGCGGGTCCTGCTTCCTCAGTAGTATGCGCAACTGGAGCACTGGAGCTTCTGAGATTAAATAGGTGGCAGGATGAACAGCTAAAGAGCTGCATCTCATATTACTCGTTCAATTATTTCAACTTCCCACCCACACAAGGGGCCTGTGGATGAGGTGCTGGAAGAATTTTCACCCTCTGCACAAATCTATGGCTATCTACTTTTCACAATCTCTACACCGCCCCAAGGAAGGAGAAGACTTGTGAGAATTCCAGCCTTAACTCTTTCCTTGTTGTCTGCCATTACCTCTGAAAATGTCATGTTTATTTAGTTTTATACATGTGCTGAGGCTGTTGTACATAAAAATAAATGTTCAGTGGGTATTTGTGTGCCGCTGTGCCATTATAATATGAATTCTGGGGGGTATTATACATGGATTTGCCTCTTTGCCATCCTACTATGAATTATTGGTGGTATACTGTACATGGAATTGATTCCATATGTTATGCTTGTCTGTTTTTTTCTTTTCTGTTCTCATAACTTTACTTTTCCATATATACCATATATATTATTCTTACTTCAAATAGAAAAAAAATATATTTAAAGGAAAACTATACCCCTCAACAATGTAGGTCTCTATAAAAAGATTGCATAAAACACCTCATATGTAAAACCCTGCTTCATGTAAATATACTATTTTCATAATATACTTTTTTTTTAGCAGTATGCGCCATTGGATAATAATAAATAGAAAGTTGCCATTTTAAAAAATAAGGACAGCCCCCTGGGATCGTATGATTCACAGTGCACACAAACATACCAAACAAACTATACTTGTTAGGTCACGTGAGCCAATTAACAGACAGAGTTCTGTGTTTTGCTTCAACACTTCTTCCTGTTACAGTTAGAGTTGAAGTATTGCTGGTCAGGTGATCTCTGAAGCAGCACACAGACCATCACAAAATGGTGGTTCAAGGCAAGAGATGCAAAAGGTCAATATTTACTTAAATATATATTCCAGTTAAGATTCTTTAATATGCCACTTAATTTGATATAAACTGTTGCTCAAGTATTCATTTTGGGGCTATAGTTTTCCTTTAAAGGAAAACTATACCCCCAAAATGAATACTTAAGCAACAGATAGTTTATATCAAATTGAATGACATATTAAAGAATCTTACCAAACTGGAATATATATTTACATAAATATTGCCCTTTTACATCTCTTGCCTTAAACCACCATTTCGTGACTCTATCTGTGCTGCCTCAGAGATCACCTGACCAGAAATACTACAACACTAACTAACAGGAAGAAGTGAGGAAGCAAAAGGCAGAACTCTGTCTGTTAATTGGCTCATGTGACCTTACATGTGGTTTGTATGTGTGCACAGTGAATCTTACGATCTCAGGGGGCGGCCCTTATTTTTTAAAATGGCAATTTTCTATTTATGATTACCCAATGGCACATACTACTAAAAAAGTATATTATTATGATAATGGTTCATTTACATGAAGCAGGGTTTTACACATGAGCTGTTTTACTTAATATCTTTTAATAGAGACCTACATTGTTTGGGGGGGTATAGTTTTCCTTTAATTTTGGCATTGCCACTGACTAATATAAATGGAGGGGGCACCCAAACTTGCTCGCCAGGGGGGGCCTGAAAATTACTCTGCAGGGGGGGCCCACAAACTCTAGTTACGCCACTGATCTCAGGTGTGAACAGTACAGGCTTTAGGGGAGTGAACAATAGAGGTGTCACAAGTGTGAACAATGCAGGGGGATCACAGGTGTGAACAATGCAGGGGATTAGTCTGAATTTGAGGTTTAGACAATGCAGGGGCCAGTTAATCTCTGTAGTGATACCTTTTAAATCTTACATATGGTAAACAGACACAGCAGGCAGACTTTGATGTGGAGGGCCACATGAGGGGGATCGCGGGCCGCCAGTTGGACAGGACTGTTGTAATGGAAAAAAACCTAAATATAGCTAAAAAGCAAATTCAATGCACTGTATACAGTGGCAGAACTACCGGGCGTGTAGGGGGTGCAGCTGCACCAGGACCGTGCCCTGCAACCCCCAGATGGGGCCCACCCCGCAACCCAGGAGACGAGTCAGGAGAAAGTTGATAATTGTTCGCTGCAGTAAGCTCCGTGGCACGCTGCATGTGACATCACTGGTTGTTCATTGCTTGTAACGTCACCAATGGTGCGTGCTCGGCGCATGAACATTTCTATTTTGGCGATGATCTTCCTGCTCTGGCCCTGTCCTGCCTGGTCGCTGTTGTAGAGGCAGATAGCAACATAGCTGTTCTGCCCAATGGGGGTCCAACATCCAGTTAGGAGAAGGGGCAACATTGCACAACGCTCTTGGATGCTCTTCAAGTGTCCGCGCTTGCTCTTTCATTATTCCGTCCCTGATCAAGGCCTGCAGTGATTGGATAACAGTAAACCTATTGAACCTGCCTCCCCTCCAATTGCTGCACAGCTCTTATTAAGCACGCAAATTCAAAGTGCGGTTCTGTCTGGACTGTCTGCTCTTGCTACTCTGAGGTGAGAATCAAGCTTTGTGGAACACAGATGGCACCCACCCGCCTCCAACAACGGCCATGTAGGAAACACTTTATTTACCCTGGCTACATGCTATCAGTACAGATTGTCATTTCTTACGGAAGGTTGAATTGAATCCTGCCTGCATTGCGTTTGTGTACACAACTGTAGTCACTCCTCCATCCTGCCATTTATAATGCGCTGATCTCCCCAATCACGTTTCCGTCCTGGCCACAAATCGCTGTGATCTCGGCTTCTCTGCAAAAAGCAGAAGTTCTTTGTTCTCCTTCCTTGCCCCTTCATACTGTTTTCATATCTCCTTCTTAAAGTCTCCCCCCCCCCTCTATACTTGTAATTTAGAGATTCTCTGCAAAGCACAAATTTTACTTTGGTGCTCTAACCTCCCCCTCAGTCACTGCACTTTTCCATTTTCTCCCTTTGACTTCAACATTATTTAATACTATATTTCACTCACTGCTCATTTTCCATGTAATTTTAACAAACCAAGTATTAGCAGGCATTTTAAATTTTTAAAAAAGCCACTTCGTTATATTTAACTTTATATTTATATTTTATATTTCAATGGGTGTTTTCCCTGATTTTACATTGTTTTCCTGGATTTTACACCTATATTGTGTCCCATGTGTTCCCAAAAACAACTGGTGGTTGTTCTCTGTGAATGTTATTAGTCAACTTTTAAGTATGGGATAGAATTGTGAATTCTAAGCAACTTTTCAATTTGTCTTTATTTTTTCTTTTTAATAGTTTGCGTTATTTGCCTCTCTCTTAATCGTTCCAGCTTTCAAATGGTGGTCACTGACCCCATCTACTTTTTAATGTACTACTTATTTTTCTATTAGGGATGCACAAAATCCAGGATTCGGTTCGGGATTCGGCCGAAAACTTGTGCCTGGCCGAACCAAATCCGAATCCTAATTTGCATATGTAAATTAGGGGCGGGTAGGGAAATCACATGACTTTTCGTCACAAAAGAAGAATTTTTCCCGCTTTTTCGTTTCCTGCCCCTAATTTGCATATGAAAATTCGGATTCGGTTCAGTATTCGGCCGAATCTTTCATCAAGGATTCGGGGATTCGGCCATTAACCCATGTCATTAACACAGTATATATTTATTTCAGTAAGTAATACTGACTTCTGTGCTTATATACTTAAAGAACATTTTTCTTTATAAACTTTTGCCTGTAAACTATATATTTTTTCTCTGTTCCTATAAACCAACAGAATTATTCATATATATTGTGTGTGTATGTCTATAGCGTAGGTGGAACATGAACATTATCCATACATATTATAGTCGTAAATATTGTCACTGTGCCATCCATGTGCCACTATTTACTGTCCAAAGTTGTATGAAAGCATTCTGTTCATAAGATTAATTGCTGTGACCTAATATGATTGTGAACATGCATGTACTAGTATTCAGAATACACTAATATATGTATGTATGCGATTAGCAACCATATTGATCATATTAGTGTTTCAGTAAACCTCCCTTCAATGGGTATAAGTCAGTATGTAATATTAAAACAATGGTTCTTGATGCACAGATGACCACAGGGACATAAAGTAGTAATCTGCATGTCTCCACCCATAATGCCGCTAATGTTTGCTTTTTAAAGGAACAGTAACATTATTGTAATTGTTTAAAAGTAATACAAATACAGTGCTGCCCTGCACTGGTAAAACTGGTGTGTTTGCTTCAGGAACTCTTGTTTATATAAATAAGCTGCTGTGTAGCAATGGGAGCAGCCATTCAAAGACGAACAGGCTCAGGTTACACAGCAGATAGCAGATAAGCTCTGTAGAACATAATGGTGTTATCTGTTATCCACTATTTAACCTGTTCCATATAGCCTTTTTTCAATTTCCGCCATTGCTATACAGCAGCTTGTTTATATGAACTTTAGTAGTGTTTCTGAAGCAAACAGATCGGTTTTACCAGTGCAGGGCAACAATAGATGATATTTGCATTATTTTAATGCACTTTAATTTTTTGGTGTTACTGTTCATTTAAGTTGCAGGTAAAGTTGCTGTACCATGTTAGCCAGTAAAAATGTTACGTATGAAGCCATGTTCCAATATTTTACACTAGGATGTTAAAACAATGAAACAGTCTGTCTGTAAATTTGAATTAATTTCTCTAAATTGTTAACCTGTAATTGGGCTACTAAATTATTAAACTAGGCATGGGAGAGAGGGTGCAATTAGTAAGTCTGTGGAAGATAGGTTAGATGAGGTAGTGGGCATAGTAATGTAAAACGGGGGAGGAAACTTGGTTGGGGTGATAACAGGGAAACCACAAGTTGTATATGCAAAATTCTCACCATTGTACAAGTATTAAATGTAGGTTTACAAATGCAAGTTGACTGGTAAAATGGGAGAGATGGAGGTACTAGAGGGGAAATATATGTTGTGATGGGTGGTTGGCTGAATGAGTCACATGACTGGGCAATATAGAAGACAGGCAATAGAAAAGGAGGAGGGGTATTTGTTAAGCAGCATTTAAAGCCAATATAAAAGAGAAAGTGATGATGGAAAATGAGGGAAGTTTTATGGGTGGAGCTTTTTATCAGATTGTGTCATAAACTTAGCCTTGATGATTTCTATGTATGAAAGGAGGTTGAAATACTACCATCAATTGGTAACAAGTGGGGAAAAAACACCCTGTTTGGTAAGCAGTGGCATGCAATGCCAGGCAGGTGTGCCTGTGCTCACACAGGGTGGATTTTGCACACTTTAAGCACTGGGGCACAATTCGACCATACTGTTTTAGATCTAAGGTTAAAGGGGACCTGTCACCCTAAGAAATAATTCAATTATTTTTTATCATGTTAGTTGAGCAAAATAAAACTTACTTACACTACATTTATTATTTACATTTTGTTTCTTTCAGTCTTGGAATTATACAATCACAGCACGCAGGCAGGAGCCAGTTTGTGGACACTGTTATTAAGACAATAAGACAATATATCACCCCAAAATCATGTGTATGCGCCTGAATGCATGCCTCCCAACATTTTGGAAATAAAGAGGGACAAAAATTTAGCTTGCGTAGCACGGTGAAAAATTTGACCACACCCATTTTTTGTGGCCACACCCTCTAATTATCATGTTCGTTTTACAAAATTTGGCAGGCTATGAATGTTTGAACATATTTCTGTTTTTTTTTTTTAGTTATTACAGTGAATTGCCCTTTAATCTGTGAGTCCCAAGGGACCTATCTTATATTGTTACAATTACTTATTTGCTTATCTCGAAATTATTACAAAAGCATCTTCATATACACTTGAGAACGGGTTGTACCTGAAACATGCTAATAAATGCAACACTTGCAGTTTGAAAAATACTGATTTAATGCTGTTCATTCCTACTATATACATGATTCTGATTACTTTGGGGAGTGTGACACAGGCTCCTTGGAATAAACAGGAATATAACTTTTGGAATTACACGCTGAGACCAGCAACTTGCCTTACATTACAAAAGTATCTTATCTGCTGCTGCCAATTAAGTTTGAAACATTGTTTCTTTTTCTGGCTGTTCAGTGCAGAGAAAAATGGGACTTTCCAGTACAAACGAGGGAATGCAGGTTGAGCTGTCAAAAGAGGGACTGCCCCTCTAAAAATGGGACAGTTGGGAGGTATGCGAATGGGGAGCCAAATGCCCATACACATTTCCCTAACCAATTATAGAGTGTGAGGAGGGAAGGGGAATGTGGGGAGAGCAGTAACATCTAGGAAGTACTGAATGGAAAGTGAAAGTAATTGACTGCCCCACCTCGCATAGAGGTAGTGCAGGTAATATTTGAATGATAGCTCAGATATTTAAAGCCTTCATAACAGGTATTTATGATTTAATGAAAAAAAACCAACTTGGATTCCATATTTAATTTGCTAACAACATTTGTTATACAAATTTTTATGTGTAGGTGACAGGTCCACTTTAACCCTTTAAGTGTCAGCAGAATTTCACATTTTGGTTACGTGAAATGCCAGCCATTTTTTAAACATTTGTGCTCTCTCACTTTAGGGGCATTTTCTTAGGGGAACCTATAGTTTACCTAGGAAAACTATACATTGGTTTTTTTGGGAGAAACTGAGCTTTCTAAATCTGCCTGATTTTTCTTGTAGTTCCACCTCTGCAAAAAAATTTATAGCGCTAAATACAAAAAAAAAAAATGAAAAATTTCTATTTTTCACAATATATGAATTTATACCAGAAGAATATTTCATTTTACAAATGAAAATCCAACTGATTTGCAAAGCCTCATATCTCTCGAGCGTGCCAATACCAGATATGTATAGTTTTAGGCAGATTTAGGACTTTTGTACAGCAAAAACTTCCGGCAGTATATTACCGAATTTTGAAAGCAGAAGGCAGAAAATGTCATTCTTTAGATTCCAAGGCCAAAAAATCCTGAAACATTAGGTTTACCCCAGAAACCCATATATTTTTGAAAAGTACACATTCTGCTGATTCCAAAATGGGTAACTATGTCTCTCTACTCCTAACTACCAAACATCAAAGCTTGTCTGAACATAGTGGTTTTTATAAAAATGTATCAAAATTCTGAAAAATCACTTCAAAGGTTTTATTCTGCTGCTCTGCATATCCCACACTGTAATAGGTACCAAGAAAAAGCACCCTGAATATGATTGTCAGGGGTCCACTGAACAGTTTGATGCCCATTGTGCATAGGTTTACCAATTTATCTGGCATTTACAGACCCCAATATGAAGTTAGCACATCCAAATTGTCCAGGACTTTACTTCAGCTACTGAAAAATCAACACGTTGACTGCATTTTTGTTTGGTAAAAACACAGAAATATATGTTTACCCCCCAAAACCATATATTTTTGGAAAGTGCACATTCTACTGAATCTAAAATGGGTACCCATGCCTTCCTGCTCCAAACTACCAAGTCGCACTACCAAAATTATCAGTTTTGGTGAAATATCTGAAAATTGCCTCAAAGCATCAAATTTCCGGCACCTTATTGCCCATGAATCATTATGTACCAAGAAAACGCACCCTAAATATGATTGCCAGGGGTCCACTGAACAGTTTGGTGCCCAATGTGCATAGGTATCTGGCATTTACAGGCGCAAAAATGAAGTTAGCGCATACAAATAGTCCTGTGTGTAACTTCAGCTAATGAAAAATCAACACATTGACTGCATTTTTTGTGGGGTAAAAACACAGAAATACATGTTTACCCCCCAAAACCATATATTTTTGGTAAGTACACATTCTAACGAATCTAAAATGAGTACCCATGCCTTTCTGCTCCAAACTACCGAGTCGAAAGACTTTCCCAAAATTGGAGGTTTCGGTGAAATATCTGAAAATTGCCTCAAAGCTTCAACTTTCCAGCATCATATCACCCATGAATCATTACTTACCAATCATTACTTACCAAGAAAATATTATTGCCAGGGGTCCACTGAACAGTTTGGTGGCCATTGTGGATAGGTTTACCAAAGTACCTGGCATTTAGTGAGCCCAATATGAAGTTAGCACTTCCAAATTGTCCAGGACTTTACTTCAGCTACTGAAAAATCAACACATTTACTGCATTTTTTTGTGGGGTAAAAACACAGAAAAATAGGTTTACCCCCCCAAAACCATATATTTTTGGAAAGTACACATTCTACCGAATCTTAAATGGGTACCCATGCTTTTCTGCTCCAAACTACAGAGTCTCAAGGCTTTCCCAAAATTGGTGGTTTTGGTGAAATATCTGAAAATTGCCTCAAAGCTTCAACTTTCCAGCATCATATCGCCCATGAATCATATCGCCCATGTACCAAGAAAAAGCACCCTACATATGATTGCCAGGGGTCCACTGAATAGTTTGGTGGCCATGGTGCATAGGTTTACTAAAGTATCAGGCATTTAGAGGCCCCAAAATGAAGTCAGCGCATATTCAGCTACTGAAAAATCAACAAATGTACTGCATTTTTTGTGGGGTCAAAACACAGAAATATATGTTTACCCCCAAAGCCATATATTTTTGGAAAGTACACATTCTACTGAATCTAAAATGGGTACCCATGCCTTTCTGCTCCAAACGAGTCCCAAAATTGGTGGTTTTGGTGAAATACCTGAAAATTGCCTCAAAGCTTCAACTTTCCAGCATTGTACCGTGCATGTATCATTACCAGCAAAAAGCATCCTAAATATGAATGTGGGGGGTCTACTAAACAGTTTGATGCCCAATATGCATAGATTTACAAAACTATGTTGCATACAGAACCCCCAAATCCAAATATGGCGTTTGAATTTTCATGTATGACACTCAATATAAGCACCCGGTATGTGTATTATGTGCCATGAGACCCCCTACCAGTATGGAGACCCTAGAAAACCATATATTTTCCGAAAGTATACATTCTGATTAATCTAAAGCAGGTAATGACATCTTTCTACTGCAAACTTCCAAACCACAAAGCTATGCTAAACATAACGCTTTTTTTTAAATTTCTCAAAATAGTTACAACGCTTGCATTTTACCCCATTATATACCCCACATTTTGTAATGTACCAGTAAAATGCATCCTAAATATGAATGCCAGGGGTGTACTGAACAGTTTGATGCCTGATATGAAAAGATTTACTAAACTAGGTGGCATACAGAGACCCCCAAATGAAAATAGTACATATGAATTTTCACGTATGATACGCTGACTGCTACAATAAAAGCATCCAGTATGTGTATTATGCACTAATAAGACCCCCTAACAATATGGAGACCCTATAAATCCATATATTTTCCGAAAGAACACATTCTGACAAATCTAAAGCAAGTAATTATATCTTTCTACTGCAAACTACCAAACCGCAAAGTTATGCTAAACACAACATTTTTTTTAAATTTCTAAAAATAGTCACAAAGCTTGCATTTTACCCCATTATATACCCCACATTTTGTAACATACCAGCAAAAGGCATCCTAAATATGAATGCCAGGGGTCTACTGAACAGTTTGATGCCTGATATGAAAAGATTTACCAAACTAGGTGGCATACAGAGACCCCCAAATGAAAATAGTACATTTACTAAGTGTATTAGTACAATAAGTGTGTGTTTGTGGGGGGGGGGGGCGGCACTAACCTGGGGTGGCAGGCTGTGGGTAGTGCAGGAGGGCTGGAGGCAGACTTGGAACATTTGGAGACCGTCTTTTTTTTAGGCCCTGGTGAGTAGGCGGGGCTTGATGATCAGGAAGCGCAGGCAGCAGCAGGGCACCTCCATTTTCCTTGCCTGCTGCTGCCTTGGGGCCCCTGGGCGATTGCGCCCCAGGGGCCCTCGTTCCCCACTTCCGCTCGTTGCCTAGGGGCTGGGGGACGAGTTGGAACGGAGCGAGTAGCTTTACAAGCCACTCCTCCGTTCAGTAAATGCAGGCAGCAGCAGAGCACGCACATTTCATGCACAGTGCTGCATTGGGGCCTCTGGGCGATCGTGACCCAGGGGCCCATCTTTCCCCGCCTAGGCTCGTTGCCTAGGGGCTGGGGATCCTGCTGGGTACACTAGGAATGGAGCGAGCGGCTTGTAAAGCCACTCCTCCGTTCTGAAAGTGCAGGCAGCAGCAGGGCACATATTCTGCAGGTGCCTGCTGCTGCCTTGGGACCCCTGGGCGATCGCGACCCAGGGGCCACTTGTTCCCCGTCTAAGCTCATTGCCTAGGGGCTGGGGAACAAGTCAGAACGGAGAGAGCGGCTTTACAAGCCGCTTCTCCGTTCCCAATCCTGCAAATGCTGCAGAACGTAGAATCTACGATCTGTGGCATTTCAAGTTACTTTGCCACAGAACGTAGATTCTACGTTCTGTGGCACATGGAGTGTTGTCGTTTGCATAAAATCAATTTTCCTGCAGCTGATCAAACACCCAAAAATAGTACCATATAGTATTGTAATCATCCATTCCTGACATTGGCCAACCAGTGTCTCTGGAGTGGAGTAACTCGCTGGTTGTTAGTTAGTCGGGTTAGGGCAGTTTCAGTGGAGTGTTGTGGCTTAAAACCAAATTATAGTGGGTCCAGCAGGTTATTGTGAGAGAGGAATGGGGTTGTCGGTTGTAGACTAGGCGCTCAAGATGAAAGGTAGCAGAGAGATAGGTCAGAGGTTGTCAAGATTGGAAGGATCAAGAGAGGGCTTTTTCAGAATGGGGGTGACAAGAGCATGTTTTAGTTGAGAAGGAAACATTCCAGTTGAAAGGGAAAGATTAAATAAATGAGTTAAGGATTTGATTAGACAAGGATTGGTATTACAGAGAAATTTGAAGGAATAGGATCAAGTGGGCAGGTGGTAAGATGAGAAGAGGCCAAAAGTTTTGAGACTTGCTCATCAGTGACAGTGGTGAAGGAGCACAGGAGAGACTAGAGAGTGTGGAGGGGGGTTGTGGAAGTCTAGAGGGGTTGAGTAGTGTAATGTCATTTCTGATAGTGTCAATTTTGTTTTTGAAGTGCTCATCAATATCTTGAGCAGAGACAGATGGGCATGGAGGGGGTGATGAAGGGGAAAGAAGAGTGCTAAAGGTCAAGTGCATGTAAATGTCTTTGGAGCACTTTTGTATGAGCAGTATGCCAAGGTTGAATTGGCTTGGGTCTAGAAGATTTAGTTTTTGCAGGAGCAAGCTCATTAAGGGCAGTGCTGAGAGTGCTATAGTAGACAGAGGTAGTCACATTAGGACAAGAGATGGTTGAGATATTAGAGTTTAGAGAGTCAAAGGAAGAATAGAGATGCAACTTGCAAGTCATGGTAGGTATGTGTTTGGGAAATAGGGGGTGAGGAGGTAGTTAGTGAGAGTTGAAATGTGAGCAAATTGTGATCCTCTGATCAGGGGAAACGGTGAGTTAGTAAAATTGGTGGTTGAACAGAGTCTGGTAAAAATGAGATCCAGAACGTTACCTCTGGAGTGAGAAGGGGAGTCTGAGCACAAAGATAAGCCTAGTGAGGATGTTAGCGAAAGAAGTTTAAAAACAGAAGGGTTGTTAAAGGGGACCCATCACCCAAAAAAATTATTCAAAATACTATTTTATCAGATTAGTCAAGGAAAATGAACTTTAACTACACTATATAAATTATTTGAATCTTGTTTCCTTCAGTCTGGGATTTAAAAATTATAGCAAGCAGGCAGCAGCCATTTTGAGGACACTGTTATTAAGACAAGTCTTGTATCATCTCAGAATCTTGTTTGTGCACCAGAATGGGGGACCAATGTCCATCCCCATGCCCTGACCACACAGTTATATGGTAAAGAGAACTGGGGGAATGTGTGGGGAGCAGTGACATCTAGGAAGTGCTGAATTGAAAGTGAAAGTAATTGTCTGCCCTGCCTCTATGCCATGGGCATTGAGGAGGGGCAGACAATATTTGATTGACAGCTGAGATTTTTAAATGAGCTTACAACAGCTATGAATGCTTTAATAAAAAATAGAAATTGGATTTCATGTTTAATTTGAAAAGGATTTTTATTATATAGATTTGTGTGTCTGGGTGACAGGTCCACTTTAATGGGTATATTAAAGTCACCTCATATGATGGAAGAAAGTAAGGAAGCCAGGCACCAAAGCTGTCCAAAAATTGTGCGGTTGGTCCTGGAGGTCAATATATGACAGCAATGCAAAGTGAAACAGGAGAAAAGAGCCTAATGCAATGAGCCTCAAATGAGGAGAACGATAGGAAAGGAATAAGTGGAAGAATTTTAAAGGTAGGTTTTCTTCTCTCTCCCTGCTGTACTTTTAGTTTGTTTTGCAAACTGCCACCCCGTCGGCTAGAATCGAAAACGCTGGCGGGATGGTCCTCGGATCACTTTGTTTTCCGAAGTCGCCAGAAGTTTGCCTTAAGAGGAAACTTCGGGCCACTTTGGAAAACAAAGCCCTCCAAGTGCCATCCCGCCAGCGATTTAGATTCTAGCCGGCGGGGAGGCAGTTTGGGGAAATTAGTTGCCCGGGGAAGAGGCAATTTATCGTCGGGCAGCTAATCTCCCCGAATCTTCTCATCTGTCTCTGCCCTTATGCAGTACTGGATATCAGACATGGCATTTTTGTTATAATCAAAACCAATTCGTAGCAACTCAGGTCTTCACCTGACCTTTTTAAACTGCCCACTTATTGTCTTGGATAATCAAGCTCTCTTGTATGGAATATTGCCATACTCTTTTCCTTGATAATCTGGCTTCTCAGTTCACAAGATCCCATAGTGTATAAAGAATGGCTTTGTTCATAATATACTTCTGTTTGTTCAACTGGTCACTTCTCATCCCCTCTGAACACAACTCTTACTTTTCTGTTTCTACTTTTTTTTTCTCTTCTGGTTACTCTTGCCTGCTTTGACCATCATCCCTTTGTTTTCTCAGATATTTCCAGCTTTCTTTTTCTCTATATACCATCCCTCTATTCTGTTTTCTAGCAGGCTTTCCATTGCCAATACATTTCTTTTCTTTGCACTGCAATACATACAAGGCAATCAGTAAAGTCTAGATGCACAACACTATCAACATCATGCAGGCAGGGTTTGCTTTCTCTTGAATAGAACCTCTTAAGCTGAATGAATACTGCTTTTGTGATATACTGAAATTATTTTATTTTTCATTGGCAATTCAAATAAGAATTTAATTATGCAGGCTTTTGCTTTTCATTTTTCCGGCTTGTGGCGGGAGTCCCAGACACACACAAATAACAATGAAAGAGAATGTTGCAATATTGTGTATGCCTTGGGTGGGGGTTCTAAATGATGGCTGCCTACTTAATAGGCAATAAATAATAGATAATTAAAACTCATAATTCCAAAGGGATAAATCTTTAAAACATGAAATGGAACAGACATCTCCACATACTACTCAAGATGAGGCTGGGGCTGATGCAGTGAATAGAACACAGCTGCTCTGAAAAGTCTGTTTCAACATTCTGCTACACAGGGAACTAAAAGACAATTTGCATTATTTTATAGAGGAAAATCAAACGTGGTTAGGATGAGAAGGACTAAAAGGAGCCAAAAAGCCCTTCACAAGCAATTACATGCAAAGTGAAGCCTTATGAAAGCGGAAGGTATTTACTTGTCTCATGCCATACACACAGCAATCCCTAGATACCAAAAACGTATGCTTTTTGAACAGTAGACATAATTTCAAGCAACTTTGCAGTATACATCAATTGAAAAATATGTAGATTTTTCATGATTTTTAATGATTTCTGACAATTCCCTGAGCCTAGCCCCCTGCTCTCCTGCTGTGCTGACTGACTACTTTGCTGAGCTGGCTGAATACTGTTACTTTGTATCAGCAGCCAGCTGTCCTTAGCCTGTATCATCCAAACGCCACAATTCCGTGCACACGTGATTTCAATATGGAACAGAACATCACAGTGCAATGCATTATGGGTTATGTAGTTCCTGCATGCTGTCTGTAAGCTGTGGAGAAGTTATTACAATTTGTAACATTACTGTTTTGGTCCCTCCTTCCTTGAAAGGTTTTCAAATGATGCAGAAAAAGAAGAACTGTTAAACAGCTGAATTTCAGCACAGAAAACGGCATGTATTCATGCTATTATATATATATATATATATATATATATATATATATATATATATATATGAAAAATAGCAAAAAGGATATATATATATATTTATTAAGACTATGTTAAAAAAACAAAATATATCCATAACAAGAACCCAGCAACTGCAGGGTTTCTACATCCTAGTTGCTGGTTTCTTTTTATGGACATATACTAATATTTAAACCGGGAGTAATAGGGTAGCGGTGTGCCGTCCATCTTTTGATATTATATACGCTCACCTTGACGAGCACCTGCCCCTGATTTTTTCTATTCTTGTTTCACTGATCCTTTTACTTAAACAAGAACTTAATGCAAGACAGCACGTTATAAACCATACACAACAGATGAAGTCGAAAAAATGTTGTTTACTGAAACCTTCCAGGATACATTTGGTGATTTACGAGCGAAGGAGGTCTACCATGAACTACTACGATTACGCAAGAAAGAAACGGAACTGCACCTACATGGAGTCACACTCTCTGAGTATTATAGGGAGAAAAGAATCCCGCGGGGTTTCCGGGCAGAAACAATGTGGATTTCTGCAATAAGTGGTGCACTATATTGGATAGATGTTCTTATGAATTGATTCTACTTGTGATTGGGGAAACTGGCATGGAATTAAAAACGATCCGTGGAGAGATCTTACAGTTTGAGAGTACCAACATGGATGCCATCAAGAACGATAAGGAGACTGACTGGTTGAAGAAACTACAGGAGCAGGTTACACAGTATAAGAATGATATACTTGCTTTTAAATGGTCCAAATTTCTGAGGGTACAGCAGGACTACAAGGATGATTTTGTCTATCGCTGGCGCCATGGAGGGAGACCTGTTGGACAAATGAATTAGAGCAACCAATTATCAACCTCTCCGGATGCCAGTTAACACAAGGGGAGATAAGCGTGTTATCCCGTGGCTTATCCTTTGTTCCAGCTATGAAACCAGATGCATTTAGTCATGTTGTGGATAATTATAGGTTCTCTCGAAAACTTCATCTAAAAGAACACTTTAAAAACAAACTTGACATTGCCGCACAGGAAGGGGATAAGAGTAAAAATAAGAAATATAGGTTACAAAGTGACTTTGACCCAGGCACTTCAAATACTTCCTTGCGTACATATTCCCGCATAATTAATGATACTGTAATAAATAACACACAGTCACCCTGCCATAGGGGGAATTTAACTAAGGAGAAACGGGCCAACTTAAAGACGCTCCAAGAGAGGTCAGATATCATCATAAAACCAGCGGATAAGGGTGGTGCGGTAGTGGTTATGGATTATCAGTATTATAGGATGGAATTACTGAGACAATTATCGGATTTGATGTGTTACCAGAAATTAACGTTTGATCCAACCAATTCATTTCAATTACAGCTTGAGAAGATGCTGAATGATGCTTGCATAAGTGGCTGGATCACAAGTGATCTTAGGGATGGACTGTTCGTGGAACACCCAGTAAGACCTGTTATTTACACACTACCGAAAATCCACAAAAACCTTACACACCCGCCAGGAAGACCCATAATATCAGCAGTGGGTTCCTTAACAGAGAAAATAGCCAAATATGTGGATGAGTTATTGCAACCTTTGATACGCGGGACAGGGTCTTTTTTACAGGACACCACAGATTTCTTACGTGTCATTGATAGTGTGGTTGCTATGGACCAAAAATTTATATTCGTTACTATGGACGTCCATAGCCTGTACACTTGCATACCACACGGAGCTGGAATTCAAGCAGCAAGAGAATTAATGAGTGGCAATAACTTGTATAGCGGTCCCCCCACGGAATTTGTAATTTCTTTATTGGAGTTCATACTATATAAGAATTACTTTAAATTTGAAAATACTTTATCTACAGTTGCTGGGGACAGCTATGGGTTCAAATGTAGCACCCTCATACGCGAATGCGTATATGCACATGTATGAAACAAACCATATACTGAGTCATCACTTGTTTCGCCAATATGGTGGATACTATAGGCGATATATTGATGATCTATTCTTTCTATAGTTTGAGGAGGACTTACTCAAATTTGTGGAGGCTCTGAACCAGATACCTTCCACTGTACGGTTTACCATGCATTATGATAGTATACAGTTTTTGGATGTCACTGTTTATAAGGATCTGCCTGCAAATAGGCTCCAAACTAAGCTGTATAAGAAAGCCACAGACCGCAATAGTCTTGTGTATGGATTAACATTGTTGCTTTTGGGAACATATTCCAGGAATATGTTTTGTTGCCAAAATAGCATACGCCCCCAAAAAATAATATATATATTACATTTTTGGATATTGTTGTTAGTGTCCTAACAGTGTTAAAATTCTGTGTTTAATTCTTTTCCTAAATTATAGGGGTGAACGTATTCGGTCTGGATGTTCCCGGATATGGAATTAGCATCAAAGAATACCGTTATGACTGACTTAGCTACATATGTTAATGTTTTTAAAGTAATTTTATTATTGGTGTTCTTATCTAGTATAGGTCAATCTAAAAACAACTGGACTTGCTGAGTAATCAATGAAGACGTTTCACTACTCATCCAAGCAGCTTCTTCAGTTCAACTGACTGGTGTGGGAACTTCTCGGCATATAAACTCTTCCACTAATCCATTTACAATGGCACATTGTAACTCTTCAAAGAGGTGACATCTGAAGAAACTCACAGAGGTGTTGATTCTGTGTAGTTGTGATAGGATTATCCAATGTGTCATGCAACTCCTAGATACAGGTGTTACTTGTGAGAGTTGCATGAATGGATGTGTGAAGTGTTCTGAATCCGCCGGGGTACAGATGTTAGAACAGCATTGTATGTAGCAGACAGGTGGTGTCGAAGGCCCCCACCTCTGTTCAGAGATGGTCTCTCCACCTTGACATGAATCGCCTCTTTCACGCCTCGTTCAAACCAGCGGTCTTCTTTATCCAAGATTTGGACCTTGCTGTCTTCAAAGGAGTGTCCCTTGTCTTTTAAGTGTAGAAAGACAGCTGAGTTTTGCCCTGTAGAGTTCTCCCTCCTGTGCTGAGCCATTTGCTTGGAGAGCAGTTGTTTTGTCTCTCCGATGTATAGATCTGTGCACTCCTCGCTACACTGGACTCCGTATACCACATTGCTTTGTTTTTCTTTTGGTGTTTGATCCTTTGGGTGTACCAGTTTTTGTCTCAGTGTGTTGCTAGGTTTGAAAAACACAGGGACATGGTGTTTGTTAAAAATCCTCCTGAGTTTCTTTGACACTCCAGCTACATATGGGATGACTATGTTTCGCCTACTATGTGTCTCCGGGCGGTTATTTCTATTGGTGTTCCTGTTGGGCTTGGTTGCTGCTGTTTTGACAAAGGCCCAGTCTGGGTAGCCACATGCTTTCAAAGCTCCTCTGAGATGTTTTTGCTCTTTGTCTTTGGACTCTGTATCAGTTGCCACACATTCCGCCCGGTGGTGCAGGGTTCGAATGACACCCAGTTTGTGTTCCAGTGGATGGTGGGAATCAAACAACAGATATTGATCCGTAGGAGTGGGTTTCCTGTATACTTCCGTCTTCAAGTTACCCCCCTCTTGGATACATATCAAACAGTCCAAAAAAGCAAGTTTGTTCTCATGGACATCTTCCCTTGTGAACTTGATGTTATTGTCCACTGAGTTAATGTGTTCTGTGAAGGCCGCCACTTCATTGGATCTGATTTTTACCCAAGTATCATCCACATACCTGAACCAGTGAGTCGGTGTAGTTCCCTGGAAAGTAAGTAAGGCCCTCCTTTCCACTTCCTCCATGTACAAGTTTGCTACAATGGGAGAGACTGGAGAACCCATTGCACAGCCATGTTTCTGTCTATAAAAAAGGTTCTTGTACTTGAAGTATGTGGTGTTAAGGCACAAATCTAGCAACACACAAACTTGGTTGGGACTGAGCTTCGTTCTGCTGCTGAGGGTGTTATCATGTTGCAGTCGATTTCTTACAGTCTCAATCGCCTCTGTAGTAGGTATGTGACATGTGAACAAAGAAGTGACATCATATGATACCATTGTTTCTTCTGCCTCTAGTGTAACGCCGTG
Organism: Xenopus petersii; assembly: GCA_038501925.1. Classification (NCBI taxonomy): domain Eukaryota; kingdom Metazoa; phylum Chordata; class Amphibia; order Anura; family Pipidae; genus Xenopus; species Xenopus petersii. The sequence continues at coordinate 30,345,460 of CM076679.1, read as the reverse complement.
AATCTTGGTTACAAACTCTTTGGCATTCTGGATATGATGCACTGTATTGCCTACCAACGGGGCTAAGATGTTAGCCAAGAATTTTGCAATGCTGTATGTCACTGAATTTATGCTGCTGACAATGGGTCTTAGTGGGGCTCCTTCCTTGTGTATCTTGGGGAGTCCGTATAAGCATGGTGTGGCTTCCCTGGGATACAGACGGTGGTATAAAAATTCGATCAATGGCTTTCTCCTTTTCAAGTTGTTGTAGGCAACCGATCACCTTTTTCTTGTAACCACTGGTTGGGTCTTTCCCTAAGGGTTCATATGTATTGCTATCACTGAGCAGAGTGGTTATTTTGCAGTCATAGTCAGTTGTGTTGAGCACAACTGTGCATCTCCCTTTATCTGCTGGCAGGATAGTAATGTTCCGGTCCTTACTCAGAGAGCTGAGTGCTCTCCTCTCTTCTGTAGTAAGGTTAGAGGGAGGTGTTCTGGCACTTGACAAAGCAGCTGACACTTTTAGCGGGAGTTGTTCTGCTTCTTCATTTCTCAAGTTATTATTTTTGATAGCAGACTCTGTGGCTGTGATGAGTTGTATTTTACACTATTAACATATACTTATGATATCTGCACATGACACTTTAGTCTAAATTTCTTAAAAACATTTTTAGCAAGTTTTTGTAATATGCATATTTGCACTATTATATGATAACATTTAATGGTCCACCAATCACGTTGTTGCTATTTCCTCTATGTGTTACACTGGTTTGATGTAATTAGTTTATTAGCTATATAAAGCACACTAATTGGAAGGTGTGGTTGCCTTGAGAAAGGTCCCAATAGGGACCGAAACTTCACGTTGGCTGTACATGCTTTTCTTTAATACACTTTTTTGATTTTTGAACAATACCCTGTAGTTGCTGATTTCTTTTTATGGACATATACTAATACTTAAACCGTGCAACCGAGAGTAATAGGGTAGCGGTGTGCCGTCCATCTTTTGATAATATATATATATATAATTAAGACTATGTTAAAAAATAAAAGCAGCGGAGTCTGCCTGCTGGCTAAGATGGACGCATAGGCTGTGCGCTCCGTCAGAAAGGAGAGGGAGAAAATAAAAGATCATCTCCCCCACACAGTACCAAACCACAGCGCTGCATCGACTAGATGAAGGGGGCAAAGAAGGCGCAAAAGAAACTACCAAAAGCGGTCACCGCTTTCTTCCATTCGGCTTCAGCTAAAGCTTAGCGAGAGGAACTCCAAGCCGGCGCCATCTTGGACTCACACTACAATCTAAGGTGCGCAACTCCGCATAATATGGCAGATAGAGCCGCAGACCAGGCCCCGGCAACAGCTGCACAAATAAAAGAAATGCTGCAGGACATAAAACATACTTTGCGGAGTGACCTCAAACAACTCACAGATGAACTCAAAAAGGACATCAGAGATTTGGGGGACCGCACGGCGCATCTGGAGGACAAAATGGGTGAGTTCACTGAAGCCCATAACAAGCTTACTGAGGCTCAAAGCAAGTCCCAGACAGAAATACAACACCTTTCAGATAAAGTGACAGGAATAATCTCAGGTTCAGAGCCATCCCAGAGGCTATACTCCCGAGGGATTTAGAACAATACATCACTGACCTGCTTAAAATGGTGCTGCCAGATCTACACACCCTGGAGTTAGCAATAGACCGAATACACAGGGTTCCTAAACCCAGAGCAGCTCCAGACAACGCTCCTAGGGATGTGTTCGCACGGTTTGTGTATTACCAAACGAGGGATAAATTACTCTCTCTGGCCCGTAAAAAGTACAGTTGGCCACAACAATACCAACACCTGGAAATATATATGGACTTATCCCCTGCAACTCTGCTGAAACGTAAAGCCTTTGCAGAAATAACCAGAATACTCAGGCACAGCAATATACCATATCGCTGGGGATACTCAGTTAAACTGATTGTCCAACGCAATAGAACACAGACCACTTTATCCACAGTGAGTGACGCCAAGAAGGCACTGGCAAGATGGGACCTCCATATGACCACCGCCAGTGAGTCACCCAGCAGTCATCCACTCTCTCCACAACCACCAAGGAAGCTGCAAAACGAATGGCAAACAGTGACACGCTCTCCTTAACACATACAGTTCTCTCTCATGCTGGCTTTATTACTGAATGTTATTTCAACTCCTTTTGAAACAAAACCTTGATATCTTTCTCCTACCCCACTGACTCCGCAACAAGATCTTAGGAGTCACTCAGTGGTTTCCACCTGATAACCACACTCGCCAAATCGGCGCTACATGCATCGGTTAGGTTATATATTTCTCTTGTGTTTATTTCAATTTTTGATTGTTATTTGTTCTAAGTTTCTTGGTACATGGATATATCGGTCTTCTTCCTTTTATATATGCTCTTTATACTGGGATGTATTGTCAATAGTTGGGAACAGCATGCTCTCCTTTAAGACAAAAAATGGTACGCTTTTATTCCATTAATTGCAGAGGGTTTAAACTCCCCTAACAAACGCAACCAAATTCTTAATTACGCCTACAAAACTTAATCAGACATTTTGAGTGTCAAGAAACACACTTCTGTAAAACATCTCCTCCTAAATTCTATAACAAACGATTCCCCCATAATTATCATGCATATGCTAATAATAAATCAAAAGGCATCTCAATCCTAGTTTCCTCCAACGTGCCATTCCATTTAAAGAGCTTGCATGCTGATCCGGCGGGTAGATATTTGATGTTAATATGCAAACTGAGTAATGTCACATATTCATTACTTAATATCTATGCCCCAAACGAAAATCAAAATGTCTTCCTCAAAACTGTGTTTACCAAACTTCTCCAATACAAGGTTGGGAAATGTGTTATAGCGGGAGATTTCAACATGGTTTCTGATCCTAGCGTAGATGTTTTGAAAGGTAGAGGGGGGATAATTTCATAAACACAAAGGATTCAAGCTAAAAACTTCAGTAACCTACTACATACCCAAGGGCTGATAGATGTATGGAGGGCCAAAAATCCGTTAGCCAAAGACTATACTTATTTTTACCCTCGGTTTCAGACACATACAAGGATTGACACATTCCTGACAGACCCCCAAACTACCACACAAACCACTCGAACCTGGATTGGGTTACGGACATGGTCAGATCATGCCCCTATAGGAATAGAAATCCCTAACACCACATCACTGAGAGATAAACTACCATGGTAATGATAGATTGTTGCTTAAAGAAGAAAATAGACTACATATAGAGCAGTGTATTGCACAGTACTTCACTCTTAACACTGGGGGCGAAGTAAATACTCAGACAGTCTGGCATGCGCGTAAGGCAATGATAAGGGGGGAACTCATATCCCTAGCAAAAAAAATTAAACAGAGAGGAGAAGAGTCTCAACTCCAAATAGAAACAAAATTAAGAGAGCTAGAAAAACAAGCATTTCAACAAAATACCTCTCCTGCCCTGAGAGAAGTTACTGCCTTAAGAAACAAATTAAATGAAATCATTACAGCAAAAACAGCCTATAGACTGAAACTGCTTAAAAAACTACTACACTAAGGGAAATACAGCAGATAAGCTACTGGCAAACCAACTCAAAAAACAACAAGCTCAAGCCAGAATCAGCCACCTTACCTCTACGCAAGGGAAACTTACTGATCCCAAAGTGATAGCAGAAGAATTTGCTAAATATTATGCTTCCCTGTATAACTTAAAATCTGATAGTACATTAACGCAACCAAATCTCGATGCTATTAGGACATTTTTTTGTAAGCTGAAACTTCCCCATCCATCTCAACCACAACTCAACATTTTAAATGCAGCAATAGCTGGTGAGGAGGTTTTACAGGTTATAAACTAAATCTAAAAACTAACAAATCACCAGGCCCTGATGGGTTTTCTAACATGTACTATAAAGTATTTGCAAAGCTACTAGTACCCCACCTCCTTAAAGTATTTCAAAACATAGTAGACTCAGGAACTGTTCACCAGGAATATCTTCAAGCTCATGTAGTAACAATTCCTAAACCAGGAAAAACTCAGGATTTATGCCAAAACTACCGCCCAATAGCTCTATTGAACACAGACCTTAAAATCTATACCAAACTTCTAGCACAAAGACTCAATCAAATCCTTCCCTCTTTAATAGACCCTAACCAGGTAGGATTCATCCTCCATAGACAAGGCTCTGATAGTACACAAAGGATCCATAATATAACACATATACTGAAAACACGACAAATCCCTGCGCTGCTGTTATTGTTGGATGCAGATAAAGCGTTCGATAGGGTCAACTGGGAATACATGGAAGAAACACTTAGACAATACCAACTAGGTCCTACTTTCCTTAAAGCAGTGCTCCCCTTGTATACTAATCCGACAGCCCTATCGAATGCTTTCCAAATCCGAAATGGTACGAGACAGGGTTGTCCACTCTCCCCACTTATATTTGCACTACTGATTGAACCTCTGGCCCTAAGGATTAGGGATAAGTCAGATATAATGGGAATAGATATAAATACAGATCAGCATAAAATAGGTCTGTTTGCAGACAACATAATATTGACCCTCAGAAATGCATCAATCTCACTACCCAATCTCTTTAAGGAAATAGAAAGTTTTCAGGCAATCTCATGGTTTAAAATCAGTCATTCTAAAACACAAGTACTCCCAGTCAATATCCCGCAAAGTACCCTACAAGGTTATAAACTAGTATATGAATTTGATTGGAGAGAATCATACATAACATATTTAGGTTTAAAAATCCCCAGGGATCCAGCCAACATCTATAAACTTAATTACCAACCTCTGTTGAAAATGGTGGAGACAGAATGTACTAGATGGAAATCCGATTCCATATCTTGGTGGGGTACGATAGTCTCAATAAAAATGAATATCCTCCCAAAAATTCTATACTTGTTCAGAACCCTTCATATAAATTTGCCGCCACATTTTTGTACAGTAATGCAACGTACTATTAACAGGTTCATCTGGGCAAATAAGCCCCCTAGAATAGCGTTTAGTTGTTCCCAGTTTTCTAGGAATTCTGGTGGATTGGGAATCCCTAATATTAAAATATACTATTTTGCAACTCTTCTGGAAACGGTGGTTCGCCTACATTCCCCTGCAACTATGAGAAATTGGGTCGACCTGGAAACAGGTTTGGCTAGAGACAAGAACTTGATTCAATTATTTTGGCTTCCCAAAAGTAGCAGACACAGGAACACACTGCTGCTACCAACAACCCAACTCTCACTTTATTACTGGGACATTCTAGCTAAAAGACTCAATGTTAGAGTTTTTCCGTCTGCATTAACCCCACTTACTGCACTGAAATACATAATACCGAACATCAACCTCCAGGAGTGGGAGAACAGAGGGATTCGAAACATCGGCCAACTCTATTTTGCAAACTCTCTCAAACGGTTCGAAGATCTAGTAGAAAGATTCGACTTACCACAGTTTCAACACTATACTTATCTTCAAATAGTACATCTTTTGAGGGCTGCAAACTCATGTGCGCCTAAAACCCAATACAACAGAGATATGGAACGCCTGTGTGGCAAAGCTTGGAATTGTAAACCTATCATCTCAGAATGTTATAAACAGCAACTGCAAACTCCGGAAGATTTTAAATTCCCATAAATGCAGAAATGGGAAGATGACCTCCAACTTCAATTTTCACTTGATCAATGGCAACAAAGTCTCTCAGCGTCTTAAGGAGCCACTGCTTGCACTAACCACCTAGAGAGACATACCAAAATCACACATAGGTGGTATCTTACTCCAACCAGACTGGCAACCATAAACCCTCAATACCCCTCCCAATGTTGGAGGACATTCCTTCATATGTGGTGGTTATGCCCTATTATTCAACCTTTTTGGACCAAAACATTTAATCTGATTCAACAACGTCTGGGTTATACCCTCCCAAGTTAGCCCCAAATAGCTCTTCTCCAAATTTTTCCAGAACGTATAGCGGGACATGACAAAAAGTTATTATTCCATGTTTTCAATTCAGCAGCCACACTGATTGCACAAACCTGGAAACAACCTGTAACACCAAACATACAACAACTCATCTTACAACTCAAGGTTAGCGAGCGCATGGAAAGAATGAAGGCGTATTCACCAGAAGCTAGCTTCAAATGCGCACAAATATGGGACCCTTGGCATTCTAGCCAAGAACTACAGGAGTGAAAAAACAGCTCCCTGAAAACCAGAAAGTATATTTTTGTCTTAGGTCGAGTTTACTACTCATTTTAAGGGCTAATTATCCGATATAACAACATGTACCAAATCTATGTTCTTAGGTTGATCCATGTACAAATTTTTTATATTTCTCTATTCTCTCATTTATAATCTTTTTTCTTTTCCTACTACATAAGAGCATAATTTTTTTAAGATGTAATCTTTTCTTATTGTGTTAACCATGCTTATTCAATGATTTACATAGCTCTCATGTGTCAGTGAGCATGTCGATTTTGGCTTTGTCTATATTTCTACTATATCAAAACACAATAAACTTGCAAGTTGAAAAAAAATAAAAGCAGAAACTTTGAAACATGTGAATGTTTAGAAAATGCTTTTGTGTTTAAGGCCTCTTTGTTCCTCTCTGCCAAATACTTCTCAATCACATCAAATTAAACTTTTTAAAGATGTTTAACAGTGCAGCATTTGTGCAATGATTTGGATAGTTTCTCTGTGCAGAAGAGGCCTGGATGATTTCCCTAAATTACAATGGATGCCAAAGGGAGAACTTAAAAAAATAAACAGAAAGATTAACTTTCTCAAGTCTGAATGAAGGAAGCAAGGAGGATCTCTGTCCAGGACTCTGCATTTTTGAAGTCTGTGTAATGAGACAGGCTAAGAAAATAAGTATTTATTGGCTATGATTCATGGTGGAGCTCAGAAAAATTTGGCAGGGTTGGAAGCTAGAATTTCAAAAGACTTTTCCACATTTCTAGCAGAGATCTAAGGAACAAGGAGTTCAAATTCTTTTGGACCCTTTGTGACACTGTTAAGAGTTTCCAAAAATGTGCTGTCTTCAGGACTAACAAATCTCAGAAGACACAAAAACTGTAAGTAGTTTTCCTACAGGCTAATAAATACTGAATAAAAAAAAATTAGTAAGCTTCCAAAGGCTGCTTAGCTGAGATTATGAGAGAATACCCAGTAAATACTACAATTTAACAGTGATAATGTCTTCATTATTTTATTTTTTTTTTTTTGTATTCAACCATCACAGCATTTATGGATTCATGTTATATATGTTCAGTCACATGGTGAATAAAAGGTCACAATTCTAAACAATGCAATTGTCTGATGTTTCACTTATTATGCTGTGGTAATTATGGAACGACGTGGCCTGACACTTGTGATTTTTTTGTTTTTACTTACATACAGTTGTGTGACAAACCCTGCAGGATTTGCTGTACTGTAGTTCTCCCAGCTTCCTTTCTACATTTCTTCCAATTTCACGGCCCCCGAACCAGGCTAGTGCAAACAAACCTTGGGCAGAGTGGATCACTGGGATAACTCCCAATGGGCCCAGGTGTCAGTGGGCCCTCTTGCTTCTAACCATTTGGCCAATTTCATGGTCATTCCACATTTCTCTGAGAAAAAAAAAGACAATACTGGAAGAACAGAGTATAGTAAGTAAATATAAAAGACTAGGATAGGAGAGGAGGAATAATAGTTTGGAAAATGGGCCCACAGTCTATGGTTTGCTGGAGGGCCCCTGGCATCCCAGTCAGACACAGCCTGGGCAGGTGCCCTCAGGAGGCATTGTGTGCACCGGACTATTAAGAAATATTTTTGTACATAACCCTGAAGAATGTGGTAATCTGTCCTGCTATATAAATGATCTGCAATTATATGTTTTAGAGGTTGTTGCCGTAGTGCTTTCTTTGACAAGCCATTCTACAAAGATAATTTCAGAGCAGGAATAGATTTCATTATAGCTGCTGTCCTCTAGGAACATGCCTCAGTTGTCAGATGGCTTTCTTTCTCTTGTAATTGTAACAGAATTGTAGGGAGGGGGAGAGGAAGGAACGTGGAACATCCGCCGCTCCTGCTGCTGGTGAAAGCCCATGCGTTCCGCTGTGGAACACAACATCCCTTAGAAAAGATTGCCGCCTCGGGAGAACTGGAAGAGGACGGAAACAGCAGCAGCTTTAGGGCCCGGCGGTTCAGAGTTAGTTGCAGCCCTTTCCCAGCTGCAGTGTGTCAGTGCTTCCTCCTTGCATCCCTCAGACCACTGCCTTGTATCTCCATCCCCCCCCCCCCGGCACTCAGTGGCCTGCAGCCGGCATGGATTCCTACCAGAGAGGAGAGGAGAGGGGACGTGGAACGCTGTGCATTCCGCTGTGGAACACACATTCCCTTAGTAAAGATGGCCACCTCGGGTAGACTGGAAGAGGACGAAGCACTGCTTAAGGCCCCAGCAGTTCAGCATTAGTTGCAGCACTGCCCCTCCCCCTGCAGTGTGTCAGTGCTCACTCCTCTCCCTGTCCCTCCCTCAGTCCTCTGCCTTATCTCTCCATCCCCCCCCCCCCCCCGACACTCAGCGAGCCTGCAGCCGACATGGCTTCTGTTATCTTGAAATCCCACTGCCACAGGATGTCATTGAGTGCTGCTGCTGAGTGCCAGTTGGGTGATGGTAGCAAGTAAAGAGAGGGCTGCAGGGGAGGGGCACACATTGGTGGGGGCACTGATGTAGTGGTACGATGTAGCAGCTGAAGTAGATTGTAGCAAGTGATGCAGTGCACTCAGCATGCCAATGGAGTACCTGGCTTAGCCAGTCATGCTTATTGTTGAGAGCACTGGCACAGAATACTAGATGCCATGTGAATGACTAGTGTGGGACAATCGGTACCGTTTGGTAAATCAGATAGGAGCAGACATTGTGATTGCATGGCATTTTCCTCCCGACCAGGGCCCTTGTAGGGTTCCAGGAACTCCAACACGTGCTCCAGATTGGTCTCCCCAGCTGCGGGTACCCCCCTCCAGCCCTCTCCCAGCCAGACTGGAAGTTCTCATGTGCCAATCTCCTGCCTGAGCAGCAGTGCGATTAGTGGGCAGGCCAGGCTCCACCTAGCGTCCCTACACCACGTCCGTGAGCTGCAGGTTGCAGCCTTTCTGCTGGTACTGCCGGGGACAGGGGAAGACTCTCTGTACCTTTCATTTGGACCTCCAAACATGGCGAGCCCTTGTATTCTGTATTGCGATTCAGGATGATGAACATGGATATGATCTGGACTTATTCTGCATTCATAAAAACCTTCTGCATGAAATTTGTTAAAAAATGCAGTGGCAACAGGTTTCACTTTTTTCCCCACTAAAACCTCTTTATATGCCAAAATTTTACACTGTGCATATCCATTAGAGCTGAAACTAGGGGTAGGCACAATAGGCTTCTGCAGGTGAGCACAATCGTGAAGAACAATTACTGTATATTTTCTCTGTTCCCGCTCACTGTTTTGGGCACAAATACCTCTTAGCCTGGCACTGATTTCCATAAAACCATCACACAGTGTCTGCCTTTGTTTCTTTTCTGCCATAGAAAACAACAGTTTTGTCTTGCTTCATTGCAGGTATAGTGTAGTATTATAACCATTTCATGGGCTTGGCATACTTATTCTTGTACCGTACAGTAGATAGCCCACTATTTTAATATGCTATTACCACTTTTGGCTCAGCTGAGAGTCAGCTAATGTAGGAATATCTCAGAAACTGCTAGAATGAGTAACCACATGCAAATTGCAAAAAGAGAAGCACAGAGAAAGTTTACATCAACTACTGCTCTTACTTTTACCCTTTCTGGCACTGTTCAAGTTTTTTATAGGAACATTCAGTGGCTGAGTTACCGAGGGGTGCAGCTGCACCAGGGCATGCCGGTGGATCGCACACTTGCGAATCCGATGCAATGTCCACTTCCTGAGGGGGGCCCGGCTGCATAGCCTGCACCAGTGCCCCGCGCCTCGTACTTCCGTTATTGGAACACTGTGACAGAATGAAATTAAAATAAAACATATTTTAAAAACTACTAATATATTTGAAAAACTACTGTATCAAGTTTCTGTGATCTAGTCACAGAATAGCTGTCAGCTAATTTCCAATGAATTCCAATGAAATCACTAGCATGTCAGTTGACTTGAATATTATTTGTTGTGATCAAGTCACAAAATAGCTTTTAGCAAAATAAAGTAAAATATGCTGAATAAACATTTCACTATTGAAAAGATAAAACAAAGGTAATGATCAAATAAGTCTTAGGGTTTTTTTGGCGAAGACAAAAGAACAGACTAGATACACAAAGCAGCTTTTATTTGCCATAAGACCTGATATTTTTGGCAAAGAAAGCAAAGTTTTGCCTGATTCCTTCCATGCTTCAGTACAGAAAGCCTCACTGTAGTTGTACTATGACTATGACTTGGAGGGCAAGTAACACTGGAAAAGGGTTAAAAATTAATTTACACATGAATGAATGCCTTTTGAGTGGTCAAATATATATAAACTTTATTTTGAGTATCTCTCGATTTCATCTTAATAAACAAACACAGGGGTTATACGTGTCTACATGACAATTTGTGCCGACTAAATATTAACTATGTATCAATACTTTTGTCAAAATCACTGAATTAATGGGTTGTTATGAAGATTTTGATGCTTCAGCTAATTTCCATAGCAACATTAGTACATCACTACATCTTAGGCAACCATCCAACTTTGACAGAATGTTTTTATATTTTACACAAAGATATTTATAACAATGATGACAATGCTGTACAATAAATGCCAATAAAAATGATTAGCCTGAATACAGAGAGCATTTGCACATGGGTATTAACATGTGGCAGTTAGTCATCAGGTGTGTTTAGCCAGCTGCAAGTAAAACAATAGAAGCAATGATTGGATTGGTTGTCACTGGTTACTGCTGAAGCACAAATTTTTACGGCATTGGCAAATAAGCATGTATGTGTTTGCTTAGACACAGAATTCCAATGAAATTATTAGCCTAAATACAGAGAACATTTGCACACGGGCATTAACATGTGGCAGTTAGTGATCAGGTTTGTTTAGCCAGCTGCAAGTAAAACAATAGAAGCAATGATTGGATTGGTTGTCACTCGTTACTGCTGAAGCACAAATTTTTATGGCATTGGCAAATAAGCATGTATGTGTTTGCTTAGACAAAGAATTCCAATGAAATCACTAGCATGCCAGTTAACTTGTATATTGTTTGTTTTAAATGATATTAGTTATTAAAGAAGAAAAACACTAAAGCTGGCCATAGACGCAAAGATCTGATCGTATGAATCGAGGATTCGTACAATTTTCGGACCGTGTGTGGAGAGTCCCGACATTTTTCGTCCGGCGGAGATCATCATTTGGTCGATCAGACAGGTTAAAAGATTACTGTCGGCTGCCGATAATATCTCTGCATGCTCGCCGATCATATGATTTTCAGAGGGAGACTGTCACTAGCTTTTGTCAGACATAACTTTTGTACAATTGCTGTCAGGGGCAGAATATCAGCTGCTCGGTTCTATTGTACTTTATTTGATCAGAATGGTTAGTGGCAGGTCGGGAGATGGGAAAGTCAGATCGTACAATGATTCGTACGATTGAATCTTTGCGTCTATGGCCAGCTTAAGGGCCAGATTTATTTTTGATTTATTTTAATGAATAACACTCCCCCATGTTCTATTCATTCCTATGGGATTTTTGGAAGCATATTTATAAAATGGTGAGTTCTAATTTTCACCCATTGATAACTTTTCTTCTAAAAATCCCATAGGAATGAATAGAAAGTGGGTGCGTTTTTACTTATTAAAATCTAAACTCACGTTTTGATCATTTAAGTCCTAATTATAGTATCCTTTAAATTATGTGATGCAGACTGATATTCTGAACAATTTGCAGTTGGTGTTCATATTTAAAATGCTTTGATTTTCCAAGTTTTGTGTTTTGTTGATCCACTATTCTGTTTGAATTTTTAATTCTGGCTGAATTTGAATAAGAGGGTACCTAAACAAAGAGATTAGTAATAAAAACTAAAAATAACATTGTAGGTTCAAAAAACAATAGCTAATAATTGGTATTATACACCTTCTAAGCTAAATGCTGGCGCTACAACAGAGAAAAGGCAACCATGCTCCACATTTTCTGGACATGCAATTCTTAAAACCTTTCTGGAATGAGGTGTACTTACTCTCCAGCCAAATTATATACATTATAAAGTATACCTGCAGACCCTGCATATGTCCTTTTATTCCATAGCCACAACCTTTCTCATTCTTCATCTCTAGCCTAGAGCCACAGCTATTGAATGCAGCCAAACTCCTAATCCCATTGCACTGGAAATCCAGACAAATCCCCATGATTAAAGAGTGGCTCAAGAAAATTTCATAAATCTCACAGATTTGAAGAACTCACTGCCTACACCCTAGACTAAATACTCTACTACATGGATAAGATGGCTACTATTTAAATACACTGAAGACACTGATTGCTTCAAAGAAATTCAGTAAAAGACTATACTGAATACTATACTATACTGGTCCCACACAGCACTTACCTTCCACTTATCCTTCTCTTCCCCCCCCTCCCTTACCCTTACTCTATATTCCACCAATCCTCCCATCCCCTCATAATACCTTTAAGTTCATAGCAAATTACTTAGTAAGGATGGAAAACAAAAAATAGCAAATTTTTAATATACACATGTAACCCTTTCTTGGCAGGAATATCCAGGGCCACACTGTGGCGCTATCAGTAACACTATTGCTAAGTGGGAGATTTGCTGGGTTTGGATAAGTTAAGTGCCTCCACCCAGGGCTAAAACCAGATATTGGTGGACAAATAACTCCCTGGGAACTGCAATAGCAGTGATTTTGGTACCAATTGTAGCAGACAATAAACCACACAATAGGCAGATATGCAGTAATTATATATATATATATATATATATATATATATATATATATATATATATATATATATATATATATATATATATTAATATATAATATATTAGAAATGCAATATATGCAATGCAATAAGAACAGTTAAATAACAATAATACAATAAATATTAGACAATATAATAAGTATCACCCTTTGTATGTAAATTTCCACTGTCACTTTAAGAATGGTGAGTGTGCACACTAGGGGTCTGAGGGGATATACCAAAGTAGTCAGAGTGATCAGAGTTATGTGTTGCATCACTAGATTGATGCACCCCGGGGTGTGTAAAGTGAAGGTCTCACCAACTCCCTGTGATAGTGAAACAAGAAAGAGATCCTGTGAGGCAGAGCAGATGCAGGGGAGCAGTCTGGCAGCTTTAATCCACACTGAGCTTGGGATGCTGATGTAGGGAAAAGCTTCCTGAATTCCTGAAGAGATCCACTGCACATGTCACGGAGGCTGATGGGAAATCCACAGTCCAGATCCAGTGAACACACTGGCAACTCACTACAGGGCCGAAGTCCTATCCTACAGGGATTTCTTCCCTAGCAATAGCTCAGGCAGCTGCACTAGTTCCAGTCACTATGATGGCTGACTGGGTTAACTAACTCCCTGTGCTCTGACTATGGTGTTCCCTATTTTGGTAAATATTCTACAGGTGAAATCCCTAGCTTTGTACTCAGATAAATCAGCAGGAACACTCACAGCAGAGAGGAGAAATCTCAGGCTGGCTCTCAGTAGTTCTGTGCAGAGACCATGCTTTCTTCTTCTCTCCTTCCTGGTTAACCTCAGCCCTACTATCATTTTGGCTCCAAACTTCTTTCAGAGAGGTCACAAGTCAGAAGCAAATCCTTCTTGCTGATTGTCCAGGCTGTGGCTGAAAACTGTCTCACTGCAGTGCAAGCAGCAGCCGTGTTTTTGGTGGCTCCAGATTTAAAGTCACAGGGTTATGCAGTTAGTGAAATGGCAAATAACACATTATTGATACACACATTATTGATACACAATATTGTGATGTTACAGATTGTTTATACTTATTTTATTTTATTCTTTCTAAACTGAAATGTTTTATTGATTTTCCAATGAAAAAAAAATCAACATGTTAATAAAATATAAAACAGTGATCATAGGCATTTTCAAGATTGTAGGTAGTTTGGTGACCCAGAGAGAAAGTCAACAGATTATACATGCAATGCTGAGAAAAGCAAGGGATCATTTTCATATGCCAACCAGGGTAACCAAATCTTATTGTAGGCCTCCAAATCATTCTGCAACATATAAGACATTCTTTCGTTAGCTGCTATATCAATTATCTTAGTTTTAAGCATGAATATAGGGATGGTAGGCTTTATCCAGTTGCGAGCAATAATAAACCTGGCGGCTGTGAGGATATGTTGTGACAGTCTATGAGCCGAGTTGGGTAATCAAGCTGTTTTTTTTCCCAGGAGGATGGTGGTTGGGTCTTTGGGGAAGTCAGTAGGATTTAGGATTTTGGACAATAGTTGTGTGAGACTATCCAAGAATATTGAGACAGTTTTGCAAGTCCACCATATGTGAAGCACTGAGCCTGTTTCTTGGATAGCAAGACGGGTAGATCCTGTGTAGTCGTGATGGCACAAGGTAAGTTCTGTTCAAAGGCTTGGTTGAGATCTCTCTATTGGAAACACAGGTACTTCCTAAATTTGCTGTGAGGCTGCATTGAGACCATTGTTGAGTTGAGATTGTAGTTTGGAGGTCTTATATATATTTATGTTTGAAATTTTCGGTAGGTAGTTTGTTGAATAGTTTATACATTAGACTGAGGATGCCTGGTGCCAGTGGTGCTTGTCTGCAGATTGATTCAAAGCATGATTTCGTGAAGCAGTTGTCATTGCATTTTTTGGCTTGTTGATGGGCGTAGTGGATGAGTTGCGAAGCTCTAAATAACTCTTGTTGGGGTGGATCGAATTTTTTAATTAGTTGCTGCATAGTGAGTGGTTTGCCTCGTTGAACCAAGGTCTCCAGCGTGGTCACACCTTTCCCTAGCCACCATGCATATGCCTTCTTAGACTTTCCTGATGTGAAGTCTGGGTTGTTAATTATTGGGCTGAGGAGGGAGGAGAGCGAAGTCAGTTGGGAACTCTTGTGATGTTTTAACCACAAGTGTAGCATGTCTAATGTGATGGGGGACGCTTCCGTAAAGCTTTTGTAGGGATTTTGCTGAGCCACAGGACATGGTTGGTGAGGTGCGGGTAGAGCAAGTTATTTTCAATCTGGACCCATAAAGGGGCAGCTTCTCCTGCATGTGAAGCAGCCCATTGGGCAAGTCTTGAAGCCATGTTTGGCACTGAAAGTCCTCCATTCGATTTCTGTAAGTACATAACTTGTCGCGGTTTTGTATTTTGCCAGATAAAGTTGTTAATGGCTGTCTGTAACTTTTGGATATCAGCCGTTTGAACAGGGATGGGTAGAGTCCTGAATAGGTAAAGGATCTTTGGTAATAGTACCATTTTTACACAGTGGATTCTGTCGATCCAAGAGATTAGGTGTTCATCCCAGGAGGAAAGTTTCTGCATCAAAAGGTGTATTAACGAGGGGTAGTTAGTCTTGTATAAAGTAGAAAGAGAGGTCGTTAGTTTAGTAGATTGGGTAGAGATGTAAGGGGGTTAGTCACATGCATGAGTAAATCATCAGCAAAAAGTGAAAGCTTGTATTCTTTACCCTTTACAGTAAGGCCCCTGATATCGATGTCCCTGAGTGCTCTTGCTAGCGGTTCCATTGCTAATGCAAAAAGGGCAGGGGAAAGAGGGCATCCCTGTCTCCTACCTCTCTGGATCCTGATATTGTCTACCTTCCTAGTAGAGGGGAGGTTG
The DNA here is from genome assembly GCA_038501925.1 of Xenopus petersii. Taxonomy (NCBI): domain Eukaryota; kingdom Metazoa; phylum Chordata; class Amphibia; order Anura; family Pipidae; genus Xenopus; species Xenopus petersii. The sequence goes on along the minus strand of CM076679.1, from coordinate 30,329,639 downwards.
AGGTAAGCTTGTGGGTCCTGGTAATATGCCTTCAGCGTATTGACTAGAGTAGATCCTAGACCAACTCTTTCTATAAGGGAGAATAGATAGGGCCAACTAAGCGTATCAAAGGCTTTTTCAATATCCAACACCAGGAAGCAGGTTGGGGTTTTATTTTTGTTGGCATATGCTACGAGGTTCAGAGATTTCCTAATGTTATCTGGAGCTTGACGGGTAGGAATGAAACCAATTTGGTCTTTATGGATGGTGGATGGTAGGACCCTATTTAGTCTGTTCACTAAGATGGTGGCTAGTAACATAATGTCCAAATTGAGTAATGATATTGGCCTATAGTTTTTGGGGTTTAAGGTATCTTTATTAGGTTTCGGGATAATGGAGATGCTAGCTTCATTCATTTCAGGAGGTAGGGTCTGCCGCTGGTAATGTGTTGAAATAATTTCTGAAGTTGCGGGATAAGTTGGTTCACTATTTTCTTGTAGTACAATGAGGAGAACCCATCGGGGCCTGGGGCTTTACCCGTCTTTAAATCGTGTATTCTATATCCTCATAAGTAAAATCTTGGGTCATGATCTGTTGCAGGTCTTCTGAGAGATGCTCAGGGGCATACTGATTCAGAAAGTCCTCCATCTGACCTGGTTTTCCAGGGGAGTTGGAGGTGTATAGTTTTTGAAAGAAGGAAATAAACGTGTCTGTTATTTTATCAGGATTCAAAGAGATTGTACCATTAGCTAGTCTGATTTTTTGGACTTGTCCCTGACGTAGTTCTGACTTAAGTAAATTAGCTAGCATTTTGTCAGCTTTATTTGCGTACATGTAAAATTTGTGTCTAGTCTTCGTATAGCCTTTTTGGCTTGTTCTATTTGGCATGCGTGGAGTTTTTGCCTGGTCTCATCGATCAGCTTCCTATTACGTTTTGAGGGGTGAAGTCTGTTCGTTTGCTCTAGTGATGCTAATTTGGTTTCTAGACATTTTTGAACTGCATCCTCTCTTTCTTTTTTTGAGAAGCATATTTTATTAAACAACCCCTGATGTAGGCTTTATGTGCTACCCAGACCCAATCTATCGATGCATCAGGCTTTAAATTATCTTGAAAGAAATGTTTTATCTCCTGCGAGATTTATCCATTCAGGGTCTGCCAATAAGCTTTCATTTAATCTCCAATTCTTTGATGCCTAAGGTGGGATGCCTAAACAAGGGCACCTGTAAGTCAAGTGTGGTCTGTACTAAGTCATGATCAGACCATGCACATTGTATGTGCTTAGAGTCAAGAAGTGAGGGGGTGTCGGAAGCGTTAACCATGATATAATCAATTCTGGAGCAGGAGTTGTGTGTGTGTGGGAGTAGAAGGTATAATCCCGAGTAGAACCATTAACCTCTCTCCAGGAATCAATAAGCTTGTGTGTATGGAGTAGTTGGTCTACCCGCTTAGTGATTGTCTTATATTGCACAGGGTGGTTAGACAGAGATCGGTCTAGTATATGGTTGAAGGATAAATTAAAGTCTCCAGCCCAAATGAGCCTGGTCTTGTTTAAGTCCACCAAAAGATTACAGAGCGAGTCAAAGAATTGGAGCGGATCAGCATTTGGGGCATAACTGGAGATGATTGTATAGTGCTGGTCATATAGCGTACCTTGAAGTATGATATATTGAGCATTAGCATCAAGATTTGTATTACGAGTGATAAAAGGGAATTTTTTTTGGATAAATATAGCAATGCCTCTATGCTTGCTAGTGGTAGAAGCCAGATAGTGGTATTGCTTGTGAAAGAATTTTGGGTATGACTTTTGAGTGAAGTGCATTTCCTGGAGGCAAAGGATATCTGGAGAGAGGTTTTTGTACATATTGAAAGCTAATCTTCTCTTATTTGGAGAATTGAGGTCCTGCACATTATGAGCGATTATTTTAATCCCCATAATCTAGTGTGAAGATGGTCCGCTTACTGTCAGCTAAGGAAAGCATGAGCTCAATTCTCCAGCAAGAGTATACATCAGTAACAATTGAAAACAACGTTAAATGCACTTTATAGCCCAGCCACCAAAAAAAAACAACAAAATTAAGAGAAATGCTATGCGAACGATTTAGTAAAAATATAAGAAATAAACAGAGAATAACAAATTTGCATTGTAAACATTTCGCCACCATGAAGTTCCACTCTACGGAGGTATCCACGGCAGAAATGTTCTCAGAGGGGCAGCAACATCCAGGGCCCGCTGAGAAACATCAGAGGAAAAAGGTGAGAGAAAACGTCCAGCTAACTTGGCTGGGGAGAAAGGAGAACAACTGTAGTGAAGGGAAAAAAACTGTAAACCCTGTGCAGGGAGAGAGAACATCAGGGAATGTGGAAATTACCCACGGCGTGGGTTGTTGTGGAATAAGTTCAAAGAGAAGTGTCAAGTCGTGGCCAGTTTTGGTCTTTGGCGAATAGGTCGTTGATCTTTAGGTGGAGACGGTGATGAATGGTGCTTTTGTTGTTTGGCTGGAGGAGTGGTGGCCCATTCAGGGTCAGGTCGTGGGGAGGTTGATGAGGAACGGCTGTCCCTCATGGAGGGTGAAGCAGAGGATTCCAAAAGAGACAGGAGTGCTTCCAATGTAGTGACTGACTGTAGCTTCCCGTTCCATTGGAATTGCATTGAGAAAGGGAATCCCCACCTGAACTTTACTTTGTGTTTTATCAATAGAGCAGTTACCGGTTTCAGCATTCTCCTCTTTTGGAGAGTAACTGGAGCTAAGTCCGCATATAGTTGCATTTGATGCGGTAGTGAATCCTTGCCCGCGGTGCACGTTGCTTGAAGAGCCAAATCTCTTACCTCTACATGATGCATCTTGAGTACAATGCCTCAGGGAAGGTTGGGGTCGCGAGGATGGCCCAAGGCTCTGTGGATTCTTTCAATATGGCGGCGCCCTTCGGGTAGATCCGGTAGCAGTTGCAATAGTGTAGCATCCATTAGGCTCGTTAGGTCGGTAACATTCTGAGGGACTCCCTTAACCCGTAAGTTTCCTCTACGTGACCGGTTCTCCAGATCCTCCATCTTGTTCTCCAGTTGCGGGCCTGGTGCGCAGCTATCAATTTCTGGTCTTCCTGGAGGGCTGTCGCATGGCCATCTGCTGTGTACTCCAGCCTATCAACTCTGTCTCCCAGTTCACGTATTTGCTGAGATAATTCGGCAACCGCTGCCTTGAGTTCGGTTTTAAACAGTTGCTATACAGCTTGTAGTGCTGCCTGCGTGTCAGTACCTGTTGTCTGCTGTTCAGAGTCCAAGTTCTGTTCTGCACATGGAGACAAATATGGCCACTGCAAATGTTCTGTTGCGTGCCGGTTAAACATTTGCGCCCCTACTTATTTTATTTTGTAACATTAATTATCTTCAATAAAACTTTAAAAAAAAAAAAACTTGAAAAAAAAAAGCAATAGCTGTTTAACTCCAGGGTCACACAATGCAAAAACTATTATAAAAATGAAGACCAATTGAAAACTTGCTAAGAATAGGACATTGGATAACATACTAAAAGTTTGAACTTTACCTTTAAATCAACATTTGTATGTACAGGTATTGGATTAGTTATCTGGAAAGCCAATATCCATTAAGCCCCAAATTTTGAGACAACCATCTCCCAGAGACTCCATTTTAAACAAATAATTCACAATATAAAATGAATGTAATATTCAAACCTTGTTCTACCTTGTCGCACTTTGTTTCCTATTGGAGGCAAACAATTCTGTTTTTGTGTGGGTTTTTTTAATGATTAAATTATTTTTTCTGACAAAGTATGTTGATACGAATTCTGGATATTTCAGGGGTATTAACGAGTGTGCAGGTCTGCTCCAAACACTTTTCTCACTGATGGGTTAAACTAGTTCCTACATTGCCAGGTTACACTGCACAGTGTGAAGGAAATGTTATGCAGGCCACACTTGGCCCGCAGATTCTTGGCCCCCCTTAGTGCAGTGAACAGTTTCAAAGTGTCCATGAGGCCCTTCTAGAAAATGTATCAAGATTATGTGTAACATCTACTGAGTTGGTTCTTATCAGTATCCTGTATTGTTTTTGTATTCTGTGCCTAGGAGAATCATCCTTGAAGCACATCAGCAGTTACTCCCTTAGTTTTCCCATACCAGTGCCTAATCACTTCCTTACCTCCCTTCTCATGAATATTTTGTTAATCAGAGGGTATATAATGTCTGGTCAGTCCTTTGTTCTGTATTCAGTCTCTTTCATGTACAGGATCCACGTAGCTCATGTATGTTTATTATATAAATGATAAACTTGGTTAACCTTTTGTACCTCAAGTGATTTCTGGTCTTTGGATTTATCCCCAACAAATGGTGGTCGAATGCGGGCAGGCTCAAGACTTCACCCATCCACAGTGAGGACCCACAGTGAGAACTAACGGGACAGGAGTGGCCACACAAGGTAAGCATACCTTGTTCTGTCTCCTTTCTCCTCCGGTTCCACATGGACTGGATGTTGCTGTGCATGCAGCCTGACCCAAGGAGATCATTTGAGGTATCTATGATTGTCTTAACCATGTGTACTGTATGAATGTGCGTGTGACTGGGAACTAATTGCTAAGTGAAATAGTCCCAACTCTTCCATGCTGTCGCTGCTTATAAGACTTGAACTAACCCACCTTGTAAGAAACCAGTAGTACCACAGTATACCCCAATATTAGTTTGAGGACTTGAGGGAAGAGGGCAGTTTTTTTTTTAATGGGCTCTAAGCTCACTAAGGCAGTTTAGCCAGTATGAGAGTAAGACTCCGTTAGGAGCATCTTGTCCTAAAGTGGAGGAAACGAGTGAACAGAGGTTGGTTACCTCTGCACGTTCACCAGTAAGGATGATCGCGGATAGATATGGTAAAGGTGTTGTGTCCTACTTGCATAAGTGGAGTGAACTTACAAAGAGTAAGTCCTTTGCCATACCTCCCAACGGTACATGGGATCATGAGACATGGGTACAAGCATCTAAGTACATAAATAGACAGTACACCATTGATATCTCAGAAGCTCTAGCCCTACAGACTTGAGTGATTGTAACTCATAAGGAATACATAGAGCTGTCAGATCCCTATGTTTCCTGCAATAACAAAGAGCAAGGGAGAGCAGGAAAATACCATAGAAGGAGGTCAGGAAAGTGCCCCAGAATCAGAGGAGTCAGAGAAGAGGAGAAAGAAGGTCAGGAAAGTGCCATCGAATCAGAGGAAGCTAGAAAGCAAAGAGAGGAACAAGAAAAGCTGCTAGCGGAAGGGTTAAGTTAGAAAATAGAGAACAGTGAGAAGAGACAATTTGTCTTTCAGTGCTGAAAACAGCAGCTCTGATACAGGCAGTTCTCAGTCCCATAGCAAAGCTCTATCCCGCACACCCCAACAGTCCAAACTAGAGAAAAGGGGGGAGAGGCGGGGGCCACTGCTGTTCGTTCATTAAACACACAGCACTTGGGCAGCATCAGATCTTAGAAGGATTTTTCAAGACGTTCAACAGCCCCCTAACCCTGCTGACCCAGCCCAAGTAGGGGCCGCTTACATGCTCTGGAAGGTACTGTAGGCACCATTTTTCCAGAAACTTCTTGGGAAAACAGTTTTTAAATTTAACCAAGATGCCCAAGAGTCTATTATCCAGTATGCAACCAGATTTAAGGAGAGGATCATTGCCTGTGGCAGACCGGCTGCCCTAATCAATGAGGGAAAAAGAATGTTACTTGCTATTGCCTTTGTGTCAGGTTCACTAGATGATCTATAAGAAGCATAAGAAGTTAGAAGAGATAATTGCCATTGCCCAAGTCTCGAGAACTCCTGTCCTAAGCCCCAGCAGGTGTTACTCAGCAACAATCTAACAACTTCCAGGATAAAGGTGGCCATACACGGATAGATCCGCTCGTTTGGCGATGTCGCCAAACGAGCGGATCTCCCTCCGATATGCCCACCTTCAAGGTGGGCAATATCGGGCAGATCCGATCGTGGGCCCTAGGGCCCAACGATCGGATCCTATTTCTCACAAACGGGCGGTCGGATCGCGGGACCGCATCAACGAACAGATGCGGCCGCGATCCGACGGGATTTTTAACCCCATCCGATCGAGATCTGGCCGACTTTCGGCCAGATCTCGATCGGGGAAGCCCGTCGGGGGCCCCCATACACGGGCCAATAAGCTGCCGACACGGTCTGTCGGCAGCTTTTATCGGCCCGTGTATGGCCACCTTAAGTCCCAGAATTACAGAAACAATAACTACTACAAAAATCATTTGTTTCAATTGTAACATGCCACGGCATTATGCTAATAATTGCAGATCCCCAAAGAAAGCCAACCCTTCCCTGAGCAGGAGATGCAGCCCCTAAATAGTTACATAGTTACATAGTTAAATTGGGTTGAAAAAAGACAAAGTCCATCAAGTTCAACCCCTCCAAATGAAAACCCAGCATCCATACACACACCCCTCCCTACTTTTAATTAAATTCTATATACCTATACTAACTATAGAGCTTAGTATCACAATAGCCTTTCGATATTATGTCTGTCCAAAAAATCATCCAAGCCATTCTTAAAGGCATTAACTGAATCAGCCATCACAACATCACCCGGCAGTGCATTCCACAACCTCACTGTCCTGACTGTGAAGAACCCCCTACGTTGCTTCAAATGAAAGTTCTTTTCTTCTAGTCTAAAGGGGTCGCCTCTGGTACGGCGATCCACTTAATGGGTAAAAAGGTCCCCTGCTATTTGTCTATAATGTCCTCTAATGTACTTGTAAAGTGTAATCATATCCCCTCGCAAGCACCTTTTTTCCACAGAAAACAACCCCAACCTTGAAAGTCTACCCTCATAATTTAAGTCTTCCATCCCTCTAACCAATTTAGTTGCACGTGTCTGCATTCTCTCCAGCTCATTTATATCCCTCTGAAGCATCCTGCATGGAACCTATAGTTCTGCACAATTTAGTATCATCTGCGAAAATAGAAACAGTACTTTCAATGCCCACCTCCAGGTCATTAATAAACAAGTTGAAAAGCAAGGGACCTAGGGAGCCCTGCAGTACTCCACTAACAACACTGGTCCATTTAGAAAATTTTCCATTTACCACCACTCTTTGTAGTCTATGTTTTAGCCAGTTCTCTATCCAGGTACAAATACTATGTTCCAGGCCAACATTCTTTAATTTAACCTTTTGTGTGGCACTGTATCAAATGCTTTAGCAAAGTCTAAGTAAATCACATCCACTGCCATCCCAGAATCGAGGTCTCTACTTACATTCTCGTAAAAAGAAATTAAGTTAGTCTGGCAAGATCTATTACGCATAAAATCATGCTGGCACAAACTCATAGTATTATGATTTGCAATGAAGTCCAGTATCTTATCCTTTATTAACCCTTCGAAAAGTTTTCCTACCACTGACGTCAGACTAACTGGCCTATAGTTTTGAGGCTGAGAACGGGATCCTTTTTTGAATAGAGGCACCACATTAGCAATTCACCAGTCTCTCTGCACTATGCCAGATCTCAATGAATCCTGAAAAATTAAGTAAAAAGGTTTGGCAATCACAGAGCTAAGCTCGCTAAGCACCCTGGGGTGAATACCATCTGGACCCGGACCTTTGTTCATCTTAACATGTTCTAGTCTCTTTTGAATTTCTTCATGTGTGAACCATTCATCATTAGTTGTATTACTAGAATTGGTACTATTAAGAAGGAAACCTTCACTTACTGGTTCCACCCCTTCCTGCTTCATTTTTTTTACTATTAACATATTTAAAAAATAATGTTGTATTTTTTTTACTGCTTGCTGCAATATCCTTTTCTATATCAATTTTAGATTGCCTTATAGCTTCTTTGCATGATTTATTGGCCATCTTGTACCTTATAAATGTTTTGGCTGTACCAGCTAACTTGAAAGCCTTAAAAGCAAGTCTTTTCTTACCCATCTCAACACCAATTCTTCTATTGAACCAAAAAGGTTTTGCTTTGCAACGACGTTCCTTGCTTACAAGTGGAATATACTGACAAGTATATTTATTAAGCAGCATTTTAAAGACTTCCCATTTTTGTTATGTGTTTAACCCTGTGAAAAGCATTTACCACTTAATATGTTGCAGAGATGCCCTTATACTGTCAAAGTTTGCACGTTTTAGTTTTAGTTACTCCCTTATAGAATTGCTTCTGCAACAGAATCTCAAAGGAGACCATGTTATGATCACTATTCCCTAAATGCTCACCCACACAAATGTTAGAGATGAGTTCAGTATTGTTAGTTATTACAAGGTCCAAAAGAGAGCTATTCCTAGTAGGTTTTTGAACAAGCTGGAATAAAAAGTTGTCATTCAGCATATTTACAAACCTACTAGCTTTTTCTGTCTTAGCAACCCCATTACCCCAGCCAATGTCTGGATAATTGAAGTCACCCATAGCAACAACTTGACCCAACTGTGAAGCCGCTTGTATCTGCAAGAGTAGCTTGGCTTCATACTCAACACTTATACGAGGTGGTTTATATACCAATGATAATTCTTTTTGTTACCCTTTGCCCAGTCAAAATCTCTACCCAGAGTGATTCTACACCCTCACCAGTGCCAGCTTTTGTTATTTCTTTAGCGCATGGCTTTAATTCAGGCTTTACATACAAACACACTCCTCCACCCTTTTTAACCCTCTGTCCCTCCTTAAAAGGGTGTAACCATTTAAATTCACATTCCAGTCACATGTTTCATTCCACCAGGTCTCAGTGATACCAATTATATCATAATTTTTAGAGCAAGCAATTAATTCTAGGTCTCCCATATTACCTGGCAAACTCCGTGCATTTGCCAGCATACAGCAGAGGTTACTACTTTTACTTTTGAAATTTGCATTACTTAGTGGAGAATTATATGTTAAGTTAGTATTATTCTGTTTTCCTACACATTCCAATGCATCCCTCATAAATCACGACTGAAGGTACGAGGCAGCCCCGGTACCAGTATTTACAAACACTTCTTATCACCACCCAGACCCCCTAATCAAAGTGTTTATTAATGAGGTACCCTTCATTTGTTTAGTGCATACTGGTGCTGCCCGCTCAGTTTTAAAGACTGACCCAAATCTGTCATTATCTGGTAATGTAGTCACGACAGTGGGAGGAAATCCTATCCCTATGGCAGAAACAAGCCCAGTGGAAGTATCCATTGGTCCCGTATCTACAAAAGCTGCCTTTCTTTTTAAGTGCCTCCAACCCTGAGTGTTTGTTTCTGTCCCACCTCAGTAAGTGTCTGAGATGACCAATGCCCTAGATACTGTACAGCTAAGCTTTTGTCAGTAAAGGAAATTTCTAAGGAGGAACCTTCCGTACCTCCTGAATTACAATGTGTCCCAAATGGTTTGTGGGTTTTATCAACGACGCATGTCTGGTCGATATCATCCATCCCACCTGTGTCCAAACAAGCAGACCCAAGGACCACCCTGCCCAAAATCTCATAGCACCCACTGTCCAGGGAGCAAGTAGAGGGGATTCACCCAGTCATTTAAGGGTTACTTGACAGGGGAGTGTTATTTCACAGGATCAGCCCTGTAAACATGCCCATCTTGCCAATTAAAAAGCCCAGCAAGAATGAGTGGCGCTTTGTTCAAGATCTCACAACAAAAATGTCATTGCACCCCATCAGGTAGTGCCTAATCCAACTACCAAAGCAGGTTGCAAGACCATACCGGGTCCTCTGACCCTGTAGCACAAGATAATGCCCGTGCTGATGTGGCTGCAAAGCAGGCAGTGTTGTATAATAAAATGTTAAAAGCATGTGTTGTAAAATAACCAACTCTATCTGTTCCCTCTAGTGCTGTTTTATCAGCCCTTCAGGACCAAGTGGAACCTGAAGAGAAGGAACATTGGCTTAAAGCCGGATGTACACAAACTCCAGAAGGTGATGTTTCTTTTTAGCGCTTAGGCGATTGCCCTGTCGCACTGCGTGCTCTGTTACCATATTTGGTTGCTGCCTCACATGGTCTCACCCACATTTCAAAAGGGGGATGCGTGATGCAGTATCAAGAGTGTGCCTTGCCCCCAGGTTCTCGTCTATCACAGCCAAATATGTACAATCATGTTTCATTTGTACGCAACGCAATCCAGGTAAGACGGTTCCAACACCTACCAAACACCTTCCTAAAGCAATGTACCCTTTCAGATCTTGCAGATAGATTACATACAGCTACCTAAATGTTTGTATTGATCAATTCTCTGGTTGGCCGGAAGCCTGGCCCATTGTAAAAGCTTCAGATGAAACTACAGCTAAAAAGCTGATTGCAGAGATTATTTGCAGATATGGACTGCCTGAAGTATTATCCTCCGATCAAAGTACACATTTCACAGGACAGGTAATGCAACTAATCTGTAAAGACACTGGGATAGATCAAATGTTTCACACACTTTACTATCCCCAAGCTAGTGGGAAAGTGGAAAAACTTAATGCTGTTATTAAAAACAGACTAAGTAAAGTATGTGCAGAAACTAAACTTGCGTGGCCAGATGCCCTTGGTATAGTGCTTATGTCTGTCAGGCACTCTCCCCACATGAATTATTGTTTGGGAGACCAGCACGCATGGCTCAGTACTTTCCTCCTACTGATCTTCTTTGCATGAACTATGGAAGAATGACTCAATATGTTACTCAGTTATATAAAGAACTGACCAAATTGTATTCTCCAGTTTATTCTTCATTACCAGATTCAGCGGATGTTCCGGGATTGTATGCTTTCATTCCAGAAGATTGGGTCCTAAACCGGACACGTTGACAAAGTTCTTTAGCCGCGCTGGGAAGGACCATTCCAGGTACTCCTCACCACAGAAACAGCTGTAAAGGTTGAAGGGAAACCTAATTGGATCACAGTAAGCAGACTTAACTCCCACCTGTTGTGTAAGTGGGGGAATTGCAGGACATAATAACGCCTCTTTCCCACCACCATCTAAGTCCCAGGGACCCTAACATGCAGTGCTAAGGAAGTAGGTCCCCATCGGGTGAAGATTAAGCACCAGGACAAAACTTCAGCAGCATCATCATGTTTTTGTGGACCAGATGTTTTGGTCCAAAGCCAGACAAGAGACTTATCATCTGTGTCTTCCTGCTACACATCCTTATCTTCATTGCTGTGCTGATTACAGCACTCATAAAGCCTGCAGTTGATGACAAGTAAAAATGACAGCAGCCTCACCAGTATCTTCTGTACCTGAGGTTAATGTTTTATCAACAGCTGACGTTAAAGTTGTCAAAAGATACATATGCACAACTGTTTGAGCCTAATGATAATACTCTTGTTAAAATGCATGTTATGGTAGCATCCACACTCAATATTACCGATTGTTGGATATGCACACACTCTCCTTTTACAGCTACTATCCCCTCAGAAAATAGTTAACATGCCATGAGGTAATTTTACATTTCTAAAGTATAACACTACACTAAAGGTGGCCATACACGGGCCAATAAAAGCTGCCGACAGACAGAGTCGGCAGCTTATTAGCCCCGTGTATGGGGCCCCCCCCGACGGGAGATGATCTCGATCGGATGGGAAGATTTTTATCACAGGACAGCTCCTGTCCTGTATGAAGTGATTGATCTGGCACAGTTTGATGAGTCATTTAATAAAGTTATTAAAATTTACTAAAACTTAATATCCAAAAACGGATATATAAAATGGGCAGTGTGTTCATCTCAATAAGCAGATTCATAATTATATCATTATGTTGTATATTAAGAATGAAAGGGTGGCAAAAAAATAAATTTTTGATTCAGATATTAAAAAAATTTGCAAAACAGCTGGTATATGTAAAAAATATTTTTTAATCTTGGTTCAAGCAAATGTGTCCCTTTATTAAAGTAGCTTCTGGTGCCTTTATAAAACAAGCACTACCTGTTTAACTGGGTGTGTAATACCACTGAACTGTGTAGTGTATAAACATGAATGATATTTGAAGAGAGAAAATTGTAACTATCCATCGCAGATTCCTTAGCTCAATATATCCTCTTTACGCTATTCTCCCCCAATTTAATTTAGATTGGTCTGGCACAGCTTAATGAGTCATTGAATAAAATTATTAAATGTTACTAAAACAATGTCCAAAAATTAATATAAAATATATAGTGTGCTCGTCTCAATACGTGGATTAATAAATATATAAAAATGCTATATATTAAGAATGAAAGGGTGGCAAAAAAATATATTTTTGGTTCAAATATTTAAAAGAAATACTTGCAAATGTAAAAGTATATTTTAATTATGGTTCAAGCTAATGTGTCCCTTTCTTAAAATAGCTTCCAGTGTCTTTATAAAATAAGCACTACCTGTTTCAGTTTGCACAATGCCACTGTGAACTGTGAAATGTATAAACATGAATGATATTTTAAGAGAGAAAATTCGAAAGATCCATGGCAGATTAATTAGCTCAAACTATCCTCTTTAGTTTACCCTCCCCCAATTAATAAAAAAGTGCCTCAGATGCTTTAATCTGCTCATGGAAATTCAGGAGGGGGCTACAGGAATGCCCTTAAAGAAAAATAAAAGGAAAACTGTCTTTTTATTTAGTTTTACAGCACAGTTGCTTAACCAGGACCTTCTGATTTTATTTTCCTAACATGAAAGGGACCACAGAAGTAAACCCAGCCCCCTCCAAAAGTGCTAACAACCTCACGAAAGGCTAGGCCTAGAAGAGACAATTGATTGTCCACCACACTTCAGTCCTTCTTCAAACCTTTATTGGCTACTATCTCAAAGCACTCTCGGAGTCTGTATATATTCAGCTACTTGCTTCACAGCCTGTTTTTGTGATTGAACTTCATAATAAACCCTTTAGGTCTTGCATAAATTGCACGGATTCAGGTTTTCAATCCTAAACTTTAATTAATTACGTTTAGTTACTTAAAACAAAAAAAAAAAGACTAACATTTTACAAGATAACTATTTAATACATGTATATAAATGTTTTAAATGCACATGCCAAACAATATAGAGAGTATACATATGCTGTACATTGAGTTATGCATTATTAGTAATAAAGTAAGTTTAAATAGAGGCTGAGAAATAACAATGTAATAGTTTTTGGGTATATTAGGGATCTATCAACAGCTCCCATTATAGCGCTACGTAATCAGACAAACTTCTAATTACTAAATTAAAGCAAATATTTATGATGGTTATGGCAAAGCTCTGTTATCTGCCTTTGCAATGACCTGACGCACCCATAGTGCACCCACATTTTGCCTGAAATGCAGGCATGCTGGAATATCAGCTGGGTTGTTATTATTTGCAATGCAAGCTACAAAATGTGTGGGCTGGAAAAGACTATTAAATTGCATGACCTTAAAGGAAAACTATACCCCTCAAACAATGTAGGTCTCTATAAAAATATATTGCATAAAACAGCTCATATGTAAAATACTGCTTTGTGTAAATAAACCATTTGCATAATAATATACTTTTTTAGTAGTATGTGCCATTGGGTAATCATAAATAGAAAACTGCCATTTAAAAAAATAAGGGCAGCCCACTGGGATAGTATGATTCACGGTGCACACAAACATACCAAACTAACCATACTTTTTAGATCGCATGAGCCAATTAACAGGCAGGGTTCTGTCTTTTTCTTCCACATTTCTACCTGTTACAGTTAAGAGTTGTAGTATTTCTGGTCAAGTGATCTCTGAGGCATCACGAAATGGTGGTTCAAGGCACGAGATGTAAAAGTTTTCCTTTAAGAAGTTAAAGTGACTTAGTATAAACAGGGGGGGCTTAAACACATGGATTTGAAAGATTGATTCAGAGTACAGAGCTTTCACACCACTATACCAAGAAAGCTAACAATCAGTGTGCAGCAAGCAGCCGTGGGAGATTTGAAAGTTCCAACCTCAAGTGTAGACCTGGGGTGGAATTCACAAAGGTGGAGAAAACTTAAATCTGTGTTAAATGAAACATGCTTTTACTTTTGTGATTTCCATCCAGAGTTATATTACTACATGATAGTTGTAATACAACATTTGCTATGCTGTTTCAGTTCAGCAGCAAATGAAATGGTACTATTTACTCATACACTGTCTAAAATTCTTGTTTTTTCAAACTGTTAACCCTTTAAGTGCCAGCAGAATTTCACATTTTGGTTACGTGAAATGCCAGCCGTTTTTTAAACATTTTGTGCTCTCTCGCTTTAGGGGCATTTTCTGAGGGGAAACCTATAGTTTACCTAGGAAAACTATATATTGTTTTTTTCGGTAGAAACTGAGCTTTCTAAATCTGCCTGAGTTTTTATGAATTTCCACCTGTGCAAAAAAATTTATAGTGCTAAATACCAAAAAAAAATGAAAAATTACCATTTTTCATAGTATATCAATTTATACCAGAAAAATATTTCATTTTACGGATGAAAATCCAACTGGTTTGGAAAGCCTTATGTCTCTTGAACGTGCCAATACCAGATATGTATAGTTTTAGGGAGATTTAGGACTTCTGTACAGCAAAAACTCCCTGCAGTATATTAACGAATTTTGAAAGGCAGAAAAGGGCATGCTTTCGATTCCAAGGCAAAAAATCCTGAAACCATAGGTTTACCCCAGAAACCCATACATTTTTGAAAAGTACACATTCTGCTGATTCCAAAATGGGTAACTATGTCTCTCTACTCCCAACTACCAAACATTAAAGCTTGTCTGAACATAGCAGTTTTTCTAGAAAAATTTCAAGATTCTGAAAAATCACTTCAAAGGTTTTATTTTGCTGCTCCACATATCCCAAACTATATTAGGTACCAAAAAAAAGCACCTGAAATATGATTGCCAGGGGTCCACTGAACAGTTTGATGCTCATTATGCATAGGTTTACCAGAGTTTTTGCCATTTAGAGACACCAATATGAAGTTAGCGCATCCAAATTGTTCAGGACTTTACTTCAGCTACTGAAAAATCAACACATTGACTGCAGTTTTTGTGGGGTAAAAACACAGAAATATATGTTTACCCCCCAAACCCATATATTTTTGGAAAGTACACATTCTACAGAATCTAAAATGGGTACCCATGCCTTTCTGCTCCAAACGACTGAGTCGCAAAGCTTTCCCAAAATGGTCGGTTTTGGTGAAATATCTGAAAATTGCCTCAAAGCTTCAACTTCCCAGCACCATATCACCCATGTATCATTACGCACCAAGAAAAAGCACCCTAAATATGATTGCATGGGGTCCTCCAAACAGTTTGGTGCCCACTGTGCATAGGTTTACCAAAGTATATGGCATTAAGAGGCCCCAAAATGAAGTTAGCGCATACAAATAGTCCTGTGGATAACTTCAGCTAATGAAAAATGAACACATTGACTGCATTTTTCTGGGGTAAAAACACAGAAATATATGTTTACCCCCCAAACCCATATATTTTTGGAAAGTATACATTCTACAGAATCTAAAATGGGTACCCATGCCTTTCAGCTCCAAACTACTAAGTAGCGAGGCTATCAGCATCGTATTGTCCATGTATCATTACCAGCATAAAACATCCTAAATATGTACGTCAGGGGTCTACTGAACACTTTGATGCCCAATATTCACAGATTTACCAAACTATGTGGCGCACAGAGACGCCCAATTGGATAAATAGTAGATAAAATTTAAAAGACATAACAAAATAATACAGAAAGTAAGAAATTCAAATAAATTACTAAAATCCAATAAAACCACAAAAATCTATGATTTTTTTTCAGACTAGTATAATCAGACATCAGAATTACAGTTTGAATATTTTAGCTTGGCAAAATAGGTTTTACGGACAGAATAAAGCAAGCAACAGTTATGCAGAGCTGAAAATGCAATAAAATGGCTAACAATGCACCAAAAAACCCAAAATTTCTAAATAATCACCGAAATAACATACAAAAGGTATTGCACAGTACGGTTAGCGAATACGCTATTCGCAAAGGCAATAAAACAGCCAAAAACACAACGATGCAATATGGAAAAAAAAAAAAAAAAAGCTACACAACAGCGTATGTGTGTGTGCGCATGTGTACAATTGGTAAATTGCATGTTATGTGCGTGTGTTTGTGTGTGCAAGTGTATGTACCCCCAAGTGTGTGTGACCCCCCTGGTCCCCCAAAGAATGTATGTGAGTGTGTGTAAGTGTAAATCTAAACATGTATTAGTGTATAAAGTGTATGTAAGTGTATTTTGTGTGTGTGTTACACTAACTTGGGGTGTGTAGCTGCAGATTTGTGTCCATGAAGGCAGGAGGAGTGGAGGAGCAGGAGGGAGTCGCCAGATCCGTTGATCCGATGCGTGGGCGTTGCTGGAGGAACACTGAAGGGCAGGCAGCAGCAGCAGCTCGCAGACACGTGTCTGTTGCGTCTATGGGGCCCCTGGACGATCGCGCCCCAGGAGCCCCTTTCCCACCTGCTCCGCTCATTGCCTAGGGGGTTCTGAGCGAGCGGGGAAGGAACGAGCAGCATTTAAAGCCGCTCCTGAGCTCCCCGCACGCATATGCAGCAGAACGTAGAATTTACGTTCTGTGGCATTTCAAGATACTTTTCCACAGAACGTAGATTCTACGTTCTGTGGCACTTAAAAGGTTAATAGAATTTGGTTATTGCTATACAAATAAATATATTAGTGGAATTAAAAGGGGAATTATCTACACCAAAGGTTTTGCATATACTGAAACATGCAAATGCAAAAAGAAATTCACGAACAGGGAAAGACCGGCATTGTAAACATAGTAAGCTACACAAAGGGCACATCTGTCCCAAACATTTACCACCTGCAAGCTCAGATCAAAAATCAACGTACGCTTTTTCAAGTATTGATACCATTCATGGCACCAAACACTCTCCTTGCACAAATGCACCTGTCCTGCCTGCTCAGCAGAATAGTAGAAAAGTGGGCTTAAATCCACAGTTCCAACATTGGGTCTATCTGGCAGGTTTAAAATTCTGTCAAAAGAGGCCCACATTGGCACAATGATGCGGTTCCCTCCCAAAGAGCCTACATAAACTTCTGTTGTGATTGAATATTTGGCCCTGGGCCCATAACATCAGATTAGGGATGCACCGAATCCACTTTTTTGGATTCGGCCGAACCCCCTAATTTGCATATGCAAATTAGGATTCGGTTCGGCCGGGCAGAAGGATTCGGCCGAATCCGAATCCTGCAGAAAAAGGCCGAATCCTAGCCGAATCCCGAACCGAAGCCTGGATTCGGTGCATCCCTACATCAGATCATAAGTAGCCAAATCAGTCAGTCAAATCAGTCAGACCTGATTATGTGAAGACCCTGCCATACCTTACATGCATTATGGGGAAAATAGTAAAGTATTTTTTTTTTATTAAATATTGTTTTAAATGAGCAGAGTATTGAGTCTGTAACTTTTTTCTTAGATGCTGAATATGACGCATAAATGTATGTATGTATATTTTTATTATATAGATATAGCGCTCCTGGTGTACACAATACCGTTTTATTTTAACAACATAAAAGAACAAAGAAGCATCAAACCATAATAGAAAATATAGAAATAATAGGAAAGATAGAAAATAAATGTACATTTAAAGTCAGGTGCAAAAATGTTAAGAGAAGAGGATGAGTTCCTTGCCCAGTAGATCTTATAATCTAAAAGACAAATAATATTTGTAACATGACTGCTGGGTAAGAACTGAGACAGTGGCCAAAAATACCTCATTTTACCAGTGACAGTGAGCATAATATCAAGGTGTACTTCCTGCTTAGCAGAGCAGAGCAGTGCTGAACCAACAGCCCACTTTGAGGTAGCTGGACATCCGTTTTGCATTCACCAGCTGGAAATCCAGATGGTTCCCTACAAACTGTCAGCCAATGCATCTGTTTCATGTCAAAGCCTGAAATAATGAATTTATGAGGAGGGGGCTCAGGATCTCAAACTCTCTGTACTGTGTGGCTGAACTGAGGTTTATGGAAGCAACTGGTATCACTCAGAGATAATTCTTTGGAATCCAGCTTTGTTACATGGAGGACAGCGCAGCTAATCCCTTCATTATGTCACTAGAGCATTTAGTGCCTTTAAAGGGGAAGTGCTCACCAAAGATCAAAGTCATCTGAAATGAACAGCTTCCCTGCAAGTCGGCAAGAAGAATTTTGTTCAACAATGGATCTTTGGATGATTAGGTTAAAAGTTAAACAGGAGTCACGGTGGAGGGAGGCATAGAAAGGTCAAATTCATTACAATCATGCAAGAAGCTGCAGACTAGTTATGACCCTCTTTCCTGTACAAGTTTCTGTTAAATCAGATTACAGATCTTTGCTTGCTAAAAATGATTGAATTATATAAGAAATGAATGGAAGTCACAATATATTAATTTGAAGCTCATCTGCAGTATTGCGTGCATTTTATGACAGTACTGCAAATGTTGTATTACCCCTTATTATTAAATGGCCTACAACACCACCATTATCCTTTATTTATATAGTGTCAACATATTTCACAGTGCTTTTTACAAAGATTATACATCGCTCACATCAGCCCCTGCCCCAGTGCAGCTAAATATACCCTACACATAAATAAGAAGTGCTCCAGACTTATCAACTGCACTGCATTCATTTCACAGTTTTATTAAAAAAGCGTGTACAACTGGTACAACATACTTTGCATAAAGTCTAATAAAAAACAAGCAAGGAAACAAACAAACAAACAAGGAAATTAAACCTACTCTATGTTTGGTGCGTACAACGAGGATAATTAGGATTAGGTTTGCCACTTTTCATTACGGTGGAGAAAGGGAATCAATGCAGCTGATGTTCTGGAATTGTATAACATATAATAACAGATGCAGGGAGTATCAAAGAAAGACCGAAAAGATGTTCATTGCTTTTTGTAAACAACATAATATTTGCAGGACAAGGAACAAGTGAAGGGAGGGGGAAGGAAAATGAACAGGGCAGAGAGGGAGAGAAAGGAACAGTGCAGGGAGGGGGGAAAGAACAGGGTAGAGATGGAGTGAAACAAACATTGCAGGGAGGGGGAAAGGAACAGGGCAGAGAGGGAGAGAAACAAACACTGCAGGGAGGGGTTAAATGAATAGGGCAGAGAGGGAATGAAATGAATAGTGCAGGGAGGGGAGGGGGAAAGGAACAGGACAGCTAGGGACAGAAAGGAGCAGTCAGGGAACAAGCAGTAAGGGTTAATAGATGTCTGCAGGAAAGGACTGAATGTGACATCACAAACAGGTCCCCCTCCTCCCTCAGGGGCGGGTGCTGTATAACTTCAGCAGTAAGAGCCGGCAGCTGCAAAGTCTGATACTGGAAAATCTTGGACAGGATGTTGCAAAGGGGTAGGGCTGAGCACAGTTTTCAAGCGAATGCAGAAGTTTTTGATCCAAAATTAAATTAAAATAAAAAATGTTTTCTATTTTACATGATTTGATGCATTGTGAAAATGTATGCTATATGTCCCCTTTAAGTATTAGGTAATACCAGTGCACAAATAAGCAGAGGTCCATTATGCAAATGGATTATCTGTGTACTGGAAATTAAAGTATCTATCCCATAAGGACCAAACATAAAGTAACTTAATTTCTGCTTGCCTTGTTTAGATCAATAAAAAGATTCTTTATTATTATAATAGACAAAGAGTATGTTTAGCCAAGTCCTGTACCTTGAACGTTATTTTTTAAATAACGCTTCACTCTTCGATACCTCATGGTAGTAGCGGCCCTGCTTACAGCCTGCATTCTGCCCTAAGACACTTTTACCCATGCTTTCATTACCAGACACAGATTGTTGTGAAATTTGACAAGCCAGAGAATCGTTTTTTTGTCTCATACATCCTTTCTAGCTCTGACATTTATTGCTAGATACTAAACGTGATCAACCACCTATCAACTAATTAATGTTTTGGGCGAACCTAGGGGAACTACTTTAACTTTTCGCCAGTGGCTAAAGTCTGTAGCCTGAAATAAAGATGCTTTGCTGAGTTTGGAAAATAGACGCAACCAGCTGTCCTGTAGCAATATGCCCACAGCATTTAGCCTGTAATTGATTTAGGTGTAGACTTCTGCTTTCTGTCTTTTATGGCTAGGAGTCTACTACCAAAAATTTAGCTTAGTGTACAAAGTGATACTGGCATTCCAAGTTTTAGACAGCCTTCCACAACTCTTTTTACATGTGTCAACCATAAAGTCCACCATAAGAGTCAGGATATCCATGTTCCCAAACAACTGGCATGGAAGATCAGTATCTGAGCACTAAGACAATAAACTACAACCTTTGTAAATGCCATAAGCTTTGGCTAAACTTAGTAACTTCCGGCCAAGGTGCAATGTCAAAATGTAAACACAAACAGAATTTGATTACTTTTAGTAAACTGTACTATAAAAGGGCTGTATTTGCAAAACATAATAACCAAAGTACATATGCATTTTGCACACAACTGACTGCCACATGGTACTTCACAAACAAGGATGTTTATACTGTCATGCCCACATAAGCTTTGAAAAATAGTTATAATTTACAGAAAAGTGAAGCCCACTAGTGAGTCCCAAGACTGGTGCAACAAAGTTTTAAATAAATTCTGCAAAATTAAGATTGCTCTTGCTAGGATAGGCTTGTTAAATATATAACCTACTTGGTGCTATGAAGTATAAATTTTCATCCCCATCCCCTTGCTAAAATAATAATACAACAAATAAAAAGATAATAGATCTGTATCTGCTGTATACTATGCAATTCAACCAGAGTAGTAATCCTGTAGAGAATGTGGTTTTAGGATGTAAACTATAACCTCTCCAGCAGTTGCTACCTTTCTAGGGCCCTAGTGGCGACCCACCATAAGGCTGATGTTTTCATTTGTATATTTCAACCTGCAGAGAAGTTTAAAAATCTGTTTTCCATTCATGAATGCTAAACATTGCCGAGTGTCCATATTGGGGGGGGGGGAGGTTTACAGCAAGTGGTGCTGGTCCTTTTCACTGACCCTGAGAGCTTCTGCTAACAGTGTGTCATTAATATAAGGGTGAGATACATAGATTAATGTTAATTTACTGTTTTAGATATACCTTGAACTATACAAGGGTTGCTAGTACAGGTATGGGATCCGTTATCCGGAAACCCATTATCCAGAAAGCTCTGAATTATAGAAGGGCCACATCCCATAGACCCCTTTTATATAAATAATCCAAATTTTTAAAAATGATTTCCTTTTTCCCTGTAATGGCATTCTATCAATAAATGAAACCATCAGAACTTCAATAATCATAGTACCAAATAACAATAACAATAACATACGGTAGTACCAAGTTACAGTAACATGGCACAGAAGATATCTAGAAAAAGGACTTGCATGCTGATTACCAAACGTTCATGTAAAATTAATTAAACCAGTGTTTCAAGTAAAAATAAACAGCAAATATTGTTATATAACAAACCCTTACAAAAAGCTTAATTATAAGCTAATTACAAATTAAATAATTCACTGGATGTCATATAAAAGAAGGCACATGTAGTTAATCCATTTTTTAGACTCTGCAAACCACTGAATATATAAATATATATATATGCAGTATATCTCAGAGTGCAACATGACAAATAAGACTATTTTTTTCTAATGTTATCAGCCTTCCTTAAGATAGATGACCACTCTGGATGTCCCAGACTGATAAGCTCCTGTGAAATACTATTTGTACATATAAAGATTACCTTTCTGGTTTAGGCCAAACTTCTCTAGTATAGTGGTGGGCTTGATGTCTTCCTGCTTAATGTGAAATATTATCATGCACACCACTTAGAAACTAGGCTACTGATATGGGCAGACCTCAAGAACTGCTACTCTTCGACATCACCTACTAAATCATAAAGCTATGTACCACACCAAAGTAAAAAAATATTAGACGACAAACTGAATTTTCATGGCCTGCAGACAATAATGTGAACATTATGCCTTGTATAGTTAGAATAAACATTAATAACTAAAGTTATAATCTTCAGGTTTTTAAAGCAATTTTTATAACTGATTTATAAATGTATCACATTAATCACAAAAAACTGAATTTTAATATACTTGACATAAGAACTATGATGTCAGAAAACACTTGTGGTTGTGCCATTGCTCATGATAAAATGGTATGTTCTCATTCAGAAAGATTTTATATAAATCATTGCAGTCTTACCCTCTGGGTGATTCTGTACCCGGTCTTGAGACTTGAGTTAGGTGGCTTCTGCTTTACAATCCAATCCTCAATACCTTTCCGAGCTAAGCAGGCATTGACTGCAAAGCTATCACCTGCACATAAAGACATAACAGCTATAAGGTTTAAAAGGGAAGCCCTGACAAAAAACGAAAGCACTAAGAACCAACCACAAAATCCAGCAAATGCATTAAATATCTTAACTTCTAACATTTGTGCATATATTTCTGGACTCAACCTGCAGATTCAGATACTAATGGGCACCTACTCAAAAATTCATGAGATGCTTGGCTATTACAGTCTATGCAAATCTTGTGTAATTCTCTTGAGTAAATTACAGTAACAAATATAAAGCTTGGGAATGAAAAAGATTTAAGAAAACTTCTGCAATATTTCTCATGTGTAACATTTGGCAATGGATACATGATGACCATCTGAAAAGTTGATAAGAATGGATGACACTATAACCTGTTATAATTAAAGTTAAATGTCCCCTTTAATTGCTTCTTAACTGCAATTACGGTATAACGGATTTCCGGATAACGGATCCCATACTTGTACAATGGGAATCAAATCACACATTCTCAATTAAGGTAAAACATAAACAGAAATGTAACATTTTGGGATCACAAGACCTTGATCCATAAATATACAGATTATTGCAGAGCGGAAAGTATATAAACATCGATCTTAGCGAGCCACACATTTCCTTTTATAAAAGACAATATCTGAATGCTGACAATTACAACACTAAATGCAAGACACATTATAGCCCATTAACTTACCTAGGCCTAGAATATTCAGGAAACATGTCATTAAAATCAAATATACCCTAAAGTCAAATGTCAACTAACACAAGATCACTGAGGTTTATACCAATACCAACACCAACACAGAAGCATACTAGATAACAGACTTGAAGCATTTTAAAGATTAAGGGAGCTGGACAGGAAAAAACAGTTTACTAGTAGAGGATACATAAAGGGATTAGAAACTCAACCGAATCACATACATGCCAATCTCATGATATCCATGTCAGACAGATTAAAAAAAAAAATCACTTGGAAGGAGAATTTGCTATTAAATTAGTCTAAGAAAGATTAGGCAATATTGGGATTCAACAACTATGCAAACAATACCAGAGCTGAAATTATGTTTGCAAGAATATTTAATTGCAAGTACCGGATATACTCGAGTATAAGCCGACCCGAGTATAAGCCGAGGTACCTAATTTTACCTACGAAAACTGGGAAAACTTATTGACTCTAGTATAAGCCTAGACACAACTACAGCCCTGTCTCCCAGCAGCGCACATTCTGCCAAAGCGAACCCCCAGCGATCAACCGGACTTCTTTGCAAAGTTGATGGTGACAGAGAATTGCCAAACTGATTACTGTGTGCATTGTCCCACTGTCCCACTACCATGTGCAGAGGGTGCTGTTTGATATTGCCATCATTGTTAATCTTTCGTATAACCAACAGAGGGCGCTGTGTGATATTGCAGTCACTGTTAATCTTTCATATAACCAACAGAGGGCACTGTGTGATATTGCAGTCACTGTTATTCTTCCATATAACCAACAGATGGCGCTGTGTGATATTGCAGTCACTGTTATTCTTTCATATAACCAACAGAGGGCGCTGTGTGATATTGCAGTCACTGTTAATCTTTCATATAACCAACAGAGGGCGCATTGTTATTCTTTCATACAACCAACAGAGGGTGTTGTGTGATATTGCAGTCACTGTTATTCTTTCATATAACCAACAGATGGCGCTGTGTGATATTGCAGTCACTGTTATTCTTTCATATAACCAACAGAGGGCACACTGTTGTTCTTTCATATAACCAACAGAGGGCATTGTGGGATATTGCAGTCTCTCCCCAAGTGAACTGTTGGTATAGGAATGATTAAAAGTGACTGCAATCTCAGCTACTCGGGTGGGGTACCGCTGACCCGAGTATAAGCCGAGGTAGACTTTTTCAGCACATTTTGGATGCTGAAAAACTCAGCTTATACTCTGGTATATACGGTATAATTCCCAGGTGATCATGTTATCTCAAGGTTCTAAAGAAAAATATGGAGATTTTTCTTTGTCATTCTTTTAACTCCATCTGGAAGTTTGTGCAGCAAAACCGTTCTACTTGGAAAGGAGATGTAAAGACTGGGGCTATCAGCTTATAGCAAGTGACAAAAAGGAACAGGTGGTGTGACCAGAATGGCATAGCAGGCTAAAATTTCAATAAAAAGGAATGATCTAACTTCAGATATATAAAATTGACTAAAAGGAGGGGATCTGACTTCCGTCAGTATTTAATTTTGTGTAGGAGAAAAGAAGAAAAGTATCCTCCCCCGTCTTCTTAATCAGAAAAATTACAAAAGAATATATATTATCACTGTGTGATTTGTTTTCAGTTAAACCATTAGGTCACATGATCCAGTATCTATGAGTTCCCCCTTTTTTAAATAATTTATCTCACAAAGTGCTAGTGCTTAACCTCAATAAGTTAACATTAAATAGGGTAAAACTAAGACACAATTAATTTTCCTTTTAAATATTGTGTGTATTTGGTAATTTCTAACTCATAAATAATTCATTTAACATTGATTAATAAATTACTAACAACCAGCTAAAACACCAATAAGGATGGTAAAGTGCCACCAATTGTGATCGATTCACATATAAATTACTTAAGGTGCAATTATAAATATCTCTGATTCCAAGAAAAGGTAGGAAAAGGAAATAGGTAGAAGGGTGGAGAAGTCCCGAATTGTCTAGCTGATTGTTTTACTAACTGCGGGACCCCACAAAGGAGGAGAAGTCAGTGCTTCTGGAACTGTGGTCTCAATTCTATTTTAACTTGCTAGATTGAGAAGCTATTTTGTCTAAAAAAACACACAAATTCCAGAGCACTTATAGTGAAAACAGTAAAACAAGAATACAGATGAGGAATCTCCTATAATCTGAGCAGAGAGAAGCGCCCAGATCACTATAAAAAAGTTTTTTGTAAAAAGAACCCCCCAAGGTTTTATCTAAAAATGGTATAAACCAGTGAAAATGGCAAGCCAACGCGCGTTTCGCAAAATTGCTTTTTCACGCTTACTTTTCTTCTTTTCTCCTACATAGCAGGCTAAAAGACATAAGATTTGCAAAATGATTTGCCACACTCATTGAGTTGTCAAACTTGAAACATGTTTCACAATACATTGAAGCTGACTATGTGTGATCAGAGTTTATTGCTAGAAAGGCGAGTATCTAGAATTGTAACATATAAAACATCCACGCCTGAACGGTAAATATTTTGTCTGAGACTGAACAAAGGGAAAGTTGCGCTCACCTCAAATTTTAAAACTGAACAGTTTCTGTACAAAAAAGTTTTTTTAACAGATAGGGGACAATGCAATATTTAGAACATTGTGCAATATTGCACTAGAATTTGAAAAACTCTAACATAATGGTAAACGTATCTAAAAGAGTTACAGCTGTAGGGGAAGGTCTTGTTGGATGCAATCGAATAAAGTATACATTCAAAGATTGATTGGTGAATGTACAAAACACAGGATAGGGACAAATTAAAAAGCTGATGCTGAACATAGTTTATATGCTTCTAAAATATGAGTAAATAATATGACCTGAATGTCACACTACATGAAATGAAGTTTGTAACTGAAACATTGCATTTTACACAGGGCAGAATCAGGACATATCCACACCAACTAGACTGTGAGAGAATAATTGTACTGTACAAGGGATAGTCCAGTAGCAAAAACCACTAACATAACAGCGGGAGTTTAGGGAGCTGATTTTTCCTTGGGGTACAACCTATACAGTCATGATGGTTTGCACTTCAATGGAAGGGGGTCCTTGGTGCTAGGGGAAAGAATGGCTAAGAGGTTTGAGGAGTGTTTAAACTAGGCAAGGGGGGGAGATAAAGAATTTTAGGGAAGCTAGGGTAGATGGGGCAGTGGGATTAGTAAGGGGTCATGGCGGAGGAGTGAGGGGGGGCATACAGTTTACCAGCTAAGGAGGTCCCTCCATTACAACGAAAACAAAATAATACTAACTTAACATATAATTCTCCACTAAGTAATGCAAATTTCAAAAGTAAAAGTAGTAACCTACGCTGTATGCTGACAAATGCACGGACAGGTAAAATGGGGGACCTAGAATTAATTGCATGCTCTAAAAATTATGATATAATTGGTATCACTGAGACCTGGTGGGATGAAACATGTGACTGGTTTGTGAATTTAAATGTTACACCCTTTTTAGGAGGGACAGAGGGATTAAAAAGGGTGGAGGTGTGTGTTTGTATATAAAGCCTGTATTAAAACCATGTGCGAAAGAAATAACCATAGCTGGCACTGGTGAGGGTGTAGAATCCCTCTGGGTAGAGATTTTGACTGGGCAAAAGGTTACAAAAAGAATTATCATTGGTGTATGCTATAAACCACCTCATATAAGTGTCGAGTACGAAGCCCAGCTATGGGTGACTTCAATTATCCAGACATTGACTGGGGTAATGGGGTTGCTAAAACAGAAAAAGCTAGTATTTTTGTAAATATGCTGAATGACAACTTTTTATTCAAGCTCGTTCAAGAACCTACTAGGAATAACTCTCTTTTGGACCTTGTAATAACTAATAATACTGAACTCATCTCTAACATTTCTGTGGGTGAGCATTTATGGAATAGTGATCTTAACATGGTCTCCTTTGAGATTCTACTGCAGAAGCAATTCTATAAGGGAGTAACTAAAACACTAAATTTCAGATATGCAAACTTTGACAGTATAACGACATCTCTGCAACATATTAAGTGGGAAATGCTTTTCACAGGGTTAAACACAGAACAAAAATGGGAAGTCTTTAAAATGCTGCTTAATAAAAATACTTATCAGTATAGTCCACTTGTAAGCAACGTCGTTGCAAAGCAAAACCTTTTTTGTTCAATAGAAGCATTGGTGTTGAGGTGGTTATGAAAAGACTTGCTTTTAAGGCTTTCAAGTTAGCTGGGACAGCCAAATCATTTATAAAGGTACCAGGAGGCCAATAAATCATGCAAAGAAGTTATAAGGCAAGCTAAAATTGATATAGAAAAGGATATTGCAAAAAGCAGTAAAAAATTCTAGTAATACAATGGTGCATGGTTCATACATAAGGAAATAATTCTAGTAATACAATGGTGCATGGTTCGCACATAAGGAAATTCAAAAGAGATTAGAACCTGTTAAGATTAACAAAGGGCCGGGGCCAGATGGTATTCATCCCAGGGTAATTAGCGAGTTTAGCTCTGTTATTGCCAAACCCCTTCACTTAATTTTTCAGGATTCATTGAGATCTGGCATAGTGCCGAGAGACTGGCGAATTGCAAATGTGGTGCCTCTATTCAAAGAAGGATCCCGTTGTCATCCTCAAAACTATAGGCCAGTTAGTCTGACGTCAGTGGTAGGAAAGCTTTTCGAAGGGTTAATAAAGGATAAGATACTGGACTTCATAGCAAATCATAATACTATGAGTTTGTGCCAGCATGGTTTTATGTGTAATAGATCTTGCCAAACTAACTTAATTTCTTTTTATGAGAAGGTAAGTAGAGCCCTCGATTCTGCGATGGCAGTGGATGCGATTTACTTAGACTTTGCTAAAGCATTTGATACAGTGCCACACAAAAACAGGAAATTGTTTATACATACCGTAATTTCTGTTTCCTGGTCACTCTCCATGGCAGCATTCACCGAATGGGTTAACATCCCTGTGGGTCAGCGGACAGGACCTCCCTCAATAATAAAAGGCTGCACCTCCCATAATCCATTAGTCTAGGTATAAAGCGGTCCCCCAAATCGGGGTGGGAAACTACCCGGTGAATGCTGCCATGGAGAGTGACCAGGAAACAGAAATTACGGTATGTATAAACAATTTCCTGTTTTCCCATAGTCACCCATGGCCAGCATTCACCGAATGGGAATTTTCCAAGCTAAAAATGAGGGAGGGAACGATTTGCATAACAGAAAAATTTTTAATCAACAGAATGAAATACAGACTGCAATATTCTTCTCCCAAACATAGCTTCTTGGGAGGTCAAAACATCCAACTTATAATGTTTTACAAACGTATTGATTGAAGACCACCTTGCTGATCTGCAGATGCTCTCCGGCGACACCCTGGCCTCTGTCGCCCAGGAACTTGCTAATGCCCTGGTAGAGTGTGCCTTCAACCCTCTGGGAACCTTCCTGCCTGCAATAATGTAGGTTTTTGCGATAGCTGCAACAATCCAAGAACTAATTGTTCTTTTAGCTGGAGCTTGACCTCTCCTTGAACCATTTGGGATTATGAACAATCTTTCTGATTTTCTCCATGCTTTTGTTCTTTCCAGATAAATCTTTATGGCTCTTACTAGATCCAGAGTATGCCATAATTCTTCCCTTGATGACTTAGGATCTGGATAAAAGGATGGAAGGATTATTTCCAAATCTAAATGGAATTTTGAGACGACTTTTGGTAAAAAACCAAATGCAGGTCTTAATATCACCTTATCTTCAAATATCACCGTATTCGGCTCTGAGGCTGCGAAGGCTGATATTTCTCCCACTCTGCAGGCTGAAGTCACTGCTACCAGCAGAACTACTTTCAGCGTCATGTTCCATAAGGAGGAGTCTTCCAATGGCTCAAATGGTGCTCCCATCAGGATTTTCAAAACAAAGGGAAGATCCCAAGGAGGAATAAAACTTTTCTTCATCGGTTTTACTCTAATAAGGGCATTAAAGAATCTTTTGACAAGGGGTTCTTCTGCCCATGCTTTACCAGTCAGGGCTGATATCGCTGACACTTGGCCTTTTAACGTACTGATTTGTAAATTCATCTCAAATCCCGAGAATAAGAATCCTACCAAAACTGCTGGAGAAGGAGACAAAGGATCTTCCTCTTTCTCTGTCACAAATTTTGCAAACTTTTCCCAGATTTTATAATATTGGGAGGAAGTACTATCTTTCCTAGACTTCATTAATAAATTGATGATTTCCTCTGGAAGAGAGAAGCTCTTCAACCTTTCCCTCTCAACCGCCAGGCCATCAAAGATAAATGATTGTGTTCCTGGAATTGGATTGCTCCCTGTGACAACCACCCCGGAAAGATCGGAATCATCATAGGTTCTTCTGTTGCCAACTTCTGGAGGAGAGGGAACCAAGGCCTCCTGGGCCAGTAGGGAATGATCGCAATTGCCTCTACCTTCTCTCTCTCTTTATCTTTTTCAGTATTAATAATATCTTTTATAGAGGAATGGACTGGAAAACTTGCTGCCTTCTTCCGTGAAGAGGGAAAAAGCTTATCTGCTGCAGAGAGTTTTGCTGTTTCTGTCGGAAAAGTCAGGGTCTGTCTGACTGCTTTAATAAGTGGATCGATAATTGCTATGTCAAAGGTCGATTCTTCTTCTGAATCTATTTCACCCTCTTCCGATCCTATCTGTGAAAAACCCTCAGGATCTTCAGATAAATCTCCTTCTGATACATCAGATAAGGATTCTGCTTGTCTCGTATGTCTAGGTCTTTTCCTAGAACTTGAAACTTCCTGAAATCCTTGAATAACTGCTTGCTTTATAACCGAAGCCAAGGATTCTGCAAACAGCTGATTTTCCTGTGATACGGATGTACCAGGTTCTTGCCGTATTTCTGTCGATGCTGAAGACTTCTCTGGTGACTTGTCTTTCTTTGTATCTGAGGCAGGAAGGCTTTTCCCTCAGGGTTGAGAGGTTTTCCCAGTCATACCAGGTTCCATTGTTGAAACTAGGTAAAGAGAGTATAACATTTTCAGCATTTAACTCAAAAGAGATTATTTTGGCTGAACACAAAGCACATCACATACCTGCAACTAAATCCTTAGTGCTCAGTATACTGCTTGGCAATGGCCGCTGCAGGAAGTGTGCTATTGCTTAAGTAATCGAGGATGACCCCTGCATACCTCATAACTTCTTTGACCCAGACACTGGAAAGCGCATTAAATCCATTGCGCTGGGGAAAAAATGCTGATTACTTACTATTGGCGCCAATCCGTTCAAACTGCATCTTTCCCCTCATCAAAGATGGCCGAACAGCCACTTCCGCCGACATCACTTCCTTTCGGCACAGTTACTGCATCTTTACCCTACCAAGATGGCCGCCGAAAGCTTCCTATGACCTTGTACGCACCTTTCCTTTAGCAAGATGGCCGCCGTAAGCTTCCGACACTGAAGACGCTTTCACACACGCTTCCTTGCTGATGCTGTACCTGGGCAAATCGGCTCTCCTGACCCATCATCGGGAGGAATACTAGCCCCCTCTGAACACCGCAGTGTTCTTTCTTCCAGAAATCCCCTGACCCGCAAGCGGGAGGAGAGATCTATAAGGTAATTATCCTTGCCATGCTAACCCCTTAACAGGGGAGCTTACAGGCTTACCGTCCTTGCTCCTGTAAGACTAATTATCCCCTGGCCCGGACAAAAGACTAATGGATTATGGGAGGTGCAGCCTTTTATTATTGAGGGAGGTCCTGTCCGCTGGCCCACGGGGATGTTAACCCATTCGGTGAATGCTGGCCATGGGTGACTATGGGAAAGGTTACTGGTTAAATTAAGGAATGTTGGCCTGGAACATAGTATTTGTACCTGGATAGAGAACTGGCTAAAAGATAAGACTACAAAAAGAGTGGCGGTAAATGGAACATTTTCTAATTGGGTCCCATGCTGTGCCGTTGTGTTCTGTTTCTACGTTGCTTCTGAGGTTGCCAAATACCTCTATCATCGAGCACCTGGGATTAACGTTTTTCTGGGCGGCCAGGGTGTGCGAGTGTAAGTTCTTTCTTTCTACATTTTCTAATTGGAACAGGGTTGTTAGTGGCTCTGTTGTTAGCAGGGCTCTGTACTAGGTCCCTTGCTTTTCAACTTGTTTATTAATGACCTGGAGGTGGGCATTGAAAGATCTGTTTCTATTTTTGCAGAAGATACTAAATTGTGCAGAACTATAGGTTCCATGCAGGATGCTGCCACTTTGCAGAGTAATTTGTCTAAATTGGAAAACTGGGCAGCAAACTGGAAAATGAGGTTCAATGTTGATAAATGCAAGGCTATGCACTTTGGCAAAAATAATTTAATGCAAGTTATACACTAAATGGCAGTGTGTTGGGAGTTGAGAAGGATCTAGGGCAGGGCTGTCCAACTGGCAGCCCACTGGCTGCATGGCCCCCCAGATGCTGTGTCTGTTTACCATATGTAAAATTTAAAAGGTATCACTGTAGAGATAAACTGCACCCTGCATTGTTTAAACCTCAAATTCAGACTCTAATCCCCTGTATTGTTCACACCTGTGATCCCCCTGTATAGTTCACACTTGTGACACTTCTATTGTTTATATCCTAAAGGCCTGTACTGTTCACACCTGAGACCCAGACTAAAACTGCCCACATTGTTCACCTGTTCACACTTTATACAAAATGCTAATGGGGCACCAGCACTGTGTCACTGTATGTAGTACATTTTAGAATGAAAGCTTTCCTTGTCTCCTGCTCTGTTCTGCCTTCCCTCCCTGCAGGGCTGGAACTAGGGGCAGGCAGAGAGGCGCTGTAGTAGTAGTTTTTCAACTTTATAAACCCCCTGTTCCAGACAGAATCACTCCCCAGCTCCCTTTTGGAAGCTGCTGGCGCAGGTACATATTTGTGGGCAATATCTTGGCTGCCACTTGCACAGGTAAACAGATGATATGATGGATATTTGGCTGCTGCTGGCATAATAACATATATGGAGGCAATAGTGTGTATTTGTTGGCCGATGCTGGCACAGGTACAGATTGGGGGCAATATAAGGGATTGTCTGCTGCTGGCTCAGGTACATGGGGCAATATGGTGGCTGCTGGCACGGGTACACAGATGTTTGAGGGCAATATGATGGATTTTTGGCTATTGGCTACTGCTGGAACAGATACAAATTGAGGCAATATGATGGATTCTTTTGGTTGATGCTGGCATAGGTATAGATTGGGGGTAAAAATATGATTGATGTTTTGGCTTACGCTGGCACAGGTACAGATTGGGGCCTGAGGGCAATCTGAGGTATTGACTTCCATTGGCATAGGTACAAATGGAGGCAATATTATAGGTGCTGGCACAGGTACAGGGGCTATATGACTGGTAAGGTGGGAAATGGTAATGTAGGACTGGGTGGGGGGCACTGATTGAAGCCTTTGCCTAGGGTGCAAAAATACCTTGGCGCGACCCTGCCTCCCTGTGTGTGCCATTCTCTGCCCAGTGCGCTTGTGTGTGCCATTCTCTGCCCAGTGCTGCTTGTGTGTGCCATTCTCTGTTTGCCCTACGCTACCTGTGGAATGTAAGCCTGTTAGGGGTTTGTTAGCATTTGGAAATTGTTGTTAAGGGCCCCTAACGTGTTTAACCTTTTCCCTGCCAAGCACGTAGGTACTACATTCTGGCATGAAAATGCTCTGACTGGCAAGCACGTAGTACCTACGTGCTGCACAGTTCAGGGTCCCTCGCTGCACTGGCGGCTTTAACCGACTTGCAGGCGAGTCTGCGGAGTCCCCAACCCCTTAGGCAACGAGCTAAGGGGGTTCCTATATCGGTCCTGCGACGTGATCGTTGCAGGGCCCGACTTCAGGCTCTTGCAGAGTCGCATAGCAAGTCGCAGACCTCATGGGACACGATCCAGCGCCACCCACTCACTTCCTGTGAGCGATCCTGGGCCCTCCAACGCTGCCAAGGACTCCCCCCAGCCACAGAAACGGTAAGTGGCGTTTCTTTACTGATTTACACACTCACATGTATGTACACACACACTACACATGTAACAAAAGGTAGTTTTTTTTTTTTTTTTTTGCTTTTCTGGATTTTTTTGGTCTTTTGTACACTTACATACTTTTGCACATATTTACACATTTACATACACATATAGACACATTTACACACTTTTTAGAGCTGTACACACACAAGCACACACATATATATTTTTTAACATTTTTTTTTTTAGTTCTTCATTTTATCAGCTTTCCACTTGTTATTTCGCTAAAAACTGTTTATTTCACAGCGTGACTATTGGATCAAGCATTCTGACCGCTAGCCACGCTGTCGGATCAGTTATTTTGTTATGTCATTGATTTGCCTAATTGTTTTTTATTTTGTATGATTTTATGCTTGCATTGTTATTTGCATTGTTGTTTTTTCTAGCGTCGTTTGTACGTTGATCAATTGGAGTACAAACAAATTTTTAGCAATTTTGGATTCGTCACAATGTGTACTTTACAAAAATATATGGTTTTGGGGGGTCTTTCTGCTGTTAGAGGGTCTTGGGCACATAATATTCAGTCCAGGGTCTATTTTCACAGAAGGTGAATCGGCAGTGGAGAAAATTCATATGCACTATTTTTATTTGGGGTCCACACATGCCAGATGCTTTGGTATATCTATGCATATTGGGCATCAAACTGTTCCGTAGACTCTTGGCCTCAATATTTAGGGTGTTTTACAATTGTATGTAAGAAATTGCAATATTTTTAGATAATTTTCAGAAATGTCAAAAATCGCTGCCTTTAGCATTGCTTTGCAGTATGGTAGTTTGGCGTAAAAAGACATAATTACCTATTTTGGATTCGTCAGAATGTGTACTTTCCAAAAATATATGGTTTGGGGGGGTATTTGTGCTGTTAGGGTTTCTTGTGGCTCAATACGCAGTCACTGGTCTATTTTCACAGAAGGCGAAAAGACAACAGAAAAAAATCAAATACACAAATTGTTTTGGGGGTCCGCACATGCCAGATGCTTTGGTATATCTATGCATATTGGGCATCAAACTGTTCAGTAGACCCTTGGTGTCAATATTTAGGGTGTTTTACAATTGTATGTATGAAATTAGGTGAGATAAATGTGGCCAATTGCAATATTTTTAGACAATTTTCAGAAATTTCATAAAAACTGCTGCCTTTAGCATTGCATTGCAGTATGGTAGTTTGGAGTAGAAAGGCATAATTACCTATGTTGGATTCGGCAGAATGTGTACTTTCCAAAAATATATGGTTTTGGGGGGTATTTGTGCTGTTAGGGGGTTTTGTGGCTCAATACGCAGTCACTGGTCTATTTTCACAGAAGGCGAAAAGACATCGGAGAAAATTCAAATGCATTCATTTTTTTGGGGTCCGCACATGCCAGATGCTTTGGTATATCTATACATATTGGGCATCAAAATGTTCAGCGGACCCCGGGCTTTCAGATTTAGGGTGTTTTATTTTGGTATGTATTGATATGTAGGAGATACGATGCTTCAGATTTGGAGTATTGAGGTGATTTTCAGAAATGTCAAAAAAAATTGCCAAATTTGCGGCTTGGTACTTTGGAGTAGAAAGACATGCATACCCATCTTAGATTCACGGGAATGTGTACTTTCCAAAAATATATGGTTTTCTGGGGTGAACATACATTTTTTTACTTTTGCCCCTTGAAAAATGCTGTAAATGTGTTGATTTTCCAGTATTTGGCATTACAGAACAGAACTCGTTTGGGGTGTCTTCATTCTGGGGTCCCTATACGCCACATACTTAGGTGTACCTATGCATGCTGGGCATCAAGCTATTCAGTGGATCCCAGGCTTTCATATTTAGGGTGTTTTATCTTGGTATGTGATGATATGTGGGAGATACGATGCTACAGAGTTGGAGTATTGAGGTGATTTTTGGAAATGTCAAAAAAATTTCCAAATGTAGGAAAGCTTTGCGGCTTGGTACTTTGGCATAGAAAGACGTTCATACCCATTTTAGATTTGTCAGAATGTGTACTTTCCAAAAATGTATAGTTTTCTGGGGTGAACAAACATTTTTGTACTTTTGCCCCTTGAAAAATGCTGTAAATGTGCAGTATCTGGAATTACAGAACTGATGACTCGTATGGGGTGTCATCATTCTGGGGCCTCTAGATGCCACATACTTAGGTGTACCTATGCATATTGGGCATTGAACTGTTCAGTGGATGCAGGGCTTTCAGGTTTAGCGTGTTTTAGCTTGGTATGTATTGATATGTTGGAGATATGATGCTTCAGATTTTTAGTATTGAGGTGATTTTTGGAAATTTCATATATAATTTCCAAATTTAGGAAAGCTTTGCGGCTTGGTACTTCGGAGTAGAAAGACATGCATACCCATTTTAGATTCGTCAGAATGTGTATTTTCCAAAAAGATATGGTTTTCTGGGGTGAACATACATTTTTGTACTTTTGCCCCTTGAAAAATGCTGTAAATGTGTTTTCCAGGATTTGGAATTACAGGACTGATTACTTGTATGGGGTGTCTTCGTTCAGGGGCCCCTATACGCCACATACTTAGGTGTACCTATGCATATTGGGCATCAAACTGTTCAGCGGCCCCCGGGCTTTCAGGTTTAGAGTGTTTTATCTTGGTATGTATTGATATGTAGGAGATATGATGCTTCAGAGTTGGAGTATTGAGGTGATTTTTGGAAATGTCATAAAAATTTCCAAATTTAGGAAAGCTTTGCGGCTTGGTAATTTGGAGTAAAAAGGCATGCATACCCATTTTAGATTCGTCAGAATGTGTACTTTCCAAAAAGATATGGTTTTCTGGGGTGAACATGCATTTTTGTACTTTTGCCCCTTGAAAAATGCTGTAAATGTGCTTATTTTGCAGTATTTGGAATTACAGAACTACAGATAACTCATATAGGGTGTCTTTGTTCAGGGGCCCCTATACGCCACATACTTAGGTGTACCTATGCATATTGGGCATCAAACTGTTCAGCGGCCGCCGAGTTTTCAGATTTAGAGTGTTTTATCTTGGTATGTAATGTTATGTGTGCGATACGATGCTTCAGAGTTGGAGTATTTAGGCGATTTTCAGAAATGTCATAAAAATTGCCAAATGTAGGAAAGCTTTGCGGCTTGGTACTTTGGCGTAGAAAGACGTGCATACCCATTTTAGATTCGTTAGAATGTGTACTTTCCAAAAATGTATAGTTTTCTGGGGTGAACAAACATTTTTGTACTTTTGCCCCTTGAAAAATGCTGTAAATGTGCTAATTTTGCAGTATCTGGAATTACAGAACTGATTACTTGTATGGGGTGTCTTCGTTAAGGGGCCCCTATACGCCACATACTTAGGTGTACCTATTATTATTAACATGTATTTATATAGCGCCAACATATTGCGTAGCACTGTAAAGTAAATGTGATTATACAACTACATCACCCGAATTACATATATAGAATATATGGAGTAACAAACATCACAATCAATACAGGTACAAAAAAGGTGAGGAAGGCCCTATGCATAGGCATACAGTCTAATGGGAAGGGAGTAATACACAAGGTGTGGGAGTGGGCAAGATCGAAGTAAGTGGGTGAGAAATGTGGTACTGTATGTGGTGTTGCGTTTGGTAGTTAAGCAGAGTGAGGGTAGGCTTCTCGAAAGAAGTGCGTTTTCAGAGATTTTTTGAAAGCAGAAAGGTTGGGAGAAAGTCGGACAGACCGTGGGAGAGCTTTCCGGAGGAGGGGTGCAGCCCTTGCAAAGTCTTGAATGCGAGCATGTGAGGAGGTAATGAGAGAAGAGTTGAGTAGCAGGTCAGTAGAGGAGCGTAGTAAGCGAGTGGGTGAGTATATAGAGATGAGTTCAGAGATGTAGGGTGGGGCAGAGTTGTGAAGTGCTTTGAAAGTCAGTGTCATTAATTTGATTCTGAAAGGTAACGGAAGCCAGTGCAGGGATTGACAGAATGGCGAGGCAGAGGAGGAGCGGTTGCTGAGGTGTATGAGCCTCGCAGCAGTGTTCATTATGGACTGGAGAGGTGACAGTCTCTGGAGGGGGAGGCCAATTAAAAGAGAGTTACAGTAGTCTAGACGCGATATGATGAGAGAGTGAATAAGAATTTTGGCAGCGTCTTGGGTGATAAATGATCGTATTTTGGATATGTTCCTTAGGTGGAAGTGACATGATTTAATAAGTGACTGGATATGAGGAGTGAATGACAGGGCAGAATCTAGGATAACCCCAAGGCACCGGGCCTGGGGAGAGGGGGTGATAGTGGAATTGTTAACTATGATGGATACTTCGGGGATGCTACTGGTGTTAGTTGGAGGAAAGAGAACCATTTCAGTTTTAGAGAGGTTTAATTTAAGGTAGCGTTGCGACATCCAGGTAGAGATAGCGGACAGGCAGGAGGAGACGCACGTTAGGAGTTCTGGGTTGAGATCAGGAGATGAGAGATAGACCTGAGTATCGTCAGCATAGAGGTGGTAGTGGAAACCATACGAATTTATTAATTTGCCAAGGGAGGAGGTATAGAGGGAGAATAGTAATGGTCCCAGGACAGAGCCTTGAGGAACTCCAACAGAAAGAGGTAGGGGAGAAGATGATACTCCATTGTAGGAGACACTGAAGGAACGATTGGTGATGTAAGAAGAGAACCAGGACAGGGCTGTGTCACGAAGGCCAAGCGACTGGAGGGACTGGAGGAGGAGAGGGTGATCTACAGTGTCAAATGCGGCTGAGAGATCAAGCAGTATTAGTAGTGAGAAATGATTGTTGGCTTTAGCGGTTTAAAGGTCATTAGTTAGTCGAGTCAGGGCAGTTTCCGTGGAGTGTTGTGGCTTAAAACCAGATTGTAGGGGGTCCAGCAGGTTATTGTCAGAGAGGAATGAGGTAAGTCGGTTGTAGACTAGGCGCTCAACTAGTTTAGAGATGAAAGGTAGCAGAGAGATAGGTCGGAGGTTGTCAAGATTGGAGGGATCAAGAGAGGTTTTTTTTAGAATGTGGGTGACAAGAGCATGTTTCAGTTGAGAAGGAAACAGTCCAGTTGAGAGCGAAAGATTAAATAGGTGAGTTAAGGCTTTGATTAGACAAGGATTGGTATTGCAGAGAAGTTTTGAGGGAATTGGATCAAGCGGGCAGGTGGTAAGGTGAGAAGAGGCCAGAAGCTTTGAGACTTCCTCATCAGTGACAGGGGTGAAGGAGCACAGGAGAGACTGGGGAGTGTGGAGGGAGGGTGGTGGAAGTCTAGGGGGGTTGAGTAGTGTAATGTCCCTTCTGATAGTGTCAATTTTGTTTTTGAAGTGCTCAGCAATATCTTGAGCAGAGACAGATGTGCATGGAGGGGGTGGAGAAGGGGAAAGGAGAGTGTTAAAGGTGGAGAAAAGTTGTGCTGGTTTTTTAGAAAGGGAGTTAATGAGTGAAGTAAAGTAGGTTTGTTTGGCTTGGAAGAGGCTGGTGTTAAAGGAGCACAGGGCAGATTTGTAGCTCCAAAAGTCTGATTCTGAACGGGATTTGCGCCAGCGACGCTCAAGTGCACATGAGTGTCTTTGGATCGCTTTTGTATGAGCAGTATGCCAAGGTTGAAGTGGTTTGGGTCTAGAACGTTTAGTTTTTATAGGAGCAAGCTCATTTAGGGCAGTGGTGAGAGTACTATAGTAAACAGAGGTAGCCACATTAGGACATGAGATGGCTGAGATATTAGAGTGAAGAGCGTCAAAGGAAGAAGAGAGATGTGACTCGTCTACAGCTTGCAAGTCACGTTAAGTACGTGCATATTGGGCATCAAACTGTTCAGCGGACCCCGGGCTTTCATGTTTAGGGGGTTTTATATTGGTATCTATTGATATTTTGGAGATACGATGCTGTAGACTGGACACTTTGAGGTCAATTTTCAAAAATGTAACACATTTTTATAAAAACTGCTAATTTTAGGAAAGAATTGCAACTTGGTAGTTTTGAGTACAAATATATATTTACACATTTTGAACTCGTTAGAATCTGTTCTTTCCAATAATGTGCAGTTTTTTAGGGTAAACCTACTGTTAGTGGAATGTGTGGCCTTGAAATCAGATGTATGCAGTTTTGTGGAGCAGTGCTGTGGAAATTTGGTTGTTTGCTGCTTCTAGCTTTTGATCTATAGAAGTGAGAAGTCTCCATAAAACGATATATATTTGGTATTGGGCGTTCAGGAGACACAGAACTTTCCAAATCTGCTGTGTTCTCGTACATAAAATAAATTATGTTTCTGATATTTGGGTTTGTATCATGCGAACCTGTTTTTTTTTTGTTTTTTTATACACTTAGAAGCCCATATCTTTTTACAGAAGTGGAATTACAACAAAAGCATATTCTGAAAGCTTAGGTTGTCCTGAAAAAGACAATATCTTGTTTTCCTGGGTAAACTAAAAGACCCCCCCAGGAAAGGCCCCTAAAGTGAAAGAGCACAAAATGTTCAAAAATGGCCTGGCAATAAAAGTATCAACTTGGCCAAATTGGCTGGCAGTGAAAAGGTTAATCATGTGTTGGGGGGTTGTTGTATTATCCACAGGGGAGGATTAGGCATATGGATTTAAGGGTATGTTTTTAACATGACTTAATTTTTTCACATATGAGTGATGAGGGATATCCCTGCAGTGAGCACCAACCATTTGGTTTTTTGGTGTGCTACCACCGTTAATGTGGATATGATCTTAAAAGTTCTTGTGGTAACATGGGTGTGGTTTACAATGACTGTAGTTTAAAAGTGGGATTGGCCAACACTGACTTCCATTATCGGCCCTCCTCCACATAGGCCAGTAAAATTTTGGCCCTCGGTACCACAGAACTTGAACAGCACTGATATAGGGGTTTTTGTAGATAGCAAGTTGTCTAATTCTGGGCAGTGTCATTCTGTGGCTACTAAAGCAAATAAAGTTCTGCCTTGCATAAAAAAGGGCATTAACTCAAGGGTTGAAAACAGAATTATGCCTCTTTATAGGTCCCTGGTGAGGCCTCATCTGGAGTATGCAGTTCCGTTTTGGACTTCAGTCCTTAAGAGGGATATAAATGAGCTGGAGAGAATGCAGAGATGTGCAACTAAATTGGTTAGAGGGATGGAAGACTTAAATTATGAGGGTAGACTGTCAAGGATGGGGTTGTTTTCTGTGGAAAAAAGGCGCTTGGAAGGGGACATGATTACACTTTACAAGTACATTAGAGGACATTATAGACAAATGGCAGGGGACCTTTTTACCCATAAAGTGGATCACCGTACCAGAGGCCACCCCTTTAGACTAGAAGAAAAGAACTTTCATTTGAAGCAACGTAGGGGGTTCTTCACAGTCAGGACAGTGAGGTTGAGGAATGCACTGCTGGGTGATGTTGTGATGGCTAATTCAGTTAATGCCACTTAAGAATGGCTTGTGTTGAATGACGTGTCCTAACACCGATACTGAGCAACAGCGGGTGGGGCCCAAATAGACTGCACTAATTTGGGTTAAACGAGATATGTGCAACTGGTCAAAGTGTTTGAAATACACAGGCCAATATGAGCCAAGAGCCTTATATTACATAACTATGCATATCAGTCCGTGTGCTGTGTATGACAGCATGATATGAGCTTTCCGTTGGGTTAGGTACGTGTAGAACATGCAGCATAGAAGCCTTCTGAAAACAGAAGGTATTTACTTGTTCTCCCATAAGACATTATTGACAGAGACATGCAAATCGCTCCTTTCTGTCCCTTTTGGCCGACTATGCATCCAGAACAGCTGGTTTTATAGCACAGATACAGCCTTATATTTAGAGACATATATATCCAAACTTGCAGACAGCCTGTTTCAATCTTGTTAGATCTCATCAGTGCAAGATATTGGAACATGGCTTCTGAATGGGTAGAACTTGTGGAGTAGCAAAGCAGAGAACCTAGCCTGGTATGTGTAGAATTAACACCTGGTACGAATAGAATGAACGCCAGTTACTAACAAAGTCCCTGAACTTTCCTGGTCTGGAACCAAATGCGCTGGGACAATCACAGGGTCCTCTATAACAATAATACTGAACACAAGAAGTAACATTGCAACTAGAAGTGAGTAGGGAAATAGGTTTCCTACCTTCAGGACTTTCTCTGGGTTTGCAAACTGCAGCTGGCAGGCAGAGAGATCATACAAGTATAGAGGAGAAAAAAAGAAAGACATGGTTAGATTGCAGAAAGCTAGATTATCCTCTAGGATTGGGGAAGTGGGGCTTCAACACTCACCGTGTTTCGAGTAAAGTTTCCCCATCTCTGTGCAAAAGATTCCCAAAGCCAGAACATTAGAGACACATTACAATCCAATGACTGGTTACCGATCCATGTGAGTTCCCAGAAAGCCCCCCACCCCCAAATGTTCCTCTTCCGGTAGAACCCTAGTCCAACAAAACTGCACGCGCTTTAGTGGTACCCCGAAACGTTTCTCTGAAACCTCATGTACGAGGAGCAGCCTGTAGTATACTGTTCAGAGAGGGGCAGCTCCTACTGTCTAGCAAAGACACATAGGCACACTGCTCAGCGCGAGGAGGGGCTACGGGGGTGGACGGGTAAATAGAGAGTACAGCAAACCAAAGGATAAATGGAAACACTTAAGATTGCTGGAAAACAATAGCAAGGTTCACGCAGGTAACTGCGATTATGTACAAAAAGAATCTGACTAGGAACTGGTTAGCAATAATATTCCCTGAACAGAAATGCGCTTTGATTTTTCACCGAACCCACGTATGAACTTAATACCGCAATGGTTTTTGTCATTGTTGATTTCTTTGTTTTCAGACATGTTTATCTACGGTACCAGAGAAATCCACGCTTTTTTGGGGGGGGGGGGGGAGGGCAAGTATTACTGCTTTCTCAAAGTCGTAAAAAGCTAACGGAGAATTGAACCCACAACTCTCCTACCAATCTAATCACAGTAGATTAGCGTTTAAAAGCAGCAGTTTCTTATTAGTGTTTTAGCTTATTAAGGTGGATATTGTACATCACTGAGGCTATGATCAATGCTTCATATTTTTAAAAAGTAATCAATACAAGTTTTAATGGTTGAGTGAAACTTACAAAGGGAATGCACGTGTTTGTGATCATTCAAACATATGGCATTGTTTTTCTTCACAAACGAGAGAAAGAAAATTGAGAAACACGTAATATAAGCTTTAAAAACCAGTGATCTTTTGCACAGAAATAAATTCATACCAAATTTGCACTAAATGTGCCTGTGTTTATTGTTTAATCCACATGTATCTGAAAGCTTACTTAGGGGTTCTGCATCCGTCCTCGTGCACAGCCCAGACAAATACACCCCACCTTATCCACCCCTTTCTCCTTCCCCCTCTGGATGTGCCTTTGAACAGAGTATTTTTCTTTTCCAGCAGCTTTTTCCTCACAGAAACACAATGGGGCCTTTGACAGCAAGACCGTGAGACACCAGCTTTGATGTTGAGTTCTAATAAGTTGTGTATGTCTGTGTCTAAAGACAATGCTTGCAGGCGTTCAACCCAAGGAGAGAGCAACAGTAAAAAAGATAGAGGGAGTAGTTAAACTGCATTGAGTCTTGTAAACTGTAGCGAACACACTACAGTCTAAAAAAAAAAGAAAAAGAACTTTGATGCTTAAGATTAGGTCAACAATGAACTGAATAATAGGTAGCTAATACTGTTTCATTTATGGATTTTAATGAATGCTCAAAGGTGGGACATATTTATTTACACTATTGTTGTAAAATCAGCAGAATTAAAAAGGCACCTGAATCTAAATATATTGCTGCCTAGAAATAAGAAATATAACATATGTATGAGGAGCACTCCTATTGCAACAAGTGCCTGGGTATCAGCAAAAATATAAATATCAATCCCAAAAGCACTACACTTGATACACTTTTGCTTCCCTTATGCCAGGTGTGTCAAACTCAAATATACATTGAGCCAAAAAAACAAATTGAAATGACCTTATTGTATATATTGAACCTGGAACTAACACAGCACAGAAGATATTTCCTATAAAACATAAATCTATAAAACATACATCTCAATTTTCAACTCTTCTACCTTCTGGAGCCTTTGTTTCATGTCCAAATCCTTGTCACAGTGTTTCGTTTCGTAGTGTCTTCTTATGTTACATTCTTTCATTACAGCCATACTGTGTCTGCACAGAAGACAAACAGCTTTGCCCTTCATATCCGTGAACATAAACTCTACCACACACCTTCTTCGAAAACCCCTGTTTTCAAAGTCCACCTTCCGTTTAGCCTCCATTTTTCAGGGAGAGGTGTAACGCTAGCTCCACAGGTAAGCTGCTGATACAAAAGCCACTTGTGACAAGCAGAATAGGGACTTGCCCGCCTTTGATTGACGTTACGTCGCACTAGCAGTGTATTGTGGGACTTGCAGTTCTAATAGTGTGGACTCCCTGTTCATCTTGTCACAAGCGGCTTGTGTATCAGTATCTTACACTGTAGAGGCAATATACCGGCGGACCAGATCTAATAATAATTATAAATTATCATGCGGGCCAAAGATAATCCCTTCGCGGGCCGGTCCTGGCCCGCAGGCCTTGAGTTTGAAGCATGTACCTTAGGCTAATGCCACATAGGGCTAATTCTTGGCCTGCACCCCCCCCCCTCTGCTCACATCCATGCATATTTTGGTGTAAAAATGCATAATCATGTGTTTCAGCCACAAAATCTGCTCCATGTGTTTGCACCCAGGCTAATGCAGTGCCTCTGGATGCAGACACATAAGAAAGCAGATGCCAGTGAAAGATACAGGGCCTCTGGCTGCAGACACAGGAAAAAGCGGATGCCCGTGGATTAACTGAATTTTTCGTCTGTTTTTATAAGCAGGCCAAGAAGCAGCCCAGAAGTATTAGCGTTAGTGCTCTTACATTTGCATCTAAGGTGTCAGTAAATGACCCCTAGAATCAATGTTCTGTGGATAAAAAAATCTAGGTATGACAAAAAGAGCACTTCTCTTCAGGGGGTGTGGAGGGATGGCTTATACAACTGCTCATTCTTTCCCCATCATCCCACTAGGCAACAAAGCATAGAGGAAAATGAGTCAATAGCAGACATTTGGAAACCATATGTCTTTTGTTGTCTTCACTTCCTGAGATTCTGTAGTAGGTGACTTCTCTTCTCTAGATTGTCACCCCT
Organism: Xenopus petersii; assembly: GCA_038501925.1. Classification (NCBI taxonomy): domain Eukaryota; kingdom Metazoa; phylum Chordata; class Amphibia; order Anura; family Pipidae; genus Xenopus; species Xenopus petersii. Next base: position 30,285,575 of record CM076679.1, on the reverse strand, counting down.
CCATCCTCTCCTGACTGTTTCCTTTCTGCCCCTGGAAATATGCATACAAAGAAACAAACACTGTTTACGCTAATGCTAAGAGCCTAGGGTACAAAGCTTGGGGAGCTTCCCTACCTCTAATCCGGCATGTGTCCCCTCATAGAAAATTCTTGTATTCATTTGCAGAAGCTAAAGCATGGGTGCATGACAATTGCGTACCAATACACACAATATTAGATATTTGGTGATTAAAACAATAGGCAAAAATATGTTAAGCACAAGTCCTATTTACTGACATTATGTTGGACAAAAGGGTGTAAGTACTTTAATGACCATATAGGTTTTAGGCATCAGTTGAGTTTGGTAAGCTCCTTTGGTAGAGAACTCTCCTGTATTCGGTCCCCTTAACTCTTTTCTTTTGCTTTCCTCTGTGAAACCTCCTTATTTCCACATTTCCCTTATCCCTTGCTAACTGTAACTTTAGAGTATTGCAAGAATATGCACCACAGTTTGTTTTAAACTTAATCTAACACCTTGTGGCAAATTTACTAAAGGGCGAAGTGGCTAACGCTAGCGAAAACTCGCCATGTGTGACGTAATTTGGTTACTTCGCCGATTTAATGGATGCTGGCGTAAATTCGCTAGCGAAGTGGACCTACTCTAGCGCTACTTCGCACCCTTATGCCAGGCAAAGTTGCGCTATGGCGAAGGGACGTAACTACACTAATTCACTAACTTGAGGATTTCACTACACGTTACCTCTTGCGCCAGACTTGCCTTTGCCACCTCAGACCAAGCGAAGTGCAACAGAGTAGATAAAGTTTGCTTCAAAAAAATTAGAATTTTTTTCTAAGTCCCAAAAAACGCTGGCGTCTTTTACTTTTTTAAGGGTGATAGGCTGAAAAAGATAGTAAATTTTTTTGGGGGTACCGCCCTTCCCCCCCTACATTTCCTAACACATGGCACCTAAACTATACAATGGCCATATGTATAGGGCAAAATAACAACTCTATTTTATTTTATGAAGCTTTCCCAGGCTTGTGTAGTGTAATGTATTTGCTGCTACATGTCGTATGCAAATTAGGCATCGCTAGCGTAACTTCGATATGCTCAACGAATTTACAGTAGCGCAACTTCGCTACCTTTCGCCTCCCCGAGAGAGCAACTTCGGATTTTAGTGAATTAACGGCGCCCTGACGAAACTTCACCTGGCGAAGTGCGGCTAAGCCAACGCTGGTGCAACTTTTATTAACATGTATTTATATAGCGCCAACATATTGCGTAGCACTGTAAAGTAAATGTGATTATACAACTAAATCGCATGAATTATATACATAGAACATATGGAGTTACATACATTACAATCAATACTGGTACAAAAGGTAAGGGAGGCTCTATGCAGAAAGAGCTTACACTCTAAATCGAAGGGAGTAATACACAAGGTGTGGGAGTGGGCAAGATCAAATTAAGTGGGTAAGAAATGTGGTACTGTATGTGGTGTTGCGTTTGGTAGTTAAGAGGAGTGAGGGTAGGCTTCTCGAAAGAAGTGCTTTTTAAGAGATTTCTTGAAAGCTGAAAGGTTGGGAGAAAGTCGGACAGACTGTGGGAGAGAGTTCCAGAGGAGGGGTGCAGCCCTTCCAAAGTCTTGAATGCGAGCATGTGAGGAGGTAATGAGAGAAGAGTTGAGTAGCAGGTCAGTAGAAGAGCGTAGTAAGCGGTTGGGTGAGTATATAGAGATGAGTTCAGAGATGTAGGGAGGGGCAGAGTTATGAAGTGCTTTGAATGTTGGGGTCATTAATTTGAATTTAATTCTGAGAGGTAGTGGAAGCCAGTACAGGGATTGACAGAATGGCGTGGCATAGGAGGAGCAGTTGCTAAGGTGTATGAGCCTCACATCAGTGTTCATTATGGACTGGAGAGGTGACAGTCTCTGGAGCGGAAGGCCAATTAAAAGAGAGTTACAATAGTCTAGACGTGATATGACGAGAGAGTGGATAAGAATTTTGGCAGCATCTTGGGTGATAAATGATCGTCGAAGGTAAGTAAATTTGCCCCCATATGTGTGGCTCCATGTTTATAATAAGGCAAAATGTCCATGTACCAGTGACAAGTATCATCTGGATCTAAACATTCTTGAAATATTTTAGTCTATTTATTCAAGTTCATTAGGGAAGTGGTTGGATCTAGATGCAATGACAAGGCAAGTGTAGAGAAGAAGATAATGTAAAGAAACAAGTGGCACATTTAAAAAGGATAGGATACTATAGGTAGGATACTATAACAAATTGTAATTAGGGAACCCTGGGATTAGAATTGCCAACTTTCTCACAAAAATATCTGTACAGTTTGCTAGGAGAGGGGTGATGGTTCAAAAATGACAGGATAATGAAGCCAAGTGGGCTGGGCAGATCAGGCCCGATCAAGTGGCAATTTGGTGAGTTTAGCAGGGGGACAGGAACAGGAGAGGAGAAGGCCGGGGATTGGGGGTATGGTGTAACCCAAGTAATTACAAATTCAAATACAATGGTTTGGCTAGTATTTTACTGGCAGCACTTTTCAAGCACTTTCTCTGTTTTTTTGAAGAAGAGAAACAACAGTCAGGTGGAAACCCTACTTATGATACAGCTGGAAAAAACTTGCTCTTTCGTGCAGAGGAAAGCCCCCTGCTGGCACCAGTTTTCACAGAGGCCATTGTGGGGCCACATAATTATCTGTGGGAAAGAACCAACAGGGAATCTGAACACTTGAGACATAACAAACAGAAGTATGTGGTGCAGGGTGAAGGATGAGGTGCAAACTGTAGTCAGGTGCAAGCTTGAGGTCAGGGTCAAGTGGCAGTAATCAAAAACAGGCAGGAGTCTTAAACGAAACTCACAATAACACAAAGGCATGAGCAGGAGCTGAATATTAAAACCATATTTGGCATCGGACAAAGAGAGTGCCAAGGGTGATGCCCTAACATCAGGACTAGTGATGGGCAAATCCGACCCGTTTCACATTGCCGCATCCGACCTGTTTCACATTGGGCATCAAATTGTTTTTGACACGCAACATTTTTTTACTCCCATTGGAGTTTATGGTGTCATTGTTGAGGCAAAACCTGTCTAAAGATTTTGCTTATCACTAATCAAGACACATACCATAACTCTCAACTGTCCTGTTTTCTATGGGTCAGTCCTGATTTTGACAGCTTAGCCCGCAGTCCCAGATTTGTATTAAAAAGTTCCAAGTTTCTCTTTGATCTACTGCACAACATTTCTGTAACTTAATTAAAATAAGTAGCTTTTTGGCAGAGAGTTCAGAATACTCAGAACCTGCTCTGAGATATAATTGTAACTATTTAAGATAAGCAAGTAATTCACCTTCATTAACAAAAATGTAATAACTCATAAAACATTGCCCTAAATCTCCCAGAAATGTGTTCAAACTTTCATAACCTGCCACTGTCCTGTAAAATGGACATGGTATAATTAAGGGGGCTGAACCACAAAAAAGGGCTTTATCAACATCTTCGATGCGCTGTGCATGGCACATCTTTTTGTCCCTCTTTCCATTTTTCAAATGTTGGGAGGTATGCACACACTAGTGTTAGGATGTGGACTCCCGGAAGCATGCATCTTGATGCCACTGGAAGCCCAAGTCTCACGTTGTGATGTGGCTCCCATGAGAGGTTTTCATCATTTGGTTTTCATGATTTACCATTGGGGGAGGGACCGATGATGTCAGGGGCAAGATTGCATAGCAATTAGCGATTGGCTGATCGCCATGTCATTATCTTCAATGTCCTCACCGGATTTCCTAATTTGGAAACCCGGACAGGCACTTTTTAACTGGATAGCCATTCCAAAAACCGGGCTGTCCGGGTGAAATCCAGACAGGTGGCAACCCTTTATGTGATGAAGCTACGGGGCTGATTATTAAATGCTGATGCTAGTTGTGTTGGTTTCTGAGCAGCAATATACCAATAATCTGAATTATTTATTAATCAGTCTTTTATTATGATATTTATATTATATATAATCAGTATCTTGTGCCTCGGTTCCTAATCTCAGTAAGTGACAGCAGCACAGAGCAGAATCAGCAGAAAAATGAGGGGGAGCTACAGGGGGCGTTTTTGTAGGCACAGCTCTTGACTGCTAATGGACTGTGTTTCACTTGCGCTGGTGCAGAAGCTCAAAACATAATGCACAACATTTCTGCCCTACTTCTTTAGCTAAGCTTTTATTCTCCTTTAAAAGTCAAAGCAGCAACATTAATGTTTCAGAGGTATCCACCCCCTTCTTCAAGCCACACTGACTTACAAACATTGAACCCAACCTAATGATTGGGTGATAGGGTGATACGAGCTAAAAGGAGTCAAAATATTTAAATACCAAATAAATTACTTTACATAATTACATGGAAATCTCAGGCCACACTAAATAAAGGCAAACATTTTAAATGCTGTACTGTTATATGCTATGGACCAAATCACACACAGTTCATTGCCTTATTGTGAAGGACATCTAGACCTAAACAAATATCAATAACAACCAGAAACGTATACATATTGCAATGATAGAAACACATATAAATCATGCTCACTATTTAGCCCAATCGGTTGTTTCTGAGCTACAGTTTATATCCAATAGACATAATCACACAGTAATCCCAAACCCCACTAAATAAAGGCAAACAGTCATTTTAAATTCTGTACCATTATATTCTATGGACTGAGGGGGTAGAACAAGAAGCCGTGTTCCAATATCTTACACAGATGAGATCTAACAAGATCGAAACAGGCTGTCTGCAAGTTTGCATACATGACTCTAAACCATTTGGCTGTATCTGTGCTATAAAACCAGCGGTTCTGGATGCATAGTTGGCCAAAAGGACATAAAGGAGTGATTTGCATGTCTCTGCCCATGATGCCTTATGGGAGAATTCAGACTCTTGTTTGTGGTATTTAGGCATTGCTATGTGTATGGCATGAGACAAGTAAATACCTTCTGATTTCAGAAGGCTTCACTTTGCATGTAATAGCTTGTGAAGGGCTTTTTTGGTTCCTTTTAAGCCTATCTCACCCTAACCAGGTTCAGTTTTCTATTGTGCTACTCTCCAAGTCCTACCCCTCAGAAGCCATGTACCAATATTTTACACTGATGAGATACAGTATATGTAACAAGATTCGGCCTTTTGGCTAAGATCAAGTGTAGTACCTTTGGAACCACTTATCTTGAAGTTGATCAAAATCTGATTTATCCTTGTGGTACTTCAGTTAGGTTGTCTGAGTAACCGCTCCGACCCCCCAACACCGGGTGGATTCATGCTGGTATTGACTTCGGTCTTGCCTAACACCTGTGAGGGTAGAGGAAGAGCCGGACCGGCAACCTAGGGACTTGTCCCGATTTCCGCTCCCGAAGGACGACCCTTGGGGTCATAACTCGCTCCCGAAGGACGACCCTTGTGGTCATACTCCGCTCCTGAAGGACGACCCTTGGGGTCATTTGCATAACCCCGCCCACCTCACTTTTCTGCTTTTCACTCTCTCCTTCTCCCTTCTTTTTCCACCTCTCCTTCTCTTTTTCTCTGCTTTTCTTTGCTGCTTCTCTCCTCTGGGCACCCTTATTCCCCTAGGATGAAGACAGCAGGCAAGGCAAGGAGGATGAAGAAAGTGAAGGACGTCGCCCCAAGTCAGAAGGAAGCCCCAAAGATCAGGACCCCTCGGACCAACCCCGCCCAGAAGAAAGGAGCCCCGGCTGCCGCCCCCACCAGCCCTGACGCTGCAGCCCCGGTCCTGCCTCCCAAGGCCATCCAGTCCCCAAATCTGGAGCCATGGATGAGGCAGACTGTGGTGCTAAAGCTGAAGGAGGTGGAGGGCAGGACTCCGGACCTGACTTCTGAAGTGTTCGGCAAGAAGATGGTCCTGGAGCAGGGCTTCACCCCCTCAGAGACCCTGAGCATCCAGAGTTTCCTTGGGGGCTTGTTCTACATCACCTTCGCTTCCATGGCGATCTGCAGAAGATACTGGGAGAGGGTAAAGGCGGCGAGCCCCGAATCCCCTTTCTCTCGCTTTGTGGGGAACTGCCCTATTCAAAGGGAGGAAAGGCGGGTGACGGTCTCAATGCGGAACCCGCACACACCACCAAAAGACATCTCCACCTTCCTCAGCCGCTTCTGTACAGTCCTGAAAGACCCTGCCAGGATCTTGGACCCCAATGGGTTCTGGTGTGGCAAGTGGTCCATCCTGGTGAAACTCCAGAAGGAAGACAGCTCACCCGACGGCCTCCGACACCTGCCCCAGAGTTTCTCCCTCGGCAACTCCCCAGGCATCATTTACTACCCGGACCTGCCGCAGACCTGCAGGAAATGCGGAGAAATGGGACACCAGGGGAAGGAATGCAAGTCAACGGCCTGCAGGATCTGCCGGGCAGTGGGGCATGAAACCAAGGATTGCCCCAGGAAGAAGACCTGCAACCTCTGTGGACTGGCATCGCACGTCTACAGAGACTGCCCACAGAGAGAGAGATCCTATGCGGCAGCTGTGAAGGAAGCCCCGGGAAAATCTTCAAGACCTAGGACTGGTAAGACAAACCCCCCTCTCCCCACTGTGGCAGCCAAACCCCCAGCTGCCCCAGCCTCTCCTCCTCTCCCACGCCTTCCCACTCCTTCCACCCCCATCCCAGCCCCCTCCACCCCCACTCTCCCCCCTGCAGCCACATTAACCCCCCCTCCAGTGGCAGCAGGTCTATCCCTGGAGGACTTCCCCCCCCTCCCCACCCCCTCTCATCCTACAGGTGCAGGGAAGAGGAAGAATCAGGAGAGCCCAGAAACAGACTCCCAGGAGAGGAAGAAGGTGAACACCGAGATGGTGGAAACAGACCTGGAAGAGCTAGAGCTTACAGAAGCAGAGAAAGAAGCAAAAGCAAAATCTGATGCATGGTTTGATGAGATGATTGGAGAAGCATTGGGGCCTGCACAGCCCACCCAGCCCCAAGACTTTGAAGACACCTCACCGCCTCGGCCAGCAAGTACAGAAACTCCGGAGGAGAGTCCACCCCCAAGCGATGTGGGAGAAGGGGACCCGCCCGACCGGAGTGGTAACGTATAATGTAATGCTGTTCGAAAAGGACTCTTCTTACCCCCCCAATAATGGTGTCGTGCAATTTATTCACCATTAATGTGAGGAGTATTAAGGATCAGTTGAGACGGCAGACTGTTTTTGCATTTCTTGACAGCCAGGCTTGTGATCTGTACATGTTGCAGGAATGTGCCATTCCCTTCTCTAGGTCCTACAAACATCTGATCCGGCAGTGGACCCACGGCCCTTCCTACTGGTCTGGGGGTAATAGCTGTAAGTCCGCGGGGGTCGCAATCCTGATCAGGGGGGGCATCTTCACGGTTGATTCTGTGCTTGAGTTAGTCTGCGGCCGCTTGCTGGTCGTGGACGGCTCCTGGGCAGGGGAGCCTGTTAGGCTTATCAACGTGTATGCCTCCCCTGTGAAGGGCGAGCGGTTGGAACTTTTCCAAACCCTGTGGGCCCAGTTAGCTACCACCAGAGCAGTAGTGTTGGGGGGTGATTTCAACTGCCCCATAGAAGAGGACGGGCGCAGCTCAAGCAACGGTACCAAACTGGATGTGACCTCCAAGCTGCTCAAAGAGATGGTGACTGAAGCATCCTTAAAGGACGCTGTTGGGTCCATCGGGAACGGCACAGTGAATTACAGCTGGTGCCGCCCCGATGGCTCAGTGCGTTCTAGGATAGACTTCGTGTTTACCTCCCGGACCATCAAGCAAGCTGGGTGTTCCATGGTCCCCTGCTTTTTCTCTGACCACAGGGCCATTCGGTTTCAGGGGTCCCTGGGCTGTGGTTTTCCTCGAGGCCCAGGCTCCTGGAAGCTGAACTGTGACCTGCTGGGAAGGGAAGAGGTTATGGGGGAGCTGAGGGATGCCTACATCACGTGGAGGAATGAGAAATGTTGTTTTGAACATGTCAGTGACTGGTGGGAATTTCTTAAGGTAAAATTGCGTTGTTTCTTTCAGGTTAAAGGCAGGCGCCAGGCCTGCGAACGCAGGGGGAACTTCAAGAGACTCCAGAGAAATCTGCAGTCCCTTCAGGACCTTCAGCGGTGTGGTTGGGAGGTGAGACAGGATCTGGAGGAGACAGGATCTGGAGGAGACCAAGGGGGGCCTGAAAAGGCACTTTGAGGAAGAATCCAAGCGCATCATCTTCCGCTCAAAAGTGGAGACTCTAGAGAAGGGGGAAAAATGCAACTCCTTCTTCTTCAGGAAGCTTCACTCCGGCCACACACCCCTGACAGAACTTCGCAATGAGACCGGCACCCTCCAGTCAGGAAAGGAGGGAGTGATGGGAGTGGTCACCGACTACTACAGCTCCCTCTATGCAGAGAAAGAGACGGACGAGACATCGGCTGATAAGTTCCTGTCAGGTATCACTAACACTATTGATTCCGCAGGTCTGTCAGCCATCAATGCCCCCTTGGCCCTGGAAGAGCTGCACTCTGCCGCTAAATCCTTCAAGCAAGACAGAACTCCGGGCAGTGACGGCCTCCCTGCGGAGCTATACGTAGCTCTGTGGGATCTCATCGGCCCCGACCTGCTTGAGCTGTTTGAGGAGATGGTGGTGGAAGGTAGAATGCCCCAGACGCTGAGGGAAGGAATGATTACCATCTTGTACAAGCAGAAGGGGGAGAGAAGCGACCTCAAGAATTGGCGGCCCATCTCTCTTCTGAATGTGGACTACAAGATCCTTGCCAAAGTACTAGCCAACCGGCTGAAGACTGTCATCGGGCAGATCGTCGACCCCGACCAGACTTGCGGCATCCCAGGACGCCGGATCGCAGACAGCCTTGCTCTCATTAGGGATACGGTGCATTACATCAAAGAACGCCGTGTTCACGCGGCCCTGGTCAGTCTTGATCAGGAAAAAGCCTTTGATCGTGTGTCCCATGTCTTCATGAACAAGGTCCTCCGCAAGTTTGGATTGGGAGAAATGTTTTGTTCTTATGTCAGTCTCATGTACCGTGATATTGTCAGTCTGGTGTTGGTGAACGGCTGGAAAACTGACCCATTTCCAGTTTTGTGTGGGGTCAGACAAGGCTGCCCTCTCTCACTTCTTCTTTTTGTTTGTTGTATAGAGCTCTTCGCCGAGTGCATCAGACGGAATCCAGAGATCAGAGGGATCACCGCACCAGGACCTTCCAGATCCCAGATCAAGTGCTCGCTGTACATGGACGACGTGACCATCTTCTGCGCTGACCAACCGTCGGTGAGAGCTCTCGTCCAGACCTGCGAGGACTTCGGCAAAGCTTCAGGTGCTAAAGTCAACTGCGGAAAGTCAGAGACCCTGCTCTTCGGAGAATGGAACCTGACTTCGGACGCTGTCCCCTTCTCTATCAAGTCGGACTTCATCAAGATTCTTGGAGTTTGGTTTGGTGGCGAGGGCGCTGCCCTGAAGTGCTGGGATGAAAGAATGGCTAAAGTGCGACAAAAGATTGGCCTCTGGAGCCTCAGAGAACTCACCATCGAAGGGAAGACACTGGTGCTGCGGAATGAAATCCTTCCTGTTCTGCAGTACATGGCTCAGGCCTGGCCTCCACTGGCTACGGTCTGCAGGGCCATCACAAGGGCAGTGTTTCACTTCATCTGGGGCTCCAAGATGGACAGAGTAAAGCGGTCAGTTATGTACAAGGAGCCCCGCAAAGGTGGGAAAGGTGTCCTAGATATCCCCACCCTGCTGAGAAGCTTCTTCGTGTGCAACTGCATCCGCCAGACAATCACCTGCAAAGACAAGGACTCTGCTGGCAGCTCTATGTCTCGCTTTTTCCTGTTGCCACTCTGGCGCGTGCTAGGGTGGGACAAGTGGGACAGCTCCTACCCTTTCAACTGGAACACCCCTTGGTTTTACCTGGATGTTACAAAGTTTGTGAGGGAACACCATCTGGAGGGAGTCAAGCCCGACTTGTGGAAACCAAAGACCATCCATAAGTTGATCAGAGCAAGAGACGAAATGGAGTCTATTCCAGGGCTCCCTGAGGACACCGCAAAGGTTGTTTGGGGAAATGTTTCTTCAGACAGACTGACCAACAAGCACAAGGACATCGCATGGATGGCTATTCAGGGGGGGTTGCCTCTCAGAACCTTCATGCATGCCCGCAACCTGTGTAGATACCGCCACTGCCCACGGTGCATCATTCATGAAGAAACATCTATGCACGTCTTCTGGGATTGCAGATTTACACAGGTCCTGCTTGATGCCCTGGAACATGAGATCAGAGACTGTGTGCCAAGAAATTTCCTTACACATCACGCGATGTTGTACGGACTGTTTCAGGGCACTCATACGGAAGGGGCAATTCAGGAAGCCTGGCGCCTTATGAACTGTGTTAAGGACGTTTTGTGGTTTTCTAGGAATCGCCTCATCCTTCGGAGAGAGAGGACAAGCATTCAAGACTGCCGCAGGCTGATCCACAGTCTGCTGCGCGACTACAACATCCGCGACAGCCTTGAAGAAGAAGAGGACTAAACCCCCTCTCCTTCCCCCTTATCCTCCCCTCACTGTCTGTTTAAGTGGAAAATAAAGCTTCGGGCAAATTCAAATTCCACTATCCCCTTCCTAGTCCACCCCCACCCACTCCCCCTCACCCCCGTTGCTTTATCTGATATACAGTATTGTACCACGAAACAGAACTGAAAACGTAAATGTTTGTTTTTTATATATTTATATTATATATATAATAAAGTATATTTTTCAATAAAAATATGTAACAAGATTGAAACAGGTTATCTGCAAGTTTGGATATATGGCTTTGAACTATTAGGCTGCATCTGTGCTATAAAACCAGCGGTTCTGGATTCATAGTTGGCCAAAAGGACTTAAAGGAGTGATTTCCCATGATGCATTATGGGAGAATTAAAACTCTCATTTTTGGTATTTAGGCAGTGCAATGTGTGTGGCATGAAACAAGTAAATACCTTCTGATTTCAGAAGGCTTCACTTTGCATGTAATTGCTTGTGAAGTGCTTTATGGCTACTTTTAGCCCATCTCACCCTAACCAGGTATGGTTTTCTATTGTGCTACTCTTCAAGTCCTACCCCCCAAAGGCTTTCTGCAAGTTTGGATATATGGCTCTGAACCATTAGGCTGTATTTGTGCTATAAAACCAGCAGTTCTGGGTGCATAGTTGGCCAAAAGAACATAAAGGATTGATTTGTGTGTCTCTGCCCATGATGCTTTATAGAAGAAATAAAACTCTGTCTTCATGTAGCAGTTGGGTGTCAGCTAGTCATTGACAGTTATATATATATATATATATATATATATATATATAGGAACAGAAATTCGCACGCACACTGAATCTTCTTTTCTCCAAAAGATTTATTCGAATACAAAAGCCTTACATCGTATTTACATCCATATATATATATATATATATATATATATATATAAAATAAAAAAAATATATACAATATAAGATTGTTTACATTACATTAAACTTGAAATAATTCAATTCAGATATCATCTTGAAAGGAGAAGGACATGTCCAATTAATGGGAGTGCTTTATGTTAGACCTGTAATCACTTACCTCATACCCATGGCTGGTGCCACTGTTAACAGAAAACTGCAGCAGTCTTGGGGTCAGGGCCGGGCCAAGGTAGTTTGGCACCCTAGGCAAGAGCTTCAATCAGCACCCCCCTTGTCCTGCATTACCATTTCTCACCTCACCATGACTGTTTTAAAATAAAGAAAGCAAGAAAGTGTAAAACACAGCCCCCTGTACCTGTGTCAGCAAGCTCAGCAGCCATCATATTGCCCCCAATCTTTACCTGTGGCAGCAGCCAAAAGTAAATCATATTTCCCACAAGTATCTATGTACCTGTGCCAGCAGCAACAGCAATAATATGGCCCCCAAACCTGTACCTGAGCCAGCAGGAAGAGTCACAATACAAGCCCAGACAGGGTTTTTTTTCTTCTGTTGGAATTTGAAAAGAATGTCTTCCGTGCGAGGCTGTGAGCAGAGAGCCACACCAACACGCCAGGGTGCCAGCTTTCTGCCTCTTTCTGCCGCGTCAGTGAGGTAATTGAGGCACGTGCACATGATTAAAACAGATTATTAAACAAGCACTCAAAAAAAATGGAACCCCCCCCGAAAAAGTGTCCTCTTAAAAGTGCGCCCCTCAGTGATGATGCCCTAGGCAGCCATCTACTCTGCCTACCCCTAGTTCCGGACCTGCTTGGGGTACCAGGTAAGTGATTACAATCCTTTGTCAACCTCCATCAATTGGACCTTTCTTTCTCCTTAAAAGACTTCCTAAAACTTCAGTAGGGATGTTGTTTGACCTGATTTATATAATAGTAATACTTGGTAATTACTATGGTGTAAGGACTTCAAACATCAATGATTTCTTTTGCTGGTATTGGAGAAAATTAGCTTGTTAAGGCAATAAATGCTATAACTGATACATTTTTACTACAACTTTACAAATGTACTAAAGGGAACTCAAACCAATCAAATAAAAATAAATTTAAATCTCAACACATAAATTCTTTTGAAATGACAGAACCGGAGGTATAATTTCATAGACACGAAACCAACAGTAATGGGAAAAGTCACGGTCAGGTTTTGTCATGACTATCTGTGTTTTTTTGTTTAACTCGAAAGAAAGAGGTGGTAATACACAATCACGTGTAATGGAGTACATTTCAAAATTTCTTGTATAATGTGGTCATTGTCACAAATGAAGTTTACGGAAAATTGGTTGAAAAAATAGATCCAAATAATTATTAAGTTTGTATTTGTGTCAGGAAAAGGTAACAAAACCTTTTGTGACAGGAAAAGGTGACGAAAATATTAAAAAAAAGCTTTATAAAACACAAATACCCCCGAAAAAGGGGGGGGATAAATAAATAAAGAAGAAAAAAAAAACAATATGTGGGAGAAGGAGGACTGAGCATTCTTTATAATATTGGATGGTAAACCCATCTGGGCCAGCACATTTTCCTGAAGGAGAGGATCGTATGGCTTGTAGGACCTCCTCATGGGTAATCTCTTCTTCTAGAATCTGGCTTTGTGCATCTGTTAGTTGGGGGAGGGGGATGGAGTCTAGGAACACCTGTATTTTCTGTGTGGTTGTATTTCGGTCTGCCACTGCCTGGGATTGAAGCTGATATAAGTTTGAGTAATACTTGTGAAACTCTGCCGCTATCTGTGGATTATGAACTGCCTTATGCCCCTCTTTTTTCTTAATGCTGTATATGTGGATTTTGTTAGCTCTGGGTTGTAGGAGCCTGGCTAGTAATTTACCACATTTTTCCCTATATTCATAGAAGCGATGCCTCATTCTTGATATGACCTTTTCAACATACAGTATATGCCTTGTAAGTCTGTGAGTTTTATGCACAGTGTGGCTAGCTGTGTTGATATCTCTAGGGTAGGGCTTTGTTTATGTGAAACTTCCAGATGCCTGATCTCATCTATTGCCTTGAGCTGTGCTCGATCAGCAAGTGTCTTAAGCTCCCCCATTTGTATCAGTATTCCCCTGATTAAATATTTATGGGCTTCCCATATGATGACTGATATCTGCCGTTGTGCTTTCCTTAAAATAATTGGTTAATTCAATTTTAACATCATTCACGAGAGAAGGATCTAATAAAAGTGATTCGTTAAGTTTCCATGTGTCTATGTGATCGGTGTTTAAGTGCAATAACTAAAGTTATTGGGGAGTGGTCTGACCATGTTCATGTATGAATTCCTGCATGTTGTATACCATCCAAATAATATTGTGACATCAACAAGTAGTCAATTCTAGTGTATACAGAATGATGTGGGGAAAAAAAAATTAAGTCTTTTTCCTGAGGCTTTATATATCCCTTCAGAAAAATCGCTCAAAATTTCAGCAATACGAGCAAACTCAACAACTTGGTTTTCACTTGGAAGGTATACTGTGGCAAAAGTAAAAAAGTGATTGTCCCTATCATCCCCCAGCTAAGCCACAGTGCCCTATGCCCAGCAACTTTTTAAGTGGCACCTACCTTAAATTATCTGCTGAATGAGCACCTCCCATTGACCCATAAGACACTAGCAAAACCAAAACCAGGGTCAGGCACTGAGAGTGTGTGAGGGGGCATACGTACAACTGGACCTACTGGATCCGCCCACTACTCCTGACTGGTGAAACCCCTAGACTGTCACTTCAGTCCTGAGCCCAGCTAAGCACAGGAACAATGAGACCAATATATGGTTCTCACAGATACTTCTGCAAACATCAGCGAGTCGTGGAGCACGGACTTGCGTTCCAGTGGCAGATTTGAACCCCTTTAACAAGACAGACTGACCAGCTGCCCTGAGTGGTCGACCCATGCACCATTAGTAACTCTCTACATATTCCTTCATCTTCCTCCTAATCACATCTTCAAAAGCAGAATACAGCTGTTGCGGATCGCTCCAACCGGTGTAATACAAAAATGGGGAAACACTCCCAAAAACAAAAATCGGATGCAGCGGCAAAGCTTGAACGCTTTGCAAGAACAGCATCTCAGGGCCCATCGCAAGACTCTGATAATACTTCACCTCCATCATCACCACCCTCCCCTCCTATGGACCAGGAGACGCGAGAACCGACCTCATCAGAGTTACTCGCAGCAATAATGGAGAGTCGAACAGCGACAACAACACAACTAGAGGAAATAAAGGTTGATCTGTCGCTCCTACGACATGACCTCCAAAATATTAGGGAACGTACTACTGAACTAGAGACAAGGGTCTCTACATTGGAGGACACCGTAACTCCTCTTCCAAATGACATCTCGGAGTTTAAACAGCAATTTAAGACAGCTCTTGACAAATCAGACGACCTGGAAAACCGACAACGTAGGAACAATGTGCGTATCATAGGCCTACCAGAGAAGTCGGAAGGTCAACACCCTGAAATATTCATAGAGAACTGTCTTAAAGATTTACTGGGGGCTGAGACCTTCTCCAATATTTTTGTGGTTGAAAGAGCACATAGAGTACCAACTAGACCCCTACCACCAGGGGCCCATCCTCGACCATTTCTTCTCCGCATGCTAAATTACAGAGACCGCAACGCAGCACTCAAAGGGCCTCTCTCCTTTAATGGTGCCAATGTGTCGCTATATCCAGACCACTCACCGACCATACAAAAGCAGAGGGCTACCTTCACTGCAGTGAAGAAGAGACTCAGCGATGCCAAAATTCCATACAATATGATCTATCCTGCTAAACTACGCGTACAGGAAGGAGACAAAGTCCAAATTTTCAGCACACCCACAGAAGCTGACGATTGGATCACCCGGAAACAACCCAGGAGATCACCACCCCGCAACTAAGATGAAGGATAATACTTTAGGGACCGGAAACTCTGCATATATTATGTCCCACCGGTATGACCTGAATCTGTCGACATACTGTCACATTGGTGAGTAGCCGTTATTATACACCTAACCTGTAAGCTACATTATTCTTCATACACCCATCCATGGCCCAATTGTGGCAGCTAGCATTTGACTCCTGACCAACACACCAACAAAGGGCCACTCCAACACTGGTCCTTGATAACGATCCTGGTACAAAGCTGCTGACCCCACCTTAGGAGTATGGACATGATAGAGCTCAGCCCACAGATATGCCCAGGGGAAACACATAAACATTTGCTGAGCCCTCTATTCTCAGACTTTTGTACTGGGGTGTACTAGATTTTGGCCCCCTGAAACACATAGACTAATGCTAGTACTATAATACACACTTCTGGTTGAAGAGCCACTCATTACTTATTAGGCTACAATCTGATTATACTCTCATCGCAGAGCGGTGCCGGTCAAAACGACAGGTGCATGGGAGCCTGCTGCTTACAGCATCCCATCTAAGTCCTTGAACCGTTTATTATTGCGTTTATTACTTGTTATTGTTATTTTGTCATGTTTATGGGTTAAAAAGGAGCGCTGCTTAGGCCGCCACAGCAACACTCCCCATGTCATGTTATTGTTATGGGTATAGGCCCACCCAGGTTTGGGGGGTGGGCAGGGATGGAAGGGAATGTTTCTGTGTCTATTGTTGTCTATTGTACTGTTTAACAGACGTATGTATGCAAAACACTCAACCAAAACAAACACTAAAAGGAGCAAAAATTCAACCCCAATAAGATACCAGTCTGTCAGTCCTTATTCAAAATTTTTATGGCGGACATAAAGTTAATCTCATGGAACTTTCGGGGACTGAACTCGAAATTTAAGAGGGCCTTATTATTTGATTATGTAACCAGGTACAAGCCAGACATACTCTTACTGCAAGAGACCCATCTGGTAGGGCAAAAACTGCTGGCACTTAAGAAACGGTGGGTCGGTTATGCTTGTCACTCCCACTATTCCACCCACTCCAGAGGGGTATCCGTACTAATCAGTAAAACCTTACAATTTGAGCTCCTAGATCTAACTACTGACCACTATGGTTGTTTCATAATACTCCACTGCAGGATAAATAACCAAGATATGGTACTGATTAACTTATATATACCACCCCCCCTTCAGTAGGGAGACACTAGACTTAATATTTACTAAGGTGTCACTATACCTCCCCAACCCACTCTGTATCATTGGAGACTGCAATATGGTAATGGACCTGCAAAATGACATTGTATCCCACAACAACACACCAACCTGGCCCACTAAAACAATGGACAGAAGCCCTAGGTCTATTAGACATCTGGAGGCATAAAAATCCCCTGGGAAGGCAATTCTCCTGCCATACGGTGGGGAAACATACCCTGTCACGGTTAGATATGGCCATCGCATCCACAGACTTTGCACAATGGGTAAAAGATATCAAATACCTCCCAAGAACCTTATCAGATCATGCCCCCCTGCAACTAGTGATTAGCACTACACTAAGACAAGGACGCTCTCTCTGGAGACTATCCCCCTTGTGGCTCAAAAACTCAGAGGTGACGGTGGCATGTATATCTGAATACGTGGCATATTGGGGTGTTAATGCAGGAACCAGTAGCTCCAATGTGGTCTGGGAGGCGTCCAAGGCAGCCGCTAGGGGTACACTTATCTCAGCAATCGCTGGGGTGCGCAATATGGCTAAACAGACTGTTGCTGAGGCAGAGGAGAGGGTTTGGGAAGCAGAACAAGCGTATGGTGAAGTGGAGGGAGATGCTACCCACCAGGCACTGGTAATTGCCCAAAGAAATTTAGAACTAGCACAAACAGCTATTACAAGGGAAAAAATACTGTATGCAGCCCAGAGGTCCTTTGATCAAGGAGATAAAAATGGGAAGACCTTAGCTTACCTAGCAAAAGCGGTCCAACCGTCCACACTGATTCCTAGAATCAAAACATCAACAGGCATATATTCCTCTGACCCAACAGAAACGGCAGAAACATTTGCATGCCATTTTTCAGATCTATACACCTCACAAGTCAAATATTCTGACATCGAACTAGAACGGTTTCTGCAAGAAATCCCCTTTCCTAGCCTCTCCAGAGCAGAATCCTCCTATCTAGACAGCCCAATTACTTTGGGAGAAGTAGTAGACTCCATTGGCAGTCTCCCGTCAGGGAAGACCCCAGGCCTTGATGGCCTTCCGGTAGCCTGGTACAGACTCCTCAGTGAAACACTTGCCCCGCAACTCCATGCAACTCTTCACAAAACAGGCTCCCTCCCTCAATCCTTCTACTCCGCACTGATCGTGCTAATACCAAAGGAGGGGAAGGACCCGGACTTGTGCAACTCCTACCGTCCCATTTCACTTATAAACACTGATGTCAAGATTCTGGCCAAACTTCTCTCCAAACGCCTTAACAAAGTTATAACATCAATTGTCCGCCCAAACCTACAGGTTTTATGCCCAACAAAAGTACAACTATAAATTTACGCAGATTACACACCCACATGCAAACCACTCATACAAATGGAGGTACCAGACTTATGGCAGCACTAGATGCCACTAAGGCCTTTGACTCCGTCGAATGGCCCTACCTATGGAAAACCCTAGAAAAATTTGGCATAGGCCCCAATTTCATAGCTTGGCTTAAACTCCTCTACCTAATCCCAGTTGCGCAAGTCCGAGTCAATAACTCTCTCTCTAGAGAATTTTTATACTTCCTGCAGAATGCCCCAATATGGATAAACCGCAGGTCTTCAAGCGCATTGACACGATTCTCTTCCCCTTTATCTGGACAAACAAACCCCCTAGAGTTAACAAGCTAATGCTCCATGCTCTATTGGACAAGGGGGGTTAGCCTTGCCGCATCTACAAATGTATTACTACGCAAGCCAACTAGCGCTGATACATAACTGGATTAATCCCGACCCCGAAAACTCACAGCACTACACACCACTCTGGGGGGCTCTCTTGAAGCAATTAGAAATGCACCTTACAGGAAAGCCAAAGACACTCCTGAACTGCCCCCCACCCTAAGCTGCCCACAAAGGGCCTGGATGCTTACTACTAAGGTTCTTTCAAAAGCTGCAAGCCCTCCATCTCCCTATACTCCACTATGGAGAAACTCCAATCTGCAGCACCTACTTCACCTACCGGACTTTAAGTACTGGCCTAAAATAGGGGTAAGTCACTTATCAGTTCTTTTAGTAAACGACACCTTCCGACCGTTCCGACTCTTACCCAAATAGAAACTAAATTAAATCACCCAAACATAGCTTGGCACCAATATTTCCAGCTCAGACAAGCTTTTGCGGCACAATTTTGTAACCTGACAATCTCTACTAAAACCCAACCACATGAAGACAGGCTATGGGACCCAAATCCACAAAAGCTGGTCTCTGGGCTGTACAAGACACTGATATCCACCATTAATCGTCCATTTAACAAAGCAAAAACCAAGTGGAATTACCCTATTCCTGCTCTAGATGATGATATGTGGGAAGAGGCAATAAGGGAACTATTAGGGATGCACCGAATCCAGGATTCGGTTCGGGATTCGGCCAGGATTTGGCCTTTTTCAGCAGGATTCGGATTCGGCCGAATCCTTCTGCCCAGCCGAACCGAATCCGAATCCTAATTTGCATATGCAAATTAGGGGCGGGAGGGAAATTGCATGACTTTTTGTCAGAAAACCAGGAAGTAAAAAATGTTTTCCCCTTCCCACCCCTAATTTGCATATGCAAATTAGGGTTCGGATTCGGTTCGGTATTCGGCCGAATCTTTCACGAAGGATTCGGGGGTTCGGCCGAATCCAAACAAGTGGATTCGGTGCATCCCTAGGAACTATACAGCTCTCTAATATCTACAAAAGATAGGATGGTACAATTCCGTATCATACACTGTACATATATTACTCCAATCAGGCTTAAAGCCATGGGCAAAAGCGCCAATGGAAATTTCCCAAATGCCAGCACCCGGACACTGGTTTTTTCCATCTGCTCTGGTCATGCCCCCTGATACAAAGATTCTGGGCCAAGGTAATAGCCTACCTGACTAATGAAATACTGCTCCCTGGAGCACTAACACCAGAGGTGTGCCTACTGGGACTTGTGGATGAACTGGCACCTCTAAATAAAACAAGATGTTTACTAAAAACCCTTCTCTTCTATGCCAAAAAGCAGATTGCCATGACATGTATGAGCCCTCAACCCCCCACAGTAAAGCAGTGGGTAAAACTGGTTAATAACAGGCTACCAATGATAAAATTAACATACAGTATATAGCCAGACAATGCCCCAAAACATTTGGAAAAATCTGGGAACCCTGGTTAGAGGTCTGTCCTGAAGTAGACCCAGAGACTCAATAAATGCAAATGTATGAGATAATATATGTAATATACCTATTTCCTTCTCAGTAAACTCAATCTCATATAAGCACGTTTCAATTCTGTGAGAACAGAAGTAACACGTAATACGCACATTAACCTAATATGTAACATACTCTCTGCTCAAAATGTATAACTAAATGATTTAATACACTATGTTGTGGTCCTGCGTGACCAATTGCATCCTTCATCAACAATGCTTACATTGTCTGTAAGTGTTTGTTTGAAAACGCAAAATAAAAACTTTTAAAAAAAAAAAGTGATAGTCAAGGGTACCTTTTACAAAAACATATCTACGGGCTGGGTCAGCCTTAGTCAATAACATTCTTAGCAAACACAATAGCTACCCATTTGGTTTTATTTGTTTGTAGTAGGCTATGATAGATTAATTACCCAGATATTGACTGAAGCAACAGTACTGCAAGGACAGTTAATGGGAACACGTTTATAAACTTGTTACAAGACAATTTTATGGAACAGGTTGTTGAAGAGCCAATCAGAAACCATGCTATACTAGATCTAATTATCTCTAATGATCCAGAACATATACAAATGTGCAAGTAATTGAATACCTGTGTAATAGTGAGCATGATGTGATCTCATTTAGTGTTTGGTGCAAAAAATAAATATACACTAGGACAACAAAAACCCTGAATTTCAGAAAAGCACACTTTAGCTCCTTAAGGGCAGGACTATTTTGAAATAGCTCCAAATTATTGATATGTCTTTTTAGAGAAATGATGGTCAGAAATGTACATGAATCTCCAGGATCTCTCTGTTGTTTTATCTAATTATGTATTTATTATTTTAAAGTGTTTAATGAATTAGTAGACTGACTAGTCACTAATTAATTATATTAGTTAATGAATTGTGAAAAATAAAATTTGTTAATTTGTATTTTTAATTCCACTGTTTGTTTCTTTATAAGTTCATATTCCTGTATTGGAATTTTTGATGGTTTGAGCGACCAACTTGTGGAATTGAAATAGATTGGTATAATACTGAAAGTTGGTATAATAGTAATTAAAGAAGTTAATAGGAAAGAAGAGAAAGGCATTTAAAAAGTACAAGTCAGACGTGCAAACTTTGACAGTATAAGGGCATATTTTTCATCTGTCTACACAAATGAGGAATCAGTAAGTGAAGGTTTCCTTCTTAACAGTCCCAATTCTAGTAATACAACTAATGATGCATGGTTCACACATGATGAAATTCAAAAGAGACTAGAACATGTTAAGATTAACAAAGGTCCAGGGCCAGATGGTATTCACCCCAGGGTAATTAGCGAGCTTAGCTCTGTGATTGCTAAACCTCTTTACTTAATTTTTCAGGATTCATTGAGATCTGGCATAGTGCCGAGAGACTGGCGAATTGCTAATGTGGTGCCTCTATTCAAAAAAGGATCCCGTTCTCAGCCTCAAAACTATAGGCCAGTTAGTCTGACGTCAGTGGTAGGAAAGCTTTTCGAAGGGTTAATAAAGTATAAGATACTGGACTTCATAGCAAATCATAATACTATGAGTTTGTGCCAGCATGGTTTTATGCGTAATAGATCTTGCCAGACTAACTTAATTTCTTTTTCTGAGAATGTAAGTAGAGACCTCGATTCTGGGATGGCAGTGGATGTGATTTACTTAGATTTTGCTAAAGCATTTGATACAGTGCCACACAAAAGGTTAAATTAAAGAATGTTGGCCTGGAACAAGTATTTGTACCTGGATAGAGAACTGGCTAAAAGATAGACTACAAAGAGTGGTGGTAAATGGAACATTTTTTAATTGGACCAGTGTTGTTAGTGGAGTACCGCAGGGCTCTGTACTAGGTCCCTTGCTTTTCAACTTGTTTAATAATGACCTCGAGGTGGGCATTGAAATTACTGTTTCTATTTTTGCAGATGATACTAAATTGTGCAGAACTATAGGTTCCATGCAGGATGCTGCCACTTTGCAGAGTGATTTGTCTAAACTGGAAAACTGGGCAGAAAACTGGAAAATGAGGTTCAATGTTGAATAAATGCAAGGTTATGCACTTTGGCAAAAATAAAATAAATGCAAGTTATACACTAAATGGCAGTGTGTTGGGAGTTTCCTTAATTCTAGGCAGTGTCATTCTGTGGCTACTAAAGCAAATAAAGTTCTATCTTGCATAAAAAAGGGCATTAACTCAAGGGATGAAAACATAATTATGGCTCTTTATAGGTCCCTGGTAAGGCCTCATCTGGAGTATGCAGTGCAGTTTTGGACTCCAGTCCTTAAGAGGGATATAAATGAGCTGGAGAGAGTGCAGAGATGTGCAACTAAATTGGTTAGAGGGATGGAAGACTTAAATTATGAGGGTAGACTGTCAAGGTTGGGGTTGTTTTCTCTGGAAAAAAGGAGCTTGCGAGGGGACATGATTACACTTTACAAGTACATTAGAGGACATTATAGACAAATGGCAGGGGACCTTTTTACCCATAAAGTGGATCACCGTACCAGAGGCCACCCCTTTAGACTAGAAGAAAAGAACTTTCATTTGAAGCAACGTAGGGGGTTCTTCACAGTCAGGACAGTGAGGTTGTGGAATGCACTGCCGGGTGATGTTGTGATGGCTGATTCAATTAATGCCTTTAAGAATGGCTTGGATGATTTTTTGGACAGACATAATATCAAAGGCTATTGTGATACTAAGCTCTATAGTTAGTATGGGTATGGGTATATAGAATTTAATTAAAAGTAGAGAGGGGTGTATGTATGGATGCTGGGTTTTCATTTGGAGGGGTTGAACTTGATGGACTTTGTCTTTTTTCAACCCAATTTAACTATGTAACTATGTAACTAAGTCTGCAGGGACAGAAGTTGCAAACATAGAAAATGAGGAGTACACTGTGGCAGAGACTAATCTAGCCCCAAAAGGTTTTTAAAGTATATTAATAAAAAGATACAGGTTGAGAGTGTTGTTCCTTTAAATAATGGTGCCACTATGGTTTTAACAGATATTGAAACAGTGCTAGTTCCAAGACCCACCTCATAGCTGCAATGTTGGCTCACCTCAAACTAGTCAGTGGCTGTTGGGCTTAATAAAGACGTTTTAACATGGATACGAAACTGGCTACAGGATCGGGTACAGAGGGTGGTTGTTAATGGTACATTCTCTACTTGGAGTATGGTGCTTAGTGGGGTCCCTTAGGGCTTGGTATTGGGTACTCTTTTATTCTTTTATTTAACTTGTTCATTAATGCTTTAGGTGAGGGTATTGTAAGTAATGTATAAATGTTTGCAGATGACACAAAACTACGCAACCCAATTAATTCCAACCAAGGATAACACATCCTGGGTGGAATTAATTGGGCTGCGTAGTTTTGGATCTTGACAAACTGGCAATCTGGGCTGCTAAGTGGAAGATGAGATTCAATGTCAATAAATGTAAAGTCATGTACCTGGGATGTAAAAATATGCAAGCCACTTATACCCCCTTAATGGGACTGCACTAAGCAAATATATAATGGAAAAGGACCTTGGTGTCCTTTTAGGCATTAAAATTGGCTGTAGCAAGCTATGCCAGTCAGCAGCTGCAAGGGCAAACAAGGTATTGAGCTGTATTAAAAGGGGCATAGATTTTAGGGGTGATACGATAACTATGTAAAAAAGGGGATCATCTCTCTAATGCTTCAGTAGGTCCTTCCAGCTGACACATGGGCACCCATTCTGATTAGAAGAAAGTCGGTTCCGGAAGGATTTTTTCCCCATCTGAGGCAAATTGGAGAGTCTTCATATGGGTTTTTGCCTTCCTCTGGATCAATTAGCAGTTAGGCAGGTTATATATAGAGTTTAAAGGTTGAACTTGAGGGACATGTGTTTATGTACTATGTATTATGATTAAAAATTTAAAACATATGGATCATTTAAGAACAAAAAATTGAATCAAGGTCAAGTTCAAGAACTCTTTTTCTCAAGCTGGTAAAAATCACTAGCAATTGTAAAAATAGGGAAAATTTAAGAACAACCCAATTGGCTGCTATTGGCAACAACACTGGTACTATCTAAATTAGACTCTAGTTGTTCAATTCTTTGAAAAAGAGAAACAGTATGTTTTATTTTTAGATTAGGAATTTATTTCTACCACTTAATTTTTTATCTTATTAAATCAATAATGATCTTATGGTGTATTTTTACTGTAATGGAGATAATGATTTTACTCATTATTTTGAGAATGAGCAGTTAAAATTGTTTGGGCCAGTAGCATATTCATGGTTTTGTCTGAAATGACATCCAGAGCGGGTTTACGAATGGATAACTAATAAAAAAAGAGAATTTTATTATGCCCATTAATTACTAAGCTGTTACGTATGTCTGGTAGCAAAATATCATCCTATTCTTCAGATTAGTAAATTTTCATAAATGACTAACATTTTGTTTCAGATTATCCTAATAAAAAGGTCTCTTGCAAAATCACATGGATCAAGCCATTAAATATAATTGTAGGTGTTACAGTTAATGTGCACAGTGCTGTATTTCAGTCCAATGCCACACTGGGCACTAGACCTAAGGACGCCCCACATAATGTCAACTGCACATGCTTGCATAATGTCACTTCATCAGCACCAACAATCATGTCATCCCTCACCCACCCAGCTCCAATGCTGGATTTAGACAGCAAGGCTGGGGGGGGATAGAGACAGTGCAAATGTGGAAAATGACCTAAATTGTATTCCTATATGCTGAAAAAGCTAACATACAGTAGGGTGATTATTTACTAAACTACATTTTTTTCTGGTCGGAAAGAGGTAAAACACCATTTTTTTATAGAATTTTTTTCCCCGTGATTTATTAAATCGCAGATGCTGTTAAAAGTCCAAATAAAAATGTCCTGTCCTGTAAAAATTTGAAGATATGATCTTCACTGGTTTTCGTACAATAATCTGAATAATTTGTGGTTTTCAGGCTTCAAATTCGGGAAAAAATGTATGATTCGGATTTTTTCACGATTTTATCAAGTATTTTCCCGCACCTGATTTTTTGAGTAAATTTATTGATAAATACAGTAAAAATGTGCACAGGAGTTTGGTCAAAGAGGTTTTAAGAAAATAGAGAGACATTTTCAGATTTTAGTAAATATCCAATAAGGGGCATATTTATAAAGGGTCCAATTTCGAATTGCAAATTCGATTCAAAAAGACCAACCGAAGTCAAAGGTTTTTTTTGGTCGAATCAGTTTGTTTTCGATTGAATAGGTCCAATTTTCGATTGAAATATACGAATCAAAGTAATAGTGCATTTGTTCAAATTCGATTCAAAGTTTTTCCAAAAAAAAAACCTTTGATTTTTCAAAGTCCACCAATTGACTCCGAATAGGTTTGAGGAGGTCCCCAATAGGCTAAAACAACAATTTGGCAGGTTTTAAATGGTCGAAGTTGAATTTTTAAAGAGACAGTACGTGATGAATTTCGAAATTTGCATTTTTGATTTTTTTTTCAAATTCAAATCAAATTTGGACTATTCTCTTCAAAGCACACACAAAATTAGCTCAAAATTAAAAATTTTAAAATTCGAATTTTCACATCGACCTTTGATAAATGTTCATTGTTATTGTGTAAAAGTACTGTTTGTACTGTTTTATCCTTCCCTAATTATTTTAAAACAAAAAAACAACAACTATTCTCTGATTTAAATAAACCTGAGGTTGTGCTTCATCCAAGGGCCAATAAAAACTGCCAACTAGACCTTTCCTTTCCTTTGCATGGGACCCACAGACATACCTGCCCAAACAATATCTGGCTTAAAATCACCAGATATGAAATGCTCAGTTCAGATTCAGATTCTCACCTTTGCTAGTCCTTACTCCAAAAACAAATATAATACAAAATAAATATTCCTTAAAATGTCTACTTATTGGGGGGGTCTGCTCTAGTCTCTGATTATTATCGGATCATTTATAGGTGAACATCCACTGCAATCAACTACAGTTTAATGCACTTTAAAAAAAAGACCCTTTAAAACAGAAGGTATTTCCATTCTTCATGTTATATAAAACATTGGCTTAATTAAGCAGTTGCTGGCAACTGATTTGGCAGATTTTATACTCAGAGGCGGAACTATCGGGGGAGCAGGGGGTGCGAGCGGGCCAGGGCCCGCACCCCCTCAGGGACCCCCGGCAGCGCCACGTGCCACTAAAATCCCTGCAATTCGGGCCATACGGAGGGGGCGGGCCCAGCTGCGCATCACGCACCAGGGCCCGCCCCCTCTAGTTACGGTACTGTTTATACTTTTTTGCCAGACCATTTTTGAACATTTTGTATTCTTTCACTTTAAGGGTCTTTCCTGGGGGGATCTTTTAGTTTACTCAGGAAAAACATATATTGTTTTTTCCACTGTAAAAAGATATAGGCTTCTAAGTGTCTAATAAAATGAACAAAAATCATGTTTCACATAGTACAATCACATATATCAGAATTCTTGCCTAAAATTATAATTTTTTATAGAAATTGGTGAATTTTTATATAAAATTACCTCAAAGCTTCCAATCATATCTCCCACACATCACACCCTAAATATGAAAGCCTGGGGTCCACTGAACATTTTTATGTATAATATGTATAAGTTTATCTAAGTATGTGGCATTATGGTAATTATGTCTTTCAACTCCAAACTACCATACTGCAAAGCTACACTAAAGGCAGTGTTTTATATGCCATTTCTGAAAATCACCTAAAAATATTGCAATTAGTGACATTAATATCACCAAATTTCTTACATACAATTGAAAAACACCCTAAATATTGACGCCACAGGTCTACTGAACACTTTGATGCCCAATATGGATAGATATAACAAAGTGGCATGTATGGACCCCAAAATTGGTGCATATGAATTTTCTCGGCTGTCTTTTCGCCCTTCTGTGAACAAAGCTCACAACCACCACAGAGGTAAGCAATTTGGATCTCTTGTTCCAAATCTGCACACATATGGCAGAATGTGCACTGGGTCAGACCTTCAATCTTGCTAGCACTCATTATCCCAGTTATAGATCAAAACAGGAATAAAAAAAAAAAATTGAGTTTAGAACAAACTTTTGGCCTAGTTTGAACCTCCTTTAGTTTGAAACTCCTGTATTTGTAACTCCACTTACAGATCCCCCAATAACTCCTGTATTTGTAACTCCACTTACAGATCCCCCAATAACTCCTGTGTTTGCAACTCCACTTACAGATCCCCCACTTACAGATCCCCCTCTTGCAGATCCCCCACTTACAGATCCCCCACCCCACTTACAGAGCAGCTAAACACTGGAGTCTCTGGGGTTCTATTTATACAGTCTGTTCAGGTGCAACTAATCAAACCCCAACCCTTCAAACTGAGGGAAAACTAACTGCAAATTATAGCAGGTTGTGACAAACTTGCTGTAAGCACAATAACACACCAAATTTTGCTATTTAGCACCCAAAATAGAAAAAAATCTATAAAGTATTTAAATATAAAACCTTACAATAAAATAGCAGTTAATAATAAATACCTATCCTTTTCAGTTGATTTGTTTGCTTTTACTTGCTTTTTTCCTGTAAGCCTGTAAGCCATTGATTTTAGTTTCCGCGAGTGCTCTGTGTCCAAGAAATTAATTAAATGCCCATGGGTTGCCTTAGGCTGGTACAGGATCTTAAAACACAATGGGCAGTTTTTTAACCTACTTCTTTATTAAAGGGGAACTATCACAAAAATCTAAATTTTATATACGGTAAGCTTCAGCATACTAAAATAAGAAGTTTTCTAAATATAATCAATTAAAAATGCTGTAATTTTTTTTTTTTAAATAATCAAATTTATCTTCACTGTTCCTCTCCCAGCATCTGTTTTTTGTCACTCTGTCCTCATGCAGGAGTTGGATGTCATATAACCATTGACATATAGATCCACTATATCTTATTGGGGGGGCTCCTTTTGCCTAGAACATATATTAGAGCTCACTCTATTAAAATCACCAGACATCATGTCTCTCTACATGCAGGATTTGTGGGACCTGTTATCCAGAATGCCTGGGACCTAGGGTTGTCCAGATAATGGATCTTTCCCTAATTTGGATACCCTAAGTCTACCAAAAAATCATGTAAACATTAAATAAACCCAATAGACAGGGTTTGCCTCCAATGAGGGTTAATTATAGCTTAGTTTGGATCAAGTACAAGGTACTGTTTTATTATTACAGAGAAAAAGGAAATCAATTTTAAAAATTTGGATTATTTGATTATAATGGAGTCCATGGGAGATGGGCTTTCCTGTAATTCGGAACTTTCTGGATAATGAGTTTCTGGGTAATGGATCTCATAACTGTATATATATATGTGTATATATATCATATGTATTTCTTATTTGTATTGCAGATTGTTGCATGAGAAATTTCATGAATTTACATACTGTAAAATAGTTATATATTGGTACTTTTTAGCCTGTGTGTGTAAATATATTTTGCATTTTATTGTTTATAATTAAGGAAACTTTTGTATATATATCCAATTTGTATGAGTAACAAAACATGTAAAGCATGCCTCCCTCCTTTCACATGCCTGTTTGATGATGTTATGTTTTTAATGCATATCATAAAAATTGGATTTTACACATCACCTCACACCTGTCTACAGAGTGCACATTGCCGTAGGCACATTGATCCTTAACTGAACTTCAACCCGTTACTTCTCAGTTAATTCATATCTACTGAACACTTATACCTGACAGATATGGGAGGCAACAGAGGACCAAAAAAGCCAACAGATATGTCGCAGAGAATGGATCAATATGTGAGGCGGCCCGTCCAAGATGGCACTGAGACCCTTTGTCTCCTGCTCCCAGACACCTGACTCATACATAGCTAATAAATATTAACTTGGGCACAATGAGGGCACCAGAGGACCAGCAAAGACGGAACCAACTGTCAATTACTGCTGGTACATGTACTTGGTTCATTTGTCTTACTCACCGTTACCAACCCCAAATCCAAGTTAGAAAAGTTACCTTATTCCCTCTATTGATTGAAGTTACTCGATACAACCCATCAAAGGGTCAAAGACATTTGATGAACAATCAAAATAGGGACTTTCTAATTCAATGCCCACGGCAAACCCCCCTTGACCATTAGGGCTATGATGCGACCAAGCTACGGGCAACCACATTCCCCAGTTAATACCTTGTTTGGGATATTAAGTCAACCAGATTTTCAAGGTTGGGAAGGGGGTGGGATTACTGTTATGGGTTGTGTTTATGTTATGTTTTCTGCTGTTTTCTTTCCTCTATTCTTTCTTCTATCTCAGGGAACCAGCTGATGTCTGGGCACCATGGAACCTCACCTGGAAGAGTGCGTATACACTACCCCTTCTAACTAACAATATGTCTGTAGTAAATATAATGTCCTGGAATGTGAGGGATTTGAACAACAAAACGTTCACTGGTTTTTAATAATCTTAAGTCGTACAACACCCACATTCTGTTACTTCAGGAGCAAAATTCACATCGGTGTGAGGGATCTCCGATTGGCTCCGGACGCCACGTGTCTCATAATCCGGGTTCCCAGCCAAGGAATCACTTTTTACACGATAATTACGGATTTCTCCGACTTCCAAAATTTAAAATATTGAACTTTATTTAATCCATTAAAATTTGTCATCTTAGGTACATTGCATGTTAATCAACACTGACGCGTTTCGTGCCCTAAGGCACTTCCTCAGAGTGTTACAGATTTTTTACAAGACAACTTTATAGCAACCATAATTACAGACAATGCACACTATGTGATTCTTAAAGGTATATTGCACATGTGAAAAAGAAAAATATATCTTCTCATCTTGTCTTCAGTACCTAAATCTATTAAGAATATTAAAATCACCACAAACCATAAAAGTAAAAGAAAGGTTTGTTCCATGTAAGCTATTTCTCTTTTGGGGATTAATGGGAACCACATTATAAATATTTTTGAATCCCTATAAACAAATATTTACTTTTGTATTTATCTTATTAATTTATCTATTCAATATTGATCTCCCAATCTTTATTTAAACCAATTGGTTTCTCTGTTTCTAAAGTAAACATCCACCATGTTTCCCTTCTGTTAATAAGTTTCTCCAAATCCCCTTTTCTCCTATCCAATCTTACATGTTCTGTGCCTTGGAAGGATATACATCTATCATTACCATTATGTATATTTAAAGGGATACTGTCATGGGAAAAACATTTTTTTTTCAAAATTAATCAGTTAATAGTGCTGCTCCAGCAGAAATCTGCACTGAAATCCATTTCTCAAAAGAGCAAACAGATTTTTTTATATTTAATTTTGAAATCTGACATGGGGCTAGACATATTGTCAATTTCCCAGCTGCCCCAAGTCATGTGACTTGTGCTCTGATAAACTTCAATCACTCTTTACTGATGTACTGCAAATTAGAGTGATATCACCCCTCCATTTTCCCCCCAGCAGCCAAACAAAAGAACAATGGGAAGGTAACCAGATAGCAGCTCCCTAACACAAGATAACAGCTGCCTGGTAGATCTAAGAACAGCACTCAATAGTAAAAACCACACATTCAGTTACATTGTGAAGGAAAAACAGCAGCCTGCCAGAAAGCATTTCTCTCCTAAAGTGCAGGCACAAGTCACATGACTGGGGGCAGCTGGGAAATTGACAAAATGTCTAGCCCCATGTTAGATTTCAAAAATGAATAAAAAAAATATCTGTTTGCTCTTTTGAGAAATGGATTTCAGTGCAGAATTCTGCTGGAGTAGCACTAGTAACTGATGCGTTTTGAAAAAAACATGTTTTCTGATGACAGGATCCCTTTAAGATGTCTTCAGCTATGGAGGATAAAACATATTTTCTCCCTACACATGCCACATGCTCCAAAATTCTATCCTTCATTCTCTGCATAGTTCTACCTACATATTGACAACCACATATACATGTTGCCAGATATATCACATTTTCAGTTTTACAGTTTAAATAGGTTTTACACTCATACTCTTTACATGTGGCTGTACTCCTAAAGTTTTTTGATACATTGATATATTTACAAACCTTGCAAACTCTTGCTCCACATTTATAGGTTCCTACACTGGATAACCAATTAAGTCTTCTCTGTTCTCGTTTTTCAGGTAACATACTGACTGGGTGATATGTGGCTTGCAATAGATCTGCTCTTCCTATATGTAAACCATGGTTTTTCAATATTTATAGTGGATCTGAACATCTACATCCCAATGTTTCATAATTATCCGTTTTATGTCTACTGCCTCATCACTATAGTAAGTCACAAAATAAACTTTTTCTCTATCAGTCGTGTTAGATCTCCTGTTTGTTTGTTCTGTCACATTTATCTCTAACACTATCTCGTAACATATGTTTGCGGTCACTTAGAGTTTTGGTACTATATCCTCTCATCAATAGTCTACTCTATCCCATAAATTAGAGTTATACAGCCAATAATATAGGGCCTGTAGGCCCAGATTATGTTCTATAGAGGAATATAAAGCTGTAACATCTAGGGTTCCCCAAATCATATAATTTTCCCATATTACAACTTGCAATTTGGTGATGATATCCCCACTATCTTTTATACATGAGTTAAGGTTGACTACTATTGGTTGAAGCAGTTTATCCACATACTCCCCAAGTCTCTCATTTAGGGACCCCATACCTGCTATCATTGGTCTACCTTTGGGGTTTTCCAAACCCTTCTGAACCTTGGGGAGTGTATGGAATATCAGAATTTTAGGGTACTCACACCTAATATAATCAAATTCCTTTGTTGTGAGTATTCCCATAGATTTCCCATATTCCAGAATTTCTCTAAATTTAGACTGAAATATTTTGATTGGATCGCTTTCTAAACATTGATATTGCTTTGTATCTCTTAATTGATTCATTATATCAGTTTCATAATAATCTCTATCTAGAATAACGATAGATCCCCCTTTATCAGATTTGCATATAACATGTTATTATTATCTTTTTTGAAATGCTTCATATTCTTTTTTAGTTAAATTGTCATGTCTTTTTGGGAAGTCTCTCTTTTTAGAGAGTGCTTTTAAATCATCACATATCAATTTATAGAAACGATCCAAGAATGGTCCATTCTGCCCTATTGGATAAAATGTAGACTTAGGTTTTAAATCAGTATGTACTTTATTACCTTCACCCAATATATCTATTGTATTCACATCCTGTATATCTGCTAAAACTGTCATAACATCTTGTGTAGCAAAGTTTTCCCCATATTCCTCTGTAGAATCTAACAGGGTCTCACATCCAATAGGTACATCACTTTGCTTGAATTTACCACATTCAACACTTTTAAAGTATCTTTTAAGAGAGATAGACCGCATAAATCTATTAAGATCTACTATTGTGGAAAAAAGAGAAAAATGACAAAGTTGGACAAAATGTTAAACCCTTATTCAATAAAGTTCTTTCATAGTCTGTCAATATATAAGATGACAAACTGATCACAAGATCATCTTCTATGATGGTTTTCTGGGACTTGGTTAGTTCTTCTTTTTCTGTATTTCCATCTTTCTTGTTCCCTTTCTCAAATTTACTTTTCTCTCTTTTTTCCCTTCTTCTTCCTCTATATTTTCTTCTGTTGTTTGTATTTGTCCTTTATCTTTTTTCCTCCTTTCTTCATTTTGCCTTTTACTTTCCCAGTTTCTTGTATCTCCCGACTTGTATCCATTTTGCTGTTGGTAGTTACTAAAAAAGTTACCCCTTGGGTCTCATTTATATCTCTTGTTGGTGTGGAGCTACACTTAGATGTTTTTCTCCATTTAGTCGGTTTCAAAATAGGTCTTATTCGTTCCCATCTACCTCTCTCCTTATTCAATTCCATACCCCAGGAGAAAACTCTTTCATTCTTATAATCACCCTTGTCTCTCAGGAATTTCTGTTGTTTACTTTCCATTATTTTCTTTTCCATACATTCCAATTCTGCAAGTATCTTCTCTTTCTCTTTGTAATCAGCCAGATGATGATAGTTGATCAATTCATTCTTGATTTTTTCTATCTCTACATTTAATTGGTTTTAAAATATAAAATATTGTACTTTATTTAATCCATTAAAATTTGTCAGCTTAGGTACAATGCATGTTAATCAACACTGACGCGTTTCAGGCACTTCCTCAGAGTGTTACAGATTTTTTACAAAGGTATATTGAACATGTGAAAAATAAAAATATATCTTCTCATCTTGTTTTCAGTACCTAAATCTATTAAGAATATTAAAATCACCACAAACCATAAAAGTAAAAGAAAGGTTTGTTCCATGAATGCTATTTCTCTTTTGGGAATTAATGGGAACCACATTATAAATATTTTTGAATCCCTATAAACAAATATTTACTTTTGTATTTACCTTATTAATTTATCTATTCAATATAATATTTGATCTCCCAATCTTTATTTAAACCAATTGGTTTCTCTGTTTCTAAAGTAAACATCCACCATGTTTCCCTTCTGTTAATAAGTTTCTCCAAATCCCCTTTTCTCCTATCCAATCTTACATGTTCTGTGCCTTGGAAGGATATACATCTATCATTACCATTATGTATATTTAAGATGTGTTCAGCTATGGAGGATGAAACATCTTTTCTCCCTACACATGCCACATGCTTTGATACATTGATATATTTTCAAGCCTTGCAAACTCTTACTCCACATTTATAGGTTCCTACACTGGATAACCAATTCAGTCTTCTATGTTCTCGTTTTTCAGGTAACATCAGTGCTTGAATTGGGATGGAATGTGGCAGGATGGCATGCTGTTACTTTTTTAAAAGGGCTAGTTTCCATCCCTGTGGGTGGGATGCAAAGATTAACAATACTGGAACGGAGTGGAGCCTTTTTTTTTCTCTTGCGCAGTCGCCCTGTTTTTCATAATTGACAGATGCTCTGTCCAATCATTACAGAGCTCCAAATGAAGCAACAGCCTATTGGATGGGGAGTGGGCGGGCCATATATTAACAAATAGCTCCTTGGCTCTGGCAGGCAGCCAGCATGGAGGAGGGCAGAAGTGCACAGGCAGAGAAATGGGAAGTGGGCAAGCCTGCAGTAAAACTAACTGTAAGTTAGATTTTTTTTCAGCTGTCTACCTCTGTATATTGCTTGTCTACGCTTACCACCAGGGATGACTGGGTTCTCTTCCTAGTACTGCTGATGATCCGATTCCCACTGCCAAGCTTACACTTTTTGCCTCTGCAGCCTGCTCCTGTGTTACTTTTTTAAAAGGGCTAGTTTCCATCCCTGTGGGTGGGATGCAAAGATTAACAATACTGGAACGGAGTGGAGCCTTTTTTTTTCTCTTGCGCAGTCGCCCTGTTTTTCATAATTGACAGATGCTCTGTCCAATCATTACAGAGCTCCAAATGAAGCAACAGCCTATTGGATGGGGAGTGGGCGGGCCATATATTAACAAATAGCTCCTTGGCTCTGGCAGGCAGCCAGCATGGAGGAGGGCAGAAGTGCACAGGCAGAGAAATGGGAAGTGGGCAAGCCTGCAGTAAAACTAACTGTAAGTTAGATTTTTTTTCAGCTGTCTACCTCTGTATATTGCTTGTCTACCTCTGTATATTGCTTGTCTACGCTTACCACCAGGGATGACTGGGTTCTCTTCCTAGTACTGCTGATGATCCGATCTATCTATCTGTCTATCTCACTGTCTGTCTGTCTATCTGTATGTCTGTCTATCTATCTAGCCATCTGTCTGTCTGTCTGTCTATCTCTCTGTCTATCTCTCTATCTATCTATCATCTGTATCTCTGTATGTCTAGCTATCTAGCTATCTATCATCTGTCTATCTCTCTGTCTATGTCTATCTGTGTGTCTGTCTGTCACTCTATCTGTATGTCTATCTATTTATCTATCTATCTATCGATTGATCGATCGATCGATCGATCATCTATCTATCTATCTATCTATCTATCTATCTATCTATCTATCTATCTATCTATCTATCTATCTATCTATCTTTCTGTCTGTCTTTCTTTCTGTCTCTCTCTCTCTCTCTCTCTCTGTCTGTCTAGCTCTCTATCTATCTGTCTGTCTAGCTCTCTATCTATCTGTCTGTCTGTCTGTCTGTCTGTCTGTCTGTCTATCTATCTATCTATCTATCTATCTATCTATCTATCTATCTATCTATATATCTATCTCTCCGTCTGTCTGTCTGTCTGTCTAGCTCTCTGTCTCTATCTATCTATCTCTCTCTCTCTCTCTCTCTCTCACTCTCTATCTATCATCTGTCTATCTCTCTGTCTATGTCTATCTGTCTGTCTGTCTCTCTATCTGTATGTCTATCTATCTATCTATCTATCTATCTATCTATCTATCTATCTATCTATCTATCTATCTATCTATCTATCTATCTGAGTGTTATAGGCTAAAGGTTTGAGCCCCTAGGAGTTCAATTTCCTAACATATGGCACCTAAACTATACAGTGGGCACATGTATAGGGCAAAATAACAACTCTATTTTATTTTATGAAGCTTTCCCAGGCTTGTGCAGTGTAATGTATTTGCTGCTACATATACATCCATTGTACTTTAACTTGGCGCTGTA
Organism: Xenopus petersii; assembly: GCA_038501925.1. Taxonomy (NCBI): domain Eukaryota; kingdom Metazoa; phylum Chordata; class Amphibia; order Anura; family Pipidae; genus Xenopus; species Xenopus petersii. Next base: position 30,250,246 of record CM076679.1, on the reverse strand, counting down.
TGCAAATTAGGCATCACTAGCGTAACTTCGATTTGCTTGACGCTAGTGCAACTTCGCTACCTTTTCACACAACTTTGGATTTTAGTGAATTAGTGGCACCCTGCGAAACTTCGCCTGGCAAAGCGCGGCGAAGGCTGTGCTAGCGCAACTCCGCAGGTTATTGAATTTGCCCCATACAGTTAGACAGAGTTGGACAGCAATTGGATCAGAGTTGGATTGGAATCTTGCAGCAAACATTGGACATCTTATCAGGACTTCACTGCTCATCATTACTTCTATAAGATAAACGAATTATACAATTTATCTATGTTTAATTTGATTGCCTTCTTTTTCTCTCTCTCCTCTATATTTCTGCATATATGCTCTGCACTCCAACATCCATCAAACTATCCTGAAATTGTAATCTCCTCTTCACTGCTCCTATCACACTCTTTCAATCTAAGCACACTGTCTTGTATTGTTAAATCTCTTATCGCTTTCTTAAACCATTAAACAATACAATACTCGCACGGTCAAATCTAGGTCACACCTTGTCTCACTTTCATTAATACTGTTACTTGCAGCTTCGGACATCTACCCAAACCCTGGTCCCACTCACTGATTCCTACTCTCACCTATTCCTACTCTCAGGCATTCAACAATGTCTTTTCCAGTCTCTCAGACTATGCACTTCTAATCCTGCAAACCTTATTCACATAAAGCCAGCATCCTCTCTGCCTTTTTCATGTGCCCTCTGGAATGCACGGTCAATCTGCAATAAACTCACAGCAGTCCATGATCCCATCACCTTCTGGCTATCACTGAAACATGGCTCTCTCCCTTAGACACTGCTTCACCTGCTGCCCTCTGCTATGGAGGCTTCTCACTTAATCACACCCTTAGACTGGATGGCCATCATGGTGGTGGGGTAGGATTTCTTCTCTCTTCCAAATGTAGGTTTCAAAATCTAACCACACCAACTTCTCTCTCCTTAACTTCTTTTGAAGTCCAGAGCATACATTTGTTTTGTCCAATCTCTTTGCGTGTTGCTGTCATATATCGACCCCTTGGTCCCTACTCTACTTTCTTGGATCACTTTGCAGCTTGGCTTCCATACTTTCTATCCAGCGTGACATCTGCTCTCATTATAGGTGATTCAACATCCCTATTTACAACTCTGCTTCTCCTGCCAACTCTAAACTCCTCTCTCTATCATCTGGTCTCTCTCAATGGACCGACTCACCTACCCACATCGAGGGTCATGCTCTTGATCTTATATTCTGCTACTTGTGCCACCCATCCAACCTTACTAACTCTCCTTACCCCGTATCTGACCATCACCTACTCTCCTTTCAGATAACACTTTCACCTGCACACAACCATCTCTCTCTACCCACACATACAGAAACCTTAACACCTTTGATCCACAACAATTATCATCAGTATCAGAACAACCCATCTCTCATATTAATAATCTTCCCTGTCCCAATATAGCAGCATCTCTCTACAATGATGCTCTTTCAACAGCTCTTGATTCCCTTGCTCCTTCTACCACCCGTCACAGCCGACCAGCTAAAGCACAACCCTGGTACCTCAGAAGATGTAGGAGATCAGCTGAGCAACGGTGGAGAAAGTCACACACTGATCCTGACTTCATCCACCTCAGATTCATGCTCTCCTGCTACAATGGAGCTCTATCATTAGCTAAAGAACAATACTTCTCACTTCCGGTTATGGCGCCTGAGAGAGTGGGAGTGAAGCTATGCGTGTCACCATCATTATCTGCTATCTAATGCCTGCTAACCACAAATACTTACCTTAAATGTTCTCGATGTTCTCTTCATCTTCGGTGGATCTTTTGAGAGATGTCTGGCTCGAGGAGACGCAATAGTGAAGGAAGGATGATTTCAGATAAGTGGTCCGACAGAACTCCTAATGGCGTCTAGGGGACTCTTGTCCCGAAAACCTGTATTTCTGAGGAGCAAAGTGGAATTCAACCCATGACAAATCTCACATAAATATAAAAAAAATCCTCCTGTTTCAAGACTACTCTTTTTTGGTGTCTCAAAAACGGAAAGAGTTTACTACAGTCTGTCAGTCCTTAATTGGCTTGAATATTAAGTTTGTGCTCACCTATCCAGCTATATTGAGGATTTACCTTGCATCTGGAACTCACATCTTTGAAAATCCAAAGGATGCCACTTATTTTGTAGGTCAACTTGAAAAGCAGAATCCATCTCCACAAAAGACCGAACAAATGCAATAGCTTCTGGATTTGTGCCTAAAGAAAAGAGACAAGAAATGAAAACTTCTTCACGTTATTCACAAAAAAGTCAAGACAAGACTCCTTCCCGATCTAGATCTAGATCCCCCATTTCACAAGATAAACCAGAACTAGAGAACATGACTATTTCAGTTATTTAGCATTATATATTGAAGGTTATGAATACCACTAAACAATATGTTTCTATTTTTTGTGCTTTGCCTTACTAACTTTATTTGGTCTTAAGGTATCAGTACAAGAATACTATGTTCAAGAAATTACCAAACTTTAAGATCTGTTGTTGTAAAAGTTTTGCTTTTTACCATTTTTTGGTTTATATTTATGATATTATTCTATTGGTATAGTTATTATAAAAACTTGACCTGTAATGGACCTAATTATTTTTTTTTACTTGACTCTTCTCCAAATATTTTTCACTATGGTAAGACTAGTACATATCATTTCCCTAAGTTACAATGCTTAATGTAATTACCTGGAATGTAAATGGGCTTAATTAATTCATTAAGAGGAAAAAGATTTTGACAGAGTTAAAAAGATTAAAAGCAGATGTGGTCATGCTTCAGGAGACTCATCTTACTGAAGGCGAATATGAAAAATTGAAGAGAGGATGGGTGGGAAACATCGTTTATTCCATTAAAAAGAAAGGTGGAGTAGTAATTTTATTTCATAAGTCCTTGAATATTCAAATACTTAATTCAGAAATTGATACGGATGGTAGATATGTAATTGCTGAGGTTCTTTTACAAAACAAAATATGGCAAATGGGTTCTTTATATGCCCCTAATTCAGGTAAAGAGGAATTTTATGCTCAGATAATTCAGAAAATTGTATCTTAGCCACAAAATAGGTTTATAATTGGAGGTGAATTTAATGAATCTTATTTATGGCCTTTAGACAAAAGTGGTTTAGTCCGAAAACAACCATTAAGAAAATCAAAATTACTGTCAAATTTTGAAAACCAAACTAAATTAATAGATCTTTGGAGGATCCGACAGAGAGGGATTTTACTTTTTTTTCTCATCCACATGGGATAGGAACTCGAACTGACTATTTATGCTCATCAATTGATATCTTAAATAAAACCAGATCTTCAAGTATTGGTAATATTAACTTGTCGGACCATGCCCCAGTCCTGATTGAAATAGAGTTGTGCCCTGTCCCAAAATTGTATGTACCATGGTCTTGTCCTACTTTTTTCAAAGTTAAACCAGAATTTAATATAGCATGTTAAAAGAAACATGGAATCAAACTTCTATGATATACTATAAAGCTAAATTGAATAATTTGCATAATAAATCTAATCGATTCCTAGCTAACTTATTCAAAAATGGTAATAGACCACATAAGCCAATACTTCTAAAGAATAGTTTAAATCAACTAACTAATTCTCCAAAGGAGAATGAATATTTTCAAAAATTATTTTGAATCTGTTTATTTTCCTTCACATACTAATACTGATGACAGTTGGGATTTTCTTTCAAAGATTAATTTTTCAAAATCATCAAAGGTACAATTAGGGGCCGATTCACTAAATTCGAGTGAAGGATTCGAAGTAAAAAAACTTCGAATTTCGAAGTATTTTTTGGGCTACTTCGACCATCGAATGGGCTACTTCGACCTTCGACTACAACTACGACTTAGAATCGAAGGATTCGAACTAAAAATCGTTCGACTATTCGACCATTCGATAGTTGAAGTACTGTCTCTTTAAAAAAAACTTCGACCCCCTAGTTCGGCAGATAAAAGCTACCGAAGTCAATGTTAGCCTATGGGGAAGGTCCCCATAGGCTTGCCTAAGTTTTTTTGATCGAAGATATTTAATCGTTCGATCGAAGGAATAATCCTTCGATCGCTCAATCGAATTTTCTGCGCTAAATCCTTCGACTTCGATATTCGAAGTCAAAGAATTTCAATTCCTAGTCGAATATCGAGGGTTAATTGATATTGATATTTAAAAAAATCCTATCTAAAGAGATACAGTTATTACATGGAAGATTTTGTGTAAACAGAATAACTTAAACTATAACATCTCGCTTTTCTTTCCCCCCTTTTTTTTAAAAGGTTTTCCTAAAAAAAAAGAAATCAGTTTTCTTATAAATGGAGAAAATTTGGTATATCCCAAATTAGGCATATTGTAGATCCAGATACAGGTAATCCTTTTTATTGGGAAATAGTTAAAAGGTTATATAACCTTTCAGAAAGAGTTAATCTATTCACAAATTAGACAAGGGTTTTCATTAATTGGAAGCAGAACTAGGTCACAATTGAGAAATAATCAGTTCTATGATTCAATATTGCAATTATATGATGACCCTAGCCTTAATAGTATTCATTTGATATCTTTGCATTTACTTAATGTTACTTAATGATCCATCTGTCAATTCATCAGCCAAATGGACTTCCTTTCTGGAAACTAGTATAACATCTGAAAACCTTTTGAGGTCCTTCCAAAATTTTAGGAAATATGTAAATTCTGAGGGATGGACAGATCAACATTATCGTTTACTCATTTACTCATCTTGGATATGGAATACTATTCCAGAACTCTATGGACTCTCAAAAGGTTTCCTATTGTCCTAAGTATAGAGGCAAAATGTTGATTTTTTTCATTATATATGGTTGTGCCCATTTATTTAACAGTTTTGGGACTATGTTACCTGCTTTATTAAAAAGTCTATTAAGTTAGATATTGTATTAAATCCACATTTTGCTTTACTGGGTCTGAAAGACTCCTTTTTGTAGGCAAATAATATTTCATCAACAAATTTTTCAACTGAAATATTTGATTATTGCTGGTTAGTCCTGGCAGCTTCCCGGAAATCTATTTTCTTATGTTGGATTAGAGATGATTCTCCAAAGTTGAAAGATGTACTTTCATATTTATACAATTTATGTATCCAAGAGGTCATTAGATATAAAGTGGATGAATTATCTCAGAGGAATAGGATTGAACGTAGATGGTCTTTTTATATTGCAACTCTTGATGACGCTAAAAGAAAATTTATTCACAAACTTGTGGGGAAAGATGACTCTGTAAACTAGTTATATTATTTAAAGGCTAAGCCCTTTCACAAAAAGCATTGTTTATCTTCTTTAAATCTTTTTTGATTGAGTCTTCAATTTTATTTTCTAAAGCTTGAACTATATGGAAAGTACAGGTCTATTTATATTTATATTTGTATTTAAATTTGTATTTGTTTGAACATTTTCTTGTTCTAATGTGTATGGTTTATATTGTACAAATTCTTTTTGAATTACACATACATGATTCTGAATAGCCATACGCTTGTGATTATCAAAAATATATGTGAATTATTTATATTTTATTGCAAACTCAATAAAAAGGATTTGAAAAGAAAAGAAAGAACAATACTTCCCTTCTTTAATCTCCACTCTGTCCTCTAAACTGCAGCAACTGTTTGCCACATTTAACTCAGTCCTATGCCCCCCTCCACCCCTCCACCCCCTCTGCCCATTAATGTAACTGCCCAAGATCTTGCTCACTTCTTTAATGAAAAAAAATATCTCATTAGGATTGTCTGACAACAATCTCAGATTAACTCACAGTCCACTCACATACACTTTGCACTCCTTCACCCCTGCAACACTAGATGAAGTTAGTAAACTTCTTTTTTTTATAATTCTTTATTTTAATGTTTTTTTCAACAGTAAAAGGATACAGAAAAAAAAAAAGAAGGAAAATAGTTGGGTAAGAACACATTTTATAAAATGTCACTTTCACTTTACATTGCAATTTACATATACAGTTAACTCCTCACCCCTTAGTTAAGACCTTTAGTATTGTTTATTTAACTTCATGAGCTAGTTAAACCCCTATCAAAAATGTATACTATGATATTAAATAGAGATAGTAACAAAACCTATGCATTTTGTAATTCCTGGGAGAGAGAACTGGGTAAGACTATACCAGAATGGACGTGGAAAAAAATATTTAAATATGGGCATAAGATGACAAAGACCATGAGAATAAGAGAAGCAATATATAAAATGATAACTCGGTGGCACTATACACCGGCTAAACTTAATAAAATGAACCCGCAGACATCAAATCTATGTTGGAGATGTAATGGGAAAGAGGGCTCACACGTCCATATTTGGTTATCATGCCCAGTCCTCAAAAGCTTCTGGGCTAAGGTCTTAGAAGGTATAAATAAAATAACCTCTATTAAAATCAAGATAGAGGACTACTCGGTTATTCTTCTCAATGTTTACCTAGAAAACTCGAAAATGTTAGAAGACACTCTCACCTTCCACTTGATTCAAGCAGCTAAGTCTCTTATACCTAAAAAATGGAAGTCTAAAGATGCCCCTACATTTAATGACTGGATAAGAACGGTTGAAGATATAAGAGAGATGGAGGAATTAATATCTATATACCATAATAATAGCAAGATATTCTGGAAGATATGGTCCCCATGGATCAAATATAAAGAAAAGTTAAATAAACAATACTAAAGTTAGTAAACTTCTAGCCTGCTCAAAACCCACAACCTGCTCCCTTGACCCCATACCCTCTCGCCTCCTCTATCCAATCTCTGATACACTCTCTTCTGCACTTACCCACATATTTAACCTTTCACTCTCTACTGGTACTTTTCCATCCTTATACAAACAAGCACTAATCACTTCTATCCTCAACAAACCTTCCCTTGATCCCAGCACTCCTGCTAACTATCATCTGGTTTCCCGTCTTCCATTTGCATCCAAATTACTAGAAAGGTTTGTTTACAAATGCCTGATCCATCATCTCACTCACAACTCCCTTCTCAACCCCCTGCAATCTGGCTTCCGCCCAACACACTTAACAGAAACTGCACTCACCAAAGTAACCAATGATCTTCTACTGGCAAAGCCTAAAGGTCACTATTCCATACTAATCCTTCAAGATCACTCACAGTGAACAACACCACCTTTCATTCCACCGCACAGGCATGCTGCCTAGGAGTTATCCTAGACTCGCATCTGTCTTTTTCACCACACATTCAAACACTTGCAAAATCTTGTCATATTCAACTGCGCAACATTGCCCAAATATGACCATATCTCAGTTCAGAATCAACTAAAACACTGATTAAGTCTCTCATCATCTCCCGCCTTGATTACTGCAGCCTACTCCTCGCAGGTATTCCAACAAGTACCTTTCACAACTCCAATCTATTCTAAATGCGGCTGCTAGACTCATTCATCTATCTCACTGCTCAACATCAGCTGCTCCCATATGCATGTTCCTTCACTGGCTCCCAGTCTCCTCTAGAATCAAACTCAAATTACTAACACTCTCATTCAATGCCCTTAATAATGAAGCCCCTTTGGAGATCATCACTGATCTCCAAATACACTCCTTCATGCGACCTTCGTTCTGCTTCTGATCTTCGCCTCGCTTCTCCTCTCGTCACTTCTGCCCATTCTCATCTACAAGACTTCTCTCGGGCGTCTGGTTTTCTCTGGGACTCTCTGCCTCGTGCTGTCAGACTTCTCTCCTTCTTTCCAAACTTTCAAGCGCTCAGACCCACCTGTTTAAGAAGCTTATTCAATGTACCTTAATTAATCAATCAATGCTGTAACAAAAATCACAAATTGTTTCTAAAATCCTAATGTCTCAATTGTACCCTAACCTTTAGTTTGTAAACTGTAAAAAAATGCTACAAGCTAACATCTGTTTAATCCCCCAAGCCCAACAAAGATCATACAGATTCACAAACTTTCAGACCCATCTCAATTATAAATGTAGACATACGAATATTCTCCAAGATATTGGCAGCTTGATTGAACCATATTATACCAAAATTAATTCACCCAGACCAAACTGGTTTTATACCACACAGACAAACAGCAGATAATAGTAGAAGATAAGCACGATAGGCTACATTACATTAAGAATTTGCAATATCTAGCTTTGTTGCTAGATCTTAAAAAAGCATTTGACACAGTAGGTTGATCCCACATTTACCGCTCCTTTAAACTCTTCGAAATTAAAGGGAATTTCACCAATGCAAGAGTTTTATACTCTTCCCCTAGCGCGAAAATAAAAGCATGGATCTCATGTCACATCAGGGCTGCCCTCTGTCCCCCCTGATCTTCGTACTTATGGTGGAACCCCTAGCCAAATTAATTAGACAGGACCCAAACATTTCTGGGGTATTAATTAGAGATACAGAATTCAAGGTAAGCCTATATGCAGATGATATCAGTCGAACCCTCACAAGGCCTCAAATATCATTGCCCAACTTGTCTTCACTCCTAGGAATATTCTCCCAAGTCTCAGGGCTTGAGGTTAACATCCCAAAATCATAAGCCATGCCTATAAATATCTATAAATATCAAACACACACTAAAACTTCTCCAACTCAACTTCCCACTCCATTGGAGGCGTTCCTTTGTTGAATATCTATGGGTTAACATAACACACACATACTCTAAACTCTAGAAAGCCAACTACCTGAAACTGATCAGGAAACTAACAAAAGACCTGGAAGAATGGTCAAGATACTCAATCTCGAGGTTTGGGAAAATCTACGCAACTAAAATTACCTTACTTCCCATGTTATTATATAAATTCAGTACCTTACCAATAATAATTAACAATAAAGACATAAAGCATTTCCAAAGCAAGGTGAAGTAATTTATATGGTCGGGCAAACTCCCATGGGTTAATGCCACAACAATGTATAGACCACCGATTATTGGAGGCCTCGGACTTCCAAACTTATTGACCTACTATAAGGCCGCACGACTTTCCCAAACCACATTGTGGCACTTACCTCAGAGTCCAGATGGGTCCACCTTGAGGGTGGATAAAACTCAAAGGAAAATTACAACCCAGCAACACTCTGTCCTAGCTCACACAACCAGTATGCGGCATAACATTTTCCACAATTCCCAAATAACCTCACCTCATAGCACTCTAACCCCCATACATAATAATCCTCTCTTCCCTCCCAGACTAGCCACATCAGCATTCAAGTGGTGGAAAGATAATCATATCCTCCGAATCAAAGATCTCCCTCTTACCACCGTCATCAAATCAATCCAATACAAGCAATTTGTACAGGACATGCCAGAAGAAGAAATCTTTAGATCTACCCAATAACATCACTTTATCAAAACAATAAACCCTTTTTTTCAGAAATGAAGAAGATATTTTTAGACTAATACAAACAGTATTCCAGAAGCCAATACAGAAATATATTCACTTAGCCTTGCTAGCCCTCCCTACCAAGGAGTTACATAAATTGCACAATAAACTCATGTCTCAAATCTTAATATCAGCTAGGATTAACCTAGCAAAACAATGGTTACAAAACATTATTACAACCCACGAGTTAAGGGAAGAATAAACATTACACAAAATGTATTGTATTTAAATGCTTTATTAACAGACCAAATGGATAAGCACATAGAAATATGGTCCCCATAGCAGAATTTCTTGCTTTTTTTTCTTGCTTTATTCTGTTTTTATGTACTAAATTCCCCCTCCCCTCAAATGTTAATTTAATTTTTCAGTTTTCCAGTTATCCAGTTTTTCAGCTCTGGATATCCAGTTATCCAGAGCTTTAAAGTCAGACTTCAAGGGGGTAGAGTCATTAAAACAAAACCTGGCAAGGCTTTGCTTCTACAAAATGCCTGAACACTAAAAATGGTAGCAAAAACATTGCAGAAAAATATGGACTTCTGCTTCAAGGAATAACAGTTATGTAAATTCACAATTATGTTTCTTTTTTTGTTCTTTTGTTTTATTCCTTAAATTTAAAGCATTTTTTTTCCTACTGTCTTGCTCACATTCTCTCATTGACTAACAAAGGGTTATACCACTATTGTATACCATGTATTTTCCCCACCCCACCGCATCTTGCAGCTCCAAAACAGACCTTGGATGAAAGAGAAAACAGCACACAGAGTAAAATGCTAGATGTGTCATTTTATCTTTTCTTATTGGGCAGATTCCCGCCGCTTGCTTTTTTGCTGTATGTTATAGCATTTTTCGATCAACTAACAAAGGGAGTCTTTTGAACACAGCATGCGTCAGATTGTAACAGTATTCAAAGTTAGGAGAAAATCAGAAATATTGGCCTGCAGGTATTGTTTTTTTCTATACCTGCGGTCTTCTTTATGTTATGTTTGAAATGGATTTCAGCGCAAAATTCTGCAGAAGCAGCACTATTAACCGATTCATTTTGAAAAAAATGTTTTTTCCCATGACAGTATCCCTTTAAAGAAAAGCTTAGTGATATAAAGAGGTGAGTTCCATAAAGGGTATAAGAATCTAGGTAGATATAGCATTTTGAATAAATTAACTCTACCCCACAAAGTTAGCGGTAGTTTAATCCAGTGTGGAGTTGCCATTTTGAACCTTGTAAGGATGGGCTCCAAATTCTCAGTTACATATAAGAAGGTGTCTGTCGCAACAATGATACCCAAGTAGTGGAATCTAGTTACCACGGTGAGTGCTGAGGTCTCTTCGGCAGCATCAGGCTCCCCAGGGGAAATAAGATTGATTGATTCTTATTTATCTGTAGGCCACTTATTGCCCCAAACCTTTCTAGTACTTCCAATGCTGCCTTTAGTGAAGGACCAGCGTCTGTAAGGAAAAGTAACACATCTGCATATAAAGCCACTTTTTCATCTACATTACCAATTGATACACCTTTAACCAAGGGGTCTTGTCTCAGAATTGTTGCCAGTGGTTCGATAGCTAGGGCAAATTAAAGGGGTGACAGGGGGGCAACCCTGTCTCATTCCTCTCCCCAAGTCAAATACCCCTGATAGTGTGTTGTTTACCCAGATTTGGGCGATGGGTTTCTTATATAACAGTTTGATCCATGTGATAAAGTTCCGGCCAAACCCAAATTTCTCATGTGTCTGCTAGAGGTATGGCCAACTGACCGAGTCAAAGGTCTTTGTTATATCCAGCGAGGCAACAGCCCTGTTGGATTGTTGCTGATTGGCTCGTTGGATGTGTGTGAACAATCTTCTCAGATTAATGGCCATAGTTTTACGAGGCATAAAGCCTGTTTGGTCCGGGTGAATAAGTGATGTAATAACCTTAATTAAACTATTCACCAGTAGTTTAGCAAGTATCTTAGCGTCAGTGTTGACCAGGTCTATAGGATTCACAAGAATATTGGTCTTTCCCTTATTTGAGTAGCAGCATAATTATCGCATTGTAACATGAGGAGGGAAGTCATCCATATGGATGCGTGAGAGAATGTTTCTAGGAGTCTGGGGGATATTTGTTTGGCCATTAATCTATATCATGCAACTGGTAAGCCGTCTGGGTATTATTGTTTGGAAGGCCTACTATGACTGCATTAATTTCGGCTTTTGTGAGTGGATGCTCTACGAATTTGGCTTCTCGGCTGACAATTGAGGGAGATTTGAGTCTACCAGAAATTGTTCTAGGTTATTATCAGTACTATTAGATTGAGGAGAGTAAATCCCTTTGTAGTATTCTGCAAACATGCTGGCCATAGTAGTGGGGTTGTCACCAGGTCACCCTAATTGGTTCTGCAGTCCTGGAATTACTGTGACTTGATCTATCAGTTTTGCCATATATGCCAGTGTTTTGATATTTTTATCCCCTAGATCAAACCCCCGCTGTCTGGAATATACTGCCTTAGCTGAATCCCACACCACTGAGGGTGGGGCAGTATTTTGGTTAATGTCCTAGTATTCCTCAAAATCTTTTATGCAGGTGTCCGCTACTTTTTCATCTGTGAGCCACAGTGGAGAGAAGCGACCACAGTCTCTGCCCCTGGGGCAGTCCTAGCTGGAGATCAACCTTTAATGGGGAATAGTCTGAAAGAGCTCTAGGTAAATACGAGATATTTTGGACTAGATGAGCAAAGTCTGCCGACCCTAGAGCTTGGTCAGTTCTTGAGAGGGAACCATGACTGGAGGAGTACCAGGAGAATTGTTTCTCATGGGGATGTCTCTCCCTCCAGAGGTCAGTTAGACTTAGTGCCTCCATCCATTTAATCAGTTGTGGGGGTGCTGGATCTACTTCAGAGGTTCTATCCATTCTGGGGTTAGTGGTGGCATTAAAATCCCCCAAAAAGCATATAGGATCCAGGGGGAGGGCAGTAACTTTTTGAAAAATTAGGTGCAGTACCTCTATAGAGAATGGTGGTGGAATACAGACATTCACCAGGATCAGGGGTTGGTTATTAATTTCACAATGCAGTATCACATACTGAACATAGAAGTCTATATGCATGTGTAAAAGTTTGAATATCAATGATTTCTTAATTAGAACTCCCCGAGAGTATGATGAGAAGGGGGCATGGTATATGTGGCCCACCCAGAATTTCTTTAGAGCCAATAGTTTCTGTCCTGTGAGGTGGCTCTCCTGGAGTGACACAATACAAAACTTGAATAATGAGCAGGCACCACTCCAGAACACCAAAATCAGTCGGTCAGTAGAATCCAGGAGCCCAAATTTTTAAATAGTACAAAAAGTCTTTATTTTACATTATGTATAAAAGATAAAAGCCTGACGCATTTTGTGTCCCCCAAGGACACTTAATCATAGGCTATGACACGAAGCTTATTCAAGTTTTATGTGTTGCTCCCTTCTGGGGCATGAGCACCCGGACCCACCGTGGAAAGCGGTAAGCTTATCCCCGTATTCAAAGAATCCATGCTTCCTATGGTCTAACTTTATGGAGTAACACTATGTCAGGTTTATATTTATAGACGTGTTTGAGTATTAATGCCCTCTTAAACTTTTAATTGAGCCCTCTCACATTCCAGAACACTAGTTTAATTATCCCCATTACGCAGTTGTATATATACAGGGGCCTTCTTTCGCCGCCCCCACCCCTCCCCACAGCACTAACCTTTACAGCGCCGGAGAGGGCAGGGGCGGTCCGCGATGCATAGTGCAGAGAGCGCAATAGTGCTCTCTGCACTAGAAGAGCCGAATTTCCGGTTTGAAAACCGTAAATTCGGCTCTTAGTTACCAGGAATGGCATTTTTGCCGCCCCTGGCAACCAGGGGGGCGCTGCCGCCTGAGGCGAGTGTCTCATCTCGCCTCATTGGTGGAGCGTCCCTGAATATATAGTACTGACACTTTCCCTACCTTTAGCGGATAAGGGCATCCCCAAAGCTTAGCATTCAGGGTTACCCATGTTTTGTGCAGATAAGTGGTGTTAATTATAATGGAAAATGTGCAAGCAAGTTAACCAAACAAAATGCCCAACCCCTCCCACCCTGCCCATCCCCAAACACAGGTGGGCCTATACCCAAATACCCAGTAGTTTGCTACAGTATTGCCCCATTGGGATACCCCCACTTTGTCCAGTATTAAGATCTTCTGCCTGTAATTGTGTCCCTGAGATCACCTTTCCCCATATTTAGCAGGATCCTGCAGAGGGAGGGTTGTACTGTTATTGTGTGGGGACTACCACACAAGGTCCACCACACCACTAGTGGGTGGCCCATACTTGAAATATATATGCCGGTCTTTCTCTACTGCATGATAAAAACAATTTGATTTTAGCTGACCACAAGCTAGCAGATGATTTGACAGAATTTTTGGAACTCCCCTGTTTGATTTCAATTAACTCTTTATCTAAAATTTTTTGGAATATTTATGGTACAGACTCACATCCATTATCTAAATCATCCATTAAATGAACTGAGTTTTTACAATGTCAAGTGTCTCCCTCAGATTTGGTGAAATCTATTAATACTTATAATAAATTATTTTTGGCAGAGAGTTGGAGAATACAACACTTTAAGCTTATTCATTTAGGATATGGGAAAATGTTTGCTAAAAGTACCTCTAATAGTCCTATATCATTTTGTCCTAAATGTGACGAGACTAATGTGTCAATTTTTCATTATTTATGGTCCTGTCCAAAAATTAACCTTTTTTGGAGGGAAGTTACTAATTTTTTGAATTCTAGACTGAAGATAAAAATTAAACTATCTCCGTGTATTGCTTTACTGCATCTAGATATTAATATGCTTTCTGCAAATCCTAAGTCAAATATTATCTCCCATGAAAGTAAATTATTGACTTCCTTTTTTCTAGCTGCTTCTAGGAAAGCTTTATTTAATTTCTGGTTACAAAAGGAACCCCCCTCATTATCAGACATCATCTCTTATATGAATCAGCTTACTTGGCAAGAAGCCTTAATAACTAAAACTAAAGGAAGTATTTCCAAAGATTCTTTTAGGCTGGTTTGGTCTCCTTATTTTGAAATCTGTAACTCCAATACTGGTGATCAAATAATGCGCTTTCTTCAATAGTTAGATGACCTATCTGACACTCCAGATGATAAATGGGCTTTTTCTTTTTTTATTACTTTTAATAATAGTTAATAATAGTTAATAGTTATTACTTTTAATAATAGTTTGTTTTTTATTTTTCATGAATGCTATAGTTTTGATACTATCATGCCATTGTCTCCTTTGCAACATATTTTCTTCATCTGCATAACATTTGTTGTCATTTTGATTTCATTTGTTTAATATGAAAATCAAATAAAATGTTTTAAACAGTGAAATATATATGCAGTGATCTGGTATCTGTGCAGGACTTGCATTTACAGTCACTCACCTCCCCAGCATGTTCACATAGACCTGTCCGCGCCTAGCATATCTTTAAGCCAGTTTTCAATAAAGGTTTCTGAGTGTTGGCCTTCTGATTTCTCTGGTAGACCCACGATACGCACATTGTTTCTGCACAGCCGATTCTCTAGGTCTCAACCTTCCTAATGCCACAACCTTTTAATACAGTTCTTCATGTTGTGGTGACCCCCAACCATAAAATTATTTCCAATTGCATTTACAAATAACTTTAAAACCAAAGTACAATTCAAATGTTTAATGTACATGTTACACAAATGACTTGTACCCATATTTTGGTTTCCACACAAACCTAACAACAGCTTTTCTATAAATATATAAAGTGTTGCACATGTACAGCATTGCCATTCTGTTAGTGACACAAAGTCATTGTTTGCCAGGACAGCACTTGGTATTTTCTACTTTCAAAATTACTAGCTAACAGTTTGTAGAATGTTATTCCCTAGTCTGGAGTTCTAGTTACAACTGGATACCTACAGTGACACCTTCGTTTTACTTACCCTAATTTTAAAATTGTATTCATCTTTTTAAAAATATTAATATTTATGTATTTATTTATGTTTAACAGACAAGCATTTTGTGATGTTTAGCCATCAACCATACAATCCAGCCATGAAGTGATTTGCACATTCAGCACATATACATGGAAATTGGCCCCCAGTTCACCTCCTCCTGAGAGGAGCATATTAATACATAATGCCTGAATTGGATTTCTACAATGAATCTTCTGGGTCTTTTCAAGTGTAATTGGCTGATTAAAGGGGATATATAAAATGGCAAGTGGCTTTGTGCAATTTGTCACCCACGATTATGGAATGCAGTGACAGCAGCAAATGACATGAGTATGCACTAGTATATGCTAGTGAGCAGCACAGTGTCTCCTCTAGCACTGGCACAATAAAATCACTGGATTTCCGGTAGCAGCAGCTTCCCACAATGAAACCCCAGAGGCATCACTCACCCTCAGCGCTGACAGATCTTATCCAGGCTACGAGCTGGTTTCCTTTTTGCTCGTATATTGGAACACAGCTCCAGAGTTGAACTGGGGGGCCCAGGGCTCACTGGGGCTTCTGCCTCAGGGCCCCCCTAGGCTGCTGCCTCCAGCAACATACTCCCGGCACGCTCTTGCGCGCGTGCACAATTGCGCACATGCACTTTGTTTTTGCCGCAACCACACGGTCACGACAGGAGGGTAATCAGGGTGCAGATCTGGCCCATTAGAGCCAGTCCCACCCTGTACAGCTACCCTTTCTTTCCACCTTGCAGAGCCCAAACCCAGCATGCAGCAGTCCCGCCCGAGCCCAAAAGGTGTCACACAGTAGTGCAGCTGGTCCTATTTTACAGCAAAATTCCAGGGGGGAAGCTCCCGACCCACCCCACCCCCCCTGCCCCTGTTTGCAGACACTCATGTGACCCCTGTGAAAGGGTCGTTCGACCCCCAAAGCGGTCACCACCAACAGGTTGAGAACTGCTGCTCGAGGTCATCTGATTTGTCTAGAGCTGTTTTGAGCTGTTGCTTAATTGCCACAATGTCATTCAGGAGCGGGGTTACGGTGTCCTCTAGTGTGGAGAATGTGGTCTCTATTTCAGTGGTGCACTCACATATATTTTGGAGATCATGTAGTAGCAGTGAAAGATCTACCTTTAGCTCCTCCAGTTGTGTAATAGTTGCTGTACGACTCTCCATTGTTGCGGCGAGCAGTTCTGAGGGTGCGGGTTCTCTCATTTCCGGAATCCAGCGCGGGGGGGGGAGTTTGGACATAATGGAGGCGAGTTACTGTCGAAGTCCGGCAAGGGGACTTGAGATGCGGTTCATGCAAATCGTTTGGTTGCCAGATCTGATTTCTGTTTTTTGTTAGTGCTTCCCCATAACTATAGCCTATCACCTGTCCAGGGAGTTTGCTGCTAAAAATTATATCTTAAAGTGAGAAATTTTCAGCTGACAAGATTGGATACAGGATGACTGATGGTGCATGGGGTAACTGCATGTATTGGTACTTTAGTGTATCATGCTGCTTAGTCCAAAGCTGCAGTAATTATTTAAAGAGATACTAACACCAGAAATTAAACTCTTTTTTACATCTATCATAATATTGCCTTTGAAAGGTACCATAAAGTATTTGCACAATGCTTTTACTTTACCTGTCTGATGCCCCATGTTCCTGTATGAGGGGTCTGCCATATTTGTGCAGCAGAAGTCCGTTAGCATTAGAAACTTTAACAAACAGGCTGAGATGGGACAGTCAGGTTGGCAAAACAGTCAGGTTTAGAAACTTTAAATAACAATTGTTTGCAAAAACAAACCACTCAGCAAAAAACCATCAACATGACCTATAGGTAACTTTTTAAGGACATTCATATTTTAAACAGTAGTTTTTTAGTGTCAGTATCACTTTAAGGTGGCACTCATATCCATCCAAGGCAAGTGGTTATGAGCTGCAGCTCTTTAGCTACCCTGCGGATTCTGCCAAACAGGAGTAGCAGCAGGTGCCCTGAAATTAGCTTTTATCCTTCCATCTATCCCACTGTGCTTTCACTGTTAGTTAGTATATTTCAGGCCTTGGGCACAGAGGGAGGGGACAGTTTCAGTTATTGTGAGGGCCAGTACAGATGAGAACTGCAAGTAGGTGTGGGCAGAAGTACAGCCCAATCCAGTTATGTGGCTAATTAAGGGTGCCTCCTGGGTTCCAGTGGCAGCTGTCATTCCTGCTCAGAGGTCCCTCCCGCTGCTCCATGGGTCCCAAAGTGAGCACCTTGCCTCAGGAGGCAGCTTTAAGTTGCTCCTGGCAACTTAAAGAGCCGGATTTCAGTTTTTTAAAGTGCAGAGATCGCAATTTCGCTCTCTGCGCTATCAACGCGGACTCCACTGGAACCCCTGTTGGCTATTAAGGTGAGGGTGACGGGCGGCAGGGGGGGCGGCATTACTGCCCAAAACGCCCCTGGGTTCCCTTGCTGCTAGTCCTCTTTACAGGGGAAAACTGGGATGAGCAGGCTGTATACCATGAGGTACTTCAGCAGAGGCCAGACTGTGCTGGTGTATAGCTATACACCAGGATCAAAATTGGTGGCAGGTCAGCACAGGTCTTTTATGCCAGCTGGCATAAAGCACCTGTGCTGACCTGCCACCAATTTTGATCTTGGGAGCACCCCTGAGGTCCCACTTGTGATGTGCCTCGCAGGGGTCCCTCCTGCTGCTTTCCAGGCCTCAGTGCTGTCTTGTGGAGAGGGTTGGAGTGGCCAGCCTGGAGTATGTGGGACACCTCACACAATATGCTGATTTGTGTTGGGTGGCAGCTTGTGGCTCCAAACTCCTGTGGTGCTGCCCTGCCCGAGGAGTAGGGTCCACACCAGGGGGCACCCCCAGGGTCTCAGATGTCCCCCACCTGCTGTCAGCCTTCCGTGGAGCTCCCCGAACTTCGCGCCCGGGTGGGGGCTGTGCCTCCTGTCGGCCATGGACCGGGTTCACGCTCACGCGAGTCCCTGGCTTTGCTGGATGTACTAGGCCGTGGAGTTAATTCAGGCCTGGTTGCTGCTTATTCTTGCAACTGGGCTCCCTCCTTACCTTCCGGGAGTAGATGGTAGGTGCAGGGCCACTCAATATAGTGAGTGGAGGGAGTTCTTAAATGGGGCTCTGGGAGTGCCTGTAATACGCGTCCTCCCTGGTGTCCAGTCAGCCACCCCCCAGTTAATTTGTATTTAGTTCATTATCAATACATTGTTTTGCATATGACCATATTACAATCATCCAGGAAAGAACTATAGTTAGTATAGGTATGGGTATATAGAATTTAATTAAAAGTAGAGAGGGGTGTGTGTATGGATGCTGGGTTTTCATTTGGAGGGGTTGAACTTGATGGACTTTGTCTTTTTTCAACCCAATTTAACTATGTAACTATGTAACTATGTAACTTGCGTAGCCACTAAGTGACATAAATAGTGAGCTAGGCTACAACCAGGAAGCCCCTTTAACAGAAAAGCTTAAAGGAATACTGAATCAAGTTAATAGTGCTGCTCCAGCAGAATTCTGCACTGAAATCCATTTCTCAAAAGAGCAAACAGATTTTTTTATATTCAATTTTGAAATCTGACATGGGGCTACACATTTTGTCAGTTTCCCAGCTGCCTCTGGTCATGTGACTTGTGCCTGCACTTTAGGAGAGAAATGCTTTCTGGCAGGCTGCTGTTTTTCCTTCTCAATGTAACTGAATGTGTCTCAGTGGTACATGGGTTTTTACTATTGAGTGCTGTTCTTAAATCTACCAGGCAGCTGTTATCTTGTGTTAGGGAGCTGTTATCTGGTTACCTTCACATTGTTCTTTTGTTTGGCTGCTGGGGGGGAAAGGGAGGGGGTGATATCACTCCGACTTGCAGTACAGCAGTAAAGAGTGATTGAAGTTTATCAGAGCACAAGTCACATGACTTGGGGCAGGTGGTGTCGAAGCCCCCCGCCCCCCCCCCCCTTGTTCAGAGATGGTTTCTCCACCTTGACATGAATGGCCTTTTTCACGCCTCGTTCAAACCAGCGGTCTTCTTTATCCAAGATTTGGACCTTGCTATCTTCAAAGGAGTGTCCCTTGTCTTTTAAGTGTAGAAAGACAGCCATTGTAAATGGATTAGTGGAAGAGTTTATATGCTGAAAACTTCCCACACCAGTCAGTTGAACCGAAGAAGCTGCTCGGATGAGTAGTGAAACGTCTTCATTGATTACTTCACACTTGTTAAATGCCCAACGCCCAAAACATGTTGTGGAGCATTTTTCCCCAATAAAAACACTTTGTAGTCATAGCTACTGCCTTGGATTCGTCCTGCTTTCTATTATAATACTGACTGTATCAATTTGGGTGTGGACACAGGACACCTTGCAGGAGAATCCACCTATAATGTACTAAAGGTGAGCTACAGCCTATTTATAATTGATTTAACGTCTTCATTGATTACTCAGCAAGTCCAGTTGTTTTTAGATTGACCTATACTAGATACACATTGGACCTTTTAACTTCTTAAATTCAGCTTGCTCATGAATTTTCTCTGTGGAGGCTAGAACCTTCTCCTTTAGCCTTTTCAGAAAATAAGACTTTAATATTTTCTGGTTTGACATAAGTTTGGTTTGACCACTTGTTCAGTCAGCTAAGCTTTTTTTAGAGGTGGATTTCATCCACACGTTTCTGTATTCTTCTAAGCCCAATGTTTTTTCCTATGTTTCCTGAAATTTCAGGTCTCATTAGAATTAGAATCTGCATCTGCCTTTGTTTCGACTAAATCAGTTGCATTTGTCTCACCACTCGAAGTATGGCCTCATCAGTTTTGGCAGACGAGCCCTCTGGTTATGAACATGGTCAGATGTCACTCTCCCTTTATCTTTTGATGGTAAACTGTCCTGATGACAGACTGTGGAGGGTTGATGTTTTGATGAAGGTACTTTTACCCAATAGCCTGTATCCCCTTCATCTCTAGAGTCACTTGGATTGTCACTGTTAGTCTCTTTGTTCAAGTCTCTTAAACATATTTTCCTTTGTTGTGGTTGTTTCTCCTTTTTACCTTCAGTTGTGTGAGGTAAGTCTTACAGGCAAATCATTCACTAATAGCAGCAGGTTTCTATGTAGTGTTCTTGTCTTTGTTTTATCCCCAGATTCCAAGTAAACCACATATACTGGGTTGTCATTGACCTGCTCTTTGACTATGTAGATATCTTTTTCCCAGTATGACCTTAGTTTACCAGGTCCTCCTCGCTCACTGTTATTCCTGACCAGTACGTGATTCCCTGGATGAAGAATGACGCCTCTCATCTTCTGCTCATAGTAAGCTTTTCCCCTTGAACTTGACTGTTTACTATTTTCCATGACAATGATACGCTTCTTTCATTCTCTTAGCCCAATTTTCAGCATAGCCTCTTGCCATTACTCTCTGTATCTCACTCAAAAGGCAGGTCTACTGGCAGATTTGGATGACGTCCATATAGTAAGTAGAATGGTGAATATCCAGTTGATTCATCTCGGGTACAATTATATGCATGTACCATTTGCTGAAGGTAGTCTTTCCACCTTTCTTTCTCCTTATCACCAAGTGTTCTTAACATCTGCAGCAGAGTTCTGTTGAACCTCTCAGTTGGATTGCCTTGAGGATGATAAGGTGATGTTCTGGAATGTCTGATACCTGCCAGTTGAGTATGGAACAACTCATTTTCGAACTCTCGCCCCTTGTCATGATGCAGCTTTGCTGGATATCCAAAGCGTGGAATGAAGTCAGGGGCGCTCCACCAATGAGGCGAGTTGAGACACTCGCATCAGGCGGCAGCGCCCCCCTGGTTGCCAGGGGCGGCAAAAATGCTGCTCCTGGTAATTAAGAGACGTATTTCCAGTTTTCAAACCGGAAATTCGGCTCTTCTAGTGCAGAGTGCGCTATTGCGCTCTCTGCACTAAGCGTCGCGGACCGCCCCTGCCCTCTCCGGTGCTGTAAAGGTTAGTGCCGTGGGGAGGGGTGGGGGCGGCGAAAGAAGGCTGCCTCAGGCGGCATAATAGCAAGTCTCTGGGAAGGGAGTGTGACTGTGGGATAGCAGGTATAGTAGGGAGAGATGTGTCTATAGTAACAGTGGATAATAGTCTCTGGGAAGGGAGTGTGACTGTGGGATAGCAGGTATAGTAGGGAGAGATGTGTCTATAGTAACAGTGGATAATAGTCTCTGGGAAGGGAGTGTGACTGTGGGATAGCAGGTATAGTAGGGAGAGATGGTGTCTATAGTAACAGTGGATAATAGTCTCTGGGAAGGGAGTGTGACTGTGGGATAGCAGGTATAGTAGGGAGAGATGTGTCTATAGTAACAGTGGGATAATAGTCTCTGGGAAGGGAGTGTGACTGTGGGATAGCAGGTATAGTAGGGAGAGATGGTGTCTATAGTAACAGTTGGATAATAGTCTCTGGGAAGGGAGTGTGACTGTGGGATAGCAGGTATAGTAGGGAGAGATGTGTCTATAGTAACAGTGGATAATAGTCTCTGGAAAGGAAGTGTGACTATGGGATAGCAGGTATAGTAGGGAGAGATGTGTCTATAGTAACAGTGGATAATAGTCTCTGGGAAGGGAGTGTGACTGTGGGATAGCAGGTATAGTAGGGAGAGATGGTGTCTATAGTAACAGTGGATAATAGTCTCTGGGAAGGGAGTGTGACTGTGGGATAGCAGGTATAGTAGGGAGAGATGGTGTCTATAGTAACAGTGGATAATAGTCTCTGGGAAGGGAGTGTGACTGTGGGATAGCAGATATAGCAGGGAGAGATGGTGCCTATAGTAACAGTGGATAATAGTCTCTGGGAAGGGACTGTGATTGTGGGATAGCAGGTATAGTAGGGAGAGATGGTGCCTATAGTAACAGTGGATAATAGTCTCTGGGAAGGGAGTGTGACTGTGGGATAGCAGGTATAGTAGGGAGAGATGGTGCCTATAGTAACAGTGGATGGGGTGGGAGGTAAGGATATAGCTGCTTTGCTCTGGGAAAAAACAGGATATACAGTACATCATGGCAAATTGGCAATCAAGCAGCATAAAAACTGGAAATGTACTTCAAAATCTCATGATAGGCACCAAGCAGGCAACATGCCACACACAATTTAACACGCTTTATTATGAGCCGACGCAGTGTGGCCTATGTGATACAACGCCAGCCAGTTCAGTGACTAATCCTTACAATACAATGCGGGGAAAAGACAAATCTAATGGCACTGCCTGCCATGTACCTTAAAATTGGGTTGGTGGTGGGACCTCAAATTCAGCTCCAGCCTCCAGGGCAGGATGAGCTGAGTATGACACGAGTCATGACGAGCTGTTCAGAACAGCCTGTTCTGTTCCCGCTGGCTGCTGCAGTGTCTGCGGGCGGGATTTGCGGGAGACCAGACGGTTGTAACGGTCCGGTTCGTCCCCCATACATGACGTCGCGTCACGTCGCTCCAGGCTGAGGCTCCAGTGACGTCGCGTCACGTTGTGCTGGTGACGTCACGTAGGGCGCGGGGCCCAATTGCGCCCAATCGGCCTAATCGGCCTAAGGCCGGGCCTGTCTAGCCTTATTACTTGCTCAAAACCAATGTGACGCATGTCATCATGAACATATTTCAGAGCTATCTCTCTGTACTTGGCTGGAAGGACTAGCTGTCGCCTTTCACCGGATATCAGGTACAAGAGCCCTTGTTCCAGCTGTAATTTACTCCACTCATACAATAATCTCTGTGTTGCTGTAGCACTGCTCCTTACCTCTTTGAGTCTGATGACCTCCCCAATCACTGGATCCTCATGCTGAGCTCTCACCAATTCATCATGGTTGATTGCTGATAGTATTGTTGAAGAAGTCTCATGAGTGTTTGCATCAATGTTGAGAGCAGCAATCCAAGCAACATCTCCCTTCTGGACTGCTTTACTACCATCCCAAATGGCACAAATCACATCTTGTGACAATTCTTCTGTACACTGTACCATATACTTATCAATATCCACTGGGACACGAGACAATGTGTCAGCATCAATGTTTGTTTTTCCTGGCCTGTTTCTTATATTGAAGTGAAAGTCTGACAATTCCCCGACCCAGCGATGGCCTACTGTATTTAGCTTTGCAGTACTCATGACATATGTTAAAGGATTGTTATCGGTGTAAACAGTGAAGTATGGTGCATAATACAGGTAATCCCTGACTTTCTCGCACACAGCCCATTTAAAGGCCAAAAACTCTAGCTTTCCATTATGAAGTCTATAATTCTTCTCTTTTAGGAGTTAATGTACGGGAACCATATCCTATCACTCGGAGCTTCCCATCTTGATGTTGATATAGCCCCTGTTCTGAAGCATCAGTGTGGAGTGTAAATGGGAGATTGAAGTCAGGATAGGCTAGGACTGGAGGACTGGTAAGCATTTTAACAAGTCGATCTAATGCCTCCTGATGTGTGCTTGTCCAAAGGATTGCAGTTCTGGATGGTAACTGGGGTCCTTTAGCTTTGGAACGTTGCAATTGGTTTGTTGCAGGCTTTTGCTTCATTTGCAAAAGCTCAAAAATTGGTCTAGCAATTTATGAGAAGTCCTGAACATAGCTGCGATAATATCTGAGAAACCCCAACAATCTTCGAACATCACCGACTGGTTTGGGAATCTTCTCCTTTAGAGATTTTACAGCTTCAATACCCCTTGTGTCAATTTCTACTCCTGCTGCTGATACTATACGGCCTAAATACCTCACTTGATTGTGAAACAGTTCACATTTCTGTGACCTTAACTTCACACCATGCTTTTGAAGTACTTTCAGAACTTTACTTCAACAAAAGATTGTGCATAATAGAGGACATCATCCAAGTAAGGGATGCAGCACTCATCTCTCAAAGAGTCCCAAGGGGTAACAAATACAGTAAGGTGTCTGGACCCTTCGGCCATGAATCCTTGGTGGTACGCCTTCCCTTGATCTAGTATGCTAAACCAGTTATTGCCTCTCAAAGTGTCTATCAAGTCTTGAATCCTGGGCAGTGGAGGCCGATCAGGAGTGGTTTTCTGGTTCAACAGATGATAATCTATACATAACCAGAGTGAGCCATCCTTCTTTCGAACACATACCACAGAAGCAGCATATGGTGACCTCGACTTAATTATCCATCCCTTTGCCAATAGATCTTGGATGTAGTCCTTGACTTCCCTAATCAAAGGTTTTGGTATTGATGTGTACGCTTTTTGTACTGGTGTGTCATCTTTAAGACTTAGTGACATTTGCAAACTTGGTATGCAGCCTATGTGCAAAAGCTGCCGATTCCTCATATAGCATTCATAACAGTCTCTTGTTGTTTTTCGCTAAGATGACTTAGGTCAACTGGTGGAAGCCAACGTAATGATAACTGCTCTTGAGATAAAGAAGTACTGTTTCTTGCTTCCATTTCCCATTGTTATTGGTCTGGCATATCTGTCTTTACAATCTTGTGAATGTCCTGAATGCTGCCAATAACTGCTCTGCATTGGAGGATCATATCATGCTTTGTATGATTTCCTACAGGCACTACCATGTAGGGGATTTTGCTGTTCTGGACTTCCAGAAGACCCACTCCTATGTCCAATTCTTCTAGAGCAAAACTATTCTCCTCTGGCTCAAACAGAACCATTGATTCATTCACTTCAAAGTTTGGTAGCATTCTATACCTCACCCACTTCAGTTTCCCAGCTCTTTGACCAGTTCTTAAAGGAAAACTATACCCCCAAAATGAATACTTAAGCAACAGATAGTTTATATCAAATTGAATGACATATTAAAGAATCTTACCAAACTGGAATATATATTTACATAAATATTGCCCTTTTACATCTCTTGCCTTGAACCACCATTTTGTGACTCTATCTGTGCTGCCTCAGAGATCACCTGACCAGAAATACTACAACACGAACTGTAACAGGAAGAAGTGAGGAAGCAAAAGGCACAACTCTGTCTGTTAATTGGCTCATGTGACCTTACATGTGGTTTGTATGTGTGCACAGTGAATCTTACGATCTCAGGGGGCGGCCCTTATTTTTTAAAATGGCAATTTTCTATTTATGATTACCCAATGGCACATACTACTAAATAAGTATATTATTAAGATAATGGTTCATTTACATGAAGCAGGGTTTTACACATGAGCTGTTTTACTCAGTATCTTTTAATAGAGACCTACATTGTTTGGGGGGTATAGTTTTCCTTTAAACTGTGAGCACTGTGTTCTTAAAATGTGATCTTAAAACTGTGTTCTTAAAATGTGAGTTTCCATCTTTCCTGATTTGGATCAGGTTCACTATGTTTCTGGCTTTCTTACTTGGGATTGAGATAGCACTACACAGAAGACTTATAAGGTATTACTTTTTCTGTCTGCCCTTGAATTAGTTCTTTAATTATGTTGAACCCAAGCAATGGTCTGTCAATTGGATGACGACTCACTAGAAAATGAACATTTATTGCTAAATCAGGGTTTTCATTTCCTGTCATTTACAGTTATCACTACCCAGCCATCAAATGATATTAGTTTTCCATTTATAGCATACACTTCCAGTTTATCTCCACCACCAATGAGCTCTGCAAGTGGTCTAGTTGGGTAAGTGTTTGTCCTTCCATTGCCTATCTATACCACTGACCTGAGCACCAGTGTCTAATAAGGCAGTGACAATGAGACCATTGAAGTTATATTTTGCCAGGGCTTTCTTTCCAATAAGTCTGATGATCTGATCCTTTCTCTTTGCTGGTGGATCTGATGGGTTTGGTAATAGAGTGGTGAACTTTCCCTGAGTTTTACTTCTTGCCAAAGGTGACCTTCTGTAGTTATCAGGTTGGGACTGTTGTGGCAGCCCGGTCACTGCTTGTCCCTGTACAGTGACCGATTCTCGTTTCCCTGTAACTTGGGGTTCTTCAAGCAACCAATAGCTCTATAATTTTCTCCACTACACACCCAGCAATGATTACATGTTGAGAGACGTTGTTCACTACATTTTGTGCAAGCATAGGTTTTCCCTTTTCCTCTTTTTGAAGAGCTGTTGTGACCTGGGGCACCACGTTGAGTCAATTCTGGTTGCTTAGGAGGTATCCTCATTGAGTTAACTACTTTAGTTAATTGTTCAATCTTTTCAGTCAATTGAAGTATAACATCAGCTTCAATCTTGACTGACCTTGTCTGTTTGCTTGTCTTTCACTTTTACTGCTTCTAGCTGGGCACCATGTGCATTTGCATGTATTTTATATGTATTTGCACCGTCTTCTTTTTCTCTCATTCTCATCACTTGTGATCTTTGTTACTTGCTTCAGTATAGTATCATCAGTAACTTGCCTGTCTGACAAGAAGAGTTTCAGCTCTCGCCTAATGTCATTGTGTTTAAAACCTAGGCCCTGGTACACTGTGTGCAAAAATACATCCTGGACTGTATCTGGGTTATATTTGATGCCAGAATCTACTTGTTTGGATGTGAAAAGAACTTGTCTCTTTAACCCCATGACCCGGTATAAGAACCGCTGTGGACTCTCTTGTTCTTTCTTTTCAGAGCACATTAGCTCTTGGAATAACTCTGTGCTGTTCTTTTCCCCAATGTGTGATTGTAGGAAGTCCTTGAGTTCAGCCACTGTCATATCATTATTGTTCACTAGCATATCTTTAAAATGTCCTGGCTTTACTATCCTAAGCACCCCCAAACAATTTCGGTTTCTCTGAAGTTCTCCTTCATACCCTCATCTATTTGCTTGCAGATGTTGTTGTAAGTGATATCAGATGTGTCATCACTAATCTAACCTCCATGTATTTTGAATTCTCTGCGATGAAGGTAAAGGTCCCTTATGGAGATCTCTCTTTCAGATTTCAAGTCTTTACCTGAGTCTGCTTGGCTGCTATAAGAGTTGTCTTTCCAAATCTCCATAAACTGAAGCTGGTCCCTGAGTACTGCCTAAACATGACTAGGATCCCAGGGCACAAGCCAATTATTTGGAATGCTTGCTAATGGTTCATCTGTGCTACTGGAGGCCAGGACAGAAGGCATTTTACAAGGAGTTACTGTTTCAGCTACCTCTAAAGCCTGTTGTGTTGTGGCTGCACTCTGAAATTGTACCCCATTGGCACTCACATTATTAGATAGCCTAACATTGCTTTCAGTAATCATAGCATCAATAGCATTTTTCAGTATTAACAGTTCAATCATTCCCTTATCCTCTGATTCTAACAAATGCGCACTGTACATATAGGAATGGATAAACTCAAAACAATCCTCGTCATTCCCCACCTCAAGCTGTGATGGGTCTGTATCTGGTACTGGACCAACATTCTGGGCAATCTGGAGAAGTTTCTCTGCTGGGAAGGTGAGCAGGCTCTTCCTGATGCTCCACACCAGGCTCCTCCACTCACTGTCTGCTGCCATGCTGACTCCTTCTCTGGCGCTGTAACACAGATTGTCCTTTCTGGATATTCGACTTTCAGTCTCTGGTCTGTTGTCCCTCTGTTCAGCAGATCAGCACTTCACCAACAGGTAGCGCCAATCCTGAATGAGCCTCCAAGAAACTTTTACAGGTGTGGCTGTGACAACAGTTATTCTGTTAAAGAAAATGAATAGAGACACAGAGCCAAAATTTAGAGGTAATTGTGTCCTCCGGTCAGACACTACTGCATCAGGAGTGCCATGAAGTCGAAAAATCTCATGTACCATGAAATCCGCTGTAGTAGTAGTTGCAGATGGGAGTCCATTAATAGGAATAAAGTACAACATTTTAATGAGGTGGCCCACTATAACCGGTATAGTATTAAATCCTTGGGCTACCGGAAGATCAACAATGAAGTCCAAGGACAAAGAGCTCAATGGTTTCTCTGGTGATGGCTGCAGTAAACCCCTAGGTGCTTTTTTTGATACCTTGCATCGAGCACAAACATGATAAAAGCGAACAAAGTTGACTACAGGTTAACCCTGTGGGTTCCGGTGTTCACCGACGCCCTTTTGGGGCCCAGACTTTCTGCTGCGGAATCCCACAAGGAAGTGCATGGAAAAATCATAAGCGAGGTACCGGCTGGGTTGAAGAAAAGACGTAGTCTAAGTCGGGCAAAAGGTTCAAGGCAGGTGGCAGAAAACGTAGTCGAGAGTCAGTCAAAAGAGTCAAAAACCAGGAATTCAATAACAGTAACAAAGCTTAGGCAGGAACAGTAAACTGGATCATTGAAAAAATAGTGGACTTGGCTTTTAAAAGATAAATGAATTTGGCGCACAATAGTGACCTGGGTGTCATGACGTCAGTGTCAAAAAGCTCCCATCCAGGAGGTGCGCGCCTGTGCACAACAGACCGAGAGAGGAGAAGCCTAAGCAGGAAGTGGTGCCTGCGCACCTGACACTGCAGGGAGATGTGCTGGGAGGTAAGAGAGAGAACGTATCTCCCGGAACGTCTTGCAGTACCCCCCCCCCAAGAGTAACCTCCGGGAACTCCCAAAACTTCTCTGGAAATTTCCTGTGAAAAGCCCTGATCAAACGAGGAGCATGAGTATCTGCAGCTCTCACCCACAACCTCTCTTCTGGACCAAAGCCCTCCAATGAACAAAATATTGGATCTTGCCTCTCACTTTCCTGGAATCCAAAATCTCTTGAACTTCAAACTCTTGATGATCTTGAAGAATAATGGGAGCAGGGGGAGGTTGATCAATAGAAAAATTATTTCTAACAAATCACTTGAGTAAAGAGACGTGAAAAGAGTCGGAGATATTCATGGTAGCAGGAAGTATGACTATGAAGATTTTCATTCATCCAGGTCATAGTATATCTAGTATTGATATGTGCTGTCTGTCCATCTCTGAACAGAGGTGGGGGCCTTCGACACCACCTGTCTGCTACATACAATGCTGTTCTAACATCTGTACCCGGCGGTTTCAGAACACTTCACACATCCATTCATGCAACTCTCACAAGTAACACCTGTATCTAGGAGTTGCATGACACATTGGATAATCCTATCAAAACTACACAGAATCAACACCTCTGTGAGTTTCTTCAGATGTCACCTCTTTGAAGAGTTACAATGTGCCATTGTAAATGGATTAGTGGAAGAGTTAATATGCCGAGAATTTCCCACACCAGTCAGTTGAACTGAAGAAGCTGCTCGGATGAGTAGTGAAACGTCTTCATTGATTACTCAGCAAGTCCAGTTGTTTTTAGATTGACCTATACAAGATATGGTAGCAGGAAGTTCCAAACAAATGGACACCGGATTAATCACCTCCTTAATCTAGAAGGGACCCAAATAACGAGGACCAAACTTGGGAGATGATAAATGGAGCTTGACATGTTTCGTGGACAGCCAGACAAAATCTCCAACTTGATAAGGAGGATTGTATTTGTCGGGCGCAAGTTTCTGAGAGGAAGAAACCTTGAGGAGGGATTGATGAACTTGAGACCAAATCGTTTTGAATCATTGTCTTGAAAACTTCAGATGGAAGAGCCAAAGGATTATAGCCAAACACAGTGAAAAACGGAGAGCATCCTAGAGAGTCATGCTGAAGGTGATTATGGGCAAACTCAGCCCAGGGAAGAAGTTCAAACCAATTATCTTGATTGCAGGAAATAAAACATCGTAGAAATTGCTCCAGGATCTGATTGGTACTCTCAGTCTGGCCATTACAGGCTAGGCTGAAGAAAAATTCAACTTGATGCCCAAATGTCTCGAGAAAGCCCGTCAGAATCTGGATACAAACTGCACCCCACGGTCGGACATAATAGATTGAAGAACCCCATGCAAGCGAAAGATCTCTTTAATGAAAATTTGGGCTAGACTGGCAGCAGAGGGAAACTTCTTCAACAGTACAAAATGTCTTGGAATGGCCATCTTGGAAATCTGTCTACTACACTAGAATGGTAGACACATCCAAAGATCTAGGCAGATCCACAAGTCCATAGAAATATCTCACCAGGGTAGAGTGGAAATGGGTAATGGTTGGATAAGACCACACAGTAAGGAGTGTGGAGACTTCTGTTGTGCAGACAGTACAGGCCGAGACAAAGAGCTTAACATCTTTAGCAAGTGAACAGGCC
This sequence comes from Xenopus petersii, assembly GCA_038501925.1. Classification (NCBI taxonomy): domain Eukaryota; kingdom Metazoa; phylum Chordata; class Amphibia; order Anura; family Pipidae; genus Xenopus; species Xenopus petersii. Next base: position 30,219,848 of record CM076679.1, on the reverse strand, counting down.
CGGATTTGTGGAAAGACCACCTAGGCCCGGGCCTAGGGTGGCAAGATTTTAGGGGGGCAGCATGCTCCCAACCACATCCACATTGGCTCAAAAACACTGGGGATGCCTTGGAGATACAATCATTTTTTAAGTTTCCCGTGCACCAATCCCCATTGCTCTGGTCCAGATAATGAAAATTTGCACGAATAAAGGGGAGGGGACAGGGGCAACGAACGGCAGCGGGCCTAGGGGCACCCACTATGTAAATCCGGCCCTGCAAGTGAAGGCCACCAACAATTCCTCGAAACAAACACGTGGGTCTTCTTGATGCCGGGATGACCAGAAATCATCAAAGAATGAGCCCATTCGAGAACTTGGGCAATCCTTTGTTGAGGTACAAAAATCTTGCCAGGAGGACAATCAGGAGGCTGCTCCAAATTGGAAGAATCTTAAAAAGATAGTAAGTAGATGCCACTACTAACTCAGGGGAAATAATGGGGGTGGGAGGGACAGGATTCACTTCACTTTGAACCACACAACAGGACAAGCCATCCGCCTTCGTGTTCTTTGAACCAGGACAGTAGGAAACAAAAAAGTTAAAAGTTGAGACCCCTTCCTACTTGAAAAAATGTCATTTGGTGAAATAGCTGGAATCACTCAAGAAAGAGCCAAGACGTTTGGCTATTCTGATGAGGATATTACTGGTATCCTGTCGGCAGCTGACAACCCTATAAGTTTACTATCTGCACAAACGAATATTGAATTGAATAATCAGTTTTTGAATCTGTCTAAGAAAGAAATTTCATTGACTTTGCACAGCTCTACACTTATTGAATATGTAAAAGCCAAAAGAATACCGAGGGGTCTGAGAAGTGGACTACAGCCCTTGCAATGTATTGCTGATCCAGTCTTTCATGAAAAATGGGAAGGGATTTGGAATAAAGCCTCCCTAGATGCCATGGTTCTAAGAATACAATATTTACAACCGCTAATTGCTGATGCACATAAAGTGATGACTGAAGCTAAGAATAAATTGATTGGAGCATATGATAAATCTGAATTGGATAAAATCATTGCAGAGATTAATGCCACACTTGAACGCTATAAGAAAGATTTAATTACCCGAAAACTCCGCAAGTTTGAACGTGATACCCGTGATTATGCCTCTGGAAGTGTCTATGCTTGGAAGGAAGGGTCCCCGCGGCAGCAACGAGCGTACAGGTTTGGACTGCCGGGACGCTGTAGACCACGTGACACAGAGCGAGACGGGCGCCATGCAGGGTTGCGGCTGTGGAGTTCAGAAGGCAGTGACTCGGATGATGTCTCCTGGAATGAGGCTGAATATGCGGGTAATCAACAGCAGCATTTTTTTCACAGCAGAGGGAGAGCATCGGGCGATGGAAGAGGGAGAGTAATGGCAGGGGAGCGGAGCGCCATAGGAGACGTAGATGCAGGCACAGGTACAAGCACTCAGCGTCGCTCACAGAGGAGACCGCCACCACGCCAGTTCTACCGCTCCTGAATGTGTCTGCACCATCGCTGCAGGTAAATGACACTGACTCTCATATGTCTTCTAATAGTGGAACAAGGGGACTTATCATTAATTTATCTTCGCATACCCTAACAGAGGATGAATCTGAGATCATTAATAAAGGGCTGGGATTTATTCCTTCTTATGAGACTAAACTATTCGATTGGAAAATTGACTTTTTCAAGTTCATGCGACGTTTGAAACTTAAAGTGCATTTTGATAAGGCTGTCCCTAATAAAGGTGTGTGTAATATTGCAGATAAATTTAAGCCCAGAAGTGATTTCATTCCTGATGTTTATAATGATACTCTTAAACAATTTGAGGGCGTAATATTGTATGAGGTTGAAAAGCTATGGAGTAAAGGGAAAACAAATTGCCCTAATTTAACTAAACGGAATCGGGTTGCCTTACAAAATTTAGAGAAGAATGCTGAAATTATAATTAAGAAAGCGGACAAAGGCCATCAACTTTCTGCGACCTTTATTCACATGATCTGGGAGTGCCCAATAGTTACAAGGTTTTGGAGGGATGTGGTGAGATGCCTTAGTGATTATTTGGACCCTCCGCAGGTGCTGTCCCCGGAGGCGTGCTTATTAGGAGCCGTAGACGAACTAGTTCCCCGTAGTTACACCAGAATTATGTACAGAACCTTAGTATTTTATGCAAGAAAGGTCATTGTTATGCATTGGATCCAACCCCAACCCCCTACAACTACTCAATGGTCTAATTTGGTTAATTGTATGCTTCCATTAATAAAGTTGACCTATGAAGCCAGAGGGCATCCCGAAAAGTTTGATAAGGTTTGGGGACCGTGGGTCGATGTCTTTCCCATGACGCCCATTGTGTAACATCTCTCGGATCTTTACTATGTGTACTGTTACGGTTCCACTATCTCTGTGAGGTTCCTATGATATGCTGTGTATGTATGTACATGTGTGCTATTGTAATGCTGCACTGATTTGATGTATAGCCAAGTGTTAAATAAAAACTTTAAAATAAAAAAAAAAAAGAAAGCGGACAAAGGGGGTGGAATTGTGGTGTTGAATCGTAGTCAGTATATAAATGAGGCTTTATCAAAACTTAATAATACTGATCATTACTTGAAATTGGATAAGGATCCGACATGGGATATTAAAAAATATATTGATGAGATTATTAGTGGTGCTTTTTATTCGGGTATCATCACAAAACATAATATGGATTTTTTGATTACTAGTTCACCACGTATTCCTGTTTTATACCTATTACCCAAAATTCATAAAAATCTACAAAATCCCCCGGGGAGACCCATTGTATCAGGCATGGGATCCATTCTACAACCCCTTTCCAAATTTGTGGATGCATATTTACAAGACATAGTTAAAACTATCCCTGAATGTTTAAAAGATACTACTGACTTTTTGTGTAAATTAATGGAATTGACGCACATTGAACCAGAATGGATTCTATGTAGTATAGATGTACAATCTTTATATACATCTATTCCACATGATGAGGGGATCCATTATATAGAACAAGCCCTCCTTTCTACCAACACACCGCATAATATGATTTATTTTTTGATTGATTTACTGACCATTGTATTACGGAAATTTTTTTTTCGTTTTGATAAAGAGTTCTATATACAAACACAAGGGACCGCCATGGGAAGTAATCTTGCTCCCAGTTCTGCAAATATTTTTATGCACTTTATTGAACAGACAATTATTTTGGGTAATATGGATTTTCGGCAGTTTATAAAATGCTACTACAGGTATGTGGACGATATTTTCCTGATCTGGTGTGGTGATGAAAGTAGCCTTAAAACTTTCCTTGAACTTATTAATCAGAAACATAATACTATCAAATTTATGGCTGATTACAATATTGACATGTACATTATTTAGACGTAAAAGTGTCAAAACGGGGTAACCAGTTGGAAACTGATTTATACTCTAAACCCACGGAATGTAATAATATACTACTTAAAAGCAGCTTTCATATCCCAAGTACATTGAAAGGCATACCAAAGGGCCAATTCCTCAGGATTAGGAGGATTACTTCAGATGATCAGAAATATATAGTGAGTAGCACAATACAATAGAGAGGGGGTACAATAGAGAAATCCTTAGACGAATGCGTGATGATGTATTACAAATTGACAGAATTTCTCTTTTACAAGGAAATAAAAAACAGAAAGATACTGCTAAGAATGAACGGATACCATTTGTATCTACGTTTGGCCCTAAGAGCAAAGAGATTCAGAAAATTGTACACAGATATTGGCCAATGTTGCAGATGGATCCAATTCTAAATAAATGTTGTAGGGAAAAGCCTATCTTTTCGTATAAGAGAGGACGTAATTTGGCAGACAAATTGGTTAAATCTGATATTACATATACCCAGAACACTACTCGGTTTATGGGTCCCCCTAAGATGGGAACTTTCCCTTGTTTAAATTGTAGTAACTGCAACTCTATAATTAAGGGAGCCTAAGTGATACATCCTTTGAGGGGGAATAGGTTACCGATTAAACATTATTGTACCTGTAATTCAGAATATGTGGTATATGGTTTGAAATGCCCATGTGGGAGGATGTACGTGGGCCAAACAAAAAGAAAAGTACGCATAAGGATAGGGGAACATAAACGATGAATTTCGAACTATGACCCATTGAATATTAAAATGCATACCCCTGTAGGCAAACATTTCTTTGAACATAAACACAATAGTGCAAGTTTAAGATGGTTAGTGTTGGAGGAAATAAAGCTGCCTGTATGTGGTGGTGATAGAAAAAGAATGCTCCTACAATGTGAAGCTAAATGGATTGACCTTTTAAATACATTAGAACCATGGGGGATAAACGATGCCTTTAGCTTAAAGTGCTTCTTATAAATGTTATTTTGTTGTTGTTTTAGATTGCAACATTCTACTGATAGACATGAAACTGGATCAACTATAACTTAAGGGTAGGACTTGGAAACTATTTTGATACTATTTTTCCTTATAGGATACTTTTTGTACTATTTATTGTAACTATTTTCATACGCTGACTTTTGTACTATTTATGGTAACTATTTGTGTGAATTATGGCCTTACTGATACATTGTATTTTATTAGTGCAACCTTTTTATGCCTTTTAGAAATAGGCCACAAGATGGCAGTATTCTGTTTGGTATTGTTTTTATCTAATTATATTTGTCTGGCCTAAGTGGGGGAGCTGACGAACTCACTGGTGCATGGGGTTAATAAATAGTTTGAGTGAATACACATTGTAATTATCACCTGATGAAGGACATGTCTTTCCGAAACATGTTGTGTCTGAATAAAATACATTGAATTGAATTTGGCTCTCCAGCGTGAACTTTGCTTGTAACAAAAAAGTTAAACATGGAGAAGAACAAAGTCCAACGGGCCTGACATGGATCGAGTCTTCTGGCAGAAGAGATATATTCAAGGTTCTTATGATCAGTCAGAATGGTAATCGGATCCTTTGCTCCTTCCAGTAAATGACGCCACTCCTCCAATGCACGTTTAATTGCTAAAAGTTCATGGTTGCCTACATCATAATTCCTCTATGCTGGAGAAAGAGTTGAAGAGTCCAGGATGTCTTAAAAGGTTTTCTCATGAGTGCCATAATGGGAGCCATGGTCTGGGAAATGTTCTTTATAAACTGTCGATAAAAACTGGCGAAACCTAAGAATCGTTGTATGGCCTTCAAACCATTAGGAATAGGCCAGTCTAGGACAGCAGAAACCTTCGCAGGATCCATCTCAGACTAAGAGGGAGAAATGATGTAGCCCAAAAAAGAAATAGTGGTCTTGTGGAACTCTCAAGCTTTGCATAGAGACAATTTTCTCTCAACTTGAGCAAAACTTGCTTAACTTGAGCTTGATGAACTGCCAAAGAGGAAGAAGAAATCAAAATGTCATCTAAATATACAATAACACAAGTTAGTAGGAAATCAAGAAGGACGTCATTGGTAAAATCTTGAAAAACTGCGGGTGCGTTGTACAAGCCTAATGGCATGAAGGGTATTGAAGGCATTGAAGGCTGTCTTCCACTTGTCACCCTGACGGATACGAATAAGGTTGTAAGCACCCCGCAGGTCTAACTTGGTGAAGACTTTAGCTCCCCTTAACTTATGAAATAACTCCGGAATGAACAGAAGAGGATAATGTTTTTTGATCGTTATCTTGTTCAGGGCACGATAATCAATACAAGGTCTCATAGAACCGTCTTTCTTCTGAATGAAGAAAAATCCTGCTCCGGAAGGAGAAGTAGACTTCCTAATAAAACCTTTAGAAAGATTCTCCAAGATATAATCCTTCATAACTTGTGTTTCAAGCATAGACAAGGGATAATTTCTTCCCCTCGGGAGAATGGACCCAGGGATCAAATCAACAGGGCAGTCATAGGGGCGGTGAGGTGGAAGGATATTCTTTCTTTTCAAAAACATCAAGTCTTTGTATACTTCAGGAAGAAGAGGATTGGACACTGGAAGTAACAAGGAAACTGAAACTGGAACAATGGAAAAAGAAATAGAATTCGAACGACAGAACGAACTCCAGGCCGTGAGTTCCCCAGTGGACCAATCAATGGATGAATTATGACACGAAGCCAAGGAAACCCCAAAATAATGGGAGCCTCTGGACGCTCAATGAGTAAGAACGAGATCTCTTCCACATGAAGGCTGCCAACTCGAATTAGTACTGGATCTGTAACAGAGGTGAGAACACCTGGAGAAATTGGTCTGCCATCCACAGCCCGGGCAGAAAGTGGAATCATGTACCAGAGGATCATTTCTATCCATCAACGGCGAAGCCCAAGCAAGGGCTTTTCCCTGAAACAGAGCGATAAAATAGGCAACCTTGGATCTCTCGGTCACAAATTGGTCAGGGGCCATATCGAACTGGATCTTACATTGCGTAATGAATCCTCTGTAAGCATCTGGATCACCTCCAAAATGAACCGGAGCAGGAATCTTGGGAGGCTTTGGACATGAAGGCAAAAGAAGCAAAGAGGAAGGAGCGCCTCCAGTGCCCGAAATTTGGAGGGCCTCTAAGCAAGAGGTAATATGCAAGGCCTGGGCAAGATGAGCCTGTTGAGCCTCTTGACTGTCCAGATGCTTCTTCATAATATCGAAATATCCCTCCATGCTCATGGAAGCAGAGGCCTGGGAAGGTTCCATACTGGCCCAAGCTAACTGTAATTACCACGTTGTCAGGAACCTTGTACAGCAGGCCTATTTTAATTCTCAGTCAGGACCTGTGTACGGTGACAGTACCTTGCGGATGCACAGGTTAACCCTGTGGGTTCCGGTGTTCACCGACACCCTTTTGGGGCTCGGGGCTTTCTGCTACGGAATACAACAAGGAAGTGCTGGAAAATCGTAAGCGAGTTACCGGCTGGGTTGAAGAAAATACCTAGTCGAAGTCGGCAAAAGTTTCAAGGCAGGCGGCAGAAATCGTAGTCGTGAGTCAGGCTAAAGAGTCAAAAAACAGGAATTCAATAACAGTAACAAAGCCTAGGCAGGAACAGTAAACTGGAACCAGCTTGGGCATTGAAAAAATGGTGGACTGGGCTTTTAAAAGATAATTGGTGGCAAGATTCGAATTTGGTGCACAATAGTGACCAGTAAGGCAAAAGAGTCCAAAACCAGGAATTCAATAACAGTAACAAAGCTTAGGCAGGAACAGTAAACTGGAACCAGCTTGGGCATTGAAAAAATGGTGGACTGGGCTTTTATAAGATAATTTGGTGCACAATAGTACCAAATGCTTCCATTCAGGAAGTGAACACCTGTGCAGAACAGACCGAGTGGGGAATAGCCTAAGCATGGGTGAGCACCTGACGCTGTAGGGAGACGCACTGGGAAGTAGAAGAGGGAGTGGATCTCCCAGTGCGTTGTACAGCAGTTTTTAAAATCTGTAAATTTTTGTGATCTGTGAATACCATAAGAGGGTGCGGAGACCCTTCCAAGGATGGAGGAGAGATAAATGGTTTTTCCAAGTCAGGGTGTTTCAAGATGGGAGCAGTAACACAAAATGTCAGATACCTGGCATAATTAACCACTGAAGGTGAAACATTTAAAATCTGGGATTTTTCTATTTTACCTTTAACAAACTCCTTCTTTCTATAATAAGTTCCACAACTCTTTTTAGGGCACTCTGCTGAGAAATGCCCTTTGCCCCCGCCATACATGCAAAGACGTTGAACTTCCACACCTGAACCAGATTCATTGAGTCTTCACCAGTGGATGACCCAGGAGCCAGAGTAGACACTAAGGAGTACTTCCCTGTCTTCTCATGGAGCCTTTCAGTGAGGCATCTGTCAATTTTGATGCACAATTGAATAAAGGAGCTAAAGTCTTCTGGTATATCTACCCTAGCTAATTCATACTTTACCCTGTCAGACAGCTCGACTGAAGTGGAATCTCTGAGCAGCATTATTCCAAGAAGTGTCTGCCATCCACCTCCTGAAACTAGTGGCATACTAGGCTACTGACTTTTGCCCCTGAGAGAGATGAAGTAGGGTGGTTTCTGCCGTAGCCACTCTGTTGGGGTCATCAAAGATGATGGATGGATGGCCTTGTCAATAATTGCCACCCAGGTTGCAAACTTTGGAGCAGTAACAGATTTCCAGTGTATTGCTATTGTTTTAGCATAGTAATATGATCAAAGTTCTTTGGGCTCTTCTAGGTGAGAGGTCTTCCTCCTGGTTAAGCAAAATTACCATGGGGTCCAGTGGAAAGACTAAGCCAGTTTTTTCCTGTACACTTTTTGCTTCCTTTCCCCAAAAACATTCTGCCCTGTTCCACACTAAGTGACAGAAGTCAGCTGGGGAGCAGTGACATCTGGGACATTCTTGTCCGATTTCCAGGTTCATTATGTGTAACCTATGTGGTGTAAGGTATATATGATGAAGGTATTTTAGCTAGGTTAACTTGTCCCTACTGAAATGATCCCATCAAATGTGGCCTCTAAGACAGCTTTCCCATTGTTCTAGCATAAGTTATGGGATCTTTCACAGCCAATATAGAACCTTTTCAGCGTGAAGGTCCGGGGCATGTGCATAGGGCCGGATTTACATAGTGGGCAGCCCTAGGCCCACTGCCGTTCGTCGCCCCTGTCCCCTCCCCTTTATTTGTTTTTGAACCAATGTTGGTGTGGTTGGGCAGAATGCTGCCCCCCTATAATCCTGCCGCCCTAGGCCCGGGCCTAGGTTGCCTTTCCACAAATCTGGGCCTGCATGTGCACCCAGGCCCACCCGAGACAAGGGTGAGCATTGTAGGGAATTAATCTACCTACATTTAAACTGTTGAATATGGATGTAGGATTCGAGCACACCAGATTGTAGTATATATCTAAGTTGTGGAATGTCTCGTTCCCACTTACTATATAGTTTGGGTAATGAAAACCTAGTGTAAAACATCGATACAGGTTTCTTTAGATCCTCAGTATGTCCGAGGGTTTCAATTGCTCTTGGGGATGTGTCCAGGGTTTGATTTCGGAATTGGGTCCCCACTGCATGCCGCAGCTGCAGGTATCTAAAGAGCATTTTATTATGGAGGGAAAATGATTGTTTTAGATCTTGAAAGGTTAAGAGTGTGCCCTTTGGCATAATGTCTGAGATATACTTGATATTATAGCGTGCCCATAGTTTGGGTTTGGAACTGTTTTCAGTTGTTGGAGTTCAGGGTTTCACCATAAAGGAGTATATTGTGAGCAGTGTGGCTGGGGTTTTGGGAATTGCTTAGTTGCTATTCTCCAGGCTCCAACTATGGCTTTCATTTGTGGGGTAGCCTTTTTGTGTAGGTCATGCCCCTGTACAAGAGGTTTTTAAGCTCCTCCTGGGATCACAAGATTTTTGCTTCTAGCATATTGACAACGGTGAGATCCACCTCCATGCTACTACCATTTGTGCTGCTAAGTAATACATATAAAGGTTTGGTGCCACCAGCCCCCCTCTTTCAGTTGGTAATTGCAGAGTTTGCAATGAAATCCTAGGATGTTCCCCATTCCAGAATAAGATTATCATAAATCCCTTGGTTCTATTGAAGGTTGAGTGAAGGATTGCAGAGAGACATACCTCAGTTTAGGGAGAATTACAATTTTAAATAGATTTATCCTTCCTGCCAATGTAAGTGGGAGGTGTTTCCAATTATCAGTTATATTACCCAGGTATTCTAGGATAGGATTAACATTGTAATGTTACATTGTAATTGTCTTTTTTCAACCCAATTTAACTATGTAACTATGTATAGTTACATAGTTAAATTGGGTTGAAAAAAGACAATCAAGTCAATCAATTTCAACCCCTCCGAATGAAAACCCAGCATCCATACACACACCCCTCTTCTCTACTTTTAATTAAATTCTATATACCCATACCTATACTAACTATAGAGCTTAGTATCACAAAAGCCTTTGATATTATGTCTGTCCAAAAAATCATCCAAGCCATTCTTAAAGGCATTAACTGAATCAGCCATCACAACATCACCAGGCAGTGCATTCCACAACCTCACTGTCCTGACTGTGAAGAACCACCTACGTTGCTTCAAATGAAAGTTCTTCTAGTCTAAAGGGGTGGCCTCTGGTACGATGATCCACTTTATGGGTAAAAAGGTTGCCTGCTATTTGTCAATAATGTCCTCTAATGTACTTGTAAAGTGTAATCATGTCCCCTCGCAAGCACCTTTTTTCCAGAGAAAACATCATCAGTAATTTAAGTCTTCCATCCCTCTAACCAATGTAGTTGCATGTCTCTGCACTCTCTTCAGCTCATTTATATCCCTCTTAAGGACTGGAGTCCAAAACTGCACTGCATACTCCAGATGTGGCCTTACCAGTGACCTATAAAGAGGCATGATTATGTTTTCATCCCTTGAGTTAATGCCATTTTTTATGCAAGACAGAACTTTATTTGCTTTAGTAGCCACAGAATGACACTGCCCAGAATTAGACAACGTGTTATCTACAAAGACCCCTAGATCCTTCTCATTTAAGGAAACTCCCAACACACTGCCATTTAGTGTATAACTTGCGTTTTTATTATTTTTGCCAAAGTGCATAACCTTGCATTTATCAACATTGAACCTCATTTTCCAGTTTGCTGCCCAGTTTTCCAATTTAGACAAATCATTCTGCAAAGTAGCAGCATCCTGCATGGAACTTATAGTTCTGCACAATTTAGTATCATCTGCAAAAATAGAAACAGTACTTTCAATGCCCACCTCCAGGTCATTAATAAACAAGTTGAAAAGCAAGGGACCTAGTACAGAGCCCTGCGGTACTCCACTAACAACACTGGTCCAATTAGAAAATGTTCCATTTAGCACCACTCTTTGTAGTCTATCTTTTAGCCAGTTCTCTATCCAGGTACAAATACTATGTTCCAGGCCAACATTCCTTAATTAACCAGTAACCTTTTGTGTGGCACTGTATCAAATGCTTAAGCAAAGTCTAAGTAAATCACATCCACTGCCATCCCAGAATCGAGGTCTCTACTTAACTTCTCGTAAAAAGAAATTAAGTTAGTCTGGCAAGATCTATTACGCATAAAATCATGCTGGCACAAACTCATAGTATTATGATTTGCTATGAAGTCCAGTATCTTATCCTTTATTAACCCTTCGAAAAGCTTTCCTACCACTGACGTCAGACTAACTGGCCTATAGTTTTGAGGCTGAGAACGGGATCCTTTTTTGAATAGAGGCACCACATTAGCAATTCGCCAGTCTCTCAGCACTATGGCAGATCTCAATGAATCCTGAAAAATTAAGTAAAGAGGTTTGGCAATCACAGAGCTAAGATCGCTAATTACCCTGGGATGAATACCATCTGGCCCCGGACCTTTGTTAATCTTAACATGTTCATGTCTCTTTTGAATTTCTTCATGTGTGAACCATGCATCATTGGTTGTATTACTAGAATTGGTACTATTAAGAAAGAAACCTTCACTTACTGGTTCCTCATTTGTGTAGACAGATGAAAAATATGAGTTCAGAATCTGCGCTTTTTAAGCTCTGTAAATTTTGTTAAGCCTAGGTGAATCCAAATTCACAGATATTTGAATGTTGTCACATTCGGCACCCTAAATCCAGAACCAGTGCTAGGCCCCCTGGTCTTGGCTCTTGCTTCTGCCTTTAACAGCCGCTTTCACCTCGGGAGGAGCCCTCGGCTAATTGGATGCCATCAGGTTAAGACGTCAGGTTAATAAGTTAAGAGAGGAGCAAAGCTACAGGTTCTGGATGAACAAAGGGGCACATCATTTCATTTCAGAGATACTGGATGGAAGAACACAACTTGGAAGGCCGGGCCAGCACAAGCAGAGTAGAATTAGTCCGACAGGCCGGAATCAGTATTGGAGAGCGTAGAATAAACAGACAGGTAATGGTCAGATAGGAGAGTTCAGAATAAACAGCCAGGCAAGGGTCAGGATACAGAGTTCAGAATAGTCAGACAAACCAAGGGTCAAAAACCAGAAGATCAACAGGATACACACAGGAAACACCAGGAACAACCTAAATTGAACCTAACAATGGGCAATGTGCTCAATTACAAAGCCCCTTTAAATAGTTTGAATCTCTCGACATTGCGCAATGACATCATCACGCCGGCACGTAAATCAGGAAGCGCGTGGCCGCGCACGCCATAGGACAACCGGCGCTGAAGAGAGCAGGATGCCTGCGCCGCCCCCCCCCCCACCGGAGGCCACCAGACCACCAGGGATAGCCACTGGACCACCAGGGTAAATGTTTGTTACAAAACTATTTACCCAAATTAGTTTGTTCACCTGGTTAGGGTGATTTGGGGGAGGGGGTAGATTCTGAAAAATACAGGTTTTGTCCAATTTATTTTAAGGCCAGAGAAAGTTGTGTGGCTATTAATAATATTTAGTGCATTTGTCAATGATTGGTCTGAAACCGCTAGATCATCCACATTTAGGGAGATCAGTTCTGTCCTGTTGCCTAACTGTAGTCCTTTCACTCCCTGTAAAGCTTTTATACAGCATGCCAGCGGTTCCATTGCCAGGGCAAATAGCAAGGGTGATAATGGGCATCCCTGTCTGGTACTCCTACTTATTGGGAAGAAACTTGAGAGTTTGGAGTTAGTGTGGACCTTGGCTATTGGGAGGGTGTAAAGCCCCTGGACCCAGGTTATAAATGTTTGGTGTATTCCCATCTTCCGCAAGGTAGCCCATAAGTATTCCCACTCTACAGAGTCGAAGGCTTTTTCATTATGTAGTGAGACGACTATTCTACTGCCATGGTTATTATGTTTGATGGATATATTTGTAAACAGCCTCCTAATATTGGTATCAGTCGATCTACCAGGCATAAAACCTGTTTAGTCAGGAGATATTACATCCTACAGGTATTGCGTCAATCTCCTAGCAAGCACTTTTGCTAAAACTTTTGCTTCTTCTGGGGCAGTTAAGAGCTTAGATGTTGTTTTAATTGTGGTTCTATGAGTCTCTCGGAAGTAATTCAAACACACCAGCTACGTATAAGCAAAGGTTTATTACATACATAGAATCAAGAAGATATACATTACCGAATGAGTAAAAGAGCAATGCACCTTCAATCTGCAACCAAGACTGGGAGATCCCAGAACAGTCAGCAGATTGAATCCCTCAAACGGAGCACGGAAGGTCCTGTGACGGCACGCGTCAACCCCACAAGTGAGATCTCAACTGACCGAATGGAGACCCTAGGCTTAGCAAACAATGAGCTCATAAAGTAATTTAGTAAGAAGATACAATGATTTGGTTAATAACAGATCTTGCTTCCCATGCGCTCATCAGGATCTGGCCAGACTCCCAACAAGCACATCCGAAGCAGAGATCTTATCTTAGCTAGCTGGTAGCTGAAAAGCATATTGTGCACCTAGCTACAATAAAGGAAAGTCTGATAAGGGCTGCATAAATCATAAAACATAAAACATGAGAATAATGAACAACTATTAGGTCATCGAGTTGATTACTTCCCATGATTTCTCTTGCACAATGCTTCATTATACAGGATTATGGATTATACGTTATAAAGCTGTCTTTTTGCACTATATTGGGCTCAACATATGACATTGGGTTCAACAGTAGAACAGTTCTTTGTGTTATATTTTTATACAGTTCCTTATCAAAGTATTGCAATGAGCTATTGGGTTTAATCAGAGTATTACCATGAGCCATTATTTATTGAAAAAACTCCTATTAATACAGATGTATATAAGTCTGTAAAGACATTTTTAAAAGCCTGATTTAGTCTCTTCGGAGAGGAGACAAGTTCTCCATTAGATAGCTCAATGGCTGGGATAGAAGTACTGTAGCTACCGACTCATCCTTAGAGAGGATTGCTAAAAGTTTGCCTGTTTTGTCCCCATGTTCAAATATATTCGCTTTTTGCAGGAGAATATGTTTTTTTTTTAGTTCTATTTGTGCTAAATTAAGAGCCTCTTGGCACTGTTGCCATTCTCTTTATTTGACTCTGTAGATTCAGACACATATCTGGCTTCTGCCTCCAGCACCTTGTTTGTTTTTTGGGAGATATAAGCCGCAGCATTTAGGTTGTGCGTTTTGATATGACTTATGAACTTCCCTCTAATGTATGCTTTAAGTGCTTCCCAGGAGTTATCCAGGGATGTCTCCCCCAGGTATGTGTCTATGCAGTTCTGAATGTGTTCCCCCAGATCTTCGTGATTTGGCCAGTAGGGGCTCAGCCTCCATACTTTGTCAGAGGGTGTGATTGAGGTTACCAACTAACTATTATTGGGGAATGATCTGATATACCTCTTGTTAATAATTCAATATTCTGTATCATCTTGTCAGCTTCCCCACAACCTAGTGTCAGGTCTATCCTAGACAGGGCATTATGTCCTGCTGAGTAACAAGTGTATTGTTTAACCCCAAGATTGCATTTTCTCCATAGATCATGCAAGCCATATATGAAGATCCATCTGACAAAGGCCGGGGTATTGACTTTTGGAATTTTATGTTTGTTTAGCTCCACATCTGTAATAGCACTAAAGTCTCCCATCATTAGGATAGGTGCCATTGTGTAAAGTGTTTCCTCTTGAAACGGGGGAGGAAAGTACACATTCAACAAGGTCACTTTTTTCCCATTCATTGTCCTATTTATTATAATGAATTTTCCCTCCCCTTCTGAGATAACCCTATGAATGGTAAAGGAGCATGATTTACATACCAGGATTGAGACCCCTCTGGAATAACTCTTATGTAGGGAGTGCTACATGGAGCAAAGCCATGGTCTTTTTAGAGAGAGGATTTTACTCCTATAACATAATTATTTGTGGTTTGACCTTCCTTATAAAATCAAAAACCAATCTCCTCTTGATAGCATTTCCCATTCCCCTCACATTCCAAGAAATTATTTTAGCCGTAGCCATCATCCTGTTGAAAAATTGTGTGACACATAAGCAATATCACAGCATTCATTTCTAGAGATAAGTAATAAAAGGGGTGGATTAAACACTGCTTTGAAATTAACATAACAACATACTCCCTTCCCTCCCCACTCACTCCGTCAGCCATGAGTGAGTTTACTCCCTTAACAGTAACTTTTAACCAGTAACGTGGGGTTAGTATCAGTCAGAGCCCTCAATGTAGGCTTAGCATTGCAGTCGGTCTCAAGCTTCCTTTCCAGGGGGAGTATCTATTGTAGCATAAGCACCCTCATACAGGATTAATGCTGTCCCACTGGCTGTGTTAGTGCCAGTCTCAGTATGCAGTGCATATAAAGTTTCCTTTGTTGTATACTGAACCAGTGATGTGTACTTTGTGATGTGTTTAGTGCAGTTACCTGTCCATAATGGTGGGTTCAGTGATGTAGTGGACTTTACATCCAAGTTATCTCCTGTCAGGTGAGTTGTGTGGTCTCATCTCCAACCATGAGTGTAGTTCCTTATGTGAGTTGAAGAATTTTATCTTTCCATTATCTCCCCTGCTCTCCTTGTTTCTGCTAAGGTTGTATCTCTATCTCTGTAGTTGAGAAGTCGGTCAATCAGAGGTCTTGGCAGTGTGCCCGGTGGGGGTGGTCTACCAGGAATCCTGTGTGCTCTTTTTACCGTGAATGCCTGGGAGAAAGGTGCTTGAGCAAATCTAGTTGTCAGCCATTGCTCTATGAACATCTCTGGTGAGGAGCCTTCCTCTCTCTCTCTCTGAAATCCCCAGAATACGAATATTATTATGCCTCAGGCGGTTCTCCAAGTCATCAGCTTTAGCCTCCAATGCCTGTATTTGTTTATCAGTGTTGTTAAGCGTCCAGGTAGGGGGGTTACATTATCCTCTGTTAGGAGCGTCGGATGGCGCTCCAGTCTCAGGTGGCGCCACACGCAAGATGGCGACACCCATGAACCACGTGGGCTGACGCTGGCGTGATGACATCATGCGCCCGGCACGAAATTCAAAATAGAAGGACGGCCAGGACGCCATTCAATGCCCAATAATAGGTTTTGTTTGGAACATTCCTGGCTGCATTATAATTTGTCTGTTATTGATTCCTGGACTTCTGACCCTGCCTGAACCTCAACTCCGCTACCTATCTGCCTGCCTATTGAACAATTGCCTGATCTTGACTACGCTTACGCTTAACTCCTTTTTCTGATACCACAAACTTGGACTTTAACCCTAAGCTTTCTCCTTGGTCCTGACTACTCCCACTGGGAGCCAATAGGCCCCCTGACATTATTATTGGGCATCGAACCAGTGTCTTTGGCATCCTTTTATTTTGAATTTTGTGCCGGGCCCGTGAAGTCATCACACCAGCGGCGTGACGCAGGCGTTGGCCCATGTGGTTCATGGGTGCTGCCACCTTGGACGCGGTGCTGCTGGAGCCTCTCTCTTATTTTTTGCACATCTTGTTTGAAGATCCCAAAGTCAGTTTTAAGCTCGTCAATTCAGATGGTGTAACAGACTGAGTGGCCAGGGCAGATTCCTCTCCTGCCTCCACTCTGTCTAGCTGTTCTGGAGGGATTGTGTGTGAAGGTGACTTGCTTCTGGGGAAGCACTGAGGCAGAGGGGTTCTCACAAACTGTTTCAGCCTGCCAGCTACTGTGTCTCCTGCCCACCTAGACGATGATGTAACATCGCACCTTTTCAATTCTGTGCCATCTTGGGACATCGTGGCTGCCCTGGTATGTACTTTCTTTGTGGTGGGTTTACTACATCCCATCCATTTTTACTGATCTAGCGATTTATCAGCGGGACGTTCCTGTATCCTCCGGTTGCTGTTGTACAGTCAGTGGGGTATGGTGCATCATGGTAAAGGCAGTATATTAGGCCCCCAGATGGAGCTCTCACGGCATGTGTCCTACCCAGTTCTCATCCAGGCCATGCCTACCGTAGACACGGTACTTTTAACAGAATGAAGTGGCAACTGAGGAACAGATCTTACTGTGACTCTGGGTTATCCCAATGGGGCATAGGCAGGAAACTTTCTCCAGGTGAAGGGTTTGTATTACCCCAGGGAAAGTGCAGTTCTGAGCAGTTTAACGGAACACACAGCAGGAATTCACAGTACATATTAAACTAGCATTCAGGAACACATGAAGATTCCAGCACAAAACACAGGGAACAAAATTGAACTGGCAATGATGTGTTTGCTCCATAAGATTACATAGTAACATAGTAAGTTAGGTTGAAAAAAGATACATGCCCATCAAGTATAACCTTTTAACTTTTATTAACCTGCCTAACTGCCAGTTGATCCAGAGGAAGGAAAAAATCCCCATTTGAAACCTCTCCAATTTGCCTCAGAGGGGGAAAAATTCCTTCCTGACTCCAAAATGGCCCTGGACTAGTCCCTGTCACGGCCAGCACCCAATACCAGAACAAGTGCCAAGTACCCTGGTCTCGGCTCGGCTTCACCAGTAGTGTGACCACCGTTGGGCTTCGGGAGGAGCCCTCAGCTTACTTAGGTGCCATCTGGACTTAACGAGGGGTACAAGGCAAGATGTTCTGGCTGGCAAAGGGGCACGGCAGGTAGCAGAGTCTTTTGGGCCGAGGGTCACAGTACAAAACAGGAAACAGAATCGTAGTCAGTATAGGCCAGGTCGGGGCAGGCAGAAGTCAATCGTAATCAGGCAGGCCAAGGTCCAAACCGGGTACTCAATCAGACAGGAGGGTTCAGCAGAAGGATAGTCGATATTCAGGCAAGGGTCAGATACAGAAGTCAGGATAATCGTAAAGCCAGGCAGGGGTCAAAACCAGAATCAGAAATCAGAATCACTAACAAAGCACCAGAAACAAGATCCTATCATGGGCAACGTCTCACAATTTTTATACAATTCAAATTTGGCGTCATTGCGAGCCATCACGCCAGCGTGCCTGCGCCTTTAAATGATGTGCGTGTCCTTAGGCATCCAAAATGGTGCTGGACACGGAGCGGCGTGACGGGCGTCCCCGCCGCACCACTGGACCACCAGGGTAAGTGATATTCACTACATTACCCCCCTCTAGGGGGGCCACTGGACCCCCAGGTCTCCCAGAAAATTTTTGATGAAACTGTCTCCTGAAACGGTCAGCCCTGATGTCACTAACTGGGATCCAAGAGTTCTCCTCAGGGCCATAGCCCTTCCATTTAACTAGATACTGGAGCTTACCACGCACAAAGCTAGAATCAAGGAGCTCTTGGATCCCAAATTCTGACTGACCTTCAACCAACACTGGGGATGGAACTGGTAGCTGACGGACCTGTGAAGCTGGTTTTAGGAGAGAGACGTGAAAAGAGTTAGAAATCTTAAAATTGACTGGTAATTTAAGACGAACGGGAAGGATTAATTATTTCTGAGATGAGATATGGACCAATAAACTTGGGACCCAACTTGAGAGAGGGGACCTTGAGTTTGATGTTTTTAGTAGACAACCAAACAGAGTCACCAACCTTATACTTGGGTGCCTCCCTACGGGATCTATCAGCTGCCCTTTTCTGAGCGGCTGTAGCTGCAACAATCCCTGCAACAAATTCCTGGAGGATTTAGACCTTTGACAAACAGGACAGGAATTAACGAAAGCTTTAGCTTATAGGAAGGCCACCACACATTGTGGGATAAAAGGGACACTGTCTTAGTGATACCAGGATGTCCCGCCATTTTTGGAATTGTGGACTTCACCCAAAACCTGTTTCCTAAGATCCTCTGGAACAAATAGTCTCCCGGGGGGAGTTTCAACTGGGGCAGAAGATTGAGCATGAGATAACAAAGTAGTAAGGTCAGATCCCAGAGCTGCCACAATTAATTCGCTTGGGATGATGGAAATGCACTCACTAGATTTGGTGGAGTTGGATTCAAAACTTCTAAGGCATCTGCCTTAGTGTTTTTAGAACCTGGCCTAAAAGGAAGAGCGAAATTAAACCTCGTAAAAAACATCTAGCCTGTCTAGCCTGTCTAGGATTCAGCCGTTTGGCTGACTCTATATACAAAAAGATTTTTATGGTCAGTAAAGACCGTTATCAAGTGCTTAGCGGCAGATGCCGCCATTCCTCAAAGGCCCATTTGATAGCCAACAATTCTCTATTTCCGATGTCATAGTTAGCCTTAGCAGGCGAGAACTTTTTAGAGAAAAATGCACAGGGGTGCACTTTGTTGGTTATAGGATGCCTTTGAGAAAGGACTGCACAAGCCCCAACTTCAGAGGCATCTACCTCAATCATGAAAGGAAGTGCAGTGTCAGGGTGTTGAAGAATGGGGGCAGAACTGAACTCTTTCTTGAGAGATTCAAAAGCTTGGATAGCTTGGGGGTACCATATGCTTGGATCAGCACCTTTCTTAGTCAAATCGGTAATAAGGTCCACTATCAGGGAGATATTTTTAATGAACTGACGATAGTAATTGGTGAAACCTAAGAACCTTTGTGTTGCACGTAAAGAGAGAGGTTTGGCCCAATCCAGTACAGCTTTTACTTTCCCTGGATCCATCTCTAGACCCTTGCTGGAAATATTGAAACCCAAGAATTGAACAAAAGAAACCTCAAAGGTACATTTTTCAAGTTTTGCATAAAGATTATTCTCTCTTAACCTTCGTAAAACTTCACAAACATGTCTTTGATGTTCACACAGGTTTGAGGAAAAAATTAGAATATCGTCAAGATAGACCACTACGAATATCCCCAGCAGGTCCCTGAAGATGTCATTAACAAATTCTTGGAACACTGCGGGAGCGTTACAGAGACCAAATGGCATTACTAGATATTCGTAGTGGCTGTCCCTAGTGTTAAAGGCTGTTTTCCACTCGTCCCCTTCCCTGATTCGGATGAGGTTATAAGCACCTCTAAGATCAAGCTTAGAATAGATCTTGGAATCTTTAACCTGGTCGAATAATTCAGAGATCAAGGGAAGGGGATAGCGATTCTTTATGGTGATCTTATTAAGACCCCTGAAATCTATACAAGGGCGAGGACCACCATCTTTTTTCCCAACAAAAACGAAGCCCGCCCCTGCTGGGGAACTAGAATGTCTAATAAAACTTCTTTCAAGATTTTCCGGCAAAGAAAGAGGAAAAGTTCTACCACAAGGGAGAGTAGACCCAGGAATTAAATTGATTGGGCAGTCATACTGCCTGTCTGGGGGTAAAGTCTCAGCGGCTTTTTTGGAAAACACATCTGCAAATTCTACATATGCTGCAGGTAAACCCTCAAAAGAGGTTGTCGCACCAAAGAAGGAATACAGGTACACCCACACTTTGAACCCCATTGAACAATTCCCCCAGTTACCCAATCAATAAGAGGATTGTGAGTCTGGAGCCAGGGCAGCCCCAAAATAAGAGGAGAAGAAGCACCCTCTATAATGTAAAGGGCTAACTCCTCATTGTGGAGATTGTTTACACACATAGATATGATAGCAGTTTTCTTAGAAACCAACCCTGACCCCAAGGGTCTTTTGTCCACCGCTAATATTCTCATGGGAGGGTTTAGAGAGGTCAGAGGAACACAAAATCTGGCCGCGAAGGCGGCATCCAAAAAATTCCCCTCCGCCCCCGAATCCACAAAAGCGGACACCCTGACAGAGCCCGTAGGCCAGGTAAGTTTAACAGGTATCAAAATCCTAGAGGAATACTGGGGAAAGGAAACTTCTTTACCCAAATGGAGCTCCCCTTCTCCATTTAGGCTTGGAAGTTTCCCGGCCTCTTAGGACATTGATTCAGGAAATGACCCTTCTCCCCACAGTATATGCATAAACCTTGGGACCACCTGCGGACCTTTTCCTCAGGAGTCAGATGGGACATACCCAATTGCATGGGTTCCTCCTGAGGTAGAGGCACAGAGGGATTAGGGGACTTAACATTGGTCACCACATTTGGAAAGTTTGACTTAGTGTTGGTATACCCAGACTGAAAGGAAGAACCTTTCTCACCCCTTCTCTCCCTCTGTCTTCTATCTACGTGGATGGCAAGAGACATGAGATCATCCAGGTTGGAAGGTAGAGGATAGTTAACTAGTCTATCCTTAACAGCATCAGAAAGCCCAATACGGAACTGGCTTCGAAGAGCCATGTCATTCCACCCAGTTTCAACTGCCCACCAGCGGAACTCAGTGCAATACACCTCCACATCCCGTTTTATCTGGTGTAATTTACGAATCACGGAGTCGGCAGAAGACGCACGATCCGGGTCATCGTATAGAATTGCCATAGTGTTAAAGAAACAATCAAGGGAAAAGCGGGCAGGATCAGTGGAGGGTAATCTGAGAGCCCAAATTTGAGGGTCACCCTGAAGCAGGGTCATAATAAACCTTACTTTCTCCTCACCAGATGCGAATGAATGAGGAAAGAAACTAAGGTATAATTTAAAATGAATTTTTCAGTGGGGACAGACTCCAGCTGGCGAGTCAGATTATGAAAGGCTTGCATGAGATAGTCTTGCTTCCGCTTGTGGTCCTCCAAGCGCTGTAGCAAGGTGGTAAGGAGCGCTTCTGTAGTGGAGGGAGCAGCAGCGGCGTGACCTTCGTCTTCCATGGCCCGTGATAATGTCACGGCCGGCACCCAATACCGCTGCTGTTTGTCTGTCCTGAAATAAGCCCTTTTGGAATAAAGGCCTTTTAAGAATATATCTCAAGTGTGGTGCTGTCTGTTCATCGGATTTGTTTACAGAACCGGTGGAAGTGGCCACCTCAGACCTGCACCTGCATCCAATATACCCTAACAGTGCTGACTTCTAATCTCTATTTCGGCACCCAATACCAGAACAAGTGCCAAGTACCCTGGTCTCGGCTCGGCTTCACCAGTAGTGTGACCACCGTTGGGCTTCGGGAGGAGCCCTCAGCTTATTTGGGTGCCACCTGGACTTAAAGAGGGGTACAAGGCAAGATGTTCTGGCTGGCAAAGGGGCACGGCAGGTAGCAGAGTCTTTTGGGCCGAGGGTCACGGTACAAACCAAGAAACAGAATCGTAGTCAGTACAGGCCGGGTCGGGGCAGGCAGAAGTCAACCGTAATCAGGCAGGCCAAGGTCAAAACCGGGTAATCAATGAGACAGAAGGGTTCAGCAGAAGGATAGTCGATATTCAGGCAAGGGTCAGATATAAAAGTCAGGATAATCGTAACGTCAGGCAGGGGTCAAAACCAGAATCAGAAATCAGAATCGCTAACAAAGCACCAGGAACAAGATCCTATCACGGGCAAGGTCTCACAGCCCTAATGAGCTTTTTGTACAATTCAAATTTGACGCCATTGCATGCTGGCGACATCACTCCAGCGCACCTGCGCCTTTAAATGACGTGGAGGCGCGCGTCCTTAGGCATCCAAGATGGCTCCGGACACGGAGCGGCGTGGCGGGCATCCCCGCCGCACCACTGGACCACCAGGGTAAGTGATATTCCCTACAGTCCCTGGATCAACTTGTACTATGAGCTATCTTCCATAACCCTGTATTGCCTCACTTGCTAAAAAGCCATCCAACCCCTTCTTCAAGCTATCTAATGTATCAGCCTGTACAACTCTCAGGGAGAGAATTCCACATCTTCCACATGTAAAAAAAAAACCCTTCCAGGCAGAACCTCTTTTCTTCTAAACAGAATGGGTGACCTTGTGTCAGCTGGAAAGACCTGCTGGTAAATAAAGCATTAGAGAGATTTTTATATGATCCCCTTATATATTTATACATAGTTATCATATCACCCCTTAAACGCCTCTTCTCCAGCGTCAACAACAATTTGGCCAGTCTTTCTTCATAGCTAAGATTTTCCATACATTTTACCAGCTTAGTTGCCCTTCTCTGTACCCTCTCTAATACAAAATTTCCTGTTTGAGTGATGGAGACCAAAACGATACAGCATATTCTAGATGGGGCCTTACCAGTGATAAATAAAATCGCAGAATGACTGCTTCCTGCCGTGAATCAATGCCCCTTTTAATACAGCTCAAGACCATATTTGCCCTTGATGCTGCTGACTGCCATTGCTTACTACAGCCAATTTTATCATCTACCAGCACTCCAAGGTCCTTTTCCATAATGGATTTGCCTAGTGGGTATAAGTGGCTGGGATATTTTTACATCCCAGGTGCATGACTTTACATTTATCAACATTGATTCTCAGTTGCCACATAGCTGCCCAGATTGCCGGTTTGTCAAGATCCTGTTGCAAGGATGCCACATCATGGATGGAATTTATTGGGCTGGATAGTTTTATGTCATCTGCAAACACTAATACATTACTTACAATACCCTCCCCTAAGTCATTAATAAACAAGTTAAATAAAAGTGTACCCAATATCAAGTCCCCAGGGACCCCACTAAGAACCTTACTCCAAGTAGAGAATGTACTATTAACAAACACCCTCTGTACCCAATCCTGTACCCAGTTTCCTATCCATGTGCAAACTTCTTCATTAAGCTTTAAGTTCAGAAAGCAGTCGTTTGTGGGGCACGGTATAAAATACTTTTGCAAATTCCAAATAGATCACATCTACTGCCCCCCCCCCCCACTATCCAGCATCTTACTTACCTCATCAAAAAAAAGCAATCAAATTTGTTTGACATGACCTATCCTTCATAAAGCCATGCTGATTGCTGCT
The DNA here is from genome assembly GCA_038501925.1 of Xenopus petersii. NCBI lineage: Eukaryota > Metazoa > Chordata > Amphibia > Anura > Pipidae > Xenopus > Xenopus petersii. The sequence continues at coordinate 30,196,334 of CM076679.1, read as the reverse complement.
CATAATGCCATTCACTAGGACAACATTTTGAATGTGATCCCTTAACAAACCTTCAAAAAATTTGACTACCACAGATGTCAAATTTACTGGCCTATAATTGCCAGGCTGAGAACCTAATCCCTTTTTAAATATTGGCATTACATCATCTTTTCTCCAATCCATAGGTGCCATACCAGATGATAGGGATTCTGAGAAAATCAGAAATAGGAGCTGGTCTAAAACTGAACTAAGCTCTCTTAGAACCCGGGGTGTATGCAATCAGGCACTGGAACCTTGTTTACATCAATTTTAAATAAAGATTTATGACTAGATTAATTAAAATTAATTTCTGGACTTTAGCTGCAGAAGTGTCTTGGAACAACAATGCGCTTATTGCAGCTTTCTGGAGGGTGCTTTGTGAGGATCTTAAAGAAGAGCTGGTTACTCGGGATCTACCTACTTCCTTTGAAGAATTTGTTATCTTCATTGTCAAGATAGATTCCAGGATGAGGGAGAAGTCTTCGCTTACGTTTCGTGCACTCAAACCTTTGGTTACAACCTTCATCAGGTCTGAGTTTCCTCATCCAGTGGCTTACACCACCGGTCCGCGATGAACCTATGCAGCTTGTTGGACATCTGCTGAGATCCTGCCCTACCTGACCTCAGAATCTGGGAAATGCTCAAGCCTAGGTGTGAGGGGGGAGTCTACCCTAGGCAAGATTTCTGCACTCCCAGTTACCAACAGATCTCACATATTCCTTCCTGCTTCCCTCTCTACCTTGTCTGGTACGTTTTCCTGGCAAGCTTTTCTGGATTCCGGAGCAGCAGGATATTTTATTGACAATTCTTTTGCCAAGTCTTGTGGTCTAAGCCCTGTACCTCTAAAGATTCCTCTTTTTGCCTGGGCTGTGGATGGTAGGACGATTTCACTAGGTGTTTTCACTTCTGCTACTGCCCCAGTCCTTATTCGTGTGGCCACTCTTCATGAAGCAGAGATCTCCTTCTTGCACATTGAATGTCCTGAATTTTGGGTTTTCCTTGGCTCCAACTTCATAATCCAGCCATTGAGTGTTCTTCTGGAGAATTTATGGCTTGGAGTTCCTTTTGTTGGTCCAATTGTATTTTTTTTCAGTTTCCCCACTGGCTGCTTCATTCTTGCTCCCAACTTCCAACTCTCTTCTTACTTATGTTTATGTTTTTAAGAAGAAAAATTCTGAAGTTCTACCTCCTCATCGTCCATACGCTTGTCCTTCTTGAAGTGTATTTTTGGAAGCTAATTCTAACGCCATATAGTATTTGTATCCCTGACAACTTTCTCAAACGTTACAGCTAATGTTAACCTGAAAGTACTCCCATAGACTTACATTGCAATTTGGCACAGTGATTTTGCAAGTGCTCTTGTTGCTTCTCATTGATGAAAAACTTGTTGAAGGTGTAGTATTTGAAGCTAATTCTAACACCATATAGTATTTGTATCCCTGACAACTTTCTCAAAAGTTACAGCAAATGTTAACCTGAAATCACTCCCTTAGACTTACATTCCATTTTGGCACAATGATTTTGCACTTGTTCTTGTTATTTCTCATTGATGAAAAACTTGGTGAAAGTGTATTTTTGGAAGCTAATTCTAATGCCTATATAGTATTTGTATCCCTGCCAACTTTCTGAAAAGTTACAGCTAATGTTAATATGAAATCACTCCCATAGACTTACATTGCATTTTGGCACAATGATTTTGCAAGTGCTCTTCCTGCTTCTAATTGATGAAAAACTTGTTGAAGGTGTAGTGTTTGAAGCTAATTCTAACAACATATAGTATTTGTATCCCTGACAACTTTCTCAAAAGTTACAGCAAATGTTTAGCTGAAATTACTCCCGTAGACTTACATTGCAATTTGGCACAATGATTTTGCACTTGTTCTTGTTGTTTCTCATTGATGAAAAACTTGTTGAAAGTGTATTTTTGGAAGCTAATTCTAGCGCCAGATAGTATTTGTATCTCTGCCAACTTTCTCAAAAGTTACAGCTAATGTTAACCTGAAAGCACTCCCATAGACTTACATTGCAATTTGGCACAGTGATTTTGCAAGTGCTCTTGTTGCTTCTCCTTGATGAAAAACTTGTTGAAGGTGTAGTGTTTGAAGCTAATTCTAACGCCATATAGTATTTGTATCTCTGACAACTTTCTCAAAAGTTACTGCAAATGTTAACCTGAAATGACTCCCATAGACTTACATTGCATTTTGGCACAAAGATTTTGCACTTGTTCTTGTTGTTTCTCATTGATGAAAAACTTGTTGAAAGTGTATTTTGGGAAGCTAATTCTAACGCCATTTAGTATTTGTATCCCTGACAATTTTCTCAACAGTTACAGCTAATGTTAATATGAAAGCAATCCCATAGACTTACATTGCATTTCGGCACAGTGATTTTGCACATGCTCTTGTTGCTTCTCATTGATGAAAAACTTGTTGAAAGTGTATTTTTGGAAGCTAATTCTAACGCCATATAGTATTTTGTATCCCTGTCAACTTTCTCAAAAGTTACAGCAAATGTTAACCTGAAATCACTCCCATAAACTTACATTGCATTTTGGCACAATGATTTTGCACTTGTTCTTGATGTTTCTCATTGATGAATAACTTGTTGAAAGTGTATTTTTGGAAGCTAATTCTAACGCCATATAGTATTTGTATCCCTGCCAACTTTCTCAAAAGTTACAGCTAATGTTAATATGAAAGCAATCCCATAGACTTACATTGCATTTTGGCACAGTGATTTTGCACGTACTCTTGTTGCTTCTCATTGATGAAAAACTTGTTGAAAGTGTATTTTTGGAAGCTAATTCTAACGCCATATAATATTTTTATCCCTGCCAACTTTCTCAAAAGTTAGAGCTAATGTTAACCTGAAAGCACTCCCATAGACTTACATTGCAATTTGGCACAGTGATTTAGCAAGTGCTCTTGTTGCTTCTCCTTGATGAAAAACTTGTTGAAGGTGTAGTGTTTGAAGCTAATTCTAACGCCATATAGTATTTATATCTCTGACAACTTTCTCAAAAGTTACTGCAAATGTTAACCTGAAATGACTCCCATAGACTTACATTGCATTTTGGCACAAAGATTTTGCACTTATTCTTGTTGTTTCTCATTGATGAAAAACTTGTTGAAAGTGTATTTTGGGAAGCTAATTCTAACGCCATTTAGTATTTGTATCCCTGACAATTTTCTCAACAGTTACAGCTAATGTTAATATGAAAGCAATCCCATAGACTTACATTGCAATTTGGCACAGTGATTTTGCAAGTGCTCTTGTTGCTTCTCATTGATGAAAAACTTGTTGAAGGTGTAGTGTTTGAAGCTAATTCTAATGCCATATAGTATTTGTATCTCTGACAACTTTCTCAAAAGTTACAGCAAATGTTAACCTGAAATCACTCCCATAGACTTACATTGCAATTTGGCACAATGATTTTGCACTTGTTCTTGTTATTTCTCGTTGAAGAAAAACCTGTTGAAAGTGTATTTTTGGAAGCTAATTCTGACGCCATATAGTATTTGTATCCCTGCCAACTTTCTCAAAAGTTACAGCTAATGTTAACCTGAAATCACTCCCATAGACTTACATTGCATTTTGGCACCGTGATTTTGCACTTGTTCTTGTTGTTTCTCGTTGAAGACAAACTTGTTGAAAGTGTATTTTTGGAAGCTAATTCTAACGCCCATATAGTATTTGTATCCCTGCCAACTTTCTCAAAAGTTAAAGCTAATGTTAATATGAAAGCAATCCCATAGACTTACATTGCATTTTGGCACAATGATTATGCACTTGTTCTTGTTGTTTCTCATTGATGAAAAACTTGTTGAAAGTGTACTTTTGGAAGCTAATTCTAACGCCAGATAGTATTTGTATCCCTGCCAACTTTCTCAAAGGTTACAGCAAATGTTAACCTGAAATCACTCCTTTAGAGTTACAATTCATTTTGGCACAATCATTTTGAACATGTTATTGTTCCTTCTCATTGATGAAAAACTTGTTGAAGGTGTAGTGTTGGGTGCTAATTCTAAAACCATATAGTATTTGTATCCCTGCCATTTTTCTCAAAAGTTACAGCTAATATTAACCTGAAAGCACTCCCATAGGCTTACATTGCAATTTGGCACAGTGATTTTGCAAGTGCTCTTGTTGCTTCTCATTGATGAAAAACTTGTTGAAGGTGTATTTTTGGAAGCTAATTCTAACGCCAGATAGTAATTGTATCTCTGCCATTTTTCTCAAAAGTTTCAGCTAATGTTAACCTGAAATCACTCCCATAGACTTATATTGCAATTTGGCACAGTGATTTTGCAAGTGCTCTTGTTGCTTCACATTGATGAAAAACTTGTTGAAGGTGTAGTGTTTGAAGCTAATTCTAACGCCATATAGTATTTGTATCCTTGACAACTTTTTCAAAAGTTACAGCAAATGTTAACCTGAAAGCACTCCCATAGACTTACATTGCAATTTGGCACAATGATTTTGCACTTGTTCTTGTTGTTTCTCATTGATGAAAAACTAGTTGAAAGTGTATTTTTGGAAGCTAATTCTAATGGCAGGTAGTATTTGTATCTCTGCCAACTTTCTCAAAAGTTACAGCTAATGTTAACCTGAAAGCACTCCCATAGGCTTACATTGCAATTTGGCACAATGATTTTGCACTTGTTCTTGTTGTTTCTCATTGAAGAAAAACTTCTTGAAAGTGTATTTTTGGAAACTAATTCTAACGCCATATAGTATTTGTATCCCTGCCAACTTTCTCAAAAGTTACAGCTAATGTTAACCTGAAAGAACTCCCATAGACTTACATTGCATTTTGGCACAGTGATTTTGCAAGTGATCTTGATGCTTCTAATTGATGAAAAACTTGTTGAAGGTATAGTGTTTGAAGCTAATTCTAACGCCATATAGTATATGTATCCCTGACAACTTTCTCAAAAGTTACAGCAAATCTTTAGCTGAAATCACTCCCGTAGACTTACATTGCATTTTGGCACAATGATTTTGCACTTGTTCTTGTTGTTTCTCATTGATGAAAAACTTGTTGAAAGTGTATTTTTGGAAGCTAATTCTAACCCCATTAGTATTTGTATCCCTGGCAACTTTCTCAAAAGTTACAGCAAATGTTAACCTTAAATCATTCCCATAGACTTACATTGCATTTTGGCACAATGATTTTGCACTTGTTCTTGTTGTTTCTCATTGATGAAAAACTTGCTGAAATTGTATTTTTGGAAGCTAATTCTAACGCCCATATAGTATTGGTATCCCTGCCACCTTTCTCAAAAGTTACATCAGATGTTAACTTGAAATCACTCCCAAAGACTTACATTGCATTTTGGCACAATGATTTTGCACTTGTTCTTCTTGTTTTTCGTTGAAGAAAAACTTGTTGAAAGTGCATTTTTGGAAACTTATTCTAACGCCATATAGTATTTGTATCCCTGCTAACTTTCTCAAAAGTTACAGCTAATGTTAACCTGAAATCACTCCCATAGACTTACATCGCAATTTGGCACAGTGATATTGCAAGTGCTCTTGTTGCTTCTCATTGATGAAAAACTTGTTGAAGGTGTAGTGTTTGAAGCTAATTCTAACGCCATATAGTATTTGTATCTCTGACAACTTTCTCAAAAGTTTCAGCAAATGTTAACCTGAAATCACTCCCTTAGACTTACATTGCATTTTGGCACAATGATTTTGCACGTGTTCTTGTTGTTTCTCATTGATGAAAAACTTGTTGAAATTGTATTTTTGGAAGCTAATTCTAACGCCCATATAGTATTGGTATCCCTGCCACCTTTCTCAAAAGTTACATCAGATGTTAACTTGAAATCACTCCCAAAGACTTACATTGCATTTTGGCACAATGATTTTGCACTTGTTCTTCTTGTTTTTCGTTGAAGAAAAACTTGTTGAAAGTGCATTTTTGGAAACTTATTCTAACGCCATATAGTATTTGTATCCCTGCTAACTTTCTCAAAAGTTACAGCTAATGTTAACCTGAAATCACTCCCATAGACTTACATCGCAATTTGGCACAGTGATATTGCAAGTGCTCTTGTTGCTTCTCATTGATGAAAAACTTGTTGAAGGTGTAGTGTTTGAAGCTAATTCTAACGCCATATAGTATTTGTATCTCTGACAACTTTCTCAAAAGTTTCAGCAAATGTTAATCTGAAATCACTCCCTTAGACTTACATTGCATTTTGGCACAATGATTTTGCACGTGTTCTTGTTGTTTCTCATTGATGAAAAACTTGTTGAAATTGTATTTTTGGAAGCTAATTCTAACGCCCATATAGTATTTGTATCCCTGCAACCTTTCTCAAAAGTTACATCAGATGTTAACTTGAAATCACTCCCATAGACTTACATTGCATTTTGGCACAATGATTTTGCACTTGTTCTTGTTGTTTCTCATTGATGAAAAACTTATTGAAAGTGTACTTTTGGAAGCTAATTCTAACGCCGGATAGTATTTGTATCCCTGCCAACTTTCTCAAAAGTTACAGCAAATGTTAACCTGAAATCACTCCTTTAGAGTTACAATTCATTTTGGCACAATCATTTTGAACGTGTTATTGTTCCTTCTCATTGATGAAAAAGTTGTTGAAGGTGTAGTGTTGGATGCTAATTCTAAAACCATATAGTATTTGTATCCCTGCCATCTTTCTCAAAAGTTACAGCTAATATTAACCTGAAAGCACTCCCATAGGCTTACATTGCAATTTGGCACAGTGATTTTGCAAGTGCTCTTGTTGGTTCTCATTGATGAAAAACTTGTTGAAGTTGTATTTTTGGAAGCTAATTCTACGCCAGATAGTATTTGTATCTCTGCCATTTTTCTCAAAAGTTACAGCTAATGTTATCCTGAAAGCACTCCCATAGACTTACATTGCAATTTGGCACAGTGATTTTGCAAGTGCTCTTGTTGCTTCACATTGATGAAAAACTTGTTGAAGGTGTAGTGTTTGAAGCTAATTCTAACGCCATGTAGAATTTGTATCCCTGACAACTTTCTCAAAAGTTACAGAAAATGTTAACCTGAAAGCACTCCCTTAGACTTACATTGCAATTTGGCACAATGACTTTGCACTTGTTCTTGTTGTTTCTCATTGATGAAAAACTTGTTGAAAGTGTATTTTGGAAGCTAATTCTAAGGCCAGATAGTATTTGTATTTCTGCCTACTTTTTCAAAAGTTACAGCTAATGTTAACCTGAAAGCACTCCCGTAGGCTTACATTGCAATTTGGCACAGTGATTTTGCAAGTGCTCTTGTTGCTTCTCATTGATGAAAAACTTGTTGAAGGTGTAGTGTTTAGGGATGTCGCAGACTGTTCACCGGCGAACTTGTTCGCAGCGAACATCGGCTGTTCGCGCTCGACGAATGTTCGCGAACGTCGCACGACGTTCGCCATTTTGGGTTCGCCTTACCCGGCGCTTTTTTTTGACCTCTCACCCCAGACCAGCAGATACATGGCAGCCAATCAGGAAGCTCTCCCTCCTGGACCACCCCCACACCCCCTGGACCACTCCCCTTCCATATATAAACTGAAGCCCTGCAGCGTTTTTTCATTCTGCCGGTGTGTGCTTGCAAGAGCTAGTGTAGGGAGAGAGCTGTTACTGATTTCACTGATTTCTTTGAGGGACAGTTGATAGTAAGTTTGCTGGCTAGTAATCTACTTGATACTGCTCTGTATTGGAGGGACAGAAGTCTGCAGGGATTTGAGGGACATTTTAGGGGTAGCTTTGCTGGCTAGTAATCTACCTTCTACTGCAGTGCTCTGTATGTAGCTGCCTGCTGTGGGCACTGATCTCTTCTGATCTCATCTGCTGACTGCTGTAATAACCCAATAGTCCTTGTAAGGACTGCTTTTATTTTCTTTTTTGTTTTTTTACTTTGCTAGTTGCTACTATAAGCCCAGTGCTATTAGTCTAGCAGTGTTGGGGAGTGGGACTGGTGTGCTACTGTGCTGCTCCTAGTAGTTCAGCAGCACCAACCCGAGAAAAATATTTTTTTTAATATACATATATTTTTTTTTCTTTTACTTATCTTACTGTTCTTTAACTGTGTACAGTGCTGTTGCTGTTCTTCATAGTAGTGCACCAATAGTAGTGCACTTGCAGGCATTATTTGCTCAGTGTGTTCTTCATTTTCAAACAACAACCATCTAGCTGTGTGAGCTTGTTCACATTCTGTCTAAATATCAATAATAATACCGTCTCTAGAAACACCACCCGAGTGACGTTTTTCAGGCAGCAATAATATATTCCGTATCCACTGCTGTAGTAGTGTATACGTTAACCTTGTAGGCATTATTTGCTCAGTGTGTTCTTCATTTTCAAACAACAACCATCTAGCTGTGTGAGCTTGTTCACATTCTGTCTAAATATCAATAATAATACCGTCTCTAGAAACACCACCCGAGTGACGTTTTTCAGGCAGCAATAATATATTCCGTATCCACTGCTGTAGTAGTGTATACGTTAACCTTGTAGGCATTATTTGCTCAGTGTGTTCTTCATTTTCAAACAACAACCATCTAGCTGTGTGAGCTTGTTCACATTCTGTCTAAATATCAATAATAATACCGTCTCTAGAAACACCACCCGAGTGACGTTTTTCAGGCAGCAATAATATATTCCGTATCCACTGCTGTAGTAGTGTATACGTTAACCTTGTAGGCATTATTTGCTCAGTGTGTTCTTCATTTTCAAACAACAACCATCTAGCTGTGTGAGCTTGTTCACATTCTGTCTAAATATCAATAATAATACCGTCTCTAGAAACACCACCCGAGTGACGTTTTTCAGGCAGCAATAATATATTCCGTATCCACTGCTGTAGTAGTGTATACGTTAACCTTGTAGGCATTATTTGCTCAGTGTGTTCTTCATTTTCAAACAACAACCATCTAGCTGTGTGAGCTTGTTCACATTCTGTCTAAATATCAATAATAGTACCGTCTCTAGAAACACACCCGAGTGACATTTTTCAGGCAGCAATAATATATTCCGTATCCACTGCTGTAGTAGTGTATACGTTAACCTTGTAGGCATTATTTGCTCAGTATGTTCTTCATTTTCAAACAACAACCATCTAGCTGTGTGAGCTTGTTAACATTCTGTCTAAATATCAATAATAATACCGTCTCTAGAAACACCACCCGAGTGACGTTTTTCAGGCAGCAATAATATATTCCGTATCCACTGCTGTAGTAGTGTATACGTTAACCTTGTAGGCATTATTTGCTCAGTGTGTTCTTCATTTTCAAACAACAACCATCTAGCTGTGTGAGCTTGTTCACATTCTGTCTAAATATCAATAATAGTACCGTCTCTAGAAACACCACCCGAGTGACGTTTTTCAGGCAGCAATAATATATTCCGTATCCACTGCTGTAGTAGTGTATACGTTAACCTTGTAGGCATTATTTGCTCAGTGTGTTCTTCATTTTCAAACAACAACCATCTAGCTGTGTGAGCTTGTTCACATTCTGTCTAAATATCAATAATAGTACCGTCTCTAGAAACACCACCCGAGTGACGTTTTTCAGGCAGCAATAATATATTCCGTATCCACTGCTGTAGTAGTGTATACGTTAACCTTGTAGGCATTATTTGCTCAGTGTGTTCTTCATTTTCAAACAACTCCCATCTAGCTGTGTGAGCTTGTTCACATTCTGTCTAAATATCAATAATAGTACCATCTCTAGAAACACCACCCGAGTGACGTTTTTCAGGCAGCAATAATATATTCCGTATCCACTGCTGTAGTAGTGTATACGTTGACCTTGTAGGCCTTGTTTGCCCAGTGTGTTCTTCTTCTTTATTTTCAAACCACTGCCACTTAGCTGTGTGAGCTTGTTCACATTCTGTCTAAATATCAATAATAATACCGTCTCTAGAAACACCACCCGAGTGACGTTTTTCAGGCAGCAATAATATATTCCGTATCCACTGCTGTAGTAGTGTATACGTTGACCTTGTAGGCCTTGCTTGCCCAGTGTGTTCTTCTTCTTCATTTTCAAACCACTGCCACTTAGCTGTGTGAGCTTGTTCACATTCTGTCTAAATATCAATAATAATACCGTCTCTAGAAACACCACCCGAGTGACGTTTTTCAGGCAGCAATAATATATTCCGTATCCACTGCTGTAGTAGTGTATACGTTGACCTTGTAGGCCTTGTTTGCCCAGTGTGTTCTTCTTCTTCATTTTCAAACAACTCCCATCTAGCTGTGTGAGCTTGTTCACATTCTGTCTAAATATCAATAATAATACCGTCTCTAGAAACACCACCCGAGTGACGTTTTTCAGGCAGCAATAATATATTCCGTATCCACTGCTGTAGTAGTGTATACGTTGACCTTGTAGGCCTTGTTTGCCCAGTGTGTTCTTCTTCTTCATTTTCAAACAACTCCCATCTAGCTGTGTGAGCTTGTTCACATTCTGTCTAAATATCAATAATAATACCGTCTCTAGAAACACCACCTGAGTTGTTGTTGTTGTTGTTTTAAAAATAATGCCAGGCAAAGGCAGGCCGCCACGCAGAGGCACTAGGGGCCGTGCTGCTATGCTATCCTGTGGCCCTAGGAAATTGCCCAGTTTTAAAAAGGCAATGACCCTGAACTCCCAAAATGCTGAAGAGGTAGTTGACTGGCTTACACAGCACACCCCATCCTCTACCATTTCTAACTTTACCACAACATCCTCATCCTCCACTGCTATGGGCACCCCACGTAACACTTCCTCCACCACCGGCGCCCCTTCTTCACTGGAGTCAGAGGAGTTATTTTCACATGAGTTTCTTGAACTGAGTGATGCGCAACCATTATTGGCAGAAGAAGATGAAGGAGATGAGGACGTTACACCAGATTTAATTCTGGCAGAGAACACAACAGAGATGGACATAATGAGTGATGACGAGGAGGTCCCCGCTGCTGCTTCCTTCTGTGAGCTGTTAGAAGAAATTGATGCATCTGAGGAGAATGAGGATGAGGAGATTGATGTTTTATGGGTGCCCAGTAGAAGAGAGCAAGAGGAGGATAGTTCAGATGGAGAGACGGAGAGTCAGAGAGGCAGGAGGAGAATAAGACTTAGAAGAAGCAGGGAGGACAGCTCGCAGGGAACAGTAGGGCAACAACATGTATCGGCACCTGTGGTCAGCCGGCCAACGCACCCGCCATTGCCGCCAACGCCGCCGACTTCTACTGTTACCGCCAGATTGCCAGCCTCAAAAAGGTCAGCAGTGTGGGATTTTTTTAATGTGTGTGCCTCTGACAAAAGCGTTGTCATTTGCAATGAGTGCAGTCAGAAACTGAGTCTTGGGAAGCCCAACAGCCACATAGGTACAACTTCTATGCGAAGGCACATGAACGGCAAGCACAAAGCACTTTGGGAGCAACACCTCAAAGGCAACAGGCAAACTAAAAGCCACCCTCCTTCTGGTCCAGCATCTTACTGCTCTACCTCTGCTGTCCTTCACCCGTCTGAACCACCCTCCACTCCGCCTTCCACCTTGACCACCAGTTCCCATTCCCAGTCATCTGCCCCCAGCCAAGTTTCTGTGAGGGCCATGTTTGAGCGTAAGAAGCCAATGTCTGCGAGTCACCCCCTTGCCCGGCGTCTGACAGCTGGCTTGTCCGCACTCTTAGCCCGCCAGCTTTTACCATACCAGCTGGTGGACTCTGAGGCCTTCCGCAAATTTGTAGCAATTGGGACACCGCAGTGGAAGGTACCCAGCCGCAATTTTTTTTCAAAAAAGGGAATACCACACCTGTACCACCATGTGCAGAGCCAAGTCACCGCATCTCTGTCACTTAGTGTTGGGCCAAAGGTCCATATGACTACTGACGCATGGTCCTCCAAGCATGGTCAGGGCAGGTATGTCACCTACACTGCCCACTGGGTGAACTTGGTAATGGCTGGGAAGCAGGGAATGTGTAGCTCAACAACGACAGTGGAGTTGGTGTCACCGCCACGGATTGCACGCGGTTCTGCCACCACCTCTACTCTTCCTTCGCTCTCTACCTCGTCTTCTTCCTCTTCTTCGTCCTCTGCTGCTGGGTCCTCCTCCTCCACACCTGTGCACCCCCAGCTCCCCCTAGGCTATTCGACGTGCCAGGTACGCCGTTGTCATGCTGGTCTTGGGGATGACGTGCCTGGAAAGCAAAAACCATACCGGATCTGTACTCCTGTCATCTCTGCAGTCACAGGCCGATCGGTGGCTGACCCCACACCAACTGAAGATCGGAAAAGTGGTGTGTGACAATGGAAGCAATCTGTTGGCAGCACTGAGACTGGGCAATTTAACACATGTGCCCTCCATGGCACATGTTCTGAATTTAATAGTACAACGTTTTGTCTCAAAGTACCCAGGATTCCAGGACGTTCTCAGGCAGTCCAGGAAGGTGTCGGCCCATTTCAGACGGTCCTACACAGCCATGGCACGCCTTGCTGACATTCAGCAGCGGTACAACATGCCAGTCAGGCGTTTGATTTGCGACAGCCAGACTCGCTGGAATTCAACGCTCCTCATGTTGGAACGTCTGCTGCAACAACAAAGAGCCGTCAACGAATACCTGTTTGAACTGGGTGGTAGGACTGGATCTGCAGAGCTGGGGATTTTTTTACCCCGTTACTGGGTGCTTATGCGCGATGCCTGCAGGCTCATGCGCCCTTTTGAAGAGGTTACAAATATGGTCAGTCGCACCGAAGGCACCATCAGCGACCTAATACCCTTTGCTTTCTTCCTGGAGCGTGCCGTGCGACGAGTGACAGATGAGGCTGTAGACCAGCGGGACGAGGCACGATTTCTGGTCGGAATCACCAGAACGAACCCAGGCACCTGCTGCAACGCAGGGAGAGGTGTCAGAAGTGGAGTCAGAGGAGGAAGGTGGCTTTGTGGAGGAGGAGGACCAACAGGAGCAGGCTTCCCAGGGGGCTAGTGGTGACCTTTTGGGGACCCCTGGTCTTGTACGTGGCTGGGGGGAGGAGACCGTGGATGATGCAGTCCTTGATAACGAGGAAGCGGAGATGGATACCTCTGCATCCAACCTTGTGAGAATGGGGTCTTTCATGCTGTCATGCCTGTTGAAGGACCCCCGTATCAAGAGGCTTAAGGAGAAGGACCTGTACTGGGTCGCGACTCTACTAGACCCTCGGTACAAGCATAAAGTGGCAGAAATGTTACCAACATACCACAAGTCTGAAAGGATGCTGCATTTAGAAACCAGCCTGCAAAACATGTTGTACAATGCTTTTAAGGGTGATGTCACTTCAGGAACTCATCAACATTCCAGGGGCAGAGGTGCCAGTAATCCTGCCACGAGCGCACCTGCAAGGACAAAGCACTTTGGCCACTCTGTAACGTCAGACATGCAAATGTTTTTCAATCCAAGGCAGCGGCAGAACCGTTCGGGATCCACCCTCAAAGAACGCCTCGACCGGCAGGTAGCGGACTACCTGGCATTAACTGCAGATATCGACACTCTGAGGAGCGATGAACCCCTGGACTACTGGGTGCGCAGGCTTGATCTGTGGCCAGAGCTGTCACAATTTGCCATGAACCTCTTGTCTTGCCCCGCCTCAAGTGTCCTCTCAGAAAGGACCTTCAGTGCAGCAGGAGGGATTGTAACTGAGAAGAGAACTCGCCTAGGTCACAAAAGTGTGGATTACCTGACCTTTATTAAAATGAATGAGGGGTGGATCTCGGAGGGTTACTGCACGCCGGAAGACTTGTGCTGAGTTTCTGATTCTGACTCCCCATGCAGCTGTCCTTCTCTGCACGCCTCATGACTCCACATACAGCTGTCCTTTAGCGTCCTCCTCCCTCCACCACCGTTACAAACTAGGGTGCAAACCCTACTGGTTTAATTTGAATCCAGGTAAATCCTGAGTTTTTCTGGCCTCTGTGCTTCAGTGGCTGTGACAAAAAAATGAATATTTTCAGCATTTATATGGCATATTTTTTCTGGCAACTGTGCTTCAGTGGCTGCGACCAAAAAAAACAGAATATTTTCAGCATTTATATGGCATATTTTTTCTGGCCTCTGTGCTTCAGTGGCTGCGACCAAAAAAAACAGAATATTTTCAGCATTTATATGGCATATTTTTTCTGGCCTCTGTGCTTCAGTGGCTGTGACAAAAAAATGAATATTTTCAGCATTTATATGGCATATTTTTTCTGGCCTCTGTGCTTCAGTGGCTGCGACCAAAAAAATTGAATATTTTCAGCATTTATATGGCATATTTTTTCTGGCCTCTGTGCTTCAGTGTCTGCGACAAAAATTTTTTATATTGTTAGCATTTATATGGCATATTTTTCCTGGCCTCTGTGCTGCAGTGGCTGCGACCAAAAAAAATTAATATTGTTTGCATTTATATGGCATATTTTTTCTGGCCTCTGTGCTGCAGTGGCTGCGACAAAAAAAAATTAATATTGTTTGCATTTATATGGCATATTTTTTCTGGCCTCTGTGCTGCAGTGGCTGCGACAAAAAAAAATTAATATTTTCAGCATTTATATGGCATATTTTTTCTGGCCTCTGTGCTTCAGTGGCTGCGACAAAAAAAAGATAATTTTTCAGGAAAGTACACATGCCTAATTTTTCAGGGTTCTGCAACAGTGGCAAAATCGCATCTTTTATGGTCACCGCAGGTGATCAATAAAGTAGACCAAAACTGGGCCCACACTGCAGAATCAGTGTTTTTCGGTTCACTTCACTGTACATTGAATTACCTCTGCCTGACCGTGCACGTGCGCACAAGCACGGTGACTGCTAAACACACCACTACAGAAATATTGCCACCAACAGGACGAACATCCTGGAGGTGACAAGCAACTAGTAATTAAAAACTATTATTTGCTCACTTGACGGTATCATTCATTAAAGCTCTTTGCGTCTTTTTGCGTTGCAGTAAGCACCGCGTTTCGTCTTTGCGTGTGAACAGGCTGTAACCTTTACACGACTTGATTGGCATGTAGACGCCGGACGTTTTAAAGCATTTTATTACACAGGTTTAGAAATGTAGTGTGATTTCTGCCCTTTACAGCACAAAACGCAGCGCTGTGTCAACAATGGATTTTTTAGAAACATTTTTGCCCTTGATCCCCCTCTGGAATGGCACTGTCCAGGTCGTTGCACCCTTTAAACAACTTTAAAATCATTTTTCTGGCCAGAAATGTCTTTTCTAGCTTTTAAAATTCGCCTTCCCATTGAAGTCTATGGGGTTCGCGACGTTCGCGAACCGTTCGCATTTTTGACGCAAGTTCGCGAATATGTTCGCGAACTTTTTTCCCGACGTTCGCTACATCCCTAGTAGTGTTTGAAGCTAATTCTAACGCCATGTAGTATTTGTATCCCTCACAACTTTCTCAGCAAACGTTAACCTGAAAGCACTCCCTTAGACTTACATTGCAATTTGGCACAATGATTTTGCACTTGTTCTTGTTGTTTCTCATTGATGAAAAACTAGTTGAAAGTGTATTTTTGGAAGCTAATTCTAATGCCAGAAAGTATTTGTATCTCTGCCAACTTTCTCAAAAGTTACAGCTAATGTTAACCCGAAAGCACTCCCATAGGCTTACATCGCAATTTGGCACAATGATTTTGCACTTGTTCTTGTTGTTTCTCGTTGAAGAAAAACTTCTTGAAAGTGTATTTTTGGAAGCTATTTCTAACGCCATATAGTATTTGTATCCCTGCCAACTTTCTCAAAAGTTACAGCTAATGTTAACCTGAAAGAACTCCCATAGACTTACATTGCATTTTGGCACAGTGATTTTGCAAGTGCTCTTGATGCTTCTAATTGATGAAAAACTTGTTGAAGGTGTAGTGTTTGAAGCTAATTCTATTGCCATATAGTATTTGTATCTCTGACAACTCTCTCAAAAGTTACAGCAAATGTTAACCTGAAAGCACTCCCATAGACTTACATTGCAATTTGGCACTGTGATTTTGCACTTGTTCTTGTTGTTTCTCGTTGATGAAAAACTTGTTGAAGGTGTAGTGTTTGAAGCTAATTCTAACACCATATAGTATTTGTATCTCTGACAACTTTCTCAAAAGTTACAGCTAATGTTAACGTGAAAGCACTCCCTTAGGCTTACATTGCAATTTGGCACATTGATTTTGCAAGTGCTCTTGTTGCTTCTCATTGATGAAAAACATGTTGAAGGTGTAGTGTTTGAAGCTAATTCTAACGCCATATAGTATTTGTATCTCTGACAACTTTCTCAAAAGTTACAGCAAATGTTAACCTGAAAGCACTCCCATAGACTTACATTGCAATTTGGCACAATGATTTTGCACTTGTTCTTGTTTGTTCTCATTGATGAAAAACTTGTTGAAAGTGTATTTTTGGAAGCTAATTCTAACGCCATATAGTATTTGTATCCCTGATAACTTTCTCAAAAGTTACAGCTAAAGTTAACCTGAAAGCACTCCCCTAGTGTCAGGCCCTTACCATTTGTGCAAGTCCGTGCGTTCCAGCGTGCGTTCCAGCGTCATCATGGAGGACGCGCGTCGACGCGGGTGCGCGTCCGTCGCGACGTAATGACGCCGACGCAAGCGCGCCAAACGTGCGCAGCGTCTGACGCCGGCGCTGGTATTTCTTTCCGCTCCGAATTCCTCTCAGTGCTCGGACATCGCTCTAAGCTGTTGTTAAGAAGCCTTTGAATTATTCAACTTGAAATACTGGTTTTGACCCTTGCTACTGCTTTCGACTCTTCTTCTGTGACAACCCTTGGAACCTCGCTGGATCTTCTGACTCCCTGTTGCCGACTTCTGCTTCTCGTTTGACCACGCCTTTGCTTGAACCCTGGTGCCTCGCTGAACTGATTTCCTGTTGCCAAACCCTTGCCTGCCTCTGATTACGGTCTGTGGTTAACCCTTGCTTGACTGTTGCTTTTGAACCTCTGCCTGCTTATAACTAAGTCGTGTTTAATTTGACCGAATTGAACCTGTTTACTTGCTGGCAATCCTACTTCTGTCTTCACTTCGCTACTGGGAAACACCAACTCCTGTGGCATTAAACCGCTGTGCCATTATCAACGTACTGTTGTATCCTGCATCTTCGCTCACGGTACATCCCGGCACAAGACTCTACACTTCACTAGCCACAGGCTCCCATACTACACCCCCATTGGTCTCCCTAGTCCCCAGCCAAGGGTGTATTAGTGGGGGAGCCGTAAGGGTTGCCTTTGTACCACGCCAGCTCCAGCTTCTTCTCATCCGTGGTTCCGCCTGGTTCGGTAAGTCTGACAGTATGTCCGAGCCCTATCAACATGAACCACTGGAGGAAGCTGGCATTCTAGAGACTTTGTCCCAGCAAATGTCGGTTTTGACCAGAGCTGTACAAGATTTGCAAGGTGGTTACCAGGACCTCCGTGCCCGCTT
Organism: Xenopus petersii; assembly: GCA_038501925.1. Taxonomy (NCBI): domain Eukaryota; kingdom Metazoa; phylum Chordata; class Amphibia; order Anura; family Pipidae; genus Xenopus; species Xenopus petersii. The sequence goes on along the minus strand of CM076679.1, from coordinate 30,178,912 downwards.
AACCGATCTTCCTGCTGATGAGGCTGGGGCATCCTCTCCCGGACGTCTGGAGCCGAAGATTTGTTTACCAGAGAGATTTGGTGGGGATCGCAAGCAATTTCGGTCCTTTCTAAATAGCTGCAAATTGTTGTTTGCTATGAAGCCTAGAACCTATCCCGATGAAAAAGTCAAGGTGGGAGCAGTCATTTCTTTTCTGCAAGGCGAACCCCAAACTTGGACACATCGCCTGCTAGAATTGAATAGTCCCCTCCTGAAAGATGTAGAGACTTTCTTTGCCACTATGGCATCTTTATATGATGATCCGCAGCGTCCAGAGACCGCAGAAGCTGCCTTACATGCCCTTACACAGGGGAAACGTCCAGTGGAGGACTATGCGGCTGAATTCCGAAGATGGGCGGTCGACACGACTTGGAACGAGTCTGCCCTCAGACACCATTACCGAGTGGGGCTCTCAACTCAGTTAAAGGATGAGCTGGCTCGAGTAGGTGTTCCAGTGGCTTTAGATGAACTAATTCTACTCACCATTCAACTCGACAGACGCCTAAGAGAAAGAAGTGCTGAGAAGTCTCCTTCATCTGTATCTCCTGTATCCTGGATGGTCCCAAGGGCACCCCTTCTGGGTACCTCGGTTGCTCCTCCCTCTGTTTCAGCAGCCGAGCCAATGCAACTTGGTTTGACTCGTCCCAGCTTGACTCCGGAGGAAAGGCTAAAGAGAAGACGCCTGAATTTGTGTCTTTATTGTGGTGCTGCTGGACATTTGCTGCGGACTTGTCCCCTTCGTCCTGATGGTAACATTTTTTCTACAGACTGTGGTACTAAAGTTTCTGTTCAGTCTAAAGATACACACATTTCTCTTTTGCTCTCTCTGCAGTGGACAAGAAGACGAGTGCAAGTCTCGGCGATCATTGATTCTGGGGCTAGTGGTTGCTTCATCGATTCTACCTTTGCCCGCAAGCATGACATTCCTTTGCGCCCTAAATCCAGATTAGTGATGGTTCGGATGGCGGACGGCTCACCCCTCAGTTCTGGACCTGTTTCTCTAGAGACTGAACCTCTAAATGTGTCAATAAACGGGTCACATCATGAAATCCTTAGTTTTGACGTGGTTCCTTCGCCTCTGTTTCCAGTTATTATTGGGCTACCGTGGTTAAGGGTTCATAACCCATTTATTGACTGGGGCTCTGGAAAGTTATCTTTGTCTTCTTCCTTTTGTGTTAAGAATTGTGTCCAAGTGAAGCCATCCTCTCCTCAGCAAGCCTTAGTTTGTGTGACCAAAGATAATCGAGACATATTAACTTTGATTCCAGCTGCGTATCATGAATTCTTAGACGTTTTTAATGAAGAACAAGCTGACATTCTTCCTCCTCACCGGCCTTACGATTGCCCTATTGACTTGTTACCTGGTTCACCCATTCCATTTGGTCGCATTTTTCCCCTTTCTGAACCTGAGCTTAAGGTATTACAAGAGTACATTGATGCAAACCTCGAAAAAGGGTTTATCAGACCCTCTACTTCTCCAGCTGGGGCAGGAATTTTTTTCGTGGAGAAGAAAGACAAGTCATTGCGCCCCTGCATTGATTATCGGGAACTGAATAAGGTCACTATCAAGAACAGGTACCCGCTTCCCCTTATTCATGAACTTTTCCAGAGATTACGTTCTGCAACTATTTTTTCGAAACTAGATTTGAAAGGGGCCTACAACTTGATTCGTGTGAGAGAAGGGGATGAATGGAAGACGGCTTTCCGAACTCGATATGGACACTACGAGTATCTGGTTATGCCGTTTGGGTTGTGTAACGCGCCCGCAACGTTCCAACACTTCATTAACGACATTTTTCGGGACATCTTGGACTCTTATGTTGTGGCATATTTAGATGACATTTTAATCTATTCTTCCTCTTTAGAAGAACACCGCAGACATATGCGGGAGGTTTTTCTTCGTCTTCGTGCACACTCTCTGGTGGTTAAAGCAGAAAAATGTGTGTTTGAGAAAGAACAAATTGAATTCCTGGGCTTTGTCATCTCTACTGGTGGTGTGGTCATGGATGCAAAGAAGGTTTCAGCTATCCTGGATTGGCCAATTCCAAAGGATCGCAAAGCAGTTCAGAGATTCATTGGGTTTTCCAACTTTTATCGTAAGTTTATACGAAATTTTTCTGGTATCATCAAACCTCTTACTGACCTTACCAAACAAAAGATTAAGTTTCAGTGGTCGGTGGCGGCACAATCAGCCTTTGATCGCCTGAAGGAAGCGTTCACCTCAGCTCCAATTCTCGTTCATCCGGAACCATCTCTTCCTTTCATTGTAGAAGTGGATGCATCAGAAGTAGCAGTGGGAGCTGTCCTATCTCAACGATCTATTCCACAAGGGTCGTTACATCCAGTAGCCTTCTTTTCAAGGAAATTGTCAGGAACGGAACAAAACTATGATGTGGCTGACAGAGAATTATTATCGATCAAGTGGGCCTTAGAAGAATGGAGGCACTTTCTGGAAGGTGCGGCGCATCCAGTTTTGGTTCTTACCGACCATAAGAATTTAGAGTACTTACGCTCCGCCAAAAGACTCAGACCTAGACAAGCTCGTTGGGCACTTTTCTTTTCACGTTTTCAGCTCCACATAACCTATCGTCCGGGATCAAAGAACATTAAAGCTGATGCACTGTCTCGGATGTTTTCGCAAGAGTCCTCCCAGTCTTTTGAAGCCGACCCGGTTCTTCAGCCAAAATTTTTTCTTTTACTGCAGAATTCTTTTCTTCAAAGAGTGAGAGAATGTTGTACGCCGAATTCTATTCCCAGTAACCCGATATTAATAGCCCAAGATGGGTTGTTTTATTTCAAGAACAGACTTTTTGTGCCATCGACTCTCAGGGTAGAAGCTTTAAGTTTGGTTCATGATCTTCCACTCGCAGGACATTCTGGGTTTCGTAAAACTCTTGATTTGGCACGACGTCATTTCTGGTGGCCCACGTTGGGAAGCGATTGTGCAAAATTTGTACGCTCCTGTGAGATCTGTGCTAGATGCAAAGGAATCTCCTCCAAACCTTTAGGTCTCCTTCATCCTCTACCTGTGCCAGATCGTCCCTGGAGCTCAATTTCAATGGATTTTATCACAGATCTTCCACATTCTGAAGGTTGTTCTGTTATATTTGTAGTCGTTGATAGACTGTCCAAGATGGCTCATTTTGTTCCCCTCTCTAGCATTCCTTCAGCTTCTGCATTGGCCAAGACGTTTATTCAAGAGATCGTTCGCTTGCATGGAATTCCGAAGAACATCGTCTCAGATAGAGGGGTGCAGTTTACATCAAGATTTTGGCAAGCACTATGTGAAGGTTTACGCATTGACCTATCCTTTTCTTCTGGTTATCATCCCCAAACGAATGGCCAGACAGAGAGGACGAATCAGACGCTAGAACAATACCTGCGATGTTTTTCGTCTTTTCTTCAAGATGATTGGTTCTCACTCCTTCCTCTAGCAGAATTTGCCTACAACAATTCCATTCACTCCTCCACCAAACAGTCTCCTTTTTTTGCCAATTTTGGGTTTCACCCAACGATGATTCCCGGGATTTGTCAGGCGGTTTCAGTTCCGGCGGCTCAAGAGAGACTTCAGTTTTTATCATCTAACATTGAGACCATTCGCCAAAATCTGCAAAAGGCTCAGTCAAACTATAAATTCTTCGCTGACAAGAAGAGAGCTCCGGATCCAGGATTTAAGGTGGGGGACAAGGTTTGGCTTTCAACTAATAACCTCAAGATTAGTTGTCCTTCTAGAAAACTGGCCCAACGTTTCATTGGTCCTTTTAAGATCATTCAGAAAATTAATGCTGTTGCTTTCAAACTTGCTCTTCCAGAATCCTTGAAGGTTCATCCTGTGTTTCATACAGCATTACTAAAACCTGTGGTTCCGAACCAGTTTGTGGGGAGAAAATCTTTTGCTCCTGATCCTGTTGTCATTTCAGATCACGAGGAATATGAAGTTGAATCCATTCTGGACTCCAGGGTTAGAGGCAAGAAGCTTCAATACCTAATTAAATGGAAAGGGTATGGGCTAGAAGAAAATTCGTGGGAACCCGCTTCACATCTTCATGCTGCTGACCTTGTAAAAGATTTCCATCGAAAATTTCCAGCCAAGCCCTCTCAAATTCACGTCCAGAGGCCGCTCCTAAGGGGGGGGCAATGTCAGGCCCTTACCGTTTGCGCAAGTCCGAATTGAACGAATTGAACCTGTTTACTTGCTGGCAATCCTACTTCTGTCTTCACTTCGCTACTGGGAAACACCAACTCCTGTGGCATTAAACCGCTGTGCCATTATCAACGTACTGTTGTATCCTGCATCTTCGCTCACGGTACATCCCGGCACAAGACTCTACACTTCACTAGCCACAGGCTCCCATACTACACCCCCATTGGTCTCCCTAGTCCCCAGCCAAGGGTGTATTAGTGGGGGAGCCGTAAGGGTTGCCTTTGTACCACGCCAGCTCCAGCTTCTTCTCATCCGTGGTTCCGCCTGGTTCGGTAAGTCTGACACCTAGACTTACATTGTAATTTGGCACAGTGATTTTGCAAGTGCTCTTGTTGCTTCTCATTGATGAAAAACTTGTTGAAGGTGTAGTGTTTGAAGCTAATTCTAATGCCATGTAGTATTTGTATCCCTGACAACTTTCTCAAAAGTTACAGCAAACGTTAACCTGAAAGCACTCCCTTAGACTTACATTGCAATTTGGCACAATGATTTTGCACTTGTTCTTGTTGTTTCTCATTGATGAAAAACTGGTTGAAAGTGTATTTTTGGAAGCTAATTCTAATGCCAGATAGTATTTGTATCCCTGCCAACTTTCTCAAAAGTTACAGCTAATGTTAACCTGAAAGAACTCCAATAGACTTACATTGCATTTTGGCACAGTGATTTTGCAAGTGCTCTTGATGCTTCTAATTGATGAAAAACTTGTTGAAGGTATAGTGTTTGAAGCTAATTCTAACGCCATATAGTATTTGTATCCCTGACAACTTTCTCAAAAGTCCCAGCAAATCTTTAGCTGAAATCACTCCCGTAGACTTACATTGCATTTTGGCACAATGATTTTGCACTTGTTCTTGTTGTTTCTCATTGATAAAAAACTTGTTGAAAGTGTATTTTTGGAAGCTTATTCTAACCCCAGATAGTATTTGTATCCCTGCCAACTTTCTCAAAAGTTACAGCAAATGTTAACCTGAAATCATTCCCATAGACTTACATTGCATTTTGGCACAATGATTTTGCACGTGTTCTTGTTGTTTCTCATTGATGAAAAACTTGTTGAAATTGTATTTTTGGAAGCTAATTCTAACGCCATATAGTATTTGTATCCCTGCCACCTTTCTCAAAAGTTACATCAGATGTTAACTTGAAATCACTCCCTTAGACTTACATTGCATTTTGGCACAATGATTTTGCACTTGTTCTTGTTGTTTTTCGTTGAAGAAAAACTTGTTGAAAGTGTATTTTTCGAAGCTAATTCTAACGCCATATAGTATTTGTATCTCTGACAACTTTCTCAAAAGTTACAGCTAATGTTAACCTGAAATCATTCCCATAGACTTACATTGCATTTTCGCACAATGATTTTGCACGTGTTCTTGTTGTTTCTCATTGATGAAAAACTTGTTGAAATTGTATTTTTGGAAGCTAATTCTAACGCCATATAGTATTTGTATCTCTGACAACTTTCTCAAAAGTTACAGCAAATGTTAACCTGAAAGCACTCCCATAGACTTACATTGCAATTTGGCACAGTGATTTTGCACTTGTTCTTGTTGTTTCTCGTTGATGAAAAACTTGTTGAAGGTGTAGTGTTTGAAGCTAATTCTAACGCCATATAGTATTTGTATCTCTGACAACTTTCTCAAAAGTTACAGCTAATGTTAACGTGAAAGCACTCCCATAGGCTTACATTGCAATTTGGCACATTGATTTTGCAAGTGCTCTTGTTGCTTCTCATTGATGAAAAACATGTTGAAGGTGTAGTGTTTGAAGCTAATTCTAACGCCATATAGTATTTGTATCTCTGACAGCTTTCTCAAAAGTTACAGCAAATGTTAACCTGAAAGCACTCCCATAGACTTACATTGCAATTTGGCACAATGATTTTGCACTTGTTCTTGTTGTTTCTCATTGATGAAAAACTAGTTTAAAGTGTATTTTTGGAAGCTAATTCTAATGCCAGATAGTATTTGTATCTCTGCCAACTTTCTCAAAAGTTATAGCTAATGTTAACCTGAAAGCACTCCCATAGACTTACATCGCAATTTGGCACAATGATTTTGCACTTGTTCTTGTTGTTTCTCGTTGAAGAAAAACTTCTTGAAAGTGTATTTTTGGAAGCTAATTCTAACGCCATATAGTATTTGTATCCCTGCCAACTTTCTCAAAAGTTACAGCTAATGTTAACCTGAAAGAACTCCCATAGACTTACATTGCATTTTGGCACAGTGATTTTGCAAGTGCTCTTGATGCTTCTAATTGATGAAAAACTTGTTGAAGGTATAGTGTTTGAAGCTAATTCTAACGCCATATAGTATTTGTATCCCTGACAACTTTCTCAAAAGTCACAGCAAATCTTTAGGTGAAATCACTCCCGTAGACTTACATTGCATTTTGGCACAATGATTTTGCACGTGTTCTTGTTGTTTCTCATTGATGAAAAACTTGTTGAAATTGTATTTTTGGAAGCTAATTCTAACGCCATATAGTATTTGTATCCCTGCCACCTTTCTCAAAAGTTACATCAGATGTTAACTTGAAATCACTCCCATAGACTTACATTGCATTTTGGCACAATGATTTTGCACTTGTTCTTGTTGTTTTTCGTTGAAGAAAAACTTGTTGAAAGTGTATTTTTCGAAGCTAATTCTAACGCCATATAGTATTTGTATCTCTGACAACTTTCTCAAAAGTTACAGCTAATGTTAACCTGAAATCATTCCCATAGACTTACATTGCATTTTCGCACAATGATTTTGCACGTGTTCTTGTTGTTTCTCATTGATGAAAAACTTGTTGAAATTGTATTTTTGGAAGCTAATTCTAACGCCATATAGTATTTGTATCTCTGACAACTTTCTCAAAAGTTACAGCAAATGTTAACCTGAAAGCACTCCCATAGACTTACATTGCAATTTGGCACAGTGATTTTGCACTTGTTCTTGTTGATTCTCGTTGATGAAAAACTTGTTGAAGGTGTAGTGTTTGAAGCTAATTCTAATGCCATATAGTATTTGTATCTCTGACAACTTTCTCAAAAGTTACAGCTAATGTTAACGTGAAAGCACTCCCATAGGCTTACATTGCAATTTGGCACAGTGATTTTGCAAGTGCTCTTGTTGCTTCTCATTGATGAAAAACATGTTGAAGGTGTAGTGTTTGAAGCTAATTCTAACGCCATATAGTATTTGTATCTCTGACAACTTTCTCAAAAGTTACAGCAAATGTTAACCTGAAAGCACTCCCATAGACTTACATTGCAATTTGGCACAATGATTTTGCACTTGTTCTTGTTGTTTCTCATTGATGAAAAACTTGTTGAAAGTGTATTTTTGGAAGCTAATTCTAACGCCATATAGTATTTGTATCCCTGATAACTTTCTCAAAAGTTACAGCTAAAGTTAACCTGAAAGCACTCCCCTAGACTTACATTGTAATTTGGCACAGTGATTTTGCAAGTGCTCTTGTTCCTTCTCATTGATGATAAACTTGTTGAAGGTGTAGTGTTTGAAGCTAATTCTAACGCCATATAGTATTTGTATCTCTGACAACTTTCTCAAAAGTTATAGCTAATATTAACGTGAAAGCACTCCCATAGGCTTACGTTTTCAATAATTTTTATTGGAGTTTTTTCTTTTTAAAACATATACCTAAGCAGGCATTAAGTGGCAAATAAGTATGAGAAGTTTATAATAATAATGATATGACAAAATAAAAAAGTGGACAAATGATACAAAATTGCATAAATTTACCTCTTATAGTGGTTACAGAAATCAAAATAAAACATTTCAAAACTTCTATTCATATCAAATTTCAATTTAGGAATAATCAGCTGTTGTTTCTGTTTAATATTCTTTAAATTTACTCTTAAAAGTCAGAGTATTCCACTTTAATGCTATAGTGACTATGAAGTATAAGTAAAATTAAGAAGTTTAAGATCTAGAAAACTCTATTATAAAACCAAGGAACTCTAATTTTGATCTTGAAACCGTTTTTCCTTATCTTGTAATCTATTTATACAAAATAAACATTATAAATTATAAATTATTCCAGGAGTGGCAAGGTGTTTTGTTGTACAATCACTTTTCTATTGTTACCACATTGTGGTGGCTGCATAGTGATCCAATGATAGATATGAACATTAGTTTGAGTATATGCATATAAATCCAATATCCATAATAATAGGATGTGTTAAACATTAAACTAAATTGCTAATATAACCAACTAACTAATCTAATCTATTTTACACTGTTGTCCCATAAAATCTTCCAGAGCACTGAGATATAAACTTACACATGTTGTTCAGAATGTCCAGGACTGATCTTGGAGAGGTCAAATAATCCTATTTTTATTTTTGTGAGAGAGTTTGATCATCTCAAAACTCCATGAGTTTCGATTTTTTATACACAGTAGGCCAAAGACTAGCCCTCCCCAGGAAAGACTTCAAACTGTCGCATCTGATTGACCAGGATTTCTCTGTTAAAAGATTTGACTCCACTATTCTAAGAATTTTTCCAATTGTTGGAATAATTGAGGATTTCCAATTTGCAGCTAATTGATTCCTGGTTACTATAAAAATATGATTGAAAATCAGTCTCTCCTGAGGTGGCAAATCCCTGGTTCCCAAATGTAATAGTGCCATACTGGATGGGATGGATTGAAGTGACATAGGGAGCTGTTTGAGGAAGGCCTCAATATCATCTCTAAGCTCTTTAAGTTTAGCGCAATCCCAAAGAATATGACCAATGGTACCCGTCTGGCTACACCCTCTCCAACACAGGGGTGATGACTTCATATCGAATTTAGAAATTTTTTCGGGTGTCATATACCACTGCCAAATGTTTTTAAGTAGACCTTCATGATGGTTTACACAATGAGATTATTTCCTCACGGATCTAACAGTCAGTTCCCAGTCTTCCATGTCTATTTCAGAGTTAAAATAATCCTGCCACTTATTCAATTGCCATTTAGGGGCTAGTTCTTTCATGGTCAACAATGCTCTATAAAAAATTGATGTACCTTTTAAGTGGGAACCTTCTGGTTGGATTATTTTGTTGATTTGCGGAGTTAAAGTGATTGGATTATATTGATGGTTAGTTAGGAATTTACTTATTTTAGCATATAAGGGTTTATCTGATAGTGGTATGTCATATACTGATGTTAGGTATTCAAAAGGTCTAATCCCAGAGTCCTCCAGCAAGTCCTCTATATTTGTTATACCCGCAGCAACCCAGTCATCTAGGTTTATATTCTTAATAACGGTATATAAGGCAATCAAAGGAGTATCAGATGTTATAGATAAGATGTCTCCTTTACATAATTTCATCATCTCCTTACAAAGTCTGAGAGTGTTAGCTGTTATAGGATTTTGAATGTTCTGTTGAACCTTCCAAGCCAATCTAGATTTCATAAATAGCTTATAAGATTTGTATGGAAGTTGTTCTTCCTCTATAAAAAACCATTGTTTTGTGCTGTCTTCATTCCAGATTGATCTAGATTGGTCCAGAATGGTTGCCTTGTAATATAATTCAATGTTTGGTACACTTAGTCCTAAGTTGGAGGTATGAGATGTTAATATCTTGCTGGAGAATCTGGATTTTCTGTTCATTAAAACAAATTGATTAAGATGTTTTTGGAATGTATTGAAGAAAGTTTGGGGGACTCTTATTGGTAGGTTCCTGAATAGGTACAGAAGCTGCGGTAAAACCATCATCTTAAAGGCAGCAGCTCTACCTAACCAAGAATACTCCATTTTAGCAAGTGCTTCTAATTTGATTTTGAATTTTGTTAGCCAAGGGCTGTAATTTTCTCTATATAATTGAGCTAATGTAGGGGTTAATTGAATACCTAGGTATTTTATGGACTTCTCATTCCAAGAGTAGCCGCAGGATTTCTTAAGAGTTTCTTTAATTTTTTGGGAGACATGGCATGGGAGGATGACTGTTTTTTTCTGATTTAATTTGTAAAAGGAAATTTGAGAGAAATTATTGAGTTCTATGTTTACATTTGGCAGTGAAACTAATGGTTTTTGAAGGTATAAGATGACATCATCTGCATATAGGCCTAATTTGGTATTTGACCTTCCTAATTTTATACCATAAATTTGGGAGTTAGCTCTTATTTTTTGGGCTAAGGGTTCTAAAGTCAAATTAAAAATTATTGGGGAGAGTGGGCAGCCCTGACGAGTACCACCTTAGCAGAAGGTTGAGTATATAGAGCCCGGATCGCCTTGTGAAGAAAACCAGGAATGCCAAACTTAACAAGTACCCTAGACAAGTACAACCAGTTGACCCTGTCGAACGCCTTTTCCGCATCTAGAGAAACAAGGAGGGTAGGCATCCGACAGAGCCCAATTTTGTGCACTAAAGCAAGGACCTTTCGAGTGCCATCACTAGTAGTTCTGCCTTTGGTAAATCCTACCTGATCCGGGTGAATAAGTTGAGGTATTAAGGGGGCTAATCTATTAGCTATTACTCGGGCATATATTTTGATATCTTTGTTTAATAAGGAAATTGGTCTATAACTACTTGTGTCTGATGGGTCTTTATCTTCCTTCGGAATAGTTATGATTAATGCTGATAATGATTCTTTGGGGAAAATATCTTTGGTTACTTCTTCATTAAACATATTTGTAAGAGGCTTTGATAATATACTTATAAATTTATTAAAGTAATCATTAATAAAACCATTGGGTCCAGGGGCTTTATCTCTTTTAAGAGAGCTAATGGCAGATTCAATTTCCTGTTGACAGAAAGGAACTGCCAAAGATTTTTACTCAAGATCAGACAATGAGGGTAGATTAACTTTATCTAAGTAATCATCTATTTCTTGGGTCGATGGGATATAAGTGTCTGGGTCCTTTTCTTAATTATAAAGGTCTTCATAATAGGTGGCTAGTGCGTCCACTATGTCTTTGGGATGGTGTGCTTCTATCTTAGTTTTGGGGTGTTTCATTTTAACTATTCTTTGATAAACTCTTTTCCCTTTGATTTTTCTGGCCATTGCTTTACCTGCTCTGTTATTATCATAATACCAATTTTCCTTGAGTATTGTCTGCCATTTGTCGTATTGGTAATACATGTTATCTGCCAGTTCCTGTCTGGTCTCTTCTAATTTTTGAATAAGATCTGTCTTTTTATTGATGAGTATATCCCTCTCTAGGGATTTAATTTTACTTAAAAGGAGGTTAGTGTTTTCCCTTATCTTTTTTTTGTGGATGGCACTCTGTTTCATTATGACTCCTCTAATAAAAGCTTTGTGTGCATTCCAGAGAGTTGTTTTGGAAACTTCTTTGGTATCATTACGCTCAAAATATTCTATTAATTCTTTTTTAATAAGGGGGAAAGTGTGCTCAGAATTTAAAATAAATTTTTTCAATTTCCAAATATTTGGTTGTAGAGGTGAATTTTGAAGTTGAATTTTAACACTAATGGGAGAATGATCCGACCAACTTCTGGGGTTTATCTCAATACTGGAGACCAGTGGTAGGGAAAACCTGTCAGTCAAACAATAATCAATGCGAGTGAAGGACTTATGGATCGGTGAGTAGTAAGTGAATTGTTTCTCTTTAGGGTGTATACATCTCCAAGTATCGAATAGCTCAAATTGGATCAGAGCTGGTTTCAGAATAGAGTGAGTTTTCCTAGTTTTGGAGGTGCAGTCAGACTGAGGGTCAACTACTGAATTCAGATCTCCTGATATAAATAAGTAACCTTTAGTAAAGGTGGATATTTTTCTAAATTTTTTGTTGAGAAATTTCATTTGATGGGAGTTTGGAGTGTATAGGTTCACAAATGTAAAATCTTGGGCATTAATTGTACCAGTAATCATCACCATTCTTCCATCTTCACTAGCAAAAGTTTCCCCTACCACTAGCTCCAGTGTATCTCTGACAGCTATACATACCCCAGCTTTCTTCTTATTATTTTTCAAAGTGGAATGGTATATTTTAGAAAATTGATGAATTTTAAGTTTCCCTGCTGCAATTTTATTTAAATGTGTCTCTTGTAAACAAATAATGTCAGCATTTTCTTCTTTTACCAACTTTTGTAGTAGATACCTCTTTCTATAAGAATTTAACCCTCTCACGTTAATCGAAAGAAGTTTACATTCCTGAAACATGTTTATCTAAACAGTGATATTGTAAACAAACCAAACCAATATATTAACCTCACCCAAGTCAGTCTGGGGACATCATTTTGACATTCGCACATCTCAGCTCTGATTTGAGAAAAAAAGGTTAGTTGGGACAACAGCCTGAAAAACTTAAAGGAACAATGAATTAACAAGAAAAGAAGTGGCGTACAAAATGGCATCCGGTTCTACCTATTGTAACTACAACTTGATGAAAAATTAGCTCAGTCCAGTGAGAAGAAAAAAAAGAGAAAAAGAAAAAGAAGAAAAACAGTTTCAAAAATATCACAAGTAAACTTCAAATTACTGTTCAGTTCAAATGACCTATCAGGTCAGGGTCCACCATTGTGGACTTCCAGTTGGACTTTTCTCCTAAGGGAAGGTGACAAAACCCAAGGGGGAAAGTCAGAAATGGGGGGAAGAGTTTATGGCTGGGCACCCAGCAGTTCAGGTACCACCAGGAGCTTCTGCAGACTTATCTTCCTCAGATGGTGGTTGGGTGGTGTCCATTGGTTGTTGTTTGTATGGGGTTGGATGGTATATGGGTTTGTCCTTTTTTAGATCTCTGGGGACAAAGATTGGAATGTTCCACTTTGAGAGCAGCTCATGTCCCTCCTTCACGCTTCTAACAACATAGGACACTCCTTGATCCTGTATTATCAGTTTTGGTGGAAATCCCCAGGAATATTGAATGTTATTATGCCTTAGAGTGGCAGTAATCTGCAAATACTCTTGTCTTGCTTGTAAAGTGGTCTGAGATAGATCCTGGTATAATGCCAGATCCCAATATGGATCTGGGAGCTTTTTCCCTCCCCTTGTGGCGGCTAGTAGCATTTCCTTCACATGGAAAAAGTGGATTCTTGTAATCACATCTCTGGGCAGATGTTTAGCAATATGGCCAGGTTTGGGCAACCTGTGAGCCCTGTCTACAGTCATTTCACTCTCAGTCAACGCAGGGAAGGTAGATTTCAGGATATCCATTACATATCCCTTAAGCTCATCATTATGAACAGTTTCAGGGACCCCTCTGATTTTAACGTTATTCCTCCTATTCCTGTCCTCCCCGTCAGCTATCTTCTCCTTCATCCATCTATTCTCGTTCATAAACTCCTTGTGGGCATCAACTAATTCGTTATGTGCCGTTGTCATTTCTGCAATCCTATTCTCCAACTTGGAGATTCTCTGGTCTGTTTCACTTGCAAAGTTTGACATTTGTGTCACCAGAGATTGCATATCCCCCCATATCTCCGCCATGGGGGGCTTCCTGGATTGCTTTTAGTAGCTTTTCTGGGTGTTTTCAGCAGAGAGCTACAGCCTCAGGCAGCCATTCAGCTTCGCTCCAGGCCATGCCCCCCCTCCCATAGGCTTACATTGCAATTTGGCACAGTGATTTTGCACTTGTTCTTGTTGTTTCTCATTGATGAAAAACTTGTTGAAAGTGTATTTTTGGATGCTAATGCTAACGCCATATAGTATTTGTATTCCTGACAACTTTCTCAAAAGTTACAGCTAATGTTAATATGAAAGCACTCCCATAGGCTTACATTGCAATTTGGCATATTGATTTTGCAAGTGCTCTTGTTGCTTCTCATTGATGAAAAACATGTTGAAGGTGTAGTGTTTGAAGCTAATTCTAACGCCATATAGTATTTGTATCTCTGACAACTTTCTCAAAAGTTACAGCAAATGTGAACCTGAAAGCACTCCCGTAGTCTTACATTGCAATTTGGCACAATGATTTTGCACTTGTTCTTGTTGTTTCTAATTTATGAAAAACTTGTTGAAAGTCTATTTTTGAATGCTAATTCTAACGACATATAGTATTTGTATTTCTGACAACTTTCTCAAAAGTTACAGCAAATGTTAACCTGAAAGCACTCCCATAGACTTACATTGCAATTTGGCACAGTGATTTTGCACTTGTTCTTGTTGTTTCTCGTTGATGAAAAACTTGTTGAAGGTGTAGTGTTTGAAGCTAATTCTAACGTCATATAGTATTTGTATCTCTGACAACTTTCTCAAAAGTTACAGCAAATGTTAACCTGAAAGCACTCCCATAGACTTACATTGCAATTTGGCACAGTGATTTTGCAAATGCTCTTGTTGCTTCTCATTGATGAAAAACTTGTTGAAGGTGTAGTGTTTGAAGCTAATTCTAACGCCATATAGTATTTGTATCTCTGACAACTTTCTCAAAAGTTACAGCAAATGTTAACCTGAAAGCACTCCCATAGAATTACATTGCAATTTGGCACAATGATTTTGCACTTGTTCTTGTTATTTCTCGTTGATGAAAAACTTGTTGAAGGTGTAGTGTTTTAAGCTAATTCTAACGACATATAGTATTTGTATCTCTGACAACTTTCTCAAAAGTTACAGCAAATGTTAACCTGAAAGCACTCCCATAGACTTACATTGCAATTTGGCACAGTGATTTTGCACTTGTTCTTGTTGTTTCTCGTTGATGAAAAACTTGTTGAAGGTGTAGTGTTTGAAGCTAATTCTAACGCCATATAGTATTTGTATCTCTGACAACTTTCTCAAAAGTTACAGCAAATGTTAACCTGAAAGCACTCCCATAGACTTACATTGCAATTTGGCACAGTGATTTTGCAAGTGCTCTTGTTGCTTCTCATTGATGAAAAACTTGTTGAAGGTGTAGTGTTTGAAGCTAATTCTAACACCATATAGTATTTGTATCTCTGACAACTTTCTCAAAAGTTACAGCAAATGTTAACCTGAAAGCACTCCCATAGACTTACATTGCAATTTGGCACAATGATTTTGCACTTGTTCTTGTTATTTCTCGTTGATGAAAAACTTGTTGAAGGTGTAGTGTTTTAAGCTAATTCTAACGCCATATAGTATTTGTATCTCTGACAACTTTCTCAAAAGTTACAGCAAATGTTAACCTGAAAGCACTCCCATAGACTTACATTGCAATTTGGCACAGTGATTTTGCAAGTGCTCTTGTTGCTTCTCATTGATGAAAAACTTGTTGAAGGTGTAGTGTTTGAAGCTAATTCTAACGCCATATAGTATTTGTATCGCTGACAATTTTCTCAAAAGTTACAGCAAATGTTAACCTGACAGCACTCCCATAGACTTACATTGCAATTTGGCACAGTGATTTTGCAAGTGCTCTTGTTGCTTCTCATTGATGAAAAACTTGTTGAAAGTGTAGTGTTTGAAGCTAATTCTAACGCCATATAGTATTTGTATCTCTGACAACTTTCTCAAAAGTTACAGCAAATGTGAACCTGAAAGCACTCCCGTAGTCTTACATTGCAATTTGGCACAATGATTTTGCACTTGTTCTTGTTGTTTCTAATTGATGAAAAACTTGTTGAAAGTCTATTTTTGAATGCTAAATCTAACGCCATATAGTATTTGTATCTCTAACAACTTTCTCAAAAGTTACAGCAAATGTTAACCTGAAAGCACTCCCATAGACTTACATTGCAATTTGGCACAGTGATTTTGCAAGTGCTCTTGTTGCTTCTCATTGATGAATAACTTGTTGAAGGTGTAGTGTTTGAAGCTAATTCTAACGCCATATAGTATTTGTATCTCTGACAACTTTCTCAAAAGTTACAGCAAATGTTAACCTGAAAGCACTCCCATAGACTTACATTGCAATTTGGCACAGTGATTTTGCACTTGTTCTTGTTGTTTCTCATTGATGAAAAACTTGTTGAATGTGTAGTGTTTGAAGCTAACTCTAACGCCATATAGTATTTGTATCTCTGACAACTTTCTCAAAAGTTACAGCAAATGTTAACCTGAAAGCACTCCCATAGACTTACATTGCAATTGGGCACAGTGATTTTGCACTTGTTCTTGTTGTTTCTCGTTGATGAAAAACTTGTTGAAGGTGTAGTGTTTGAAGCTAATTCTAACGCCATATAGTATTTGTATCTCTGACAACTTTCTCAAAAGTTACAGCAAATGTTAACCTGAAAGCACTTCCATAGACTTACATTGCAATTTGGCACAGTGATTTTGCACTTGTTCTTGTTGTTTCTCGTTGATGAAAAACTTGTTGAAGGTGTAGTGTTTGAAGCTAATTCTAACGCCATATAGTATTTGTATCTCTGACAACTTTCTCAAAAGTTACAGCAAATGTTAACCTGAAAGCACTCCCATACACTTACATTGCAATTTGGTACAGTGATTTTGCAAGTGCTCTTGTTGTTTCTAATTGATGAAAAACTTGTTGAAAGTCTATTTTTGAATGCTAATTCTAACGCCATATAGTATTTGTATCTCTAACAACTTTCTCAAAAGTTACAGCAAATGTTAACCTGAAAGCACTCCCATAGACTTACATTGCAATTTGGCACAGTGATTTTGCAAGTGCTCTTGTTGCTTCTCATTGATGAATAACTTGTTGAAGGTGTAGTGTTTGAAGCTAATTCTAACGCCATATAGTATTTGTATCTCTGACAACTTTCTCAAAAGTTACAGCAAATGTTAACCTGAAAGCACTCCCATAGACTTACATTGCAATTTGGCACAGTGATTTTGCACTTGTTCTTGTTGTTTCTCATTGATGAAAAACTTGTTGAAGGTGTAGTGTTTGAAGCTAACTCTAACGCCATATAGTATTTGTATCTCTGACAACTTTCTCAAAAGTTACAGCAAATGTTAACCTGAAAGCACTCCCATAGACTTACATTGCAATTGGGCACAGTGATTTTGCACATGTTCTTGTTGTTTCTCGTTGATGAAAAACTTGTTGAAGGTGTAGTGTTTGAAGCTAATTCTAACGCCATATAGTATTTGTATCTCTGATAAACTTTCTCAAAAGTTACAGCAAATGTTAACCTGAAAGCACTTCCATAGACTTACATTGCAATTTGGCACAGTGATTTTGCACTTGTTCTTGTTGTTTCTCGTTGATGAAAAACTTGTTGAAAGTGTAGTGTTTGAAGCTAATTCTAACGCCATATAGTATTTGTATCTCTGACAACTTTCTCAAAAGTTACAGCAAATGTTAACCTGAAAGCACTCCCCTAGACTTACATTGCAATTTGGCACAGTGATTTTGCACTTGTTCTTGTTGTTTCTCGTTGATGAAAAACTTGTTGAAGGTGTAGTGTTTGAAGCTAATTCTAATGCCATATAGTATTTGTATCTCTGCCAACTTTCTCAAAAGTTACAGCAAATGTTAACCTGAAAGCACTCCCATAGACTTACATTGCAATTTGGCACAGTGATTTTGCACTTGTTCTTGTTGTTTCTCGTTGATGAAAAACTTGTTGAAGGTGTAGTGTTTGAAGCTAATTCTAATGCCATATAGTATTTGTATCTCTGACAACTTTCTCAAAAGTTACAGCAAATGTTAACCTGAAAGCACTCCCATAGACTTACATTGCAATTTGGCACAGTGATTTTGCAAGTGCTCTTGTTGCTTCTCATTGATGAAAAACGTGTTGAAGGTGTAGTTTTTGAAGCTAATTCTAACGCCATATAGTATTTGTATCTCTGACAACTTTCTCAAAAGTTACAGCAAATGTTAACCTGAAAGCACTCCCATAGACTTACATTGCAATTTGGCACAGTGATTTTGCACTTGTTCTTGTTGTTTCTCGTTGATGAAAAACTTGTTGAAGGTGTAGTGTTTGAAGCTAATTCTAACGCCATATAGTATTTGTATCTCTGCCAACTTTCTCAAAAGTTACAGCAAATGTTAACCTGAAAGCACTCCCATAGACTTACACTGCAATTTGGCACAGTGATTTTGCAAGTGCTCTTGTTGCTTCTCATTGATGAAAAACGTGTTGAAGGTGTAGTTTTTGAAGCTAATTCTAACGCTATATAGTATTTGTATCTCTGACAACTTTCTCAAAAGTTACAGCAAATGTTAACCTGAAAGCACTCCCATAGACTTACATTGCAATTTGGCACAGTGATTTTGCACTTGTTCTTGTTGTTTCTCGTTGATGAAAAACTTGTTGAAGGTGTAGTGTTTGAAGCTAATTCTAACGCCATATAGTATTTGTATCTCTGACAACTTTCTCAAAAGTTACAGCAAATGTTAACCTGAAAGCACTCCCATAGACTTACATTGCAATTTGGCACAGTGATTTTGCAAGTGCTCTTGTTGCTTCTCATTGATGAAAAACGTGTTGAAGGTGTAGTTTTTGAAGCTAATTCTAACGCCATATAGTATTTGTATCTCTGACAACTTTCTCAAAAGTTACAGCAAATGTTAACCTGAAAGCATTCCCATAGACTTACATTGCAATTTGGCACAGTGATTTTGCAAATGCTCTTGTTGCTTCTCATTGATGAAAAACTTGTTGAAGGTGTAGTGTTTGAAGCTAATTCTAACGCCATATAGTATTTGTATCTCTGACAACTTTCTCAAAAGTTACAGCAAATGTTAACCTGAAAGCACTCCCATAGAATTACATTGCAATTTGGCACAATGATTTTGCACTTGTTCTTGTTATTTCTCGTTGATGAAAAACTTGTTGAAGGTGTAGTGTTTTAAGCTAATTCTAACGACATATAGTATTTGTATCTCTGACAACTTTCTCAAAAGTTACAGCAAATGTTAACCTGAAAGCACTCCCATAGACTTACATTGCAATTTGGCACAGTGATTTTGCACTTGTTCTTGTTGTTTCTCGTTGATGAAAAACTTGTTGAAGGTGTAGTGTTTGAAGCTAATTCTAACGCCATATAGTATTTGTATCTCTGACAACTTTCTCAAAAGTTACAGCAAATGTTAACCTGAAAGCACTCCCATAGACTTACATTGCAATTTGGCACAGTGATTTTGCAAGTGCTCTTGTTGCTTCTCATTGATGAAAAACTTGTTGAAGGTGTAGTGTTTGAAGCTAATTCTAACACCATATAGTATTTGTATCTCTGACAACTTTCTCAAAAGTTACAGCAAATGTTAACCTGAAAGCACTCCCATAGACTTACATTGCAATTTGGCACAATGATTTTGCACTTGTTCTTGTTATTTCTCGTTGATGAAAAACTTGTTGAAGGTGTAGTGTTTTAAGCTAATTCTAACGCCATATAGTATTTGTATCTCTGACAACTTTCTCAAAAGTTACAGCAAATGTTAACCTGAAAGCACTCCCATAGACTTACATTGCAATTTGGCACAGTGATTTTGCAAGTGCTCTTGTTGCTTCTCATTGATGAAAAACTTGTTGAAGGTGTAGTGTTTGAAGCTAATTCTAACGCCATATAGTATTTGTATCGCTGACAATTTTCTCAAAAGTTACAGCAAATGTTAACCTGACAGCACTCCCATAGACTTACATTGCAATTTGGCACAGTGATTTTGCAAGTGCTCTTGTTGCTTCTCATTGATGAAAAACTTGTTGAAAGTGTAGTGTTTGAAGCTAATTCTAACGCCATATAGTATTTGTATCTCTGACAACTTTCTCAAAAGTTACAGCAAATGTGAACCTGAAAGCACTCCCGTAGTCTTACATTGCAATTTGGCACAATGATTTTGCACTTGTTCTTGTTGTTTCTAATTGATGAAAAACTTGTTGAAAGTCTATTTTTGAATGCTAAATCTAACGCCATATAGTATTTGTATCTCTAACAACTTTCTCAAAAGTTACAGCAAATGTTAACCTGAAAGCACTCCCATAGACTTACATTGCAATTTGGCACAGTGATTTTGCAAGTGCTCTTGTTGCTTCTCATTGATGAATAACTTGTTGAAGGTGTAGTGTTTGAAGCTAATTCTAACGCCATATAGTATTTGTATCTCTGACAACTTTCTCAAAAGTTACAGCAAATGTTAACCTGAAAGCACTCCCATAGACTTACATTGCAATTTGGCACAGTGATTTTGCACTTGTTCTTGTTGTTTCTCATTGATGAAAAACTTGTTGAATGTGTAGTGTTTGAAGCTAACTCTAACGCCATATAGTATTTGTATCTCTGACAACTTTCTCAAAAGTTACAGCAAATGTTAACCTGAAAGCACTCCCATAGACTTACATTGCAATTGGGCACAGTGATTTTGCACTTGTTCTTGTTGTTTCTCGTTGATGAAAAACTTGTTGAAGGTGTAGTGTTTGAAGCTAATTCTAACGCCATATAGTATTTGTATCTCTGACAACTTTCTCAAAAGTTACAGCAAATGTTAACCTGAAAGCACTTCCATAGACTTACATTGCAATTTGGCACAGTGATTTTGCACTTGTTCTTGTTGTTTCTCGTTGATGAAAAACTTGTTGAAGGTGTAGTGTTTGAAGCTAATTCTAACGCCATATAGTATTTGTATCTCTGACAACTTTCTCAAAAGTTACAGCAAATGTTAACCTGAAAGCACTCCCATACACTTACATTGCAATTTGGTACAGTGATTTTGCAAGTGCTCTTGTTGTTTCTAATTGATGAAAAACTTGTTGAAAGTCTATTTTTGAATGCTAATTCTAACGCCATATAGTATTTGTATCTCTAACAACTTTCTCAAAAGTTACAGCAAATGTTAACCTGAAAGCACTCCCATAGACTTACATTGCAATTTGGCACAGTGATTTTGCAAGTGCTCTTGTTGCTTCTCATTGATGAATAACTTGTTGAAGGTGTAGTGTTTGAAGCTAATTCTAACGCCATATAGTATTTGTATCTCTGACAACTTTCTCAAAAGTTACAGCAAATGTTAACCTGAAAGCACTCCCATAGACTTACATTGCAATTTGGCACAGTGATTTTGCACTTGTTCTTGTTGTTTCTCATTGATGAAAAACTTGTTGAAGGTGTAGTGTTTGAAGCTAACTCTAACGCCATATAGTATTTGTATCTCTGACAACTTTCTCAAAAGTTACAGCAAATGTTAACCTGAAAGCACTCCCATAGACTTACATTGCAATTGGGCACAGTGATTTTGCACATGTTCTTGTTGTTTCTCGTTGATGAAAAACTTGTTGAAGGTGTAGTGTTTGAAGCTAATTCTAACGCCATATAGTATTTGTATCTCTGATAAACTTTCTCAAAAGTTACAGCAAATGTTAACCTGAAAGCACTTCCATAGACTTACATTGCAATTTGGCACAGTGATTTTGCACTTGTTCTTGTTGTTTCTCGTTGATGAAAAACTTGTTGAAAGTGTAGTGTTTGAAGCTAATTCTAACGCCATATAGTATTTGTATCTCTGACAACTTTCTCAAAAGTTACAGCAAATGTTAACCTGAAAGCACTCCCCTAGACTTACATTGCAATTTGGCACAGTGATTTTGCACTTGTTCTTGTTGTTTCTCGTTGATGAAAAACTTGTTGAAGGTGTAGTGTTTGAAGCTAATTCTAATGCCATATAGTATTTGTATCTCTGCCAACTTTCTCAAAAGTTACAGCAAATGTTAACCTGAAAGCACTCCCATAGACTTACATTGCAATTTGGCACAGTGATTTTGCACTTGTTCTTGTTGTTTCTCGTTGATGAAAAACTTGTTGAAGGTGTAGTGTTTGAAGCTAATTCTAATGCCATATAGTATTTGTATCTCTGACAACTTTCTCAAAAGTTACAGCAAATGTTAACCTGAAAGCACTCCCATAGACTTACATTGCAATTTGGCACAGTGATTTTGCAAGTGCTCTTGTTGCTTCTCATTGATGAAAAACGTGTTGAAGGTGTAGTTTTTGAAGCTAATTCTAACGCCATATAGTATTTGTATCTCTGACAACTTTCTCAAAAGTTACAGCAAATGTTAACCTGAAAGCACTCCCATAGACTTACATTGCAATTTGGCACAGTGATTTTGCACTTGTTCTTGTTGTTTCTCGTTGATGAAAAACTTGTTGAAGGTGTAGTGTTTGAAGCTAATTCTAACGCCATATAGTATTTGTATCTCTGCCAACTTTCTCAAAAGTTACAGCAAATGTTAACCTGAAAGCACTCCCATAGACTTACACTGCAATTTGGCACAGTGATTTTGCAAGTGCTCTTGTTGCTTCTCATTGATGAAAAACGTGTTGAAGGTGTAGTTTTTGAAGCTAATTCTAACGCTATATAGTATTTGTATCTCTGACAACTTTCTCAAAAGTTACAGCAAATGTTAACCTGAAAGCACTCCCATAGACTTACATTGCAATTTGGCACAGTGATTTTGCACTTGTTCTTGTTGTTTCTCGTTGATGAAAAACTTGTTGAAGGTGTAGTGTTTGAAGCTAATTCTAACGCCATATAGTATTTGTATCTCTGACAACTTTCTCAAAAGTTACAGCAAATGTTAACCTGAAAGCACTCCCATAGACTTACATTGCAATTTGGCACAGTGATTTTGCAAGTGCTCTTGTTGCTTCTCATTGATGAAAAACGTGTTGAAGGTGTAGTTTTTGAAGCTAATTCTAACGCCATATAGTATTTGTATCTCTGACAACTTTCTCAAAAGTTACAGCAAATGTTAACCTGAAAGCATTCCCATAGACTTACATTGCAATTTGGCACAGTGATTTTGCACTTGTTCTTGTTGTTTCTCGTTGATGAAAAAGTTGTTGAAGGTGTAGTGTTTGAAGCTTATTCTAACGCCATATAGTATTTGTATCTCTGACAACTTTCTCAAAAGTTACAGCAAATGTTAACCTGAAAGCACTCCCATAGACTTACATTGCAATTTGGCACAGTGATTTTGCACTTGTTCTTGTTGTTTCTCGTTGATGAAAAACTTGTTGAAGGTGTAGTGTTTGAAGCTAATTCTAACGCCATATAGTATTTGTATCTCTGACAACTTTCTCAAAAGTTACAGCAAATGTTAACCTGAAAGCACTCCCATAGACTTACATTGCAATTTGGCACAGTGATTTTGCAAGTGCTCTTGTTGCTTCTCATTGATGAAAAACTTGTTGAAGGTGTAGTGTTTGAAGCTAATTCTAACGCCATATAGTATTTGTATCTCTGACAACTTTCTCAAAAGTTACAGCAAATGTTAACCTGAAAGCACTCCCATAGACTTACATTGCAATTTGGCACAGTTATTTTGCAAGTGCTCTTGTTGCTTCTCATTGATGAAAAACGTGTTGAAGGTGTAGTGTTTGAAGCTAATTCTAATGCCATATAGTATTTGTATCTCTGACAACTTTCTCAAAAGTTACAGCAAATGTTAACCTGAAAGCACTCCCATAGACTTACATTGCAATTTGGCACAGTGATTTTGCACTTGTTCTTGTTGTTTCTCGTTGATGAAAAACTTGTTGAAGGTGTAGTGTTTGAAGCCAATTCTAATGCCATATAGTATTTGTATCTCTGGCAACTTTCTCAAAAGTTACAGCAAATGTTAACCTGAAAGCACTCCCATAGACTTACATTGCAATTTGGCACAGTGATTTTGCAAGTGCTCTTGTTGCTTCTCATTGATGAAAAACGTGTTGAAGGTGTAGTTTTTGAAGCTAATTCTAACGCCATATAGTATTTGTATCTCTGACAACTTTCTCAAAAGTTACAGCAAATGTTAACCTGAAAGCACTCCCATAGACTTACATTGCAATTTGGCACAGTGATTTTGCACTTGTTCTTGTTGTTTCTCGTTGATGAAAAACTTGTTGAAGGTGTAGTGTTTGAAGCTAATTCTAACGCCATATAGTATTTGTATCTCTGCCAACTTTCTCAAAAGTTACAGCAAATGTTAACCTGAAAGCACTCCCATAGACTTACACTGCAATTTGGCACAGTGATTTTGCAAGTGCTCTTGTTGCTTCTCATTGATGAAAAACGTGTTGAAGGTGTAGTTTTTGAAGCTAATTCTAACGCTATATAGTATTTGTATCTCTGACAACTTTCTCAAAAGTTACAGCAAATGTTAACCTGAAAGCACTCCCATAGACTTACATTGCAATTTGGCACAGTGATTTTGCACTTGTTCTTGTTGTTTCTCGTTGATGAAAAACTTGTTGAAGGTGTAGTGTTTGAAGCTAATTCTAACGCCATATAGTATTTGTATCTCTGACAACTTTCTCAAAAGTTACAGCAAATGTTAACCTGAAAGCACTCCCATAGACTTACATTGCAATTTGGCACAGTGATTTTGCAAGTGCTCTTGTTGCTTCTCATTGATGAAAAACGTGTTGAAGGTGTAGTTTTTGAAGCTAATTCTAACGCCATATAGTATTTGTATCTCTGACAACTTTCTCAAAAGTTACAGCAAATGTTAACCTGAAAGCATTCCCATAGACTTACATTGCAATTTGGAACAGTGATTTTGCACTTGTTCTTGTTGTTTCTCGTTGATGAAAAAGTTGTTGAAGGTGTAGTGTTTGAAGCTAATTCTAACGCCATATAGTATTTGTATCTCTGACAACTGTCTCAAAAGTTACAGCAAATGTTAACCTGAAAGCACTCCCATAGACTTACATTGCAATTTGGCACAGTGATTTTGCACTTGTTCTTGTTGTTTCTCGTTGATGAAAAACTTGTTGAAGGTGTAGTGTTTGAAGCTAATTCTAACGCCATATAGTATTTGTATCTCTGACAACTTTCTCAAAAGTTACAGCAAATGTTAACCTGAAAGCACTCCCATAGACTTACATTGCAATTTGGCACAGTGATTTTGCAAGTGCTCTTGTTGCTTCTCATTGATGAAAAACTTGTTGAAGGTGTAGTGTTTGAAGCTAATTCTAACGCCATATAGTATTTGTATCTCTGCCAACTTTCTCAAAAGTTACAGCAAATGTTAACCTGAAAGCACTCCCATACACTTACACTGCAATTTGGCACAGTGATTTTGCAAGTGCTCTTGTTGCTTCTCATTGATGAAAAACGTGTTGAAGGTGTAGTTTTTGAAGCTAATTCTAACGCCATATAGTATTTGTATCTCTGACAACTTTCTCAAAAGTTACAGCAAATGTTAACCTGAAAGCACTCCCATAGACTTACTTTGCAATTTGGCACAGTGATTTTGCACTTGTTCTTGTTGTTTCTCGTTGATGAAAAACTTGTTGAAGGTGTAGTGTTTGAAGCTAATTCTAACGCCATATAGTATTTGTATCTCTGACAACTTTCTCAAAAGTTACAGCAAATGTTAACCTGAAAGCACTCCCATAGACTTACATTGCAATTTGGCACAGTGATTTTGCACTTGTTCTTGTTGTTTCTCGTTGATGAAAAACTTGTTGAAGGTGTAGTGTTTGAAGCTAATTCTAACGCCATATAGTATTTGTATCTCTGACAACTTTCTCAAAAGTTACAGCAAATAACCTGAAAGCACTCCCATAGACTTACATTGCAATTTGGCACAGTGATTTTGCAAGTGCTCTTGTTGCTTCTCATTGATGAAAAACTTGTTGAAGGTGTAGTGTTTGAAGCTAATTCTAACGCCATATAGTATTTGTATCGCTGACAATTTTCTCAAAAGTTACAGCAAATGTTAACCTGACAGCACTCCCATAGACTTACATTGCAATTTGGCACAGTGATTTTGCAAGTGCTCTTGTTGCTTCTCATTGATGAAAAACTTGTTGAAAGTGTAGTGTTTGAAGCTAATTCTAACGCCATATAGTATTTGTATCTCTGACAACTTTCTCAAAAGTTACAGCAAATGTGAACCTGAAAGCACTCCCGTAGTCTTACATTGCAATTTGGCACAATGATTTTGCACTTGTTCTTGTTGTTTCTAATTGATGAAAAACTTGTTGAAAGTCTATTTTTGAATGCTAATTCTAACGCCATATACTATTTGTATCTCTAACAACTTTCTCAAAAGTTACAGCAAATGTTAACCTGAAAGCACTCCCATAGACTTACATTGCAATTTGGCACAGTGATTTTGCAAGTGCTCTTGTTGCTTCTCATTGATGAATAACTTGTTGAAGGTGTAGTGTTTGAAGCTAATTCTAACGCCATATAGTATTTGTATCTCTGACAACTTTCTCAAAAGTTACAGCAAATGTTAACCTGAAAGCACTCCCATAGACTTACATTGCAATTTGGCACAGTGATTTTGCACTTGTTCTTGTTGTTTCTCATTGATGAAAAACTTGTTGAATGTGTAGTGTTTGAAGCTAACTCTAACGCCATATAGTATTTGTATCTCTGACAACTTTCTCAAAAGTTACAGCAAATGTTAACCTGAAAGCACTCCCATAGACTTACATTGCAATTGGGCACAGTGATTTTGCACTTGTTCTTGTTGTTTCTCGTTGATGAAAAACTTGTTGAAGGTGTAGTGTTTGAAGCTAA
This sequence comes from Xenopus petersii, assembly GCA_038501925.1. Lineage (NCBI taxonomy): Eukaryota > Metazoa > Chordata > Amphibia > Anura > Pipidae > Xenopus > Xenopus petersii. Next base: position 30,152,381 of record CM076679.1, on the reverse strand, counting down.
TTCTAACGCCATATAGTATTTGTATCTCTGACAACTTTCTCAAAAGTTACAGCAAATGTTAACCTGAAAGCACTTCCATAGACTTACATTGCAATTTGGCACAGTGATTTTGCACTTCTTCTTGTTGTTTCTCGTTGATGAAAAACTTGTTGAAGGTGTAGTGTTTGAAGCTAACTCTAACGCCATATAGTATTTGTATCTCTGACAACTTTCTCAAAAGTTACAGCAAATGTTAACCTGAAAGCACTCCCATAGACTTACATTGCAATTGGGCACAGTGATTTTGCACTTGTTCTTGTTGTTTCTCGTTGATGAAAAACTTGTTGAAGGTGTAGTGTTTGAAGCTAATTCTAACGCCATATAGTATTTGTATCTCTGACAACTTTCTCAAAAGTTACAGCAAATGTTAACCTGAAAGCACTTCCATAGACTTACATTGCAATTTGGCACAGTGATTTTGCACTTGTTCTTGTTGTTTCTCGTTGATGAAAAACTTGTTGAAGGTGTAGTGTTGGAAGCTAATTCTAACGCCATATAGTATTTGTATCTCTGACAACTTTCTCAAAAGTTACAGCAAATGTTAACCTGAAAGCACTCCCATAGACTTACATTGCAATTTGGCACAGTGATTTTGCAAGTGCTCTTGTTGCTTCTCATTGATGAAAAACGTGTTGAAGGTGTAGTTTTTGAAGCTAATTCTAACGCCATATAGTATTTGTATCTCTGACAACTTTCTCAAAAGTTACAGCAAATGTTAACCTGAAAGCACTCCCATAGACTTACATTGCAATTTGGCACAGTGATTTTCCACTTGTTCTTGTTGTTTCTCGTTGATGAAAAACTTGTTGAAGGTGTAGTGTTTGAAGCTAATTCTAACGCCATATAGTATTTGTATCTCTGACAACTTTCTCAAAAGTTACAGCAAATGTTAACCTGAAAGCACTCCCATAGACTTACATTGCAATTTGGCACAGTGATTTTGCAAGTGCTCTTGTTGCTTCTCATTGATGAAAAACGTGTTGAAGGTGTAGTTTTTGAAGCTAATTCTAACGCCATATAGTATTTGTATCTCTGACAACTTTCTCAAAAGTTACAGCAAATGTTAACCTGAAAGCATTCCCGTAGACTTACATTGCAATTTGGAACAGTGATTTTGCACTTGTTCTTGTTGTTTCTCGTTGATGAAAAAGTTGTTGAAGGTGTAGTGTTTGAAGCTAATTCTAACGCCATATAGTATTTGTATCTCTGACAACTTTCTCAAAAGTTACAGCAAATGTTAACCTGAAAGCACTCCCATAGACTTACATTGCAATTTGGCACAGTGATTTTGCACTTGTTCTTGTTGTTTCTCGTTGATGAAAAACTTGTTGAAGGTGTAGTGTTTGAAGCTAATTCTAACGCCATATAGTATTTGTATCTCTGACAACTTTCTCAAAAGTTACAGCAAATGTTAACCTGAAAGCACTCCCATAGACTTACATTGCAATTTGGCACAGTGATTTTGCAAGTGCTCTTGTTGCTTCTCATTGATGAAAAACTTGTTGAAGGTGTAGTGTTTGAAGCTAATTCTAACGCCATATAGTATTTGTATCGCTGACAATTTTCTCAAAAGTTACAGCAAATGTTAACCTGACAGCACTCCCATAGACTTACATTGCAATTTGGCACAGTGATTTTGCAAGTGCTCTTGTTGCTTCTCATTGATGAAAAACTTGTTGAAAGTGTAGTGTTTGAAGCTAATTCTAACGCCATATAGTATTTGTATCTCTGACAACTTTCTCAAAAGTTACAGCAAATGTGAACCTGAAAGCACTCCCGTAGTCTTACATTGCAATTTGGCACAATGATTTTGCACTTGTTCTTGTTGTTTCTAATTGATGAAAAACTTGTTGAAAGTCTATTTTTGAATGCTAATTCTAACGCCATATAGTATTTGTATCTCTAACAACTTTCTCAAAAGTTACAGCAAATGTTAACCTGAAAGCACTCCCATAGACTTACATTGCAATTTGGCACAGTGATTTTGCAAGTGCTCTTGTTGCTTCTCATTGATGAAAAACGTGTTGAAGGTGTAGTTTTTGAAGCTAATTCTAACGCCATATAGTATTTGTATCTCTGACAACTTTCTCAAAAGTTACAGCAAATGTTAACCTGAAAGCACTCCCATAGACTTACATTGCAATTTGGCACAGTGATTTTGCACTTGTTCTTGTTGTTTCTCGTTGATGAAAAACTTGTTGAAGGTGTAGTGTTTGAAGCTAATTCTAACGCCATATAGTATTTGTATCTCTGACAACTTTCTCAAAAGTTACAGCAAATGTTAACCTGAAAGCACTCCCATAGACTTACATTGCAATTTGGCACAGTGATTTTGCAAGTGCTCTTGTTGCTTCTCATTGATGAAAAACGTGTTGAAGGTGTAGTTTTTGAAGCTAATTCTAACGCCATATAGTATTTGTATCTCTGACAACTTTCTCAAAAGTTACAGCAAATGTTAACCTGAAAGCATTCCCATAGACTTACATTGCAATTTGGAACAGTGATTTTGCACTTGTTCTTGTTGTTTCTCGTTGATGAAAAAGTTGTTGAAGGTGTAGTGTTTGAAGCTAATTCTAACGCCATATAGTATTTGTATCTCTGACAACTTTCTCAAAAGTTACAGCAAATGTTAAACTGAAAGCACTCCCATAGACTTACATTGCAATTTGGCACAGTGATTTTGCAAGTGCTCTTGTTGCTTCTCATTGATGAAAAACGTGTTGAAGGTGTAGTGTTTGAAGCTAATTCTAACGCCATATAGTATTTGTATCTCTGCCAACTTTCTCAAAAGTTACAGCAAATGTTAACCTGAAAGCACTCCCATAGACTTACATTGCAATTTGGCACAGTGATTTTGCAAGTGCTCTTGTTGCTTCTCATTGATGAAAAACGTGTTGAAGGTGTAGTTTTTGAAGCTAATTCTAACGCCATATAGTATTTGTATCTCTGACAACTTTCTCAAAATTTACAGCAAATGTTAACCTGAAAGCACTCCCATAGACTTACATTGCAATTTGGCACAGTGATTTTGCACTTGTTCTTGTTGTTTCTCGTTGATGAAAAACTTGTTGAAGGTGTAGTGTTTGAAGCTAATTCTAACGCCATATAGTATTTGTATCTCTGACAACTTTCTCAAAAGTTACAGCAAATGTTAACCTGAAAGCACTCCCATAGACTTACATTGCAATTTGGCACAGTGATTTTGCAAGTGCTCTTGTTGCTTCTCATTGATGAAAAACTTGTTGAAAGTGTAGTGTTTGAAGCTAATTCTAACGCCATATAGTATTTGTATCTCTGACAACTTTCTCAAAAGTTACAGCAAATGTGAACCTGAAAGCACTCCCGTAGTCTTACATTGCAATTTGGCACAATGATTTTGCACTTGTTCTTGTTGTTTCTAATTGATGAAAAACTTGTTGAAAGTCTATTTTTGAATGCTAATTCTAACGCCATATAGTATTTGTATCTCTAACAACTTTCTCAAAAGTTACAGCAAATGTTAACCTGAAAGCACTCCCATAGACTTACATTGCAATTTGGCACAGTGATTTTGCAAGTGCTCTTGTTGCTTCTCATTGATGAAAAACGTGTTGAAGGTATAGTTTTTGAAGCTAATTCTAACGCCATATAGTATTTGTATCTCTGACAACTTTCTCAAAAGTTACAGCAAATGTTAACCTGAAAGCACTCCCATAGACTTACATTGCAATTTGGCACAGTGATTTTGCACTTGTTCTTGTTGTTTCTCGTTGATGAAAAACTTGTTGAAGGTGTAGTGTTTGAAGCTAATTCTAACGCCATATAGTATTTGTATCTCTGACAACTTTCTCAAAAGTTACAGCAAATGTTAACCTGAAAGCACTCCCATAGACTTACATTGCAATTTGGCACAGTGATTTTGCAAGTGCTCTTGTTGCTTCTCATTGATGAAAAACGTGTTGAAGGTGTAGTTTTTGAAGCTAATTCTAACGCCATATAGTATTTGTATCTCTGACAACTTTCTCAAAAGTTACAGCAAATGTTAACCTGAAAGCATTCCCATAGACTTACATTGCAATTTGGAACAGTGATTTTGCACTTGTTCTTGTTGTTTCTCGTTGATGAAAAAGTTGTTGAAGGTGTAGTGTTTGAAGCTAATTCTAACGCCATATAGTATTTGTATCTCTGACAACTTTCTCAAAAGTTACAGCAAATGTTAACCTGAAAGCACTCCCATAGACTTACATTGCAATTTGGCACAGTGATTTTGCACTTGTTCTTGTTGTTTCTCGTTGATGAAAAACTTGTTGAAGGTGTAGTGTTTGAAGCTAATTCTAACGCCATATAGTATTTGTATCTCTGACAAATTTCTCAAAAGTTACAGCAAATGTTAACCTGAAAGCACTCCCATAGACTTACATTGCAATTTGGCACAGTGATTTTGCAAGTGCTCTTGTTGCTTCTCATTGATGAAAAACTTGTTGAAGGTGTAGTGTTTGAAGCTTATTCTAACGCCATATAGTATTTGTATCGCTGACAATTTTCTCAAAAGTTACAGCAAATGTTAACCTGACAGCACTCCCATAGACTTACATTGCAATTTGGCACAGTGATTTTGCAAGTGCTCTTGTTGCTTCTCATTGATGAAAAACTTGTTGAAAGTGTAGTGTTTGAAGCTAATTCTAACGCCATATAGTATTTGTATCTCTGACAACTTTCTCAAAAGTTACAGCAAATGTGAACCTGAAAGCACTCCCGTAGTCTTACATTGCAATTTGGCACAATGATTTTGCACTTGTTCTTGTTGTTTCTAATTGATGAAAAACTTGTTGAAAGTCTATTTTGTAATGCTAATTCTAACGCCATATAGTATTTGTATCTCTAACAACTTTCTCAAAAGTTACAGCAAATGTTAACCTGAAAGCACTCCCATAGACTTACATTGCAATTTGGCACAGTGATTTTGCAAGTGCTCTTGTTGCTTCTCATTGATGAAAAACGTGTTGAAGGTGTAGTTTTTGAAGCTAATTCTAACGCCATATAGTATTTGTATCTCTGACAACTTTCTCAAAAGTTACAGCAAATGTTAACCTGAAAGCACTCCCATAGACTTACATTGCAATTTGGCACAGTGATTTTGCACTTGTTCTTGTTGTTTCTCGTTGATGAAAAACTTGTTGAAGGTGTAGTGTTTGAAGCTTATTCTAACGCCATATAGTATTTGTATCTCTGACAACTTTCTCAAAAGTTACAGCAAATGTTAACCTGACAGCACTCCCATAGACTTACATTGCAATTTGGCACAGTGATTTTGCAAGTGCTCTTGTTGCTTCTCATTGATGAAAAACGTGTTGAAGGTGTAGTTTTTGAAGCTAATTCTAACGCCATATAGTATTTGTATCTCTGACAACTTTCTCAAAAGTTACAGCAAATGTTAACCTGAAAGCACTCCCATAGACTTACATTGCAATTTGGCACAGTGATTTTGCACTTGTTCTTGTTGTTTCTCGTTGATGAAAAACTTGTTGAAGGTGTAGTGTTTGAAGCTAATTCTAACGCCATATAGTATTTGTATCTCTGACAACTTTCTCAAAAGTTACAGCAAATGTTAACCTGAAAGCACTCCCATAGACTTACATTGCAATTTGGCACAGTGATTTTGCAAGTGCTCTTGTTGCTTCTCATTGATGAAAAACGTGTTGAAGGTGTAGTGTTTGAAGCTAATTCTAACGCCATATAGTATTTGTATCTCTGCCAACTTTCTCAAAAGTTACAGCAAATGTTAACCTGAAAGCACTCCCATAGACTTACATTGCAATTTGGCACAGTGATTTTGCAAGTGCTCTTGTTGCTTCTCATTGATGAAAAACGTGTTGAAGGTGTAGTTTTTGAAGCTAATTCTAACGCCATATAGTATTTGTATCTCTGACAACTTTCTCAAAATTTACAGCAAATGTTAACCTGAAAGCACTCCCATAGACTTACATTGCAATTTGGCACAGTGATTTTGCACTTGTTCTTGTTGTTTCTCGTTGATGAAAAACTTGTTGAAGGTGTAGTGTTTGAAGCTAATTCTAACGCCATATAGTATTTGTATCTCTGACAACTTTCTCAAAAGTTACAGCAAATGTTAACCTGAAAGCACTCCCATAGACTTACATTGCAATTTGGCACAGTGATTTTGCAAGTGCTCTTGTTGCTTCTCATTGATGAAAAACTTGTTGAAAGTGTAGTGTTTGAAGCTAATTCTAACGCCATATAGTATTTGTATCTCTGACAACTTTCTCAAAAGTTACAGCAAATGTGAACCTGAAAGCACTCCCGTAGTCTTACATTGCAATTTGGCACAATGATTTTGCACTTGTTCTTGTTGTTTCTAATTGATGAAAAACTTGTTGAAAGTCTATTTTTGAATGCTAATTCTAACGCCATATAGTATTTGTATCTCTAACAACTTTCTCAAAAGTTACAGCAAATGTTAACCTGAAAGCACTCCCATAGACTTACATTGCAATGTGGCACAGTGATTTTGCAAGTGCTCTTGTTGCTTCTCATTGATGAAAAACGTGTTGAAGGTGTAGTTTTTGAAGCTAATTCTAACGCCATATAGTATTTGTATCTCTGACAACTTTCTCAAAAGTTACAGCAAATGTTAACCTGAAAGCACTCCCATAGACTTACATTGCAATTTGGCACAGTGATTTTGCACTTGTTCTTGTTGTTTCTCGTTGATGAAAAACTTGTTGAAGGTGTACTGTTTGAAGCTAATTCTAACGCCATATAGTATTTGTATCTCTGACAACTTTCTCAAAAGTTACAGCAAATGTTAACCTGAAAGCACTCCCATAGACTTACATTGCAATTTGGCACAGTGATTTTGCAAGTGCTCTTGTTGCTTCTCATTGATGAAAAACGTGTTGAAGGTGTAGTTTTTGAAGCTAATTCTAACGCCATATAGTATTTGTATCTCTGACAACTTTCTCAAAAGTTACAGCAAATGTTAACCTGAAAGCATTCCCATAGACTTACATTGCAATTTGGAACAGTGATTTTGCACTTGTTCTTGTTGTTTCTCGTTGATGAAAAAGTTGTTGAAGGTGTAGTGTTTGAAGCTAATTCTAACGCCATATAGTATTTGTATCTCTGACAACTTTCTCAAAAGTTACAGCAAATGTTAACCTGAAAGCACTCCCATAGACTTACATTGCAATTTGGCACAGTGATTTTGCAAGTGCTCTTGTTGCTTCTCATTGATGAAAAACGTGTTGAAGGTGTAGTTTTTGAAGCTAATTCTAACGCCATATAGTATTTGTATCTCTGACAACTTTCTCAAAAGTTACAGCAAATGTTAACCTGAAAGCACTCCCATAGACTTACATTGCAATTTGGCACAGTGATTTTGCACTTGTTCTTGTTGTTTCTCGTTGATGAAAAACTTGTTGAAGGTGTAGTGTTTGAAGCTAATTCTAACGCCATATAGTATTTGTATCTCTGCCAACTTTCTCAAAAGTTACAGCAAATGTTAACCTGAAAGCACTCCCATAGACTTACACTGCAATTTGGCACAGTGATTTTGCAAGTGCTCTTGTTGCTTCTCATTGATGAAAAACGTGTTGAAGGTGTAGTTTTTGAAGCTAATTCTAACGCTATATAGTATTTGTATCTCTGACAACTTTCTCAAAAGTTACAGCAAATGTTAACCTGAAAGCACTCCCATAGACTTACATTGCAATTTGGCACAGTGATTTTGCACTTGTTCTTGTTGTTTCTCGTTGATGAAAAACTTGTTGAAGGTGCAGTGTTTGAAGCTAATTCTAACGCCATATAGTATTTGTATCTCTGACAACTTTCTCAAAAGTTACAGCAAATGTTAACCTGAAAGCACTCCCATAGACTTACATTGCAATTTGGCACAGTGATTTTGCAAGTGCTCTTGTTGCTTCTCATTGATGAAAAACGTGTTGAAGGTGTAGTTTTTGAAGCTAATTCTAACGCCATATAGTATTTGTATCTCTGACAACTTTCTCAAAAGTTACAGCAAATGTTAACCTGAAAGCATTCCCATAGACTTACATTGCAATTTGGAACAGTGATTTTGCACTTGTTCTTGTTGTTTCTCGTTGATGAAAAAGTTGTTGAAGGTGTAGTGTTTGAAGCTAATTCTAACGCCATATAGTATTTGTATCTCTGACAACTGTCTCAAAAGTTACAGCAAATGTTAACCTGAAAGCACTCCCATAGACTTACATTGCAATTTGGCACAGTGATTTTGCACTTGTTCTTGTTGTTTCTCGTTGATGAAAAACTTGTTGAAGGTGTAGTGTTTGAAGCTAATTCTAACGCCATATAGTATTTGTATCTCTGACAACTTTCTCAAAAGTTACAGCAAATGTTAACCTGAAAGCACTCCCATAGACTTACATTGCAATTTGGCACAGTGATTTTGCAAGTGCTCTTGTTGCTTCTCATTGATGAAAAACTTGTTGAAGGTGTAGTGTTTGAAGCTAACTCTAACGCCATATAGTATTTGTATCTCTGCCAACTTTCTCAAAAGTTACAGCAAATGTTAACCTGACAGCACTCCCATAGACTTACATTGCAATTTGGCACAGTGATTTTGCAAGTGCTCTTGTTGCTTCTCATTGATGAAAAACTTGTTGAAAGTGTAGTGTTTGAAGCTAATTCTAACGCCATATAGTATTTGTATCTCTGACAACTTTCTCAAAAGTTACAGCAAATGTGAACCTGAAAGCACTCCCGTAGTCTTACATTGCAATTTGGCACAATGATTTTGCACTTGTTCTTGTTGTTTCTAATTGATGAAAAACTTGTTGAAAGTCTATTTTTGAATGCTAATTCTAACGCCATATACTATTTGTATCTCTAACAACTTTCTCAAAAGTTACAGCAAATGTTAACCTGAAAGCACTCCCATAGACTTACATTGCAATTTGGCACAGTGATTTTGCAAGTGCTCTTGTTGCTTCTCATTGATGAATAACTTGTTGAAGGTGTAGTGTTTGAAGCTAATTCTAACGCCATATAGTATTTGTATCTCTGACAACTTTCTCAAAAGTTACAGCAAATGTTAACCTGAAAGCACTCCCATAGACTTACATTGCAATTTGGCACAGTGATTTTGCACTTGTTCTTGTTGTTTCTCATTGATGAAAAACTTGTTGAATGTGTAGTGTTTGAAGCTAACTCTAACGCCATATAGTATTTGTATCTCTGACAACTTTCTCAAAAGTTACAGCAAATGTTAACCTGAAAGCACTCCCATAGACTTACATTGCAATTGGGCACAGTGATTTTGCACTTGTTCTTGTTGTTTCTCGTTGATGAAAAACTTGTTGAAGGTGTAGTGTTTGAAGCTAATTCTAACGCCATATAGTATTTGTATCTCTGACAACTTTCTCAAAAGTTACAGCAAATGTTAACCTGAAAGCACTTCCATAGACTTACATTGCAATTTGGCACAGTGATTTTGCACTTGTTCTTGTTGTTTCTCGTTGATGAAAAACTTGTTGAAGGTGTAGTGTTTGAAGCTAACTCTAACGCCATATAGTATTTGTATCTCTGACAACTTTCTCAAAAGTTACAGCAAATGTTAACCTGAAAGCACTCCCATAGACTTACATTGCAATTGGGCACAGTGATTTTGCACTTGTTCTTGTTGTTTCTCGTTGATGAAAAACTTGTTGAAGGTGTAGTGTTTGAAGCTAATTCTAACGCCATATAGTATTTGTATCTCTGACAACTTTCTCAAAAGTTACAGCAAATGTTAACCTGAAAGCACTTCCATAGACTTACATTGCAATTTGGCACAGTGATTTTGCACTTGTTCTTGTTGTTTCTCGTTGATGAAAAACTTGTTGAAGGTGTAGTGTTTGAAGCTAATTCTAATGCCATATAGTATTTGTATCTCTGACAACTTTCTCAAAAGTTACAGCAAATGTTAACCTGAAAGCACTCCCATAGACTTACATTGCAATTTGGCACAGTGATTTTGCAAGTGCTCTTGTTGCTTCTCATTGATGAAAAACGTGTTGAAGGTGTAGTTTTTGAAGCTAATTCTAACGCCATATAGTATTTGTATCTCTGACAACTTTCTCAAAAGTTACAGCAAATGTTAACCTGAAAGCACTCCCATAGACTTACATTGCAATTTGGCACAGTGATTTTGCACTTGTTCTTGTTGTTTCTCGTTGATGAAAAACTTGTTGAAGGTGTAGTGTTGGAAGCTAATTCTAACGCCATATAGTATTTGTATCTCTGACAACTTTCTCAAAAGTTACAGCAAATGTTAACCTGAAAGCACTCCCATAGACTTACATTGCAATTTGGCACAGTGATTTTGCAAGTGCTCTTGTTGCTTCTCATTGATGAAAAACGTGTTGAAGGTGTAGTTTTTGAAGCTAATTCTAACGCCATATAGTATTTGTATCTCTGACAACTTTCTCAAAAGTTACAGCAAATGTTAACCTGAAAGCACTCCCATAGACTTACATTGCAATTTGGCACAGTGATTTTCCACTTGTTCTTGTTGTTTCTCGTTGATGAAAAACTTGTTGAAGGTGTAGTGTTTGAAGCTAATTCTAACGCCATATAGTATTTGTATCTCTGACAACTTTCTCAAAAGTTACAGCAAATGTTAACCTGAAAGCACTCCCATAGACTTACATTGCAATTTGGCACAGTGATTTTGCAAGTGCTCTTGTTGCTTCTCATTGATGAAAAACGTGTTGAAGGTGTAGTTTTTGAAGCTAATTCTAACGCCATATAGTATTTGTATCTCTGACAACTTTCTCAAAAGTTACAGCAAATGTTAACCTGAAAGCATTCCCGTAGACTTACATTGCAATTTGGAACAGTGATTTTGCACTTGTTCTTGTTGTTTCTCGTTGATGAAAAAGTTGTTGAAGGTGTAGTGTTTGAAGCTAATTCTAACGCCATATAGTATTTGTATCTCTGACAACTTTCTCAAAAGTTACAGCAAATGTTAACCTGAAAGCACTCCCATAGACTTACATTGCAATTTGGCACAGTGATTTTGCACTTGTTCTTGTTGTTTCTCGTTGATGAAAAACTTGTTGAAGGTGTAGTGTTTGAAGCTAATTCTAACGCCATATAGTATTTGTATCTCTGACAACTTTCTCAAAAGTTACAGCAAATGTTAACCTGAAAGCACTCCCATAGACTTACATTGCAATTTGGCACAGTGATTTTGCAAGTGCTCTTGTTGCTTCTCATTGATGAAAAACTTGTTGAAGGTGTAGTGTTTGAAGCTAATTCTAACGCCATATAGTATTTGTATCGCTGACAATTTTCTCAAAAGTTACAGCAAATGTTAACCTGACAGCACTCCCATAGACTTACATTGCAATTTGGCACAGTGATTTTGCAAGTGCTCTTGTTGCTTCTCATTGATGAAAAACTTGTTGAAAGTGTAGTGTTTGAAGCTAATTCTAACGCCATATAGTATTTGTATCTCTGACAACTTTCTCAAAAGTTACAGCAAATGTTAACCTGAAAGCACTCCCATAGACTTACATTGCAATTTGGCACAGTGATTTTGCAAGTGCTCTTGTTGCTTCTCATTGATGAAAAACTTGTTGAAGGTGTAGTGTTTGAAGCTAACTCTAACGCCATATAGTATTTGTATCTCTGCCAACTTTCTCAAAAGTTACAGCAAATGTTAACCTGAAAGCACTCCCATACACTTACACTGCAATTTGGCACAGTGATTTTGCAAGTGCTCTTGTTGCTTCTCATTGATGAAAAACGTGTTGAAGGTGTAGTTTTTGAAGCTAATTCTAACGCCATATAGTATTTGTATCTCTGACAACTTTCTCAAAAGTTACAGCAAATGTTAACCTGAAAGCACTCCCATAGACTTACTTTGCAATTTGGCACAGTGATTTTGCACTTGTTCTTGTTGTTTCTCGTTGATGAAAAACTTGTTGAAGGTGTAGTGTTTGAAGCTAATTCTAACGCCATATAGTATTTGTATCTCTGACAACTTTCTCAAAAGTTACAGCAAATGTTAACCTGAAAGCACTCCCATAGACTTACATTGCAATTTGGCACAGTGATTTTGCACTTGTTCTTGTTGTTTCTCGTTGATGAAAAACTTGTTGAAGGTGTAGTGTTTGAAGCTAATTCTAACGCCATATAGTATTTGTATCTCTGACAACTTTCTCAAAAGTTACAGCAAATAACCTGAAAGCACTCCCATAGACTTACATTGCAATTTGGCACAGTGATTTTGCAAGTGCTCTTGTTGCTTCTCATTGATGAAAAACTTGTTGAAGGTGTAGTGTTTGAAGCTAATTCTAACGCCATATAGTATTTGTATCGCTGACAATTTTCTCAAAGTTACAGCAAATGTTAACCTGACAGCACTCCCATAGACTTACATTGCAATTTGGCACAGTGATTTTGCAAGTGCTCTTGTTGCTTCTCATTGATGAAAAACTTGTTGAAAGTGTAGTGTTTGAAGCTAATTCTAACGCCATATAGTATTTGTATCTCTGACAACTTTCTCAAAAGTTACAGCAAATGTGAACCTGAAAGCACTCCCGTAGTCTTACATTGCAATTTGGCACAATGATTTTGCACTTGTTCTTGTTGTTTCTAATTGATGAAAAACTTGTTGAAAGTCTATTTTTGAATGCTAATTCTAACGCCATATACTATTTGTATCTCTAACAACTTTCTCAAAAGTTACAGCAAATGTTAACCTGAAAGCACTCCCATAGACTTACATTGCAATTTGGCACAGTGATTTTGCAAGTGCTCTTGTTGCTTCTCATTGATGAATAACTTGTTGAAGGTGTAGTGTTTGAAGCTAATTCTAACGCCATATAGTATTTGTATCTCTGACAACTTTCTCAAAAGTTACAGCAAATGTTAACCTGAAAGCACTCCCATAGACTTACATTGCAATTTGGCACAGTGATTTTGCACTTGTTCTTGTTGTTTCTCATTGATGAAAAACTTGTTGAATGTGTAGTGTTTGAAGCTAACTCTAACGCCATATAGTATTTGTATCTCTGACAACTTTCTCAAAAGTTACAGCAAATGTTAACCTGAAAGCACTCCCATAGACTTACATTGCAATTGGGCACAGTGATTTTGCACTTGTTCTTGTTGTTTCTCGTTGATGAAAAACTTGTTGAAGGTGTAGTGTTTGAAGCTAATTCTAACGCCATATAGTATTTGTATCTCTGACAACTTTCTCAAAAGTTACAGCAAATGTTAACCTGAAAGCACTTCCATAGACTTACATTGCAATTTGGCACAGTGATTTTGCACTTCTTCTTGTTGTTTCTCGTTGATGAAAAACTTGTTGAAGGTGTAGTGTTTGAAGCTAACTCTAACGCCATATAGTATTTGTATCTCTGACAACTTTCTCAAAAGTTACAGCAAATGTTAACCTGAAAGCACTCCCATAGACTTACATTGCAATTGGGCACAGTGATTTTGCACTTGTTCTTGTTGTTTCTCGTTGATGAAAAACTTGTTGAAGGTGTAGTGTTTGAAGCTAATTCTAACGCCATATAGTATTTGTATCTCTGACAACTTTCTCAAAAGTTACAGCAAATGTTAACCTGAAAGCACTTCCATAGACTTACATTGCAATTTGGCACAGTGATTTTGCACTTGTTCTTGTTGTTTCTCGTTGATGAAAAACTTGTTGAAGGTGTAGTGTTTGAAGCTAATTCTAATGCCATATAGTATTTGTATCTCTGACAACTTTCTCAAAAGTTACAGCAAATGTTAACCTGAAAGCACTCCCATAGACTTACATTGCAATTTGGCACAGTGATTTTGCAAGTGCTCTTGTTGCTTCTCATTGATGAAAAACGTGTTGAAGGTGTAGTTTTTGAAGCTAATTCTAACGCCATATAGTATTTGTATCTCTGACAACTTTCTCAAAAGTTACAGCAAATGTTAACCTGAAAGCACTCCCATAGACTTACATTGCAATTTGGCACAGTGATTTTGCACTTGTTCTTGTTGTTTCTCATTGATGAAAAACTTGTTGAAGGTGTAGTGTTGGAAGCTAATTCTAACGCCATATAGTATTTGTATCTCTGACAACTTTCTCAAAAGTTACAGCAAATGTTAACCTGAAAGCACTCCCATAGACTTACATTGCAATTTGGCACAGTGATTTTGCAAGTGCTCTTGTTGCTTCTCATTGATGAAAAACGTGTTGAAGGTGTAGTTTTTGAAGCTAATTCTAACGCCATATAGTATTTGTATCTCTGACAACTTTCTCAAAAGTTACAGCAAATGTTAACCTGAAAGCACTCCCATAGACTTACATTGCAATTTGGCACAGTGATTTTCCACTTGTTCTTGTTGTTTCTCGTTGATGAAAAACTTGTTGAAGGTGTAGTGTTTGAAGCTAATTCTAACGCCATATAGTATTTGTATCTCTGACAACTTTCTCAAAAGTTACAGCAAATGTTAACCTGAAAGCACTCCCATAGACTTACATTGCAATTTGGCACAGTGATTTTGCAAGTGCTCTTGTTGCTTCTCATTGATGAAAAACGTGTTGAAGGTGTAGTTTTTGAAGCTAATTCTAACGCCATATAGTATTTGTATCTCTGACAACTTTCTCAAAAGTTACAGCAAATGTTAACCTGAAAGCATTCCCGTAGACTTACATTGCAATTTGGAACAGTGATTTTGCACTTGTTCTTGTTGTTTCTCGTTGATGAAAAAGTTGTTGAAGGTGTAGTGTTTGAAGCTAATTCTAACGCCATATAGTATTTGTATCTCTGACAACTTTCTCAAAAGTTACAGCAAATGTTAACCTGAAAGCACTCCCATAGACTTACATTGCAATTTGGCACAGTGATTTTGCACTTGTTCTTGTTGTTTCTCGTTGATGAAAAACTTGTTGAAGGTGTAGTGTTTGAAGCTAATTCTAACGCCATATAGTATTTGTATCTCTGACAACTTTCTCAAAAGTTACAGCAAATGTTAACCTGAAAGCACTCCCATAGACTTACATTGCAATTTGGCACAGTGATTTTGCAAGTGCTCTTGTTGCTTCTCATTGATGAAAAACTTGTTGAAGGTGTAGTGTTTGAAGCTAATTCTAACGCCATATAGTATTTGTATCGCTGACAATTTTCTCAAAAGTTACAGCAAATGTTAACCTGACAGCACTCCCATAGACTTACATTGCAATTTGGCACAGTGATTTTGCAAGTGCTCTTGTTGCTTCTCATTGATGAAAAACTTGTTGAAAGTGTAGTGTTTGAAGCTAATTCTAACGCCATATAGTATTTGTATCTCTGACAACTTTCTCAAAAGTTACAGCAAATGTGAACCTGAAAGCACTCCCGTAGTCTTACATTGCAATTTGGCACAATGATTTTGCACTTGTTCTTGTTGTTTCTAATTGATGAAAAACTTGTTGAAAGTCTATTTTTGAATGCTAATTCTAACGCCATATAGTATTTGTATCTCTAACAACTTTCTCAAAAGTTACAGCAAATGTTAACCTGAAAGCACTCCCATAGACTTACATTGCAATTTGGCACAGTGATTTTGCAAGTGCTCTTGTTGCTTCTCATTGATGAAAAACGTGTTGAAGGTGTAGTTTTTGAAGCTAATTCTAACGCCATATAGTATTTGTATCTCTGACAACTTTCTCAAAAGTTACAGCAAATGTTAACCTGAAAGCACTCCCCATAGACTTACATTGCAATTTGGCACAGTGATTTTGCACTTGTTCTTGTTGTTTCTCGTTGATGAAAAACTTGTTGAAGGTGTAGTGTTTGAAGCTAATTCTAACGCCATATAGTATTTGTATCTCTGACAACTTTCTCAAAAGTTACAGCAAATGTTAACCTGAAAGCACTCCCATAGACTTACATTGCAATTGGCACAGTGATTTTGCAAGTGCTCTTGTTGCTTCTCATTGATGAAAAACGTGTTGAAGGTGTAGTTTTTGAAGCTAATTCTAACGCCATATAGTATTTGTATCTCTGACAACTTTCTCAAAAGTTACAGCAAATGTTAACCTGAAAGCATTCCATAGACTTACATTGCAATTTGAACAGTGATTTTGCACTTGTTCTTGTTGTTTCTCGTTGATGAAAAAGTTGTTGAAGGTGTAGTGTTTGAAGCTAATTCTAACGCCATATAGTATTTGTATCTCTGACAACTTTCTCAAAAGTTACAGCAAATGTTAAACTGAAAGCACTCCCATAGACTTACATTGCAATTTGGCACAGTGATTTTGCAAGTGCTCTTGTTGCTTCTCATTGATGAAAAACGTGTTGAAGGTGTAGTGTTTGAAGCTAATTCTAACGCCATATAGTATTTGTATCTCTGCCAACTTTCTCAAAAGTTACAGCAAATGTTAACCTGAAAGCACTCCCATAGACTTACATTGCAATTTGGCACAGTGATTTTGCAAGTGCTCTTGTTGCTTCTCATTGATGAAAAACGTGTTGAAGGTGTAGTTTTTGAAGCTAATTCTAACGCCATATAGTATTTGTATCTCTGACAACTTTCTCAAAATTTACAGCAAATGTTAACCTGAAGCACTCCCATAGACTTACATTGCAATTTGGCACAGTGATTTTGCACTTGTTCTTGTTGTTTCTCGTTGATGAAAAACTTGTTGAAGGTGTAGTGTTTGAAGCTAATTCTAACGCCATATAGTATTTGTATCTCTGACAACTTTCTCAAAAGTTACAGCAAATGTTAACCTGAAAGCACTCCCATAGACTTACATTGCAATTTGGCACAGTGATTTTGCAAGTGCTCTTGTTGCTTCTCATTGATGAAAACTTGTTGAAAGTGTAGTGTTTGAAGCTAATTCTAACGCCATATAGTATTTGTATCTCTGACAACTTTCTCAAAGTTACAGCAAATGTGAACCTGAAAGCACTCCCGTAGTCTTACATTGCAATTTGGCACAATGATTTTGCACTTGTTCTTGTTGTTTCTAATTGATGAAAAACTTGTTGAAAGTCTATTTTTGAATGCTAATTCTAACGCCATATAGTATTTGTATCTCTAACAACTTTCTCAAAAGTTACAGCAAATGTTAACCTGAAAGCACTCCCATAGACTTACATTGCAATTTGGCACAGTGATTTTGCAAGTGCTCTTGTTGCTCTCATTGATGGAAAAAACGTGTTGAGGTGTAGTTTTTGAAGCTATTCTAACGCCATATAGTATTTGTATCTCTGACAACTTTCTCAAAAGTTACAGCAAATGTTAACCTGAAAGCACTCCCATAGACTTACATTGCAATTTGGCACAGTGATTTTGGCACTTGTTCTTGTTGTTTCTCGTTGATGAAAAACTTGTTGAAGGTGTAGTGTTTGAAGCTAATTCTAACGCCATATAGTATTTGTATCTCTGACAACATTCTCAAAAGTTACAGCCAAATGTTAACCTGAAAGCACTCCCATAGACTTACATTGCAATTTGGCACAGTGATTTTGCAAGTGCTCTTGTTGCTTCTCATTGATGAAAAACGTGTTGAAGGTGTAGTTTTTGAAGCTAATTCTAACGCCATATAGTATTTGTATCTCTGACAACTTTCTCAAAAGTTACAGCAAATGTTAACCTGAAAGCATTCCCATAGACTTACATTGCAATTTGGAACAGTGATTTTGCACTTGTTCTTGTTGTTTCTCGTTGATGAAAAAGTTGTTGAAGGTGTAGTGTTTGAAGCTATTCTAACGCCATATAGTATTTGTATCTCTGACAACTTTCTCAAAGTTACAGCAAATGTTAACCTGAAAGCACTCCCCATAGACTTACATTGCAATTTGGCACAGTGATTTTGCACTTGTTCTTGTTGTTTCTCGTTGATGAAAACTTGTTGAAGGTGTAGTGTTTGAAGCTAATTCTAACGCCCATATAGTATTTGTATCTCTGACAAATTTCTCAAAAGTTACAGCAAATGTTAACCTGAAAGCACTCCCATAGACTTACATTGCAATTTGGCACAGTGATTTTGCAAGTGCTCTTGTTGCTTCTCATTGATGAAAAACTTGTTGAAGGTGTAGTGTTGAAAGCTTATTCTAACGCCATATAGTATTTGTATCGCTGACAATTTTCTCAAAAGTTACAGCAAATGTTAACTGACAGCACACCCATAGACTTACATTGCAATTTGGCACAGTGATTTTGCAAGTGCTCTTGTTGCTTCTCATTGATGAAAAACTTGTTGAAAGTGTAGTGTTTGAAGCTAATTCTAACGCCATATAGTATTTGTATCTCTGACAACTTTCTCAAAAGTTACAGCAAATGTGAACCTGAAAGCACTCCCGTAGCTTACATTGCAATTTGGCACAATGATTTTGCACTTGTTCTTGTTGTTTCTAATTGATGAAAAACTTGTTGAAAGTCTATTTGTAATGCTAATTCTAACGCCATATAGTATTTGTATCTCTAACAACTTTCTCAAAAGTTACAGCAAATGTTAACCTGAAAGCACTCCTCATAGACTACATTGCAATTTGGCACAGTGATTTTGCAAGTGCTCTTGTTGCTTCTCAACTTCTCATTGATGAAAAACGTGTTGAAGGTGTAGTTTTTGAAGCTAATTCTAACGCCATATAGTATTTGTATCTCTGACAACTTTCTCAAAAGTTACAGCAAATGTTAACCTGAAAGCACTCCCATAGACTTACATTGCAATTTGGCACAGTGATTTTGCACTTGTTCTTGTTGTTTCTCGTTGATGAAAAACTTGTTGAAGGTGTAGTGTTTGAAGCTTATTCTAACGCCATATAGTATTTGTATCTCTGACAACTTTCTCAAAAGTTACAGCAAATGTTAACCTGACAGCACTCCCATAGACTTACATTGCAATTTGGCACAGTGATTTTGCAAGTGCTCTTGTTGCTTCTCATTGATGAAAAACGTGTTGAAGGTGTAGTTTTTGAAGCTAATTCTAACGCCATATAGTATTTGTATCTCTGACAACTTTCTCAAAAGTTACAGCAAATGTTAACCTGAAAGCACTCCCATAGACTTACATTGCAATTTGGCACAGTGATTTTGCACTTGTTCTTGTTGTTTCTTGTTGATGAAAAACTTGTTGAAGGTGTAGTGTTTGAAGCTAATTCTAACGCCATATAGTATTTGTATCTCTGACAACTTTCTCAAAAGTTACAGCAAATGTTAACCTGAAAGCACTCCCATAGACTTACATTGCAATTTGGCACAGTGATTTTGCAAGTGCTCTTGTTGCTTCTCATTGATGAAAAACGTGTTGAAGGTGTAGTGTTTGAAGCTAATTCTAACGCCATATAGTATTTGTATCTCTGCCAACTTTCTCAAAAGTTACAGCAAATGTTAACCTGAAAGCACTCCCATAGACTTACATTGCAATTTGGCACAGTGATTTTGCAAGTGCTCTTGTTGCTTCTCATTGATGAAAAACGTGTTGAAGGTGTAGTTTTTGAAGCTAATTCTAACGCCATATAGTATTTGTATCTCTGACAACTTTCTCAAAATTTACAGCAAATGTTAACCTGAAAGCACTCCCATAGACTTACATTGCAATTTGGCACAGTGATTTTGCACTTGTTCTTGTTGTTTCTCGTTGATGAAAAACTTGTTGAAGGTGTAGTGTTTGAAGCTAATTCTAACGCCATATAGTATTTGTATCTCTGACAACTTTCTCAAAAGTTACAGCAAATGTTAACCTGAAAGCACTCCCATAGACTTACATTGCAATTTGGCACAGTGATTTTGCAAGTGCTCTTGTTGCTTCTCATTGATGAAAAACTTGTTGAAAGTGTAGTGTTTGAAGCTAATTCTAACGCCATATAGTATTTGTATCTCTGACAACTTTCTCAAAAGTTACAGCAAATGTGAACCTGAAAGCACTCCCGTAGTCTTACATTGCAATTTGGCACAATGATTTTGCACTTCTTCTTGTTGTTTCTAATTGATGAAAAACTTGTTGAAAGTCTATTTTTGAATGCTAATTCTAACGCCATATAGTATTTGTATCTCTAACAACTTTCTCAAAAGTTACAGCAAATGTTAACCTGAAAGCACTCCCATAGACTTACATTGCAATTTGGCACAGTGATTTTGCAAGTGCTCTTGTTGCTTCTCATTGATGAAAAACGTGTTGAAGGTGTAGTTTTTGAAGCTAATTCTAACGCCATATAGTATTTGTATCTCTGACAACTTTCTCAAAAGTTACAGCAAATGTTAACCTGAAAGCACTCCCATAGACTTACATTGCAATTTGGCACAGTGATTTTGCACTTGTTCTTGTTGTTTCTCGTTGATGAAAAACTTGTTGAAGGTGTACTGTTTGAAGCTAATTCTAACGCCATATAGTATTTGTATCTCTGACAACTTTCTCAAAAGTTACAGCAAATGTTAACCTGAAAGCACTCCCATAGACTTACATTGCAATTTGGCACAGTGATTTTGCAAGTGCTCTTGTTGCTTCTCATTGATGAAAAACGTGTTGAAGGTGTAGTTTTTGAAGCTAATTCTAACGCCATATAGTATTTGTATCTCTGACAACTTTCTCAAAAGTTACAGCAAATGTTAACCTGAAAGCATTCCCATAGACTTACATTGCAATTTGGAACAGTGATTTTGCACTTGTTCTTGTTGTTTCTCGTTGATGAAAAAGTTGTTGAAGGTGTAGTGTTTGAAGCTAATTCTAACGCCATATAGTATTTGTATCTCTGACAACTTTCTCAAAAGTTACAGCAAATGTTAACCTGAAAGCACTCCCATAGACTTACATTGCAATTTGGCACAGTGATTTTGCACTTGTTCTTGTTGTTTCTCGTTGATGAAAAACTTGTTGAAGGTGTAGTGTTTGAAGCTAATTCTAACGCCATATAGTATTTGTATCTCTGACAAATTTCTCAAAAGTTACAGCAAATGTTAACCTGAAAGCACTCCCATAGACTTACATTGCAATTTGGCACAGTGATTTTGCAAGTGCTCTTGTTGCTTCTCATTGATGAAAAACTTGTTGAAGGTGTAGTGTTTGAAGCTTATTCTAACGCCATATAGTATTTGTATCGCTGACAATTTTCTCAAAAGTTACAGCAAATGTTAACCTGACAGCACTCCCATAGACTTACATTGCAATTTGGCACAGTGATTTTGCAAGTGCTCTTGTTGCTTCTCATTGATGAAAAACTTGTTGAAAGTGTAGTGTTTGAAGCTAATTCTAACGCCATATAGTATTTGTATCTCTGACAACTTTCTCAAAAGTTACAGCAAATGTGAACCTGAAAGCACTCCCGTAGTCTTACATTGCAATTTGGCACAATGATTTTGCACTTGTTCTTGTTGTTTCTAATTGATGAAAAACTTGTTGAAAGTCTATTTTGTAATGCTAATTCTAACGCCATATAGTATTTGTATCTCTAACAACTTTCTCAAAAGTTACAGCAAATGTTAACCTGAAAGCACTCCCATAGACTTACATTGCAATTTGGCACAGTGATTTTGCAAGTGCTCTTGTTGCTTCTCATTGATGAAAAACGTGTTGAAGGTGTAGTTTTTGAAGCTAATTCTAACGCCATATAGTATTTGTATCTCTGACAACTTTCTCAAAAGTTACAGCAAATGTTAACCTGAAAGCACTCCCATAGACTTACATTGCAATTTGGCACAGTGATTTTGCACTTGTTCTTGTTGTTTCTCGTTGATGAAAAACTTGTTGAAGGTGTAGTGTTTGAAGCTTATTCTAACGCCATATAGTATTTGTATCTCTGACAACTTTCTCAAAAGTTACAGCAAATGTTAACCTGACAGCACTCCCATAGACTTACATTGCAATTTGGCACAGTGATTTTGCAAGTGCTCTTGTTGCTTCTCATTGATGAAAAACATGTTGAAGGTGTAGTTTTTGAAGCTAATTCTAACGCCATATAGTATTTGTATCTCTGACAACTTTCTCAAAAGTTACAGCAAATGTTAACCTGAAAGCACTCCCATAGACTTACATTGCAATTTGGCACAGTGATTTTGCACTTGTTCTTGTTGTTTCTCGTTGATGAAAAACTTGTTGAAGGTGTAGTGTTTGAAGCTAATTCTAACGCCATATAGTATTTGTATCTCTGACAACTTTCTCAAAAGTTACAGCAAATGTTAACCTGAAAGCACTCCCATAGACTTACATTGCAATTTGGCACAGTGATTTTGCAAGTGCTCTTGTTGCTTCTCATTGATGAAAAACGTGTTGAAGGTGTAGTGTTTGAAGCTAATTCTAACGCCATATAGTATTTGTATCTCTGACAAATTTCTCAAAAGTTACAGCAAATGTTAACCTGAAAGCACTCCCATAGACTTACATTGCAATTTGGCACAGTGATTTTGCAAGTGCTCTTGTTGCTTCTCATTGATGAAAAACGTGTTGAAGGTGTAGTGTTTGAAGCTTATTCTAACGCCATATAGTATTTGTATCGCTGACAATTTTCTCAAAAGTTACAGCAAATGTTAACCTGACAGCACTCCCATAGACTTACATTGCAATTTGGCACAGTGATTTTGCAAGTGCTCTTGTTGCTTCTCGTTGATGAAAAACTTGTTGAAGGTGTAGTGTTTGAAGCTAATTCTAACGCCATATAGTATTTGTATCTCTGACAACTTTCTCAAAAGTTACAGCAAATGTGAACCTGAAAGCACTCCCTTAGTCTTACATTGCAATTTGGCACAATGATTTTGCACTTGTTCTTGTTGTTTCTAATTGATGAAAAACTTGTTGAAAGTCTATTTTGTAATGCTAATTCTAACGCCATATAGTATTTGTATCTCTAACAACTTTCTCAAAAGTTACAGCAAATGTTAACCTGAAAGCACTCCCATAGACTTACATTGCAATTTGGCACAGTGATTTTGCAAGTGCTCTTGTTGCTTCTCATTGATGAAAAACGTGTTGAAGGTGTAGTTTTTGAAGCTAATTCTAACGCCATATAGTATTTGTATCTCTGACAACTTTCTCAAAAGTTACAGCAAATGTTAACCTGAAAGCACTCCCATAGACTTACATTGCAATTTGGCACAGTGATTTTGCACTTGTTCTTGTTGTTTCTCGTTGATGAAAAACTTGTTGAAGGTGTAGTGTTTGAAGCTTATTCTAACGCCATATAGTATTTGTATCTCTGACAACTTTCTCAAAAGTTACAGCAAATGTTAAACTGACAGCACTCCCATAGACTTACATTGCAATTTGGCACAGTGATTTTGCAAGTGCTCTTGTTGCTTCTCATTGATGAAAAACGTGTTGAAGGTGTAGTTTTTGAAGCTAATTCTAACGCCATATAGTATTTGTATCTCTGACAACTTTCTCAAAAGTTACAGCAAATGTTAACCTGAAAGCACTCCCATAGACTTACATTGCAATTTGGCACAGTGATTTTGCACTTGTTCTTGTTGTTTCTCGTTGATGAAAAACTTGTTGAAGGTGTAGTGTTTGAAGCTAATTCTAACGCCATATAGTATTTGTATCTCTGACAACTTTCTCAAAAGTTACAGCAAATGTTAACCTGAAAGCACTCCCATAGACTTACATTGCAATTTGGCACAGTGATTTTGCAAGTGCTCTTGTTGCTTCTCATTGATGAAAAACGTGTTGAAGGTGTAGTGTTTGAAGCTAATTCTAACGCCATATAGTATTTGTATCTCTGCCAACTTTCTCAAAAGTTACAGCAAATGTTAACCTGAAAGCACTCCCATAGACTTACATTGCAATTTGGCACAGTGATTTTGCAAGTGCTCTTGTTGCTTCTCATTGATGAAAAACGTGTTGAAGGTGTAGTGTTTGAAGCTTATTCTAACGCCATATAGTATTTGTATCGCTGACAATTTTCTCAAAAGTTACAGCAAATGTTAACCTGACAGCACTCCCATAGACTTACATTGCAATTTGGCACAGTGATTTTGCAAGTGCTCTTGTTGCTTCTCGTTGATGAAAAACTTGTTGAAGGTGTAGTGTTTGAAGCTAATTCTAACGCCATATAGTATTTGTATCTCTGACAACTTTCTCAAAAGTTACAGCAAATGTGAACCTGAAAGCACTCCCTTAGTCTTACATTGCAATTTGGCACAATGATTTTGCACTTGTTCTTGTTGTTTCTAATTGATGAAAAACTTGTTGAAAGTCTATTTTGTAATGCTAATTCTAACGCCATATAGTATTTGTATCTCTAACAACTTTCTCAAAAGTTACAGCAAATGTTAACCTGAAAGCACTCCCATAGACTTACATTGCAATTTGGCACAGTGATTTTGCAAGTGCTCTTGTTGCTTCTCATTGATGAAAAACGTGTTGAAGGTGTAGTTTTTGAAGCTAATTCTAACGCCATATAGTATTTGTATCTCTGACAACTTTCTCAAAAGTTACAGCAAATGTTAACCTGAAAGCACTCCCATAGACTTACATTGCAATTTGGCACAGTGATTTTGCACTTGTTCTTGTTGTTTCTCGTTGATGAAAAACTTGTTGAAGGTGTAGTGTTTGAAGCTTATTCTAACGCCATATAGTATTTGTATCTCTGACAACTTTCTCAAAAGTTACAGCAAATGTTAACCTGACAGCACTCCCATAGACTTACATTGCAATTTGGCACAGTGATTTTGCAAGTGCTCTTGTTGCTTCTCATTGATGAAAAACGTGTTGAAGGTGTAGTTTTTGAAGCTAATTCTAACGCCATATAGTATTTGTATCTCTGACAACTTTCTCAAAAGTTACAGCAAATGTTAACCTGAAAGCACTCCCATAGACTTACATTGCAATTTGGCACAGTGATTTTGCACTTGTTCTTGTTGTTTCTCGTTGATGAAAAACTTGTTGAAGGTGTAGTGTTTGAAGCTAATTCAAACGCCATATAGTATTTGTATCTCTGACAACTTTCTCAAAAGTTACAGCAAATGTTAACCTGAAAGCACTCCCATAGACTTACATTGCAATTTGGCACAGTGATTTTGCAAGTGCTCTTGTTGCTTCTCATTGATGAAAAACGTGTTGAAGGTGTAGTGTTTGAAGCTAATTCTAACGCCATATAGTATTTGTATCTCTGCCAACTTTCTCAAAAGTTACAGCAAATGTTAACCTGAAAGCACTCCCATAGACTTACATTGCAATTTGGCACAGTGATTTTGCAAGTGCTCTTGTTGCTTCTCATTGATGAAAAACGTGTTGAAGGTGTAGTTTTTGAAGCTAATTCTAACGCCATATAGTATTTGTATCTCTGACAACTTTCTCAAAATTTACAGCAAATGTTAACCTGAAAGCACTCCCATAGACTTACATTGCAATTTGGCACAGTGATTTTGCACTTGTTCTTGTTGTTTCTCGTTGATGAAAAACTTGTTGAAGGTGTAGTGTTTGAAGCTAATTCTAACGCCATATAGTATTTGTATCTCTGACAACTTTCTCAAAAGTTACAGCAAATGTTAACCTGAAAGCACTCCCATAGACTTACATTGCAATTTGGCACAGTGATTTTGCAAGTGCTCTTGTTGCTTCTCATTGATGAAAAACTTGTTGAAAGTGTAGTGTTTGAAGCTAATTCTAACGCCATATAGTATTTGTATCTCTGACAACTTTCTCAAAAGTTACAGCAAATGTGAACCTGAAAGCACTCCCGTAGTCTTACATTGCAATTTGGCACAATGATTTTGCACTTGTTCTTGTTGTTTCTAATTGATGAAAAACTTGTTGAAAGTCTATTTTTGAATGCTAATTCTAACGCCATATAGTATTTGTATCTCTAACAACTTTCTCAAAAGTTACAGCAAATGTTAACCTGAAAGCACTCCCATAGACTTACATTGCAATTTGGCACAGTGATTTTGCAAGTGCTCTTGTTGCTTCTCATTGATGAAAAACGTGTTGAAGGTGTAGTTTTTGAAGCTAATTCTAACGCCATATAGTATTTGTATCTCTGACAACTTTCTCAAAAGTTACAGCAAATGTTAACCTGAAAGCACTCCCATAGACTTACATTGCAATTTGGCACAGTGATTTTGCACTTGTTCTTGTTGTTTCTCGTTGATGAAAAACTTGTTGAAGGTGTACTGTTTGAAGCTAATTCTAACGCCATATAGTATTTGTATCTCTGACAACTTTCTCAAAAGTTACAGCAAATGTTAACCTGAAAGCACTCCCATAGACTTACATTGCAATTTGGCACAGTGATTTTGCAAGTGCTCTTGTTGCTTCTCATTGATGAAAAACGTGTTGAAGGTGTAGTTTTTGAAGCTAATTCTAACGCCATATAGTATTTGTATCTCTGACAACTTTCTCAAAAGTTACAGCAAATGTTAACCTGAAAGCATTCCCATAGACTTACATTGCAATTTGGAACAGTGATTTTGCACTTGTTCTTGTTGTTTCTCGTTGATGAAAAAGTTGTTGAAGGTGTAGTGTTTGAAGCTAATTCTAACGCCATATAGTATTTGTATCTCTGACAACTTTCTCAAAAGTTACAGCAAATGTTAACCTGAAAGCACTCCCATAGACTTACATTGCAATTTGGCACAGTGATTTTGCACTTGTTCTTGTTGTTTCTCGTTGATGAAAAACTTGTTGAAGGTGTAGTGTTTGAAGCTAATTCTAACGCCATATAGTATTTGTATCTCTGACAAATTTCTCAAAAGTTACAGCAAATGTTAACCTGAAAGCACTCCCATAGACTTACATTGCAATTTGGCACAGTGATTTTGCAAGTGCTCTTGTTGCTTCTCATTGATGAAAAACTTGTTGAAGGTGTAGTGTTTGAAGCTTATTCTAACGCCATATAGTATTTGTATCGCTGACAATTTTCTCAAAAGTTACAGCAAATGTTAACCTGACAGCACTCCCATAGACTTACATTGCAATTTGGCACAGTGATTTTGCAAGTGCTCTTGTTGCTTCTCATTGATGAAAAACTTGTTGAAAGTGTAGTGTTTGAAGCTAATTCTAACGCCATATAGTATTTGTATCTCTGACAACTTTCTCAAAAGTTACAGCAAATGTGAACCTGAAAGCACTCCCGTAGTCTTACATTGCAATTTGGCACAATGATTTTGCACTTGTTCTTGTTGTTTCTAATTGATGAAAAACGTGTTGAAGGTGTAGTTTTTGAAGCTAATTCTAACGCCATATAGTATTTGTATCTCTGACAACTTTCTCAAAAGTTACAGCAAATGTTAACCTGAAAGCACTCCCATAGACTTACATTGCAATTTGGCACAATGATTTTGCACTTGTTCTTGTTGTTTCTAATTGATGAAAAACTTGTTGAAAGTCTATTTTGTAATGCTAATTCTAACGCCATATAGTATTTGTATCTCTAACAACTTTCTCAAAAGTTACAGCAAATGTTAACCTGAAAGCACTCCCATAGACTTACATTGCAATTTGGCACAGTGATTTTGCACTTGTTCTTGTTGTTTCTCGTTGATGAAAAACTTGTTGAAGGTGTAGTGTTTGAAGCTAATTCTAACGCCATATAGTATTTGTATCTCTGACAACTTTCTCAAAAGTTACAGCAAATGTTAACCTGAAAGCACTCCCATAGACTTACATTGCAATTTGGCACAGTGATTTTGCACTTGTTCTTGTTGTTTCTCGTTGATGAAAAACTTGTTGAAGTTGTAGTGTTGGAAGCTAATTCTAACGCCATATAGTATTTGTATCTCTGACAACTTTCTCAAAAGTTACAGCAAATGTTAACCTGAAAGCACTCCCATAGACTTACATTGCAATTTGGCTCAGTGATTTTGCACTTGTTCTTGTTGTTTCTCATTGATGAAAAACTTGTTGAAGGTGTAGTGTTTGAAGCTAATTCTAACGCCATATAGTATTTGTATCTCTGACAACTTTCTCAAAAGTTACAGGAAATGTTAACCTGAAAGCACTCCCATAGACTTACATTGCAATTTGGCACAGTGATTTTGCACTTGTTCTTGTTGTTTCTCGTTGATGAAAAACTTGTTGAAGGTGTAGTGTTTGAAGCTAATTCTAATGCCATATAGTATTTGTATCTCTGCCAACTTTCTCAAAAGTTACAGCAAATGTTAACCTGAAAGCACTCCCATAGACTTACATTGCAATTTGGCACAGTGATTTTGCACTTGTTCTTGTTGTTTCTCGTTGATGAAAAACTTGTTGAAGGTGTAGTGTTTGAAGCTAATTCTAATGCCATATAGTATTTGTATCTCTGACAACTTTCTCAAAAGTTACAGCAAATGTTAACCTGAAAGCACTCCCATAGACTTACATTGCAATTTGGCACAGTGATTTTGCAAGTGCTCTTGTTGCTTCTCATTGATGAAAAACGTGTTGAAGGTGTAGTTTTTGAAGCTAATTCTAACGCCATATAGTATTTGTATCTCTGACAACTTTCTCAAAAGTTACAGCAAATGTTAACCTGAAAGCACTCCCATAGACTTACATTGCAATTTGGCACAGTGATTTTGCACTTGTTCTTGTTGTTTCTCGTTGATGAAAAACTTGTTGAAGGTGTAGTGTTGGAAGCTAATTCTAACGCCATATAGTATTTGTATCTCTGACAACTTTCTCAAAAGTTACAGCAAATGTTAACCTGAAAGCACTCCCATAGACTTACATTGCAATTTGGCACAGTGATTTTGCAAGTGCTCTTGTTGCTTCTCATTGATGAAAAACGTGTTGAAGGTGTAGTGTTTGAAGCTAATTCTAATGCCATATAGTATTTGTATCTCTGACAACTTTCTCAAAAGTTACAGCAAATGTTAACCTGAAAGCACTCCCATAGACTTACATTGCAATTTGGCACAGTGATTTTGCACTTGTTCTTGTTGTTTCTCGTTGATGAAAAACTTGTTGAAGGTGTAGTGTTTGAAGCCAATTCTAATGCAATATAGTATTTGTATCTCTGACAACTTTCTCAAAAGTTACAGCAAATGTTAACCTGAAAGCACTCCCATAGACTTACATTGCAATTTGGCACAGTGATTTTGCAAGTGCTCTTGTTGCTTCTCATTGATGAAAAACGTGTTGAAGGTGTAGTTTTTGAAGCTAATTCTAACGCCATATAGTATTTGTATCTCTGACAACTTTCTCAAAAGTTACAGCAAATGTTAACCTGAAAGCACTCCCATAGACTTACATTGCAATTTGGCACAGTGATTTTGCACTTGTTCTTGTTGTTTCTCGTTGATGAAAAACTTGTTGAAGGTGTAGTGTTTGAAGCTAATTCTAACGCCATATAGTATTTGTATCTCTGCCAACTTTCTCAAAAGTTACAGCAAATGTTAACCTGAAAGCACTCCCATAGACTTACATTGCAATTTGGCACAGTGATTTTGCAAGTGCTCTTGTTGCTTCTCATTGATGAAAAACGTGTTGAAGGTGTAGTTTTTGAAGCTAATTCTAACGCCATATAGTATTTGTATCTCTGACAACTTTCTCAAAAGTTACAGCAAATGTTAACCTGAAAGCACTCCCATAGACTTACATTGCAATTTGGCACAGTGATTTTGCACTTGTTCTTGTTGTTTCTCGTTGATGAAAAACTTGTTGAAGGTGTAGTGTTGGAAGCTAATTCTAACGCCATATAGTATTTGTATCTCTGACAAATTTCTCAAAAGTTACAGCAAATGTTAACCTGAAAGCACTCCCATAGACTTACATTGCAATTTGGCACAGTGATTTTGCAAGTGCTCTTGTTGCTTCTCATTGATGAAAAACGTGTTGAAGGTGTAGTGTTTGAAGCTAATTCTAATGCCATATAGTATTTGTATCTCTGACAACTTTCTCAAAAGTTACAGCAAATGTTAACCTGAAAGCACTCCCATAGACTTACATTGCAATTTGGCACAGTGATTTTGCACTTGTTCTTGTTGTTTCTCGTTGATGAAAAACTTGTTGAAGGTGTAGTGTTTGAAGCCAATTCTAATGCAATATAGTATTTGTATCTCTGACAACTTTCTCAAAAGTTACAGCAAATGTTAACCTGAAAGCACTCCCATAGACTTACATTGCAATTTGGCACAGTGATTTTGCAAGTGCTCTTGTTGCTTCTCATTGATGAAAAACGTGTTGAAGGTGTAGTTTTTGAAGCTAATTCTAACGCCATATAGTATTTGTATCTCTGACAACTTTCTCAAAAGTTACAGCAAATGTTAACCTGAAAGCACTCCCATAGACTTACATTGCAATTTGGCACAGTGATTTTGCACTTGTTCTTGTTGTTTCTCGTTGATGAAAAACTTGTTGAAGGTGTAGTGTTTGAAGCTAATTCTAACGCCATATAGTATTTGTATCTCTGCCAACTTTCTCAAAAGTTACAGCAAATGTTAACCTGAAAGCACTCCCATAGACTTACATTGCAATTTGGCACAGTGATTTTGCAAGTGCTCTTGTTGCTTCTCATTGATGAAAAACGTGTTGAAGGTGTAGTTTTTGAAGCTAATTCTAACGCCATATAGTATTTGTATCTCTGACAACTTTCTCAAAAGTTACAGCAAATGTTAACCTGAAAGCACTCCCATAGACTTACATTGCAATTTGGCACAGTGATTTTGCACTTGTTCTTGTTGTTTCTCGTTGATGAAAAACTTGTTGAAGGTGTAGTGTTTGAAGCCAATTCTAATGCCATATAGTATTTGTATCTCTGACAACTTTCTCAAAAGTTACAGCAAATGTTAACCTGAAAGCACTCCCATAGACTTACATTGCAATTTGGCACAGTGATTTTGCAAGTGCTCTTGTTGCTTCTCATTGATGAAAAACGTGTTGAAGGTGTAGTTTTTGAAGCTAATTCTAACGCCATATAGTATTTGTATCTCTGACAACTTTCTCAAAAGTTACAGCAAATGTTAACCTGAAAGCACTCCCATAGACTTACATTGCAATTTGGCACAGTGATTTTGCACTTGTTCTTGTTGTTTCTCGTTGATGAAAAACTTGTTGAAGGTGTAGTGTTTGAAGCTAATTCTAACGCCATATAGTATTTGTATCTCTGCCAACTTTCTCAAAAGTTACAGCAAATGTTAACCTGAAAGCACTCCCATAGACTTACACTGCAATTTGGCACAGTGATTTTGCAAGTGCTCTTGTTGCTTCTCATTGATGAAAAACGTGTTGAAGGTGTAGTTTTTGAAGCTAATTCTAACGCCATATAGTATTTGTATCTCTGACAACTTTCTCAAAAGTTACAGCAAATGTTAACCTGAAAGCACTCCCATAGACTTACATTGCAATTTGGCACAGTGATTTTGCACTTGTTCTTGTTGTTTCTCGTTGATGAAAAACTTGTTGAAGGTGTAGTG
The DNA here is from genome assembly GCA_038501925.1 of Xenopus petersii. Taxonomy (NCBI): domain Eukaryota; kingdom Metazoa; phylum Chordata; class Amphibia; order Anura; family Pipidae; genus Xenopus; species Xenopus petersii. The sequence continues at coordinate 30,121,076 of CM076679.1, read as the reverse complement.
TTTGAAGCTAATTCTAACGCCATATAGTATTTGTATCTCTGACAACTTTCTCAAAAGTTACAGCAAATGTTAACCTGAAAGCACTCCCATAGACTTACATTGCAATTTGGCACAGTGATTTTGCAAGTGCTCTTGTTGCTTCTCATTGATGAAAAACGTGTTGAAGGTGTAGTTTTTGAAGCTAATTCTAACGCCATATAGTATTTGTATCTCTGACAACTTTCTCAAAAGTTACAGCAAATGTTAACCTGAAAGCATTCCCATAGACTTACATTGCAATTTGGAACAGTGATTTTGCACTTGTTCTTGTTGTTGTTTCTCGTTGATGAAAAAGTTGTTGAAGGTGTAGTGTTTGAAGCTAATTCTAACGCCATATAGTATTTGTATCTCTGACAACTTTCTCAAAAGTTACAGCAAATGTTAACCTGAAAGCACTCCCATAGACTTACATTGCAATTTGGCACAGTGATTTTGCACTTGTTCTTGTTGTTTCTCGTTTATGAAAAACTTGTTGAAGGTGTAGTGTTTGAAGCTAATTCTAACGCCATATAGTATTTGTATCTCTGACAACTTTCTCAAAAGTTACAGCAAATGTTAACCTGAAAGCACTCCCATAGACTTACATTGCAATTTGGCACAGTGATTTTGCAAGTGCTCTTGTTGCTTCTCATTGATGAAAAACTTGTTGAAGGTGTAGTGTTTGAAGCTAATTCTTACGCCATATAGTATTTGTATCTCTGCCAACTTTCTCAAAAGTTACAGCAAATGTTAACCTGAAAGCACTCCCATACACTTACACTGCAATTTGGCACAGTGATTTTGCAAGTGCTCTTGTTGCTTCTCATTGATGAAAAACGTGTTGAAGGTGTAGTTTTTGAAGCTAATTCTAACGCCATATAGTATTTGTATCTCTGACAACTTTCTCAAAAGTTACAGCAAATGTTAACCTGAAAGCACTCCCATAGACTTACTTTGCAATTTGGCACAGTGATTTTGCACTTGTTCTTGTTGTTTCTCGTTGATGAAAAACTTGTTAAAGGTGTAGTGTTTGAAGCTAATTCTAACGCCATATAGTATTTGTATCTCTGACAACTTTCTCAAAAGTTACAGCAAATGTTAACCTGAAAGCACTCCCATAGACTTACATTGCAATTTGGCACAGTGATTTTGCAAGTGCTCTTGTTGCTTCTCATTGATGAAAAACGTGTTGAAGGTGTAGTTTTTGAAGCTAATTCTAACGCCATATAGTATTTGTATCTCTGACAACTTTCTCAAAAGTTACAGCAAATGTTAACCTGAAAGCATTCCCATAGACTTACATTGCAATTTGGAACAGTGATTTTGCACTTGTTCTTGTTGTTTCTCGTTGATGAAAAAGTTGTTGAAGGTGTAGTGTTTGAAGCTAATTCTAACGCCATATAGTATTTGTATCTCTGACAACTTTCTCAAAAGTTACAGCAAATGTTAACCTGAAAGCACTCCCATAGACTTACATTGCAATTTGGCACAGTGATTTTGCACTTGTTCTTGTTGTTTCTCGTTGATGAAAAACTTGTTGAAGGTGTAGTGTTTGAAGCTAATTCTAACGCCATATAGTATTTGTATCTCTGACAACTTTCTCAAAAGTTACAGCAAATAACCTGAAAGCACTCCCATAGACTTACATTGCAATTTGGCACAGTGATTTTGCAAGTGCTCTTGTTGCTTCTCATTGATGAAAAACTTGTTGAAGGTGTAGTGTTTGAAGCTAATTCTAACGCCATATAGTATTTGTATCGCTGACAATTTTCTCAAAAGTTACAGCAAATGTTAACCTGACAGCACTCCCATAGACTTACATTGCAATTTGGCACAGTGATTTTGCAAGTGCTCTTGTTGCTTCTCATTGATGAAAAACTTGTTGAAAGTGTAGTGTTTGAAGCTAATTCTAACGCCATATAGTATTTGTATCTCTGACAACTTTCTCAAAAGTTACAGCAAATGTGAACCTGAAAGCACTCCCGTAGTCTTACATTGCAATTTGGCACAATGATTTTGCACTTGTTCTTGTTGTTTCTAATTGATGAAAAACTTGTTGAAAGTCTATTTTTGAATGCTAATTCTAACGCCATATACTATTTGTATCTCTAACAACTTTCTCAAAAGTTACAGCAAATGTTAACCTGAAAGCACTCCCATAGACTTACATTGCAATTTGGCACAGTGATTTTGCAAGTGCTCTTGTTGCTTCTCATTGATGAATAACTTGTTGAAGGTGTAGTGTTTGAAGCTAATTCTAACGCCATATAGTATTTGTATCTCTGACAACTTTCTCAAAAGTTACAGCAAATGTTAACCTGAAAGCACTCCCATAGACTTACATTGCAATTTGGCACAGTGATTTTGCACTTGTTCTTGTTGTTTCTCGTTGATGAAAAACTTGTTGAAGGTGTAGTGTTTGAAGCTAATTCTAACGCCATATAGTATTTGTATCTCTGACAAATTTCTCAAAAGTTACAGCAAATGTTAACCTGAAAGCACTCCCATAGACTTACATTGCAATTTGGCACAGTGATTTTGCAAGTGCTCTTGTTGCTTCTCATTGATGAAAAACTTGTTGAAGGTGTACTGTTTGAAGCTTATTCTAACGCCATATAGTATTTGTATCTCTGACAACTTTCTCAAAAGTTACAGCAAATGTTAACCTGAAAGCACTCCCATAGACTTACATTGCAATTTGGCACAGTGATTTTGCACTTGTTCTTGTTGTTTCTCATTGATGAAAAACTTGTTGAATGTGTAGTGTTTGAAGCTAACTCTAACGCCATATAGTATTTGTATCTCTGACAACTTTCTCAAAAGTTACAGCAAATGTTAACCTGAAAGCACTCCCATAGACTTACATTGCAATTGGGCACAGTGATTTTGCACTTGTTCTTGTTGTTTTTCGTTGATGAAAAACTTGTTGAAGGTGTAGTGTTTGAAGCTAATTCTAACGCCATATAGTATTTGTATCTCTGACAACTTTCTCAAAAGTTACAGCAAATGTTAACCTGAAAGCACTTCCATAGACTTACATTGCAATTTGGCACAGTGATTTTGCACTTGTTCTTGTTGTTTCTCGTTGATGAAAAACTTGTTGAAGGTGTAGTGTTTGAAGCTAACTCTAACGCCATATAGTATTTGTATCTCTGACAACTTTCTCAAAAGTTACAGCAAATGTTAACCTGAAAGCACTCCCATAGACTTACATTGCAATTGGGCACAGTGATTTTGCACTTGTTCTTGTTGTTTCTCGTTGATGAAAAACTTGTTGAAGGTGTAGTGTTTGAAGCTAATTCTAACGCCATATAGTATTTGTATCGCTGACAATTTTCTCAAAAGTTACAGCAAATGTTAACCTGACAGCACTCCCATAGACTTACATTGCAATTTGGCACAGTGATTTTGCAAGTGCTCTTGTTGCTTCTCATTGATGAAAAACTTGTTGAAAGTGTAGTGTTTGAAGCTAATTCTAACGCCATATAGTATTTGTATCTCTGACAACTTTCTCAAAAGTTACAGCAAATGTGAACCTGAAAGCACTCCCGTAGTCTTACATTGCAATTTGGCACAATGATTTTGCACTTGTTCTTGTTGTTTCTAATTGATGAAAAACTTGTTGAAAGTCTATTTTTGAATGCTAAATCTAACGCCATATAGTATTTGTATCTCTAACAACTTTCTCAAAAGTTACAGCAAATGTTAACCTGAAAGCACTCCAATAGACTTACATTGCAATTTGGCACAGTGATTTTGCAAGTGCTCTTGTTGCTTATCATTGATGAATAACTTGTTGAAGGTGTAGTGTTTGAAGCTAATTCTAACGCCATATAGTATTTGTATCTCTGACAACTTTCTCAAAAGTTACAGCAAATGTTAATCTGAAAGCACTCCCATAGACTTACATTGCAATTTGGCACAGTGATTTTGCACTTGTTCTTGTTGTTTCTCATTGATGAAAAACTTGTTGAATGTGTAGTGTTTGAAGCTAACTCTAACGCCATATAGTATTTGTATCTCTGACAACTTTCTCAAAAGTTACAGCAAATGTTAACCTGAAAGCACTCCCATAGACTTACATTGCAATTGGGCACAGTGATTTTGCACTTGTTCTTGTTGTTTCTCGTTGATGAAAAACTTGTTGAAGGTGTAGTGTTTGAAGCTAATTCTAACGCCATATAGTATTTGTATCTCTGACAACTTTCTCAAAAGTTACAGCAAATGTTAACCTGAAAGCACTTCCATAGACTTACATTGCAATTTGGCACAGTGATTTTGCACTTGTTCTTGTTGTTTCTCGTTGATGAAAAACTTGTTGAAGGTGTAGTTTTTGAAGCTAATTCTAACGCCATATAGTATTTGTATCTCTGACAACTTTCTCAAAAGTTACAGCAAATGTTAACCTGAAAGCACTCCCATAGACTTACATTGCAATTTGGCACAGTGATTTTGCACTTGTTCTTGTTGTTTCTCGTTGATGAAAAACTTGTTGAAGGTGTAGTGTTTGAAGCTAATTCTAACGCCATATAGTATTTGTATCGCTGACAATTTTCTCAAAAGTTACAGCAAATGTTAACCTGACAGCACTCCCATAGACTTACATTGCAATTTGGCACAGTGATTTTGCAAGTGCTCTTGTTGCTTCTCATTGATGAAAAACTTGTTGAAAGTGTAGTGTTTGAAGCTAATTCTAACGCCATATAGTATTTGTATCTCTGACAACTTTCTCAAAAGTTACAGCAAATGTGAACCTGAAAGCACTCCCGTAGTCTTACATTGCAATTTGGCACAATGATTTTGCACTTGTTCTTGTTGTTTCTAATTGATGAAAAACTTGTTGAAAGTCTATTTTTGAATGCTAAATCTAACGCCATATAGTATTTGTATCTCTAACAACTTTCTCAAAAGTTACAGCAAATGTTAACCTGAAAGCACTCCAATAGACTTACATTGCAATTTGGCACAGTGATTTTGCAAGTGCTCTTGTTGCTTCTCATTGATGAATAACTTGTTGAAGGTGTAGTGTTTGAAGCTAATTCTAACGCCATATAGTATTTGTATCTCTGACAACTTTCTCAAAAGTTACAGCAAATGTTAATCTGAAAGCACTCCCATAGACTTACATTGCAATTTGGCACAGTGATTTTGCACTTGTTCTTGTTGTTTCTCATTGATGAAAAACTTGTTGAATGTGTAGTGTTTGAAGCTAACTCTAACGCCATATAGTATTTGTATCTCTGACAACTTTCTCAAAAGTTACAGCAAATGTTAACCTGAAAGCACTCCCATAGACTTACATTGCAATTGGGCACAGTGATTTTGCACTTGTTCTTGTTGTTTCTCGTTGATGAAAAACTTGTTGAAGGTGTAGTGTTTGAAGCTAATTCTAACGCCATATAGTATTTGTATCTCTGACAACTTTCTCAAAAGTTACAGCAAATGTTAACCTGAAAGCACTTCCATAGACTTACATTGCAATTTGGCACAGTGATTTTGCACTTGTTCTTGTTGTTTCTCGTTGATGAAAAACTTGTTGAAGGTGTAGTTTTTGAAGCTAATTCTAACGCCATATAGTATTTGTATCTCTGACAACTTTCTCAAAAGTTACAGCAAATGTTAACCTGAAAGCACTCCCATAGACTTACATTGCAATTTGGCACAGTGATTTTGCACTTGTTCTTGTTGTTTCTCGTTGATGAAAAACTTGTTGAAGGTGTAGTGTTTGAAGCTAATTCTAACGCCATATAGTATTTGTATCTCTGACAACTTTCTCAAAAGTTACAGCAAATGTTAACCTGAAAGCACTCCCATAGACTTACATTGCAATTTGGTACAGTGATTTTGCAAGTGCTCTTGTTGTTTCTAATTGATGAAAAACTTGTTGAAAGTCTATTTTTGAATGCTAATTCTAACGCCATATAGTATTTGTATCTCTAACAACTTTCTCAAAAGTTACAGCAAATGTTAACCTGAAAGCACTCCCATAGACTTACATTGCAATTTGGCACAGTGATTTTGCAAGTGCTCTTGTTGCTTCTCATTGATGAATAACTTGTTGAAGGTGTAGTGTTTGAAGCTAATTCTAACGCCATATAGTATTTGTATCTCTGACAACTTTCTCAAAAGTTACAGCAAATGTTAACCTGAAAGCACTCCCATAGACTTACATTGCAATTTGGCACAGTGATTTTGCACTTGTTCTTGTTGTTTCTCGTTGATGAAATACTTGTTGAAGGTGTAGTGTTTGAAGCTAACTCTAACGCCATATAGTATTTGTATCTCTGACAACTTTCTCAAAAGTTACAGCAAATGTTAACCTGAAAGCACTCCCATAGACTTACATTGCAATTGGGAACAGTGATTTTGCACTTGTTCTTGTTGTTTCTCGTTGATGAAAAACTTGTTGAAGGTGTAGTGTTTGAAGCTAACTCTAACGCCATATAGTATTTGTATCTCTGACAACTTTCTCAAAAGTTACAGCAAATGTTAACCTGAAAGCACTCCCATAGACTTACATTGCAATTGGGAACAGTGATTTTGCACTTGTTCTTGTTGTTTCTCGTTGATGAAAAACTTGTTGAAGGTGTAGTGTTTGAAGCTAATTCTAACGCCATATAGTATTTGTATCTCTGACAACTTTCTCAAAAGTTACAGCAAATGTTAACCTGAAAGCACTTCCATAGACTTACATTGCAATTTGGCACAGTGATTTTGCACTTGTTCTTGTTGTTTCTCGTTGATGAAAAACTTGTTGAAGGTGTAGTGTTTGAAGCTAATTCTAATGCCATATAGTATTTGTATCTCTGACAACTTTCTCAGAAGTTACAGCAAATGTTAACCTGAAAGCACTCCCATAGACTTACATTGCAATTTGGCACAGTGATTTTGCACTTGTTCTTGTTGTTTCTCGTTGATGAAAAACGTGTTGAAGGTGTAGTTTTTGAAGCTAATTCTAACGCCATATAGTATTTGTATCTCTGACAACTTTCTCAAAAGTTACAGCAAATGTTAACCTGAAAGCATTCCCATAGACTTACATTGCAATTTGGAACAGTGATTTTGCACTTGTTCTTGTTGTTTCTCGTTGATGAAAAAGTTGTTGAAGGTGTAGTGTTTGAAGCTAATTCTAACGCCATATAGTATTTGTATCTCTGACAACTTTCTCAAAAGTTACAGCAAATGTTAACCTGAAAGCACTCCCATAGACTTACATTGCAATTTGGCACAGTGATTTTGCACTTGTTCTTGTTGTTTCTCGTTGATGAAAAACTTGTTGAAGGTGTAGTGTTTGAAGCTAATTCTAACGCCATATAGTATTTGTATCTCTGACAACTTTCTCAAAAGTTACAGCAAATAACCTGAAAGCACTCCCATAGACTTACATTGCAATTTGGCACAGTGATTTTGCAAGTGCTCTTGTTGCTTCTCATTGATGAAAAACTTGTTGAAGGTGTAGTGTTTGAAGCTAATTCTAACGCCATATAGTATTTGTATCGCTGACAATTTTCTCAAAAGTTACAGCAAATGTTAACCTGACAGCACTCCCATAGACTTACATTGCAATTTGGCACAGTGATTTTGCAAGTGCTCTTGTTGCTTCTCATTGATGAAAAACTTGTTGAAAGTGTAGTGTTTGAAGCTAATTCTAACGCCATATAGTATTTGTATCTCTGACAACTTTCTCAAAAGTTACAGCAAATGTGAACCTGAAAGCACTCCCGTAGTCTTACATTGCAATTTGGCACAATGATTTTGCACTTGTTCTTGTTGTTTCTAATTGATGAAAAACTTGTTGAAAGTCTATTTTTGAATGCTAATTCTAACGCCATATACTATTTGTATCTCTAACAACTTTCTCAAAAGTTACAGCAAATGTTAACCTGAAAGCACTCCCATAGACTTACATTGCAATTTGGCACAGTGATTTTGCAAGTGCTCTTGTTGCTTCTCATTGATGAATAACTTGTTGAAGGTGTAGTGTTTGAAGCTAATTCTAACGCCATATAGTATTTGTATCTCTGACAACTTTCTCAAAAGTTACAGCAAATGTTAACCTGAAAGCACTCCCATAGACTTACATTGCAATTTGGCACAGTGATTTTGCACTTGTTCTTGTTGTTTCTCGTTGATGAAAAACGTGTTGAAGGTGTAGTTTTTGAAGCTAATTCTAACGCCATATAGTATTTGTATCTCTGACAACTTTCTCAAAAGTTACAGCAAATGTTAACCTGAAAGCATTCCCATAGACTTACATTGCAATTTGGAACAGTGATTTTGCACTTGTTCTTGTTGTTTCTCGTTGATGAAAAAGTTGTTGAAGGTGTAGTGTTTGAAGCTAATTCTAACGCCATATAGTATTTGTATCTCTGACAACTTTCTCAAAAGTTACAGCAAATGTTAACCTGAAAGCACTCCCATAGACTTACATTGCAATTTGGCACAGTGATTTTGCACTTGTTCTTGTTGTTTCTCGTTGATGAAAAACTTGTTGAAGGTGTAGTGTTTGAAGCTAATTCTAACGCCATATAGTATTTGTATCTCTGACAACTTTCTCAAAAGTTACAGCAAATAACCTGAAAGCACTCCCATAGACTTACATTGCAATTTGGCACAGTGATTTTGCAAGTGCTCTTGTTGCTTCTCATTGATGAAAAACTTGTTGTAGGTGTAGTGTTTGAAGCTAATTCTAACGCCATATAGTATTTGTATCGCTGACAATTTTCTCAAAAGTTACAGCAAATGTTAACCTGACAGCACTCCCATAGACTTACATTGCAATTTGGCACAGTGATTTTGCAAGTGCTCTTGTTGCTTCTCATTGATGAAAAACTTGTTGAAAGTGTAGTGTTTGAAGCTAATTCTAACGCCATATAGTATTTGTATCTCTGACAACTTTCTCAAAAGTTACAGCAAATGTGAACCTGAAAGCACTCCCGTAGTCTTACATTGCAATTTGGCACAATGATTTTGCACTTGTTCTTGTTGTTTCTAATTGATGAAAAACTTGTTGAAAGTCTATTTTTGAATGCTAATTCTAACGCCATATACTATTTGTATCTCTAACAACTTTCTCAAAAGTTACAGCAAATGTTAACCTGAAAGCACTCCCATAGACTTACATTGCAATTTGGCACAGTGATTTTGCAAGTGCTCTTGTTGCTTCTCATTGATGAATAACTTGTTGAAGGTGTAGTGTTTGAAGCTAATTCTAACGCCATATAGTATTTATATCTCTGACAACTTTCTCAAAAGTTACAGCAAATGTTAACCTGAAAGCACTCCCATAGACTTACATTGCAATTTGGCACAGTGATTTTGCACTTGTTCTTGTTGTTTCTCGTTGATGAAAAACTTGTTGAAGGTGTAGTGTTTGAAGCTAATTCTAACGCCATATAGTATTTGTATCTCTGACAAATTTCTCAAAAGTTACAGCAAATGTTAACCTGAAAGCACTCCCATAGACTTACATTGCAATTTGGCACAGTGATTTTGCAAGTGCTCTTGTTGCTTCTCATTGATGAAAAACTTGTTGAAGGTGTACTGTTTGAAGCTTATTCTAACGCCATATAGTATTTGTATCTCTGACAACTTTCTCAAAAGTTACAGCAAATGTTAACCTGAAAGCACTCCCATAGACTTACATTGCAATTGGGCACAGTGATTTTGCACTTGTTCTTGTTGTTTCTCGTTGATGAAAAACTTGTTGAAGGTGTAGTGTTTGAAGCTAATTCTAACGCCATATAGTATTTGTATCTCTGACAACTTTCTCAAAAGTTACAGCAAATGTTAACCTGAAAGCACTTCCATAGACTTACATTGCAATTTGGCACAGTGATTTTGCACTTGTTCTTGTTGTTTCTCGTTGATGAAAAACTTGTTGAAGGTGTAGTGTTTGAAGCTAACTCTAACGCCATATAGTATTTGTATCTCTGACAACTTTCTCAAAAGTTACAGCAAATGTTAACCTGAAAGCACTCCCATAGACTTACATTGCAATTGGGCACAGTGATTTTGCACTTGTTCTTGTTGTTTCTCGTTGATGAAAAACTTGTTGAAGGTGTAGTGTTTGAAGCTAATTCTAACGCCATATAGTATTTGTATCGCTGACAATTTTCTCAAAAGTTACAGCAAATGTTAACCTGACAGCACTCCCATAGACTTACATTGCAATTTGGCACAGTGATTTTGCAAGTGCTCTTGTTGCTTCTCATTGATGAAAAACTTGTTGAAAGTGTAGTGTTTGAAGCTAATTCTAACGCCATATAGTATTTGTATCTCTGACAACTTTCTCAAAGTTACAGCAAATGTGAACCTGAAAGCACTCCCGTAGTCTTACATTGCAATTTGGCACAATGATTTTGCACTTGTTCTTGTTGTTTCTAATTGATGAAAAACTTGTTGAAAGTCTATTTTTGAATGCTAAATCTTTATCTAACGCATTAGTATTTGTATCTCTACAACTTTCTCAAAAGTTACGCAAATGTAACCTGAAGCACTCCAATAGACTTACATTGCAATTTGGCACAGTGATTTTGCAAGTGCTCTTGTTGCTTCTCATTGATGAATAACTTGTTGAAGGTGTAGTGTTTGAAGCTAATTCTAACGCCATATAGTATTTGTATCTCTGACAACTTTCTCAAAAGTTACAGCAAATGTTAATCTGAAAGCACTCCCATAGACTTACATTGCAATTTGGCACAGTGATTTTGCACTTGTTCTTGTTGTTTCTCATTGATGAAAAACTTGTTGAATGTGTAGTGTTTGAAGCTAACTCTAACGCCATATAGTATTTGTATCTCTGACAACTTTCTCAAAAGTTACAGCAAATGTTAACCTGAAAGCACTCCCATAGACTTACATTGCAATTGGGCACAGTGATTTTGCACTTGTTCTTGTTGTTTCTCGTTGATGAAAAACTTGTTGAAGGTGTAGTGTTTGAAGCTAATTCTAACGCCATATAGTATTTGTATCTCTGACAACTTTCTCAAAAGTTACAGCAAATGTTAACCTGAAAGCACTTCCATAGACTTACATTGCAATTTGGCACAGTGATTTTGCACTTGTTCTTGTTGTTTCTCGTTGATGAAAAACTTGTTGAAGGTGTAGTTTTTGAAGCTAATTCTAACGCCATATAGTATTTGTAATCTCTGACAACTTTCTCAAAAGTTACAGCAAATGTTAACCTGAAAGCACTCCCATAGACTTACATTGCAATTTGGCACAGTGATTTTGCACTTGTTCTTGTTGTTTCTCGTTGATGAAAAACTTGTTGAAGGTGTAGTGTTTGAAGCTAATTCTAACGCCATATAGTATTTGTATCTCTGACAACTTTCTCAAAAGTTACAGCAAATGTTAACCTGAAAGCACTCCCATAGACTTACATTGCAATTTGGTACAGTGATTTTGCAAGTGCTCTTGTTGTTTCTAATTGATGAAAAACTTGTTGAAAGTCTATTTTTGAATGCTAATTCTAACGCCATATAGTATTTGTATCTCTAACAACTTTCTCAAAAGTTACAGCAAATGTTAACCTGAAAGCACTCCCATAGACTTACATTGCAATTTGGCACAGTGATTTTGCAAGTGCTCTTGTTGCTTCTCATTGATGAATAACTTGTTGAAGGTGTAGTGTTTGAAGCTAATTCTAACGCCATATAGTATTTGTATCTCTGACAACTTTCTCAAAAGTTACAGCAAATGTTAACCTGAAAGCACTCCCATAGACTTACATTGCAATTTGGCACAGTGATTTTGCACTTGTTCTTGTTGTTTCTCGTTGATGAAATACTTGTTGAAGGTGTAGTGTTTGAAGCTAACTCTAACGCCATATAGTATTTGTATCTCTGACAACTTTCTCAAAAGTTACAGCAAATGTTAACCTGAAAGCACTCCCATAGACTTACATTGCAATTGGGAACAGTGATTTTGCACTTGTTCTTGTTGTTTCTCGTTGATGAAAAACTTGTTGAAGGTGTAGTGTTTGAAGCTAACTCTAACGCCATATAGTATTTGTATCTCTGACAACTTTCTCAAAAGTTACAGCAAATGTTAACCTGAAAGCACTCCCATAGACTTACATTGCAATTGGGAACAGTGATTTTGCACTTGTTCTTGTTGTTTCTCGTTGATGAAAAACTTGTTGAAGGTGTAGTGTTTGAAGCTAATTCTAACGCCATATAGTATTTGTATCTCTGACAACTTTCTCAAAAGTTACAGCAAATGTTAACCTGAAAGCACTTCCATAGACTTACATTGCAATTTGGCACAGTGATTTTGCACTTGTTCTTGTTGTTTCTCGTTGATGAAAAACTTGTTGAAGGTGTAGTGTTTGAAGCTAATTCTAATGCCATATAGTATTTGTATCTCTGACAACTTTCTCAGAAGTTACAGCAAATGTTAACCTGAAAGCACTCCCATAGACTTACATTGCAATTTGGCACAGTGATTTTGCACTTGTTCTTGTTGTTTCTCGTTGATGAAAAACGTGTTGAAGGTGTAGTTTTTGAAGCTAATTCTAACGCCATATAGTATTTGTATCTCTGACAACTTTCTCAAAAGTTACAGCAAATGTTAACCTGAAAGCATTCCCATAGACTTACATTGCAATTTGGAACAGTGATTTTGCACTTGTTCTTGTTGTTTCTCGTTGATGAAAAAGTTGTTGAAGGTGTAGTGTTTGAAGCTAATTCTAACGCCATATAGTATTTGTATCTCTGACAACTTTCTCAAAAGTTACAGCAAATGTTAACCTGAAAGCACTCCCATAGACTTACATTGCAATTTGGCACAGTGATTTTGCACTTGTTCTTGTTGTTTCTCGTTGATGAAAAACTTGTTGAAGGTGTAGTGTTTGAAGCTAATTCTAACGCCATATAGTATTTGTATCTCTGACAACTTTCTCAAAAGTTACAGCAAATAACCTGAAAGCACTCCCATAGACTTACATTGCAATTTGGCACAGTGATTTTGCAAGTGCTCTTGTTGCTTCTCATTGATGAAAAACTTGTTGAAGGTGTAGTGTTTGAAGCTAATTCTAACGCCATATAGTATTTGTATCGCTGACAATTTCTCAAAAGTTACAGCAAATGTTAACCTGACAGCACTCCCATAGACTTACATTGCAATTTGGCACAGTGATTTTGCAAGTGCTCTTGTTGCTTCTCATTGATGAAAAACTTGTTGAAAGTGTAGTGTTTGAAGCTAATTCTAACGCCATATAGTATTTGTATCTCTGACAACTTCTCAAAAGTTACAGCAAATGTGAACCTGAAAGCACTCCCGTAGTCTTACATTGCAATTTGGCACAATGATTTTGCACTTGTTCTTGTTGTTTCTAATTGATGAAAAACTTGTTGAAAGTCTATTTTTGAATGCTAATTCTAACGCCATATACTATTTGTATCTCTAACAACTTTCTCAAAAGTTACAGCAAATGTTAACCTGAAAGCACTCCCATAGACTTACATTGCAATTTGGCACAGTGATTTTGCAAGTGCTCTTGTTGCTTCTCATTGATGAATAACTTGTTGAAGGTGTAGTGTTTGAAGCTAATTCTAACGCCATATAGTATTTGTATCTCTGACAACTTTCTCAAAAGTTACAGCAAATGTTAACCTGAAAGCACTCCCATAGACTTACATTGCAATTTGGCACAGTGATTTTGCACTTGTTCTTGTTGTTTCTCGTTGATGAAAAACGTGTTGAAGGTGTAGTTTTTGAAGCTAATTCTAACGCCATATAGTATTTGTATCTCTGACAACTTTCTCAAAAGTTACAGCAAATGTTAACCTGAAAGCATTCCCATAGACTTACATTGCAATTTGGAACAGTGATTTTGCACTTGTTCTTGTTGTTTCTCGTTGATGAAAAAGTTGTTGAAGGTGTAGTGTTTGAATGCTAATTCTAACGCCATATAGTATTTGTATCTCTAACAACTTTCTCAAAAGTTACAGCAAATGTTAACCTGAAAGCACTCCCATAGACTTACATTGCAATTTGGCACAGTGATTTTGCAAGTGCTCTTGTTGCTTCTCATTGATGAATAACTTGTTGAAGGTGTAGTGTTTGAAGCTAATTCTAACGCCATATAGTATTTGTATCTCTGACAACTTTCTCAAAAGTTACAGCAAATGTTAACCTGAAAGCACTCCCATAGACTTACATTGCAATTTGGCACAGTGATTTTGCACTTGTTCTTGTTGTTTCTCGTTGATGAAATACTTGTTGAAGGTGTAGTGTTTGAAGCTAACTCTAACGCCATATAGTATTTGTATCTCTGACAACTTTCTCAAAAGTTACAGCAAATGTTAACCTGAAAGCACTCCCATAGACTTACATTGCAATTGGGAACAGTGATTTTGCACTTGTTCTTGTTGTTTCTCGTTGATGAAAAACTTGTTGAAGGTGTAGTGTTTGAAGCTAACTCTAACGCCATATAGTATTTGTATCTCTGACAACTTTCTCAAAAGTTACAGCAAATGTTAACCTGAAAGCACTCCCATAGACTTACATTGCAATTGGGAACAGTGATTTTGCACTTGTTCTTGTTGTTTCTCGTTGATGAAAAACTTGTTGAAGGTGTAGTGTTTGAAGCTAATTCTAACGCCATATAGTATTTGTATCTCTGACAACTTTCTCAAAAGTTACAGCAAATGTTAACCTGAAAGCACTTCCATAGACTTACATTGCAATTTGGCACAGTGATTTTGCACTTGTTCTTGTTGTTTCTCGTTGATGAAAAACTTGTTGAAGGTGTAGTGTTTGAAGCTAATTCTAATGCCATATAGTATTTGTATCTCTGACAACTTTCTCAGAAGTTACAGCAAATGTTAACCTGAAAGCACTCCCATAGACTTACATTGCAATTTGGCACAGTGATTTTGCACTTGTTCTTGTTGTTTCTCGTTGATGAAAAACGTGTTGAAGGTGTAGTTTTTGAAGCTAATTCTAACGCCATATAGTATTTGTATCTCTGACAACTTTCTCAAAGTTACAGCAAATGTTAACCTGAAAGCATTCCCATAGACTTACATTGCAATTTGGAACAGTGATTTTGCACTATGTTCTTGTTGTTTCTCGTTGATGAAAAAGTTGTTGAAGGTGTAGTGTTTGAAGCTAATTCTAACGCCATATAGTATTTGTATCTCTGACAACTTTCTCAAAAGTTACAGCAAATGTTAACCTGAAAGCACTCCCATAGACTTACATTGCAATTTGGCACAGTGATTTTGCACTTGTTCTTGTTGTTTCTCGTTGATGAAAAACTTGTTGAAGGTGTAGTGTTTGAAGCTAATTCTAACGCCATATAGTATTTGTATCTCTGACAACTTTCTCAAAAGTTACAGCAAATAACCTGAAAGCACTCCCATAGACTTACATTGCAATTTGGCACAGTGATTTTGCAAGTGCTCTTGTTGCTTCTCATTGATGAAAAACTTGTTGAAGGTGTAGTGTTTGAAGCTAATTCTAACGCCATATAGTATTTGTATCGCTGACAATTTTCTCAAAAGTTACAGCAAATGTTAACCTGACAGCACTCCCATAGACTTACATTGCAATTTGGCACAGTGATTTTGCAAGTGCTCTTGTTGCTTCTCATTGATGAAAAACTTGTTGAAAGTGTAGTGTTTGAAGCTAATTCTAACGCCATATAGTATTTGTATCTCTGACAACTTTCTCAAAAGTTACAGCAAATGTGAACCTGAAAGCACTCCCGTAGTCTTACATTGCAATTTGGCACAATGATTTTGCACTTGTTCTTGTTGTTTCTAATTGATGAAAAACTTGTTGAAAGTCTATTTTTGAATGCTAATTCTAACGCCATATACTATTTGTATCTCTAACAACTTTCTCAAAAGTTACAGCAAATGTTAACCTGAAAGCACTCCCATAGACTTACATTGCAATTTGGCACAGTGATTTTGCAAGTGCTCTTGTTGCTTCTCATTGATGAATAACTTGTTGAAGGTGTAGTGTTTGAAGCTAATTCTAACGCCATATAGTATTTGTATCTCTGACAACTTTCTCAAAAGTTACAGCAAATGTTAACCTGAAAGCACTCCCATAGACTTACATTGCAATTTGGCACAGTGATTTTGCACTTGTTCTTGTTGTTTCTCGTTGATGAAAAACGTGTTGAAGGTGTAGTTTTTGAAGCTAATTCTAACGCCATATAGTATTTGTATCTCTGACAACTTTCTCAAAAGTTACAGCAAATGTTAACCTGAAAGCATTCCCATAGACTTACATTGCAATTTGGAACAGTGATTTTGCACTTGTTCTTGTTGTTTCTCGTTGATGAAAAAGTTGTTGAAGGTGTAGTGTTTGAAGCTAATTCTAACGCCATATAGTATTTGTATCTCTGACAACTTTCTCAAAAGTTACAGCAAATGTTAACCTGAAAGCACTCCCATAGACTTACATTGCAATTTGGCACAGTGATTTTGCACTTGTTCTTGTTGTTTCTCGTTGATGAAAAACTTGTTGAAGGTGTAGTGTTTGAAGCTAATTCTAACGCCATATAGTATTTGTATCTCTGACAACTTTCTCAAAAGTTACAGCAAATAACCTGAAAGCACTCCCATAGACTTACATTGCAATTTGGCACAGTGATTTTGCAAGTGCTCTTGTTGCTTCTCATTGATGAAAAACTTGTTGTAGGTGTAGTGTTTGAAGCTAATTCTAACGCCATATAGTATTTGTATCGCTGACAATTTTC
This sequence comes from Xenopus petersii, assembly GCA_038501925.1. Classification (NCBI taxonomy): domain Eukaryota; kingdom Metazoa; phylum Chordata; class Amphibia; order Anura; family Pipidae; genus Xenopus; species Xenopus petersii. The sequence continues at coordinate 30,104,338 of CM076679.1, read as the reverse complement.
TCAAAAGTTACAGCAAATGTTAACCTGACAGCACTCCCATAGACTTACATTGCAATTTGGCACAGTGATTTTGCAAGTGCTCTTGTTGCTTCTCATTGATGAAAAACTTGTTGAAAGTGTAGTGTTTGAAGCTAATTCTAACGCCATATAGTATTTGTATCTCTGACAACTTTCTCAAAAGTTACAGCAAATGTGAACCTGAAAGCACTCCCGTAGTCTTACATTGCAATTTGGCACAATGATTTTGCACTTGTTCTTGTTGTTTCTAATTGATGAAAAACTTGTTGAAAGTCTATTTTTGAATGCTAATTCTAACGCCATATACTATTTGTATCTCTAACAACTTTCTCAAAAGTTACAGCAAATGTTAACCTGAAAGCACTCCCATAGACTTACATTGCAATTTGGCACAGTGATTTTGCAAGTGCTCTTGTTGCTTCTCATTGATGAATAACTTGTTGAAGGTGTAGTGTTTGAAGCTAATTCTAACGCCATATAGTATTTGTATCTCTGACAACTTTCTCAAAAGTTACAGCAAATGTTAACCTGAAAGCACTCCCATAGACTTACATTGCAATTTGGCACAGTGATTTTGCACTTGTTCTTGTTGTTTCTCGTTGATGAAAAACTTGTTGAAGGTGTAGTGTTTGAAGCTAATTCTAACGCCATATAGTATTTGTATCTCTGACAAATTTCTCAAAAGTTACAGCAAATGTTAACCTGAAAGCACTCCCATAGACTTACATTGCAATTTGGCACAGTGATTTTGCAAGTGCTCTTGTTGCTTCTCATTGATGAAAAACTTGTTGAAGGTGTACTGTTTGAAGCTTATTCTAACGCCATATAGTATTTGTATCTCTGACAACTTTCTCAAAAGTTACAGCAAATGTTAACCTGAAAGCACTCCCATAGACTTACATTGCAATTTGGCACAGTGATTTTGCACTTGTTCTTGTTGTTTCTCATTGATGAAAAACTTGTTGAATGTGTAGTGTTTGAAGCTAACTCTAACGCCATATAGTATTTGTATCTCTGACAACTTTCTCAAAAGTTACAGCAAATGTTAACCTGAAAGCACTCCCATAGACTTACATTGCAATTGGGCACAGTGATTTTGCACTTGTTCTTGTTGTTTCTCGTTGATGAAAAACTTGTTGAAGGTGTAGTGTTTGAAGCTAATTCTAACGCCATATAGTATTTGTATCTCTGACAACTTTCTCAAAAGTTACAGCAAATGTTAACCTGAAAGCACTTCCATAGACTTACATTGCAATTTGGCACAGTGATTTTGCACTTGTTCTTGTTGTTTCTCGTTGATGAAAAACTTGTTGAAGGTGTAGTGTTTGAAGCTAACTCTAACGCCATATAGTATTTGTATCTCTGACAACTTTCTCAAAAGTTACAGCAAATGTTAACCTGAAAGCACTCCCATAGACTTACATTGCAATTGGGCACAGTGATTTTGCACTTGTTCTTGTTGTTTCTCGTTGATGAAAAACTTGTTGAAGGTGTAGTGTTTGAAGCTAATTCTAACGCCATATAGTATTTGTATCGCTGACAATTTTCTCAAAAGTTACAGCAAATGTTAACCTGACAGCACTCCCATAGACTTACATTGCAATTTGGCACAGTGATTTTGCAAGTGCTCTTGTTGCTTCTCATTGATGAAAAACTTGTTGAAAGTGTAGTGTTTGAAGCTAATTCTAACGCCATATAGTATTTGTATCTCTGACAACTTTCTCAAAAGTTACAGCAAATGTGAACCTGAAAGCACTCCCGTAGTCTTACATTGCAATTTGGCACAATGATTTTGCACTTGTTCTTGTTGTTTCTAATTGATGAAAAACTTGTTGAAAGTCTATTTTTGAATGCTAAATCTAACGCCATATAGTATTTGTATCTCTAACAACTTTCTCAAAAGTTACAGCAAATGTTAACCTGAAAGCACTCCAATAGACTTACATTGCAATTTGGCACAGTGATTTTGCAAGTGCTCTTGTTGCTTCTCATTGATGAATAACTTGTTGAAGGTGTAGTGTTTGAAGCTAATTCTAACGCCATATAGTATTTGTATCTCTGACAACTTTCTCAAAAGTTACAGCAAATGTTAATCTGAAAGCACTCCCATAGACTTACATTGCAATTTGGCACAGTGATTTTGCACTTGTTCTTGTTGTTTCTCATTGATGAAAAACTTGTTGAATGTGTAGTGTTTGAAGCTAACTCTAACGCCATATAGTATTTGTATCTCTGACAACTTTCTCAAAAGTTACAGCAAATGTTAACCTGAAAGCACTCCCATAGACTTACATTGCAATTGGGCACAGTGATTTTGCACTTGTTCTTGTTGTTTCTCGTTGATGAAAAACTTGTTGA